>CM070771.1:16928050-17528050 GCA_036346955.1 Dipus sagitta | reverse complement strand
TTGGGCACAGGAGGAGATTGTTACCATTGTTCTGTGGGTGTCGGTTCCTTTGGATGTGTGGGTATTAACATAAGCTTCTATGTCCCTTTCCCACTTTCTATGAAGAAGTGTCTCACTGGCCAAGTACAGTCCTTCTCCCGTCTCCGAGAAGCTTGTAGACACCAGAAAGGCAGACACGGGACACTGTACACATGCAAGGGAGAGGGTGAGCCAGCCACTCCCAATCTGTTCCCATCTCACCGCCACTCAGCTGAGGAAACACAGCTCTGATCTCTGCATCTGGCCCTGTTCACAGAAAACCCTTGCAAAGGAGGCCATGCATGTGCGCCTGGTGTGCGTGTAGATGTGTGTGCAGGAATGTGGGCACAAGCCGATAAGCGTCACCAAAGGCAAGCCAGGCGTGGCGGTGCAAGCCTGTGGTTCTAGCACTTGGGCGGCTGAGGCAGGAGGATTGAGAGTTCCAGGCCAGCCTGGGAGAGAGACCTTGTAGGGGGATGGATGAGGAGGAGGAGAAGGAAAAGGAGGAGGAAGGAAGGGAGAGGGAGGAGAGAAGAGAGGAAGATCAAAGAGAGCAGAGGAGAGGAGAGGGGAGAAGAGAGGGTGAGGGGCTGCAGCAACTAAATGGGGAGGCTTAGGATGGACGTTCTGGGTTGAAGTTCTGACACAGATGTTTACCAGTTGATGAATTCAGGTTTTACTGAAGCCTTGAGCCTTAGTCCCGCCGCAAAGCTCTCCACGGAGCTCCTGGTCTGCTGAGGCCTAGGCAGACTGACCAGGTAGCCAGTGTCTCATAACTCAGCTCACCAGAGTGACCTCCACAGTCCCACACTGGGTGTGTGTGCCCTGGCTAGTGAGGGTTCCTCGTGGACTCCGGGGTGTATGTGACCGGGGCATGGGGTGGGGTGCCATCCTGACTGGCTACCCCAGGTGCTCCTGCTGCCACTGTGTGTGTGGGGTATGGGGAGAGGAGCCTGCCATTAAAACCACGACTGATGTTCCTTATGGGGAAAGAGTTAAGGGTGTGTGGCTGTGTAGATAGCCCCACAATCGATCTGTGGGCACATGGGTAGATTGTTTCCACACTACAGGCTGTCTTTAGGCCCATGTGTGCCTTGGTGATGGGCTCAGATGAAGAGAATGGGAGAGAGGAGACAGACAGAAACAGGGGGGAAGGTGGGAGACAGAGAAAGATGGAATGAGAGAGACAGAGAGGGGAGGAAGAAACAGAGAAATAGAGGCAGGGGAAGGAGAGAGACCCGAGGGAGGCTCTGGGGAGGGAGGGAGGGAAGGAGATAGAGACAGTGGTAGAGAGATCTCAGGAAGCTCTGAAAGGGGAATCCGCTGGGAGAAAGCCCAGCCCACACTGTGGCTCCCCACCTCTTTCCTGTGGTTCTGGCCTGGGATTTGTTCCTGGGAACTCCCATTCCCAGCCTGAGGGGTGCTCAGCCTTTTGTAAGTGGACTGAAGTCTGGCCAGCCAGGTCCAGCCGGGTCTCTGCCCAAAGGGGAATGAACCAGGTCTACGGAACACATTAAAGGGCCAGGATTGGCCTTGGGCATGTTGGGGAGGGGGAAGTGGGACATGGGGGGTGGGTACGGGCGCGCCCGCAGCCAGGGGCAGTCCTGTGCTGAGGGATTTGACAAGAGAGACCTTAAAGCCTTCTCCTCCCAGGCCGGGTTCCCTGGTGGTCTGATAGGACAGCCAACAGGCAGTGACTCCGTCCTTACCAATCATGCTCAGGGTCCAGGAGTCCAGGGAAAAGGTGATGGACCCTCCTGCACCCATCCCCAGTGGGTCTCGTGCCTCGTGTCCGGAAGGAAATGCCCAGAGTAGAGCTGGAACGCGAGGAGCTCCGGCGCCTCAGGCTGGACGGGGTTTTCAGCCGGGGGAGGGGGTCATAGACCTGGGGACCTGAACCCCGATGCGCCCATCCTAGTCCTCTGGCCTGGAGGCTCCAAGCCTCACCCCATTGCCACACTTGTACCAGGTCTTTGCTAGAGTGACACCACAGGGGCGAGGCCCGTCCCCCCGCATCCCCCTCCCTGCTTCTGTGCGGGCCTCCCGGTCCGGCTTGGCGGACGCTGTTCTCCGCTGCCCAGCCCTGGGTGCCCGCGCTAGGAGCAGCGGCCCGGCCCGGCCCGGGATCCCTCTCCGTTGCTGCCGGCTCGGCTCCCGGGGCTCCGCAGCTTTGCACGCGGAGGTTCGCGAGCTGGGCGCTGGGCTTTAGCCCGGAGAGGGCGCTCTTGAACCTGACTTGGAATTTTCACCCAATGCCAAAGGATGGGGAAGGGCCGTGGTGGGGAGTGGGAGGAGAGGTGGGCGTCTAGGCCAGGGCTCTAGGGGCGATCCAGGGGGGATTTCGGGGGACACTTTGGCCGAGGGCCCGAGGGAGTCGACTTCGGATTCCCCGGGGGAGAGGTTGGTGGGAAGGGATTCGGCGGCCCAGAATCTTCCGGGAATGGGAAGGTGCCAGGCTGATCTGGCGCTCCCCTCGCTCTCAGCCGAAAGGGGGTGGGGAAGGGCAATGCGGTGGGGAGGGGTCCTGGGAGGAGGCCTTCGACCTTGGGGACAGCCAGCCTCTGGAGACACTGGGTCTGATCGCCCATGTCCCCACCTCTCAGCCATTCCCACCCCATGAAACGCGCGCCCCTGGGGGCCGTGCAGTAGCGTTTGCGGACACGCGCGCCCCCACACATGGTCTGACTTCGGGTCAACTTCCACGCGGCTTCCCGCGTGTGTGTGTGTGTGTGTGTATGTGTGTGTGTGTGTGTGGTGTGCAGCCATGTCCGCGCGCGCGTGCACAACCCCGCCTCACGTATCCACCTCCCATCGCCGCGAAGGGTCCCAACCCCTAGACTATTCGGGGACTTCTCCACGACACCGCTCGGTGGCCTGGGTCGCGGGTTGGGGTGGGGGCGCGGCGTCGGCAAGGGAAAAGGGTTCGAGGCTGCCTCACGGCTTCCTGAGATGTCCCCCCACGCCTCGTCCCAACTTCTCCCCGTGTGGCTCCGATGGGCACCCTCCTGCCCCCTCCATCCAAGGCCGACGGCCCGGCCGCGGGCCCCCGCCCCTGCTCCAGCCCGCCTCCCCGCGCGGCTCCCAGGTTCGACCTGCCTCGCGCCCGGCAGAGAATGTGCCACCACCGCGGCCACCGCCACCGCCACCGCGCCGGAGCGGGAGCCGGAGCCGCCCGGCCCCTCGGTGTCGCCGGCGCCGCCGCTGCCCCGCCTGCCCGGCCGCCCTGAGCTCCGGGAGCGCTGTCCCCGGCGCCGCCGCCGGCGCTTGACGCAGTGAGCGCCGCAGCCCGGCCGCCACCGGCTCCGCTCGGTTCCTCGTCGCAGGCCGAGAGCCCAGCCCGGCGGGCTCCGGGAGGGGCGGGCAGGGCTGGAAGGGGGAGGAGGTCTGTCTGGAGCCAGCGAGCCCCGAGGAGGAAGAGGAGGAGGAAGCTGGGGAAAGCCACCGTCGTCGCCGCCACCGCCGCGCTCCCCAAACCTGGGCGCGCACACTCTGCCCGCGGGTGCCAAAGCCTCCATCCCGGGGGGCCCGCACCCCAGCCCAGGTAGGAAGGGGCCTGCATGGGGAGGGGCTGCGGGAGCTGGGGCAGGGGGTCCCCAGTGCCGCAGCCGCGGAGTCGACGATTCCCCGCCCCTGGAGGGGGTGGGGAGGATGCTCTCACGGGGGATCCAGGGGTGGCACGGGAGTCCCCAGCGGCTCTCTCAGTCCTAGTCACCCTGGTCCCGGTGCCTTGCCCTTAGAGTCCGCGTCCAGGCTGAGTGCCCCCATCCCCCTCCCAGGGGGTTTTGGATGCGGCACGTTTGAGTCGGTGGCTCCCTGGCGCCCCCCTCCCCATCGACCCACGTTCACAGGCGAGCGCGTCCAAAGTTCTCGGCCGCCGAGTTCGGGCAGGCAAACTTCCCTCCTTGACACGGAGGATGGAAGGACCGGGACTTGGGGACCCCTGTGGTCTAAGAGGGGCCTCGGGTATCCCCGAAACTTTGCTGAGCGCTCTGAGTGCCTTAAAGCTGTCCAGCTAGTGAAGGGAAGGGGGTAGCTTGGCTTTGGAGTGCACGGGATAGCGGAGGCGCCCCAAGTTGGCCCTGAGACTGCCCCCCCAAATCTGAAACCTTCTTTCCTAGTAGGAGGCGGAGAGTTAGTGGGCTATGAGGAGGCCTCACCTGCTTCCAGCGCGCCCACCCCGAGCCGAGCAGAGCCCCCTGGAACCTTGGGAGAGGTGTCGTGCCCCCACTCCAGAGGGTGGCGGCACTCTGCGCAGCTGGCTGGAAGGAACTGACTCCCTGTTGTTAATAGGCGCCCCCAAATCCTCTGGGTTGGGCTTGGCTGGCGCTGGGGGCCCCCTGACCGCAACAAGAAGCTGACCTCCTCCCCAGCTGTCACAGACCCTATTTTGGCGCCGCCCCTGTTCCCCCCGGCTCCGTTCTCTTGGGCCTGGGGTGTCTCCCCCTCCCTAACTTTTTCTCTTCCCAAACTGCCCCGTCTGGAGTGTGGCGACCAGCCCAGGGCCCAGAGCCGGACTCAAGCTATCTGAGCAGTTCCCAACCTCCGAGTCGTCCTCGGGCCAGCAAAGGTGGGAGGCCCCGGGGGCCACCCCGCTGTGGACCAGTAGGGAATCTCCCGCAAACACCTTTCAGTCTTCCGATCCACCGCCCACGCGTGACACGTTCGTTCACTCGCCTCTGCGGCCCGTGGCCACCCCATCTATGGGCATGGTCACTCGTGGGCAGCCTAAGGGGGCTGTGGAGGACAGGAGGACCTGTGAAGCTAGCGGAGGGGTTTTGAGGGGACTAGCTTCCATCTAAGCGTGTGCAGGTCCTGTCCTGGCCTCTCGCAGCCAGTGTCGCCTTCCAGCACCCTTGAGGGCTCAGGAGGATTCCACGGCCCCGCCCCCACTCCATTCCAAAGCTCAGGCCCGAGCTGGAGTGAGGTTTTCTCGCATTCAGGGACCAGGGGAGCAGGGCACTTCTTGTTTTGGGGTGGTCTGCAGAGCCCAGTCCGAAAAGCTTGGAGAATCTTTGTTCCCGGGGCTCCGCGGCCCCGCCCCCCTCCCGATTCACAGCTAGACCCCGGGAGCCTTCGCCGGCTCCAGCAGCGCTAGAGCTCCGGCGGGTGAGCAAGCGAGCGAGCGAGCGAGGTGGCGCATCTTTTTTGCAGCTCTGGGTCTGGAGGAAGGGTAGGGGGCGTGGAGCGCAGCGATGGGTCGCTGACAGATTGTCTTGGGTGGCGACGCCGGCGTCTGCGTGGTAGAATTAATGGCTTACAAGCAACGCTCTCATCTACTTGGCCCCGGGGGGAGGGGCAGCCCCCGCCAGGACTCCTGGAATTCGGTGGCACCCTGAAGAACAGCTACTTTCCTCCGGGTGGGAGGTGCAGTCTAGTGGACTCAATGCCCCCCGAGGGTCTACCCTGCCTCCAATCACCTCCCCTCCCAGCCCCATGGGGCTCAGTTCTCGAATTCTCTCAAATGGGCTGGGACCCTCCTGACACCTACCCCACGCCCCCTCACCAGCCCTCCTCTCCTGCACACCCATGATCCCGAGTGGATACAAACTTGCTTGGGTGATGGGACAGTAACGGCCGAGGGCGCTTTGGGGTCTTGTGAGTAGGCTTATGGGAGCCAGGTCCAAGTGGGTGAAGCTGGGGGTTCTCCCCAGCATGGTACTGGGACAGGACAGCACCTATCATGAGCTCTGGGTGCTCCCAGAACCCCATCTGCACTTTGCCAGATCTGAGGAGTCAGCCCCATCTTTCTGCGTTCGCCTTCCGTAGGATGATGGTGTGTGTGTGTGTGGGGGGGGTGGTCAGGCCCCTCTTATTCATTCCTTGTACGGTGCTGGCCAGTCCAGGGGAGCCTTCCAAGAGTGACCAGGGAGACGCTTAGCACCTTCCTCAGACATGGCAACAGGGGAGGAGAGGGTATCATGCACCCCACATTCCAGGTCTGTGGGCCCAGGCCTGGCACATTGAAGGCTAGCAGCATTTATAGATTTGATGCCCTTGGCCTGGGGCCTGGCCGTGATAGAAGGCCAGTTTGGGGCAGCTGAAGGAGAAAGGCTACATACATCTCAGATGCCCCCCCCCCCAAAGGCCCAGCTGCCTTCTTGGATCCACTGTCATGACTCCTGTGACACACGTCCAGGACACGAGCCTGTCCTTCTTACACAGAATCGTGGGGCACAGCCCGCTGGCCCAAGGAGGCCATGAAACTCCTCATCCCAAACTTCCTCCTGCATTTTTAAGGCCTGCCAGCTGGAAAAACAGTTAAAAACCCACCACCCTGCTTCCTGCTTTTGTGGGTGCACAGGCTGGGCGCGCCCTGCCGCGGGGGGGGGGGTGGGGAGCCGCTAGGCCAGTCCATACAGCACTCGCTGGTGCTCACCCGTGGGTGTTCATTCACATTCCCTCTCCGGTCCCCACACACTATAGGAATTATCTTGGTTTGCTCTGCCTCTGAATTGAGTCAACTCTTTTGTATGCTCGGTGAATTGCCCAGCTGCTAGCGACGAGCAGAACGGAGGAGCGGAGGAGAGCGTGCCGGGGGTACTGAGGCCGGGAGGGGGGGATCGGGAGCGGGCGGGGACAGGAAACGGGGAGGGGACGCGTGCGACGACTGGGTGGGCTGCGTGGGGATAGGAGCTGCCGGAGGCACCGGTGGGGCAGCAAACCTGGCTTGCCCATGGCCCCAGCAAACTGGCCGGAGTGGAGTCTTCAGGGCTCCAGCCCGAGGGTCCCCTTGGGCTGTGTGGTCCGTGGCAAACCTCCTGGCTTCTTCTGACTCGGTTTCACCCCCACCCCACCCCAACCCCAAGACTTCCGCACACGCAGTTGGGGGACTGTCAGGCTAAGCTGGAAGAGTCCTGGGGAAACCCTTTCCCAAGTCCTCGCAGAGGCTGGGTGAGTGGGAGAAAAAAGGGCAGGGAGGGTCGGGGTCTCGGCTGTGTGGGGTCCGTGTTGGGTCCACGGGAGGGAGGATCGGGGTCCTGACCACATCTTGGCGTTCGGTGCTTCGGGGAAGAGGGGTCGTGGGAGGCAGCAACTGTCCGTCCGCTCCCACTTAGAGGAGGGCGGAGGGGCTGCGCGCGGGGGGGGGGGCGCCCCCTCCCAGCTCGCGGGGGGCGCGCGTGCCCCGGCCCGGCCCCGGTGGCTGGGGACCGGGGAGGCGGGGAGGAGGGCGGGCGCGCGGCTCGCAGCCGGACGAGCCGAGGCGGAGGGGGGGGGGTGGAAGAACGCGGGCGGGGGCGGGGCGGGGGCGGGGAGGCGGCGGGAACCATCCCCCCCCCCCGGCGCGCGGCGAGGGGCGGGGCGCGCGCGCAGATCGATGGGCGAAGCTGGGGAGGAATTTCAATCCCAGAGCCAACTTAGAGCTTGAAGGACGGCGGCGGCGGCGGCGGCGGCGGCGGGCGCAGCCGGGGATCGGCAGCCGGCCCGGCAGGTAAGCGTGCAGCTCTCTCCGATTCCGAGTCAGCGCGGCCCGGGAGCGGAGCCGGCGAGCGTGGGACCCCCCCGCTCCTCCCCACCTCCCCCCCCCCACCGGCTTCTCTGTCGATGACCCGCAGGCCCCGCCACGTCGCGTGTCTCCCTCCGCCGCCCCCCCCCCAACATTTGCAGCGACCCGCGTGCGCCCCCGGCCCTGGCGGCGACCCCGGGGCCCCGCGCGCCATCCCGGCGGCGCAGCGGGCAAAGTTGGAGGAACTTGGCGGCGCCGGCTCCGAGGCAGAACCCGACTGGTTCAGGGTCCTGATGTTGTCACCTCGGAGTCACTGCCGCAGCCCGCACCACCTCTCCCTGGTATGTCTCCCTTTCGCTGCCCCCCCCCCCCCGTACTTCGCCGCAGCTTCCCATAGCCGTGGACCCTCTCTGCAGCCGCTGCCCTGCCCTGCCCGCAGCCTCCGTGCAGTTCCCGCACCTCCCGGAGTCACGGAGCCCCATCCTGCCCGCACCTCCGTCCCTGCCCCGCCAGGCCTCCTTCCGGCTGAGCGAGGTCGAGCCTCCTCGCGAGGCACCAAACCGTCCAGTCCACATTCTGCGTGGAGATCAGTGGTCCACCCCCCACCCCCCCACCCCCCGGCATGGGAGTTGGGGGACTTTACTACGAACTTGACAGGCTACCAACGCCCACCTTGGACCCATCCTTCGTGGCCACCTTTCTTCAGACTGGAGGAGGTGCTGATTCTGTTCCCCACTAAAAACCAGTGTCTCCATCCTAGCCAGCTTGTTGCTTAGTGCCGTGCCCAGGAAGGGGGCTGTCTCAAAAGGACTGGGCATCTCTCTCAAAGGGACTGGGCAACCTGAGATCAAAGTTAGACTCTTCCAGGTTTGGGGTTCAGTGACCTTGGGGCAGATGACATCTCTGAGCCTCAGTTTTCACATCTGTAAAATGGAGATTAAGTGATACTGCCCTCTGAGGAGGGAAGGGTTAACAGAGATGGTCCAGAGACCTTCCCTTCAGGATGGGAGGGAGGCAATCCACGGTGCCTCTCAGGCAGGAGCAACCTTGTCTTCCTGCACCCCAGAGGGGAACTGTGCATATATCTGGCCTTCGCCCCAGTATTGGATTGCGGGTTGTGCAGGAAAGCAGTCCTAAGAGACCCTGGGTATCTTGGGGACAGGATCCCAGAAGGGCGCAGTGCTCAGAGCAGAGGGACAAAGCAAGCCTCCTCCCTCTGCCTCCCTTGGCCTGCCTCCTAAAGGTGCATCCCCAGCCTCGAAAGAGGCCCCCAGTCTCTACTCAGCCCCGAGAGGCACCGGATCAAATAGGGGCTATGTTACTTTAAAGCTGCAGTTAACCCCGTCTTTTGTACTCAGCTAGCCCCCTGGCCTCCTCGGCCTCCATGTTTGTGGCTATGACCTTTGCAGTGAACAGATGTTAAGGAGACAGACTCAAGTCCCACTCTGGATGGGCCCCGCTTCAACAAGGTGGCCGGACAAACTCCAAATGGCATTCAAGGAAGACACCCCTTCCTTGTCTGGATTTGAGGGGGTCGGAGGTCTGCCAGGGCCGTACAGCTTTGGTTCACTGTTTTTCCGTGCTCTCAGAGGGCTAGGTGGTCAAGGGGAGAACAGGATCCCGTCTTCCTACTGGCCAGAAACACTCAGTGGTCTTTGGGTGAGAAAGGTTGGGGGCAGCCATGGCCCCCCTTCCACCTTCCTTGGGCCCTGGTGGTGCGTGGCTGCCAGGCCTCCTGGGTGAGTGTCCTTCAGCATGGTATTGCAGGCACAGGCAATTCAGGACCCGGAGAAAAGCGGGGATGGGGACCTTACACTGGGCCCCACTGCAAGCCTGCAGGGGTAGGGGAGCAGAGAATGGGTGGCTGTAACCAGAAGAAGCGACCTCCACCCCCTTCCAAGGCACACTCCAGAGAGCACTGCCCCCCCCCCCAGAATGCCTTGTCCTATGATCTTATCTTAGCTGGAGGAGTCTACACTCCATCTCTCTTTACCCCCAAGAAACAGGTGGTTGAAACCCCTAGGTGAGCCCACAGCCAGGACTTGGAGAAGCCCCTCTCTTGGACCCTGGAATTAGAATCATCGGACTTTAGTCCTTGAATCGTGAATCGTGGACCTTACTCCACTTAGTGGGGCCAAAATTCTGACAGAGTTGATCCATTTCTTTGAGGCAGAGCCTCCCTGTGCCTAGGCCCCTTGTTCACGTTCCTGTCTGCCTCCTGCATACCAACTCTGGGCTCCAGATTCCAGTGAAATTTTCTTTTTATTTATTTATTTGAGAGTGACAGAGAGAGAGAGAGAGAGAGAATGGGCATACCAGGGCCTCCAGCCACTGCAAACGAACTCCAGACATGTGCGCCCCCTGTGCATGTGGCTAATGTGGGTCCTGAGGAATCCAGCCTCGAACTGGGGTCCTTAGGCTTCACAGGCAAGCGCTTAACTGCTAAGCCATCTCTCTAGCCCCTCCAGTGGAATTTTCTTAACACTCAGGAAGCCTTTTGTAGGTCTCCCCTTGTCCCCTACAGTCACTGTTCCCAGGACCATCTGTAAGAGGCTCTAGAGCACCTCAGACACTAGCATCTGAAGGAATTTACTGCAGAACTACCTGGACCCAGAGTTCATATTTCCTTGCTGAAATAGGCAGAGCCCATGCTGGATTCTAAGTGGGTGGCATATGAATACCTATGGATGGAGGACGCAGGACTTGGGCTCCGAGCCTACCACTGAGTGACAGGCAGAAGACAGATCTCCAGGGCTGGGTGACGGGGCCATAAATTGCCAGGCGTGAACCTGGAGTGGATGGTGGCATTGCAGATACATTTTTCACGCCCCCCCCCCCAGCCATTTCGCTTCCCTTTTGTTTCCAGTTTTGGATTGAATTTCTTGGAGTGAAAGCCTCGGGTGTCAACTGGCCTTAGGTGGGTCTTTGTGGGGTAGCCAGTGGTGGAGCCGCTGCAGAGGACTAAGGTGTCCTTTGGGGAACTAGTTGGAGTCTAGAGAGGGCTGGATGTTGCACAGTGAGCTGGCTTAGAGCGAGGGCCTGCGCTTCACTGTTTATTCAGGCTTCCGGGAACACCTGCTCCTCCTGGGCCTGTGCTAGCCAGCAGCCCCAGGGGTGAGCCGGAAGCGGAGTCCTTGTGGGCACCAGGTTCCACTGACCCTGTTCTGTTCCCTAAAGTTCTTGGCTTTGGAGGAGGATGTGGGGATCAGCTTCAGACATCCGGCCTGCCTAGCGTACAGCGATTGAGAGGCCCTGGGGGTGAGGCGTGGACCAGGTTGGTGAGACACATACATGGATGCAAACGCTCCTTTCTATAGAGATAATTCAGCCTGGCCCCATTTTCCAGAAGGGTCTAGCTTCATTCAAAGTCATGGGGCAGTGAGCAGTGGAATTTGAACTCCAGCATCCCGGTGGCCAGGACCTGGCCTTGTCTCCTTCTCCTGCAGGCTGTCCCGGGTGGCTGGTTCTTGGTATTGGAAAAGAGCTCAGAGAAAACGGAGGGCAGCCTAGCCTTGCAAGGCAGGATTCAGAAAGAGACACACCTGGGCTCCTTTCTCCCTTTGCTCTGGAGGCTGGGGAAACTGAGTCACAGAAGCTGGCCTGGTATCTGAGCACTGAGACCATTCCGTGACAGCCCTTCCTCAGTCCACTTGGCCAAGAACTCCCAGGGCTGGTCCACAGCAGGCACCTGAGCCTTGGTGACTCCGTCCCTCTTTAATCTCTGTGACTCGTGGCCCATCTTTCTTTGAGGCCCCTGCCCCTGTGCAGCTGGCCCATGCTCTTTGCTCCCTTTCCCCGGGGACTTGCTGGCCCTTAAAATATGGACGGAGAGGGGCGTGACAGGCAGCTGCGGCTGGAGTGAGTGTGCCAGCACGGCCGTGTGGGCATCTGTTGCTTCTCAGGTTTGCGCTCCAGGCACCTTCTTCTGCCAGCTCCGAGGACCGACTCCCAGCCCCGGGGAGAGACTGGTGGAAGGAATTCAGGGGCATAGGTAGGGCCGGGCCTGGCTTCTCCATTTGCAAAGGTCTTGGTATCCCCAAAACAAGGCTGGAAATAATTCACCCACTGAGCCCAACGACTCGACATCCAAAACAGATGGAGAGACTGAGGCCCAGAAAGGACCATGGCTGCAATCCAGGTCACAGCAGGCAGAGAATCCAGGTAGCGTTCACCGTTATACCTTGACTTCTTCCCCCAGCTTGGTTAGACAGGGTTAGAGCCCTGGCCTTGCCGATGGACACGCTGTCCCCTGCCTACAGCTCTTCGTCATAAAGGCGAGCTGTTTGGTCCCTGCTGGCCCCAGGTCTATGGTGTTGCCCTCCCCACCCTGGAGCCCCCGGGGCCTTAGAAGCACTTGTCTGCTGTCTGTTGCACTGATGGTCCCTCTGTGAGTGTGTGGGTTGCGTCGGAAGTGCCGACAGAGTACCAATGGAGTAAAGAGCTTTGCACCCACACAGCAGAGATGGATGGGGCAACAGCAGAGACTCCCAGGCCTGTCCCCAGGTGGGCGGTGTGTGCACCACACCAGTGCCACTCCCACCTTGGAACTGGTCGGATCCAGCCGGAATCCTGCCTGCTAGGGGAACCTGGGGAATGACTGACAGACAGCCCAGAGGTCTCCTCGTGTTTATCCACAGATCCGAGTCTTATTTTCAGCAGGATCAAACCCTTCTTAGTCATTAACTTCCTTGGTTAGTAAACACCCAGGCTCACATCACCCAGGCAGCCACATGTCCCCAGCACACACTGGGAGAGGAGGAGAGCCCCTGGCCAGCCTTGGAACGGGGTGGTGGTGCTCGCAAGGACTGCAGCCGTGAAGGAGCTGTTTCAGCCCCACCAGACCGTGGACCCTTCATGGGCACAGGGTGGTCTCTGCGCAGGGAGGCTCTGTGGAGCCTGGAGCTGGTGGGAAATGGCTCTCGCGCTCCACTGTACTGAGCCAGCAGCAGCTACGCGTCTCCGTGGCTCTGTTTGTTAGGGAAGAACCTCGGGCTGGTGTCTGGATGCGTCCAAGGCTGTGAGTTTCTCGGTGTGTCCTGAGCACTGTCAGAGTGAGGTACTGGCTGAGGGGACATAGATAGGACATGGGTGGGACAGGAAGCCCCTGGGCCCACTTGACAAAGCTGGCCCTGGTTTCTGCCTGTCTCACATGAGGTGAACCTTCATGGAGTCCTGCCCCTCTGGCCATCTGGGTGAGGGCACTCTGGTTGCTTTCTCTATGGGAGTTGTGGTCCCCAAAGTTTTTAACCTCATGCTTGGTTGGGGCTTCAGAAGAGGGGTGCCCCTCACTCCCCATCCAGTGGTTCCTCTTGAGGAGAGCGTGAACAAGAGCCGCTGCTGTCTGTCAATCAGGGGCCTCTGGAAGGGCCCAACTGGAGCCCAGGGCTGACCTCTTAGCAGCCATGTGAGCTGGGAATGGCCCTCTTCCTCCCTGTGCCTCTGTGTCGTAATCTGTCAAATGTGTCTGAGGTAGTGGGCAACAAGGGAGGTGAATCCAGAGAAGGGCGCTGGGAATGAGGCTGCCCGGGCACGGGCTCAGGCTGAAGGGCTTTAGATGCAGGATGTGGCTAGGGCAGCGCCTTGCCTCTTCCCAAACCCTGGCTGCCCTTCCATGAGTCTGCATTATGGGCAGAGGTTTCAAAAAAGGTAGGCCACTGTGCCACTTGTGTGGTTCCTGGAGGTGTTTGTTCCATCCCGTGTCATGCAGCCCTGGGTAGGGACACTTCTGTGCCCTGTGGGGCAAGGAGGCAGGGAACGAGGATGATGAGTGTTGGAGGAAGGGCGAGGCCAGCGTGGCTGAGCACTGTGCTCAAGAGTCGGTAGATTAGGTCATGGGGTCTTGGCTGTTCCACGTTGAAGTTCCCGGGAAGAGTTGTATCTTGTATTTTTTCTTTCAAGGTAGGGTCTCACTCTTGCCCAGGCTGACCTGGAATTCACTATGTAGTCTCAGGGTGGCCTCGAACTCACATTGATCCACCTACCTCTGTCTCCCAAGTACTGGGATTAAAGGCATGCGCCACCACCCATGGCTCAAGAGTTGAATCTTGTTTTCATTTCTTGAGGAAGCTTCTTGGAGTTGGAAGCAGCTGACAGGCCAGGTTTACCTTTATGTTTAAAAGGCTTCCGTGATGGTCTAAAAGGATGTAGCTCAGATGGTAGAGTGTTTGCCTAACATGCACAAGGCCCTGGGTTCCACTCTACTCTATCAACAAGACACAGTGGCACATGCATGTAATCCCAGCAGGTCGAGGCAGGAGAGGCAGAGGTTCAGGGTTATCCTTGGCTACATAGGAAGTCTCAAGACAGCTTGGGCTTCATGAGATGCTGTCTCAAGAAAAAAAAAAAAAGAACAACAGCAAACCAAAAAGGTCTCTGTGAGCCAGGCATGGTGGGCATGTCTGTCATCCCACCACTGGGGAGGTGAGGCAGGGGGCCTTGTGAGTTTGAGGGCAGCCTGAGCTATTACATAGTGAGACCCTGTCTCAAAATCAATGAATGACAAATACACAGATAAGGGAATAATCAAGTGCTCTGTTTCCCCACTGTAGTGAAGAAACAAGTTGTGGGGGTGTGTATGGGGGGGTCACAAGTGTATTAGAAGGTTCACTTGGCATCCGGGAGAGGCATTGAGCTGGAGTGACGACTCTGGTGGTAGAAAACAGAGGAAGTTTCTCTTTTGCTTAAAAAAAATTGGAGCTACGTCCCCATGGAGAAAACCTTCTGTGTTCTCATCAGTATGTGTCAGGAAACAGAAAGGGACATAGCCCCGTGGAGAGGAAGACTTGGAAAAGCAGACCCTTTCCCCTTTGCCACCCACCAGTGACATCAGAGGCGGGTCTGAGGAGACACACTCCCCAGCCCCGGCACTCCGGGGGGCACCAGTGAACGTGGCTCGCTCGCGGCGCCTGCGTTCTTGGGGAACAGCATCGCGGCTCTCTGTCTTGGAGGCAGGAATCTCTGATCTCGGCTGTGAACGGGTGTGGGTGGAAACCAGTGTCCGTGTGAATCTAGGACATGCACATGCGTGTGCTCGGACGTGTTTGTGTGTGTGCAGAACCACCAGGGACACCTCCCCTTCTGCTGCTCCGAGACCAGAGCAAGTGGCCACCTTGAATTCCTTCCTTGTGGCGTCTGAAGTTCTGTAAAGGGAATGTGCTGTCGGGCGTTTTTCTCTTTGTGAATCCAACAGAGCAGCTGAGCTAACAAGGTGAATGTATGTGGAGTGGCCTGGCTCTTCTGTCCTGGGGACTTGATGAAGAGACTCAGGCCTCCTCTGAGAGGTGTTTGCCTTATGATAGACATCTGGGCTTGTTTTGGTCCCCTCCTTCTGGTGTCCCCACAGAGCAAGGACACACATTAAATGTGAAAGATGTTTTAGAAAGACAACTCGCCAGAAATCCAAGGTGTCCGCTGGCCCAGATCCACACAAATCAGGGATCAAACAGAAACAGCGGCATGCAGCACAGACGCTCCCCTGAAACAAGGCGAGGCTGTCCCGTGGGAGCACCAGTGCGTGGGTGCATGCGTGCATGCACACTCAGACGTGCCAGGTGCAGGCAGTGGCCAGCCGGGTGCACACGGGCACACGTTCCCACGGCACCCTGGAATGCAGCCCAGATAGGACCTTCCGTTCTGGTCCTGCCACGGCTCTCTGGACCACTGGCTAACAGGGGAGCGAGAGTCACCCTGGTGAGGGAGCAGCAGGGGGGAACCCCTGGGCTGCGTGGAGGTTCCTGCTGTCTGGGGTGCAGCCCCTCAGCCTTCCCCAAGACTGCCCTGCATGAAGGCTGCCCTTACTCTCCTGTAGCAGACACGGTTGCTGCTCAGAGTGTAGATGTCCCTCTCATCCTGCCTGGGGTTCCCCTCACCCTTGGCAGCCTGGCT
The DNA here is from genome assembly GCA_036346955.1 of Dipus sagitta. Taxonomy (NCBI): domain Eukaryota; kingdom Metazoa; phylum Chordata; class Mammalia; order Rodentia; family Dipodidae; genus Dipus; species Dipus sagitta. The sequence continues at coordinate 17,512,704 of CM070771.1, read as the reverse complement.
GGCTCCTGGGTGGCCTTCTCGCCCCTTGTGGGCACCGAGGCATCCCCTGCCTTGTCGTGCCTGATGCTGTAACTTCCTGAGTGGCCGAAGGAGTTGGCTAGTGTTACAGTTGACCAAGTGACAGCCAATTTGGGCATGAGGGCAAGAGAGACGAGGAGGAAGCATGTTCTCACCTAGTGCCAGGGACTCTCCATCGAGGTGCTGGCCTCGGTGTGGGCCGAGGAGGGTGCTGGTGACCCCTGACTCACCCTGCATGAAACCAGGTGGGGGACTTCATAGGAAAGCTCCCTGGAGGAGAGGAACAGTGGAGGTTGAAGAAGGCAGGGAAACTGAGGTCCAGGCTGGCCATGGATCCCAGTGATCTCCTGAGGGGAGGAGGCAGAACTTGCAGTAACTTCTTCTTTTTAGCTGTGAATTGGATCAGAGAGAAAACCCCTTCTGAGGGGGATGTCGGAGCAGGGTGACATGTGGGGTAGGTGGGCAGAAAGTGGATGGCAGCATCTCTTCAGCTGTACTAAAAAAAAAAGAGTGAGCTGACCTGGTGCCCCATCTGTGCTCTCTGCCATGCCCCAGCTGGGCCAGTCCTCAAGCTCCTGCTTAGGTGCCCTGCCTTGGACTTGGTCCCCACTGGGGTCTTCCCACCCAGGAGGGAGAGGCATGAGCAGCGACAGGGTGGGGGCTAAGAGGCAGGAGAAGGTGCACAGGAGCCTGCATATAGCGCAGCACACAGCGGCCAGGACAAGGCATCAAAACACAGGCTGCTGCTGCTCCCTCCACGCCTGCGGAGGGTGCCGGCCTCCGAGCCCGGGAGCAGCGCTCTGCCTGGGACAGCCTTCGGGACACCTTGTCTCTCCTCGGTCCTGCGGAGTGACCCCAGCTCTTTCTGCATCAGTCCATGTCGGTGCCCGACCATCCGAGGAAGATCGAGAAGGGGGCAGATTCCTGAGTCACACGGCGTGCCTCTTGCCTTGAACAGCGGTTTTATAAACCACGAGTACCGTAACGTTCTGAGTGTGCAAGCCCGTGTGCCTTCCCAGGCCCGGTGTGAATATGTAGACTCTTACACTGGCAGGGTTGCACAGCGAGGCCTAGAGAGCAAATTTATTCTGTTTTAGTACTTGCTTTCTTTTGAGTCAAAGCCTCCGAACATAGCCCAGGCTGGCCTCAAACTTTTAGCAATCCACCTGCCTCGTGTGGGTGTGTGATCAGGAGCACACGTGTCACAGTGCTCATGTAGGGTCAGAGGACCACCTTGGGTGTCGGTCCGTGCCTTCCACTTTGTTTGAAGACCGAGTCTCTAGCTGTTCATGGCTGCGTTTTCCAGGCTAGGTGGTCTGCAAGCTTCAGGAAAGTTCTGTCTTTGTCTCCCATCTTGCTGTGGACACGCTGAGATAACAGAAGCCCATGACAGTGTCCGGTTTTTTAAAAAAAATATTTTATTTAATTATTTATTTATTTATTTATTTATTTATGAGAGATGGAAAAGGAGGGAAGGACAGGAAGAGAATGGGCACGCCGGGGCCTTTAGCCACTGCAGACTATCTCCAGATGCATATGCCACCTTGTGTATTTGGCTTTACATGGGTACTGGGGGATTGAACCTGGGTGTACTGGGGGATTGAACCTGGGTCCTTTGGCTTTGCTGGCAAGCACCTTAGCCGCTGAGTCATCTCTCCAGCCCCAGTTTTTCTTACCTAGGTTCTTGGGATGGGAACTCAGGTATTTATTATTTGAGAGAGATAGAGAGAGAATGGGTTCACCAGGGCCTCAAGTCACTGTAAATGCACTCCAGATGCATGCACTACCTTGTGCATCGATCAGGTTTACATGCATCCTGGGGAATCAAACCTAGGTCCTTTGACTTTGCAGGTAAGCACCTTCACTGCTAAGCCGTCTCTCCAGCCTGCTATCCATCTTTTAATTCTCTTTATACTTTGAGTCAGGGCATCTCTATCCCAGACCAACTGGAATTCACTGTGTAGCCCAGGCTGGTCTTGAACTCACAGGGATCCTCCTCCCTCAGGCTCCTGTATGCTAGGATAAAAGGAATACATCACCATGCCCAGCTTTGCTTTTGAAACAGAACCTCTCACTGGCCTGGAGTCAGCAGGCTGGACCTACTGGCCAGTGAGCCTCAGGGATACTCGTGTCTCCACCTCCACAGTTCTGGGATTTTACAGGTATGCTGGGCTTTGTACATGGGCTCTGGGGATTGAACTCAGATCCTCAAGCATGTGAGGCACTTTACCCACCTAGTCACCGCCCCAGCCTCCTAACACAATGTTTTGAAGTTCATTTGCATCGTTGCTCCAGTCATTAGCAGTTTTTATTGCTTCATAGTACTCCACTGTCTCAATAGACCACCTTTTAAAATTCATCATGTCCTGGGGGACAGACATGTGCCTCATTTCCAGTTGGGGGCCATTGTGAGCCACACAGACATTAGGGTTCCAGTCTTTGCATGGACGAGTGTCTGTGTTTCTCTTGGGTAGATTCCTCTGACTGGATTGCTGAGTCATGTGGTAAATTTATATTTAAATTCTTAACAAACTGCCAAGTCACCGGACTTACAAATTCTCAGGCCACTTTCCATTCCGTCAATAATCCGAGGGTCCTCTAGTCGTCCGCAAACTCGCAGTACTTGGTCTGGCTGGTCTCTTTCTGTCTGAGCAGTAGAATCTCATGCTGGGTCCAATTTGCACTTTGCAAATGACCAATGAGTTAGAACATTTCCCCGTGTGGTCGGAGGCATGCATATTTCTTCTCTGATAAAACGTCCATTCAAATCTTCTGCTCGTTTCTAACGGGGTTGTCTTGTTATTGGGTTTTCAGAATGGTTCAGGATGGCTGCTACTGTTCTCTGCAGATTCCAGCCTTGAGCCCTTTATCAGAAGCACAATTCGTAAATATTGTGTCCCTGGCAGCAATGAGTCCCATTTTCTTAAGCAGTATCTTTCTAGAGCACAAGTTTTTTTTTTTTTTTTTTTTTTTTTTTAAATGAGAGAGAGAGAATTGGTGTGCCAGGGCCTCCAGCCACTACAATCAAACTCCAGACGTGTGCGCCACCTTGTGCGCATGTGCAACCTTGAGCGTGTGCATCACCTTTTGTGTCTGGCTTATGTGGGACCTGGAGAGTTGAACCTGGGTCTTTAGGCTTCATAGGCTTAACTGCTAAGCCATTACTCCAGCCCTAGAGCACAAGTTTTTACTAACCATAGAGTTCATTTTACAAATATACACATTTTTTTTTGCATGTTGTGTGTGTTCACACACGTGTAGGCCTGGCATTATGTGCGTGCTGGGGATCTGAACTCAGGTCCTCATGCTTCCAGGACAAGCACTTTACCCACTGAGCCACCTCCCTAGCATTTTGTTTTCTTTTTCATGGGTCCTATTTGTGGTTTCCTCGCCTAGTCCAAGGTCACAAAGATTTTCTTCTGTGTTCCTAGGGAGTTTTATAGTCGTGCCTCAAACACTTGGATTTATGGACCATTTTCAGTGGATGTCTGTTTATGATGTATAAGGACCAAAGTTCACTTTTCTGTATACAGTTTTTGAACAAAGATTATCTTTTCTGCATTAAATTTTCTTGGAATCGTAAATGTTGAAGGTTTATTTTTAGCTTCCCACTTGAGCTCTGTTGATACCCTGTTCATATCGCACAGGGTTCATTACTGAGCCTTGGCGGTAAGGTTTGAAATGAGGAAATATAAGATCCCCAAAATTGTTTTCCTGCTGAAATTTGTTTAGACTCTTTTGTCAGCCCATGTACATTTTAGGACCAGCTTGTCAACGTTTGCAGCAATATCTGCTGGGGTTCTGATGGACCTGTGTTTAACACATAGATCAGTTCAGGAGTTGTAAGCCACGTAATCCAGGAATGTAAACTCTCTTTCCATTTATCTAGACCTTCTTTAATTTCTCTTAGCAATTTTTCACTTTTCACATACAAATTTTGCAAACTGAGCATTTTTCTTTTTGTTGTTGTTATTTTGAGACATGTTCTTACTAGGAAGCCCAAACTGACCTCAAACTCACAAATCACCTGCCAGATTGTTTGTAGTGGCAAGAAACCTTGGTGCACCCATAAACACCACACACACACACACACACACACACACACGCTTTAAATAAATAAATAAAAACAATTTTGCTTTCACGTAATTTGTTGCCAGTGCGTAAGAATAGCTTTGAATTTGTTTTATTGACCCTTCTGTCCTGTGACCCTGCCAGATCTGATTATTAAGCAGTCAGTTCTCATTGACTTTTGTGAATGCCTTAGAATTTTCTATGCATAGGCCCATGTTATGTGAAAATAAGGAGTTTATGGCTTTCTTTTGAAATTGCATGTGTTTCATTTATTTTTTTTCTTGCTTTATTGCATTGGCTGGCATCTCTAGAATTGTGTAGAGCAGCAGTGTGGCTTTGTTCTTAGATCTTTCAGGAGAGGGTGACCATCTGTCTTTTGAAAGTTGATGTCAGCTGTGGGCTTTTATCTTTATAGGGATGAGGAGGGCCCTTCTATTGAGGCTTTGTCATGAGTTTTTTATGACTGACCATTGGGTTTTGTCAAGTGCTATTTCTGCCTCTGTCATGATAATCATGCCACTTTTGTCCTTATATCTACTAGTTTGGCATGTTACATGAATTGATTTTCAAGTGACAAACAAACCTGTGTTCCTACAAGAAATACCATCTTATGTCATCTTTTCTATGTTGCTGGCTTGGTTTGCTTATATTTTGTTAAAGATTTTTGCATTGCTATCATGATCCATCTAGACATGTTGTTCTCTTGTGAGATCTTCAGTTTTACTACTGGAAAAAATAGGGTATATGACATAATCTCTCTCTCTCTCTACTGGGGATTGAATCCAGAGTCTTGGACATAGTTCTGCCACTGAGATATACTTCCAGATCTTAAAAAATCTTTTGAGGGCTGGGAAGATGGTTCAGTGTCAAATGTGCTTGCTTGAAAAGTTTGCTGGCTTGGGTTCAGTTCCCCAGCCATCCACATAAAGCTGGATACAAAAAGTGGTGTGTATCTGGCATTTGTCGGCAGTGCACGCACACATACACACATGCGCGTGTGCATACACACACACAGACAGAGAGAAAGACAGAGACACACAGAGAGAGACAGAGACACACAAAGAGACAGAAATTTCAAACAATCTTTTGAGACAAGGACTAACTATATAGCCCAGGCTAAGCTTGAACTTGTGATCTTCCTCTTCTAGCCTCTTGAATGCTGAGGTTACAGGTGTCAGCCACCACATACAATTCCTCTTCTCTTACTGAAAGTTTCTGAAGGTTTGATATTGCTACTTTTAATGATCTGCCAGAATTTACTGCTAAAGCCCCCTGGGTCTAGACTTTATGGGAAGATTTAAAGCTAATTGTTTCTAGATAATAGGTTATAAGTCTATTCAGATTTTCTTCTTGACTGTGTTGGTAATTCGTAACGTTTTAGGAATTGGTATGCTTCAGCAAAAGTTGTCTAATATGTCACCATAAAGTTGTTTGTAATGTTCCTCCATGTTCTCACACGTAGTTGAACGCAACATCCTCTGTAGAGTGTGGCAAGCACCGAATAGCTAGCTGGTGGCAATGTCCTCTGAAACCTCTTGGTTTTTTGTTAGTTTTATTTGGTTCTGGTGGTACTGTGGATCAAATCTCATCAGGTGTTCTTCCACTGACGTACAGCCCAGCCCTGGCAATCTTTTCCTATCCTTTTATTATTTTTAATTTTTCTGTTTATTTATTTATTTATTTGAGAGCGACAGACAGAGAAAGAGGCAGAGAGAGAGCGCGCGAGAGAGAATGGGTGCACCAGGGCCCCCAGCCACTGCAAATGAACTACAGCCGCGTGCACCCCCTTGTGCATCTGGCTAACATGGGTCCTGGGGAATTGAGCCTCGAACCGGGGTCCTTAGGCTTCACAGGCTTCAAGTGCTTAACTGCTAAGCCATCTCTCCAGCCCTCCTATCCTTTTACATATTACATACATCTGGACTAAACCATGTCTCTCTCTCTCTCTCTCTTTTTTTTTTTTTTGGTTTTCTAAGGTAGAAATGCTAGCTCAGGCTGGCCTGGAATTCACTATGTAGTCTTAGGGTGGCCTCGAAGTCTCGGCAATCTGCCTACCTCTGCTTCCCGAGTGCTGGGATCAAAGGCGTGCGCCACCATGCCCGGCCAATCTCTGCCTTTTAATTGCACTCTTTAGTTCATTCATAGGTGACATCATTTTTATCTCCCCTGATTTCTTCTTCTCAGTTGTTTTCTGTGTCTCGTGTCTTGTCCTCTTCTTTCCTCACTTATGCCTGTTTGCATGAGGAAATGCCATCAGGTTCCATGTTCATTCTGTTGATCCCTGACAGTGACATTTTTATTATAGTTACCACAGTTTTCAACTCAAAAATTTTCACTTTTGAAAAACAATTTGTGTGTCTTCTGTGGAGGCTGCAAACTTCCTCTTGTTACCATAATTTCTTTTAATTCTGCAAACAGAATTCTGTGACCATATCTATGTTAGTTGCTTCAAAGTCTTTGCTGCATCCAACATCGGGGGCTCCCTGATGGTTTCCACTGACTGGTTTCTTTTTCTCTGTAGGGGTCACTTTCATCTTTCATTGCCTGTCATATAATTTTGGGTTGAAAATGGACAGTTTAGGCAATGTCTTGTGTTAGACCTGGATCCTGATTTTTATCCTGGAAACTTGTTAGTATTACTGAAGCTTTTGTTATTGCTGTTGGGTTTGTATGTGTGGTGTGCATATTCTTCTGCGTATGGGTGCATGCATGTGTGCATGCATGTGGAGATCGGGTGTTGACCTTGGGTGTCTTCCGCAATTGCTCTCCACTTTATTTTCAGGACAGGGTCTCTCGCTTGTACCCAGAGCTTACCTGTCAGCTAATCTAAATAGCCAACTTGCCCTGAGGATTCCCTGTCTCTGTCTCTGGCTTTATATGGGTTCTGGGGATCTGAATGCTGGACCTCGTACTTGTATAGCAAGCACTTAATCCACTGCGCATCTCCCCGGTCCTGTCATTGTTTGCTTACTTAATAACTTGCCTGAACTAAAACTATGAAATGTATTTCCCCTCAACATGTGGCCACTGATCTCTCCTTTTCTCCTGTTTCTCTAACTTTATAATCCTTCCTCCCTCTCCTCTTCCTCCTCCTTCTTCTTCTTTTTTTGGTTTTTCGAGGTAGGGTCTCACTCTAGCCCAGGCTGACCTGGAATTCACTATGGAGTCTCAGGGTGGCCTTGAACTCACGGTGATCCTCCTACCTCTGCCTCCCGAGTGCTGGGATTAAAGGCGTGCACCACCATGCCCGGCCTTCTTTTTATTTTTAAATACCTTATTTATTTATTTGAGAGAGGGGGAGAGAGATAGTGGGAAATAGGTAGACAGAGAGAGAGAGAGAGAATGGGTGTGCCAGGGCCTCCAGCTACTGCAAACAAACTCCAGACACATGCACAACCTTATGTATCTGGCTTATGTGGGTACTGGAGAATAGAACCTGGGTTCTTAGGTTTCATAGGTAAGTGCCTTAACCGCTAAGCCAACTCTTCAGCCCCTCTTCCTCTTCTTTTTCCTCTTCTCTCCTTCATCCTTTTTTTTGAGAACCTTAATATACATCATTCTTTTTTTTTTTTTTTCTTTTTTTGGTTTTTCGAGGTAGGGTCTCGCTCTAGCCCAGGCTGACCTGGAATTCACTATGGAGTCTCAGGGTGGCCTCGAACTCACGGCGATCCTCCTACCTCTGCCTCCCGAGTGCTGGGATTAAAGGCATGCGCCGCCACGCCCGGTTAATATACATCATTCTCTTTTGTCTTTTTCCTCTCCCCTCTCCCTTCCTCCTTTCACTTTCTCTTTCATCTCCCTCTTCCTCTCCTCCTCCCCCTCTCCTCTTCCTTTTCTTCCCTCCCCCCACTTCCTCCTGCTCCTCATCCCTTCTTTCTTCTTCTCTTCCTCGCCTCTCCCCCTCTTCCTTTCGTGTCCTTCTCCCCTGCTGTGAAGGCCCAGTGCTTTGGTCAGGGAGGGGCTGCTGGGAGCTTCAGTGCCCAGCCTGGAGCCCGTCAGCCCCTGCACCTGCTGGCAGACCCACCTGCAGGTCCCGGAGCTCATCAGCGAGCTTTCACATCCTCTTGCGAGTGTGCATCGGCTGGGCTGAGGAGGGCCGTCGGGCCTCTCCTGGCTGTCAGCTCATCTCTGACTCAGCTACTGCCCGGCCAGGATCTCAGTTTCAGCCTCGCTGGCTTTCCCCATCCATTTGCCACGGAGACGGCTGCGTCTTCCTGATGGCTCCGCTGCTAGAAATCAAATCAGCCCCCTGGCAGCGAAGCTTCTGCTCTTTGAGGCCTTCCCGGTGCAGCATCCACTGAGCTGGGGTGGGCAGACGGAAGCGGTTCCAGGAAAGAATAGCACAGCTTCCTCATGTTACCCAAGGTCAGTCGTTTTTCATAAATAAATATCTTGGGTGGATTTCCACGATGCTGAGGTAATCACTGTTGAGAGTTTTGACTCGTTACACAGCTGGGGTTTTATGTGCATGTGTTTTTAAGACAGGCTTTCACCGTGGCCGGCCTGAAGCACACGATCCTCATGCCTCAGCCGCCTGAGGGCTGGGATGGTAGGTGTGTGCCACTACGCTCTGCTGCCATGGCTGTTTTTTGGAGAAAGGATTTGTGATCTACACTATACTATGGAGGAAGTCTCATCTCCTGATGTTATCTTTTAAAAACAAGTGTTTAAAAACTATATATCCATAAAGTACCATGAGATAAAACCCATCTAATAACCACCCAGGTCCAGAAGTAAAATAGAACCCACCTCTCAGGAGTCCTCCATCCTGTCTTCTTCTGCCCCCGCCCCTCTATCCTCCTGGGGTGAGGAGAGAGCTCTGATTTGTATGCAAGCATCTCTTCTGCTGCTTTTACACTTGATGTGACTGGTTCTTATGGCTGCCTGCTTCTGTTCAGAATGATGTATGTGAGAACCGTGAATGTCGGTGTGGTAAACAGAGTATGTGCGTGTTTACCTATGGATAGACTGATGAATGGATGGGTGGGCTCATGTATGCATAGGTGAATGCATGTGTGGGAGGGTAGATGAATGGATGGGTAAATGGATGGATTAATGGGCAGATGGATGGATGTATTGGTGGATGGATGGGTAAGTGGATGGGTGGAGGTGTGAGTGGATAGACAGTTGGGTTGGTGGATAGATAGGTGGATTGGGTAGATGGATGGATGGATGAGTAGGTAGATGGATGGATGGATTGGTGAATGGATGGGTTGATGGATAAATGGATGGGTGACTGGGTAGATGGGTAGGTTGGTGGATGGGTGAGTAGATGGGCAGTTGCATTGGTGAATAGACAAGTGGATGGGTAGATGCATGGATGGATGGATAGATGAGCAAGTGGATGCATGGGTGGATTGGCGAATGGGCGCATTGATGGATAAAATGAATGGATGGCTGGATAGATGGGTAGTCCGGTGGGTGGGTGGGTGGATGAATAGGTGGGTGGATGATTGATGGATAGATGAATGGATGGCTGGATTGATGGGTAGGTTGGTGGGTGGATGAGTGAGTGGATGGATGGGTGGATTAGGTGAATGGATGGATTGATGGATAGATGAATGGATGGATGGATTTGGTAGATATTTGGCTTGTTTCGTTTCTAGTGGAGTAGACTGCTGTGAACGTCCCTGTACCTACCTTGTGGTAAACAAATATCTAGCAGAGGCTATAGGTCAGGTTATGGAGTTATGTCCCTGTTCAACTTGAGTTGATACTGCAGGACAGTTTTCCACAGTGGCTGACAACCCCACGAGCACTCTGCGAAGGTTCTGGTTGTTCTGCATGTCTGTCAGTACTTGATATCACCAGTCCTTTCTACATCAGTCTTCCTAGTGAGAGCATTGCCGCATAAGATTCTGGGCTCTTTAGCCATTCTCCCCTGTAAGACCCGTATCCAGTCGCATACCAAGCTGGGGTCTGGGCTGCCTGTGTGCAGGAACCTCTGCGTCAGAACTCTTCCCCTCGATCACATGCGTGGCCCGCTCCTTTTCCCACTGGGTAGATCGCCTTCCTTGCACTCGTCCTGTTGTGTCTTTTAAGCCTGCTTTTCATGCGAATGTAGCCCAATTTATCCTTCACAGTGAGCCTTCACCATTTTTTTTTTTTTTTTGTCAGCTTATCATGTAGCCAGGCTTGGTGGCACACACCTGTCATCCCAGCACTCAAGAGATTGAGGCAGAAGGATCATGAGTTCGGGGCCATCCTGGGCTTCAGTGAGACGTCGTCATTCTTTCTATCATCTCGAGTTCTTGTAGATCCTGTTCCGTGCCGTGGACTGGGCGTCTTATTGGTCACCGTTGGCATCGGGCCATAAACCCACGGGAGCTGATTTCCACCTATGGTAGGAGGTCGGGATTGAGTTCCGCTCTTCTCGTCTACATTAATCCAGCTGACCTTCCATCCTTTAGTGAAAAATGTCACCCATTTTCAGCAGTGTTCTTTTGTTTACTTAAAATTAAACTATCGGGTCGAGAGAGATGACTCGGGGTTAAGCGCGTGCTGTGTCGCATGAGGACTTGAGTTCGGATCCCTGGAAAGTACTGGTGTGGCGGACATGTCTGTAATCTGTCTGTAACCCCAGTGCTGGAGAAGTGGAGACAGGAGGATCCCTGGGCCTCGCTGGGGGGCCGAATTGGTGAGCTCTAGGGTCAGTGAGAGACCCTGTCTCAAAGAATAAGGTGGAGAGTGATTGAGGAAGACATCAACATCTGACCTCCACATGCATGCACACACATGCAGCTACATACATATGAACACACACACATACATACTCCATATACACATCTGCACACAAAAAATCAAACCTTTAAAAAAATATTTATTTTTATTATTGACAGAGAGAAAGAGGGAGAGAGAATGGGTGCATCAGGACCTCCAGTCACTGCAAATGAACTCCAGATGGATGCGCCCCCTTGTGCGTCTGGCTAACGTGGGCTCTGGGGAATTGAACCTGGATCCTTTGGCTTTTCAGGCAAACGTCTTAAGAGCGAAGCCATCCTTCCAGCCCCGCCCCCCAAGTCAAACCTTTTGAGATAATTGTATAGTCCCATGCAACTCTGAGAAACAATGCAGAGAGACCCCATGTATCCATAATCCAGTTTCCCCCCACCAGTGGTAGTATTTTGCAAATATCACAATGTTTCACAGCCAGCTTGCTGATGGGGACTTTACATGAAGTTCCCTCCCTCTTTCCTCTAATAACCACACCCACATTGTCTGCCCCAACCTCTCGGCCACCTGAGCGCCATTCATCTTGTCAGTCCGACTATGACACACAAATCGAACCCTTCAGTGCATGACTGTTGGCAGTCAGGTTGCTTGTGCTCGGCAGACTTCCCTGGAGATGCTTGCAAGACCCTACGCTCATCTGTAGTTCATTGTTTACAGAAATGAACTGAGGGCTGACACTATGTTTTAGCTTGGACCTTTCTTCGTGGCCCATGGCGTGTAGATAAACAATGCGTTGTGTGTGCTGTGGGCACCATGTGGGGAAGAGCAGAGGCCCTGCCCAGTCCCCACAGGCATGGATGGCTAAGGATGGTGCATGTATTTCCGAGTGCTTGGTACAATTTGGGAATTGCAGCTGTATCTGTTCTGCCTTGGCCGGGTGGTTGGGTAGATCATGGAATGGATGGATGGATGGATTATGTGTGTGTAGCTATAGATGGATAGACTGGTGTATGAACAGGTGGATGGATGGATGGATAGACTGGGTGGATGGAGGGATGGGAGAATGGATGACTGGATGGATGAGCGGGTGGGTGGATGGAATGAGTGGTGATGGGTGGATGGATGGATAGATCAATGGACAGGTGGGTGGATGAGTGGGAAGTTGGATTGGGGGTGTGTGAATCGATTTGTGGATGGAAGGATGGGTTGATCATGAATGGAGGGTTTTGTGGATGAATGAGTGGGTAGACCGGTGCATGTAGAGATGGATGGATAGAAGCAAGGCGACTGCCACATAGATGGCAGCATGAAGAGTGGGTACTCAGGACTGGATGCATAGGCAAGTGGATGCTCACTGGTGCAGTGATGCAGAGTGAGGATGATGAAGGGGGTGATGGATGTCTATATCCCACGGAGAATGGAAAAGACCGTCAGTATAGACAGAGGCTTGGAAGGGATTGTAGAGGCCTCTCAAATCAAGACACTGATTAATGTCACCACATGGCATGTGGTCCAGAGAAGTGGCTTGAAGAAGCTGGTAGGGTCAGGCAGTCACTGTGGTGAGACTTGAACCAAGCTCCACCTGAGCCCAACATCCTCCTGGGAAACACCCCACTACAAGGCAGGGTCTAAATGGGACGGGACCCACATGGGGCTGACTGCTAACCCAGGAGGCAGGAGCTCAGCTTGAGCCCGTCCGATCCAGCTCAGTGGGTGCAGGGGTCTGGTGTCTCCCCACATGGCTACTGATGGCTCTGCAGCGTTGGCTCTGCTGCTTCTGGCCACAGATATTTATTGGGCACCTACTGTGTACCTGACGGGATCAGACCCTGAGAGACGGAGTTGAGTAGGGTCTTACAGTCCCTGACATGAGAGTACTTCTGTCCCCTTCAAGGTTGTGCGTGGGGTTGGGTTGATGCCTCTGAGCCCGATGGCATGCCGGGACTCCTGCTTTTGCTGCATGTGCTCTGCACGCTTCAGCTCGCCCGCCCTTGGCTCTGCAGCCCACAAAGTTGACTACCCGGGCAGTGCTTCCCGTGGTATTGGTGGCTGCGAGGGGGCAGCAGGCGCTGTGGAAGACGACCTCGTGGAGTGCCTGTCTGGGCTCTCCACCCGGGATGCTGCCAGGCTGTGTCTAAAGGCCGGGCCGGGGAGCCTGGGAAATATTTAACTTTGAAAAATGGACCTTCACAGCTCATTAGGTCCCAGCCGCGTGGCCCTGCGCCTCGGGCGGCTTGGGGAAGAGGGAGATGGCGGGGCATGAAATCGCTGAGGTATTTAAAGCCCCATTCTGTATTCCCCACCAGTGGTGTCTGTCCACTGGTGTGTCATGCCATGAGTCCAGGATGGGTGGAGTGGCCGTCCCGGTCTCCTGAGGGCTGTGACCTGACTAACCCCAAGGGCAGACCCTTCTGGCTCTGTGACGTCAGGCAAGCCACCTTCAATTCTGGCTCTTAGTTCCCCCACTTTTACTATGGTCTGTGTGCCAAGTGGGCACCATCATTCTATTCTCTTTTCTTTTTCTCTTTTTTTATTTTGAGTCAGGGTCTCATCCAAGCCCAAGCTGACCTACAAATCACTCTGTAGCCCAGACTGGCCTTCTAGCTCAGTCTATTGAGTGCTGGGATTAAAGGCATGAGCCACCATCATGCCGGTTTTTTATTTTTCTATTTTTTTTGAGACAGGGTCTCATGTCAAGGGTCTTGCTCTCGCCCAGGCTGACCTGGAATTCACTATGGAGTCTCAGGGTGGCCTCGAACTCAAGGCAATCCTCCTACCTCTGCCTCCCGAGTGCTGGGATTAAAGGCGTGTGCCACCACGCCCGACTCAAGCTGACCTTTTGAATGAACTTGCCAAGGATGACCTTCAACTTTTGGTCCTCCTACCTTTACTTTCCAAGTGCTGTGTACCAACTGGTTTACACAATGCTGGGACTCGAAATGCTAGGTAAGCATCCTGCCAGCTGAGCTCCCTCCCCGGCTCCGTTCTTAAGGTGGAAACTGGCCATAACTTGCCTCTGAGGGACACAGCAGCCTCCCAAGGGTATCAGAGCATTGTGTCACAGATCCTTGATTGTCCCCTGATACAGGGACTCCGGCTCCCACTGTCACTGTGGCTGGGACAGCTCCATGCAGCATGCCTGCACAGGCTGGGCTTCCAGAGCCCTGGTTGAGCACCGATGGGTTGGCAGGGACAGCAGCTGTGAGACTCCCACTGGTCCTGGGAGTCCATTCATGGATGGCCGTGTGGGGTGGAGGAGGCGGGGCTGGGAACTGGAGGAGGAGGAGGGCACATTTGCATAGAACTGCCAAGAGTCAGCCAGGAAAAATCAGAGCTAATCTTTAGAGGCTGCCGTGGCCACAGGGCTCCAAACACGGAAAATTGCATTACACTCGCTTCTGGTCTTCACCTGTACATGTCGGATGCACAGTCATAAACCGGGTACGCTCTGGCCTGTGACCCGCCTGCCTGCCCCCGCCCCAGCTCCTCCTTTCGGCTGCAGGGCCCGGAGGTTTTCTAATTCTTGGAGTTTTCTAGAGCCACCCCTCCCCCCAACACACACCTCTACTTCTCTCAGCCCCCACTAGTTCCGGAACTTTCTGAGGGCTCTGTGACCTTGGGCAAGTTGCCTTCCTTCTCTGAGCTTGTTTCCTTAATCGGCAGCGGGAGGAGCTTGTTTTAATTCCCACCACCCTCACAGAGCGGTGGAGTTAAAAGGGGGGGGGTGGCAATCAGCCCCTGCTCCTTCCTGTTCGGTAGGGAACGTCAAAGACGCCCCCCATCATGGGACTGCCTGTCTCGGCTCTGCAGCCTGCCGCCTTGGCCTGTTACTCTCCCAGCCTCAGTTTTGCTGTCTGTGTAGTGGGTTGCAGGCCAACCTCACTCTGCTAAGGCGGCTGTGAGAATTCAACCCCAGGCCCTCTTTGTCAGGAGGTGACTGCCGCCCAGACGCCCTCTTTAGGCAGACATTGGCCGAGTAGATGTGGCCTCTCCTTCCTCAGCCTGTGAGGATTCTGGTAGGTTCTCAGGAGCGGGCATGCAAGGCCTCGGGGGTCATGGCTGAATGGTTTCCTTTAGAATGCAAGGGACCAGAGGCAGAAGCGGGGCTGCTGAGAGCCACATGTCCCGATGCGGCTTCGAGGACGCCGGGGTCCTCAAGCTGGGCTGGTGAGGGCTGGGACTGTCCCGAGGGTGCATGCACCTATGCCCACTGTCTGCCTGCTGTGCAGCTAGCTGCGTGCACACACGTGAACACAGACTGTCGGTGAGCAGACATCTGGACATCTGCAGATGTTTTTGGCCAGCTGTATAGCTACCCAGTGGGTCACTGCCCTGCCCTCCCTGCCCTCCGTGAACACAGAGCTGCACATCCACACATGTGCATGTCGTCCGTGTTAACACACACTCGCCCCTCCTGCTCATCCCCATGGCAACCCCAGCAATGTGTCCTGGTGGGGCTCAGAGCAGGTGTCAGGAGATCTCTATTGGCTTGGGGGGGGATGGGCTCCCTAGAGTAGCCAGGCCAGCTGGAGGCTCTAAGCTGGAGAGAACCTTCCAGAAGCACCTCTCTGGCTGTGATTCCTGAAAGCCACACACCCATCCAGCCCCTCCCTGTCCCACCTCCATGAAGAAGGAGGAAGGGAGGGACCTCACTCCATCCTCCAGTTCCCAGACTTGGTGTGAGATGGGGCCACCTCCCTGTGAGGTGGCTCCCTACCTCCTTTGCCATTTGGCTAATTATTGGAGAGATCTTGCTGGAGACCCACAGCCCAGGCCCTCCCTGCCCGCCTGTGAAGTCATCCTGCTGGAGCTGGCAGAGTTCCCATGGCAACAGCAGTGACGTCACAAAGACTGGAGGAGGATGGCTGGAGGGAGGAGTGGGGTGAGGCTGAGGATGGGGTTCCTCGCTTCTCCTCGTCCTTCTAGAAAGATAATCTGGCCACCTGTCATCCAACAGATACAAGCCTGTGACCGCCCGGAGGAGTTAGGGACACCCTCCTACCAGAGTCCCTTGCTAGAGCGAATGACATGACATGAGCCTCAGATACCAGGGCGTCACTGTCACCACGTCTGGTTGGCTCAGCTGGCCGAACTTGGGAGCGTCTGGCTTTGAGGGCTTGTGGTTATGCACTCCCATGAGTTCGCTGACTCTGTGGGGACAGGGATTGGACCCACACTGAAGTTTCCTGGTCTCTCCTTTGCACTGGCTTAAAATTGGCTCCCAAGGGGACCTCTGTGTGACTCGCAGCAGCAAGCAGCCTCGGGTCCTCTGGGTGCCCCCTGTCCAGTGGGGACAAACCTCAGCTGTCTGAGTCACTCCCCTGCAGGGCCCCTGCTGTGGAAAGACACTGCCCACAGCCCCTTCCTCCTCTGCCTTTTCATTATCACTCCACACAGTGCAGAGCTGCTGGACACGGTGCTGGGCAAGGCTGTGGATGCGATGGGCCCGTGATGGGTTCCAGGCTCGGCTTTGGAATCATGCACCAGACAGCCTGGCACTGCCAGCTTCTGGCCCAGCTCACGAATCCAGTGGTGCCCTCATCCATCTGAGTACCCAAGATTCGTCATCTTGCCAGCTCCCACTCCTGCGTCAGTGCCCTTCTCCTCCTGGGGCCTCACCCTCCTCACTCAGATGCCCAGGAGGGTGGGTGCCCACTGAGGCACAGGGGCAGGCCATGGGCATGCACGGACCTGGCCACATCTTGTAGAAGGTGGATGCAACCTTCCCTAGCCAATGGCGCCCTCTCGCTGGCCCAACCCATATTCATTTATTTATCCAACAATTTCACTTCGCAACGACTACTGTTATTATTGCGCGTGTGTTTGTGCATGAGTGTGGGTGCTCATGCGTAGAGGTCAGGGGACAAGCTTGGGTGTGGGTCCTTGGAGTCCACCTTGTTTGAGTGAGGGTCTCTCGTTGGTCACCACTGTGTACACCAGGCTAGCTGGTCCATAGCTTCCGGGGGATTCTCTCGTCTTCCCCTCCCGTCTCGTGGCAGGCTAGAATTCTACAGTGCTGTGTGAGGCTTTATGTGGGTTCTGAAGGTCCAAATTCCCTCATGCTGTGTGGCAAGTGCTTTACTCACGGCGATGTCTGCCCAGACCTGCCTTGTTTTGAGGCGGGGCCTCACTGTGTAGCCCAGGCTGGCCTCAAACTCATGCTCTTCCCGCCTCAGCCTTCCCAGTACTGAGATTGCAGATGTGTGCACCCACACACGACCCGACCCTCACCCAGCACATCTTATTGGGTCTATCCTGTGCTTGGTCCTGGGGTTACAAAACAAAGCCCGTGGTTTTTTTTTTGTTTTTTTTTTTTTTCTGGTTTTTCAAGGTAGGGTCTCACTCTAGCCCAGGCAGACCTGGTATTCACTATATAGTCTCAGGGTGGCCTCGAACTCACAGCAATCCTCTTACCTTTGCTCCATAGTGCTGGGATTAAAGGTGTACACCATCATGGCCCCAATCAATCTTTTATTTTGATGTCGTCATCATTTCCTCCTATTATGGGGGGTCTTGTGTAGGTAGTGTCAAATGTCAGGCCCTGCGAGGTCATGGATATCCAGGTCAATCTGCATCTGGAAGAGTGCATCTTAAAAAAAAAAAGAGTGCATCTTAATCAGTCTTACCCTTCCTTTGGCTCTTACATTCCCTTTTTTTTTTTTTTTTTTTTTTTTTTTTTTGAGGTAGGGTCTCACTGTAGCCCAGGCTGACCTGGAATTCACTATGGAGTCTCAGGGTGGCCTCGAACTCACAGCAATCCTCCTACGTCTGCCTCCCAGTGCTGGGATTAAAGGTGTGCGCCACCACGCCCGGCTAGAGCCCGTGTTTTGAGTGTGCCTGTTGTGTGCCACACACACCCTGTGCTGGCTAAGTGCAAAGGCACGGTCTCCGGCCTCCCTCCCCACTCTGCCCAGTCTTTTAAAGTCCATCTCTTTCTCACCATCATTGTGATCGTCTACTCATGAACAATTCAGGCCTCTCTCAGAACCTTGCTAAATCATTTGAAAAGATGTCCACTGGGGTGGAAACAGGGATGCAGAGCGGAACACAAGAGCCTTCTCTCCAGATGCCACCACCCCGCAGGAAGGTGACCTGGTACACGGGGCTCAGGAGGTGGCATGCCTATCGCAGGAAGTGAATCCTTACTCATCAGTCTCCCCTGCCACATAGTCCTAAAGACAGGCTCTGTAGCCGGGTGTGGTGACACATGCCTGTCATCCCAGCAATCAGGAGGCTGGGACCGGGGAATCTCGAGTTCCAGGCTAGCCTGAGGCACACAGTGAGACCCTGACTCAAAACACTGAGTAGGGCAGCCTGGGCAGCTTCAAGAAGACAGTGCCAATAACTGGGAAATAAAGTCTGGAATGTAGAAGGGGGCAGTGCAGGTCTGCCCAGGGGCTTGGGGAAGAGAGGAGACAAGGACCTGGGTGCTGCTGGTCAGGGGTCGTGTCTTCCTGTAAGAGCTGCGCTGAGGAGTGAACCGGCTGGGCATGTGGCGGGGGAGGGCCGAACGCGGGTGGCCGTCCCTCCTGTTGCGCAGAATGTTCACATGTGGCCAATACAGTACAAAATATCCTCCAGCTATCTAGATGTGTCTCTTCTATTTTATGCACACAACTGAGCATCTCACCAAATTTTTAGTCCATTAGGGACCAAGGGAAGCCTCAGCTTCATTTCAGGCAACCAAGCAAATTTGAAGCCTCGTTTTCATACGTCTAATAAGCACTTCTCAAATTTACAGCTCGCTCGTCCAACCCGTCAGGTTAATGCCCGCCGGTCCTGCTGCCTCCCGCCTGCTGCGTCTCCCTCTCCTGCCACAGGCCTTCCCGGGGACTCGCGCTCTGCTCGGCAAATTAGCCAGTCGCCTGGCTTCCCGGCTGGTGAGGGGGCACCGTTTGTGCCGCGGGAGTCAGGAGATGGGGTGAGGGGGTCCCGCCATGGCTTGGCACCAGCATGAGTTTCCCACAACATTCGCAGCATCGCGCCATCCTGGGTCACAGACACTAATTAACACAAGTCAGATACGGTGACGTATGCTTGTAATCCCAGCACTCAGGAGGTTGAAGCCAGAGGATCACGAGTTCAAGGCCAGCTTGGACTATATGCAGAGTGAGATTCTGTCTCAAAAGAATTAAAAAAAAATGATTAGGACAGTATTTTTCTTTGCTTAGCATTAAAAAGAAATTGGTGTGCGTGTATAGCAGAGTGTCTGTGTCGAGGTCAGAGGACAACCGTGGTTACTCTTGCTCAGGCGCCACCCGTTTTAGAGACAGGGGTCTGGAGCTCATCAGTTAGTCTAGATTGTCTGGTCAGCGAGCCCCAGGGATCCACCCTCGTGTCTCCACCTCCCCATCCCTGGAACTGCAGATGTACCACCATGCCTGGCTTTCTTACATGGGTTCTGGGACTCGAGCATAGGTCTTCATACTAGCAAGGCAAGTGCCTTACCAGCCGAGCCTCTCCCCAGCCTGCACGTGGCTCTTTTATTTTTTTCAAATTTTTATTAATAACTTCCATGATTATAAAAAATATCCCTCCCCCCACTTTCCCCTTTGAAACTCCATTCTCCATCATATCTCCTCCCCCTCTCAATCAGTCTCTCTTTTATTTTGATGTCATGATTTTTCCTCCTATTATGATGGTCAGTGTCATGCACTGTGAGGTCATGGATATCCAGGCCATTTTGTGTCTGGAGGAACATGTTGTATGGAGTCCTACCCTTCCTTTGGCTCTTACATTCTTTCCGCCACCTCTTCCGCAATGGACCCTGAGCCTTGGAAGGTGCTGCACGTGGCTCCTTAATTTCTTTTCTTTCTTTTGAGACAGGGCTGGGGGAGGCAACAGCACCAATCACAGGGTCCTTGGCGCCCCTTTCTTCCGTCACAGCCCTCTCCGCTGCTCAGGGAGACCAACGTTCCCGATTCCCCAGCAGTACGTTCTGGGTGGCCTGTTGCTGAATTGCGTGAACCTGAAATCCGTGCGCACCATTCCTCTCTGAGCTGGCGCTTTGGGTGGGTACTGGTTAGTCTGCTTTACAGAAGAGCATTCTGTCTTAAGAGAGGGTCGGGGGCTATTTGCAGTTTTGGGGTGAAGACTCCACTTGCAGATTTCTGTGGTACACACAAAGACAAACCCTTATGCCCAGAGAGAAATCGTGGGTTTGGATGCATATAGCCACGTGCCCAGTGGTCTCCTATGGTGGCCGGCCTCAGTGCCCAGGGTGGTGGCAAGCCCTCTCTAGAGGTGCCACAGTTTCCTGAGTGTCCTGGCGGCTTGCCAGGTTTCACCCGACCCATCCTGATGATGGAGCTGAGCATGCGGGCTGAGGGTTTTGCCACTGGGAGGTATTGTGTGCTCTGGTGAAATGCCTTCTTGCATGTGGCTCTTATGATGGAATGAGCTGGTCTTGAGTTCTCTCTAGACTCTGCATGAGGGCATTGCCTGACTGCTGAGGGGACAGAGGTCTTCCAAGATTTTGTGGCTTGGCTTTTCATTTTTCTTTTTGCTTTTGTGGTTTTTTTTTTTTCTTTTCTTTTTTAAGAGAGAGACAGAGAGAATTGGCATGCCAGGGCCTCTAGCCACTGCAATCAAACTACAGATGCATACACCTGGCTTATGTGGGTTCTGGGGAGTTGAACCTGGGTCCTTAGGTTTCGTAGACTAGTGCCCTAACCACTTAGCAATCTCTGCAGCCCTGTATTTATTTATTTTAAATTTTCCAATTTTAAATTTATTTATTTATTTGAGAGAGAGAGAGAGAGAGAGAGAGAGAGGAAGAGGCAGATAGGAAGAAGGGGCATGTCAGGGCCTCCAGCCACTGCAAACGAACCAGACACATGCATCACCTTGTGCAGATGCTTATGTGGGTCCTGGGGAATCAAACCTGGGTCCTTTGGCTTTGCAGGCAAACGCCTTAATTGCTAAGCCATTCCTTCAGCCCTTGTTTATTTATTTTGTTTTGTTGAGGTACAGTCTCACTCTAGCCCAGGCTGACCTGGAATTCACTATATAGTCTCAGGGTGGCCTCGAACTCACAGTGATCCTTCTACCTCTGCCTCCCGAGTGCTGGGCTTAAAGGCGTGTGCCACCATGCCCGGCTCTGCTTATTTATTTATTTTTTTTGATACAGGGTCTAGTCATGCAGCCCAGACTGACCATGAGCTCATGATATCCTCCTGCCTCAGCTTCCTGAGGGTTGGGATTATGGGCATGTGATTGGCATATGGTGCATTATATTTGTAGTACTGAAGACTGAATCCAGGGACTTGTGCATACTAGGCAAGCAGTCTACACTGAGGTACATTCTCAGCTCTCACTGGGGGATTCTAGGTAAGCAGCCCGCTGCTAAGCCATACCCACAGTCCTCTTTTTACTTCTTTTATTTGGAGACAGGGTCTCGCTAAGTTACCCAGGCTGGCCTTGACCTCATTTTGTAGCCCAGACAGACATTGAACTTGGAACCCTCCTGCTTTAGACTCCTAAGTGCTGGGGTTCCAGGCCTGTCACCTGCTTTGCATAATGGTATCTATGTGTGTGTGTGTGTGTGTGTGTGTGTGTGTGTGTGTGTGTGTATTCTTTTTCAAGGTAGGCCTTGAACTCATGGTGATCCTCCTACCTCCTGCCTTCTGAGTGCTGGGATTAAAGGTGGGCACCCAGCAGCATATGGTATATTTTTAAGAGCAGAAGTTCATTATTTTTGTGGTGATATTTACCCATCTATAGCTGCAAGGGTAGGAAGAAATTCTATCACTGTATTATGAATATATTTCTTCCTAACATGTCTTTTATAATATATTCCCTCATTGTGAAATGTAGAGTTCCTTTTCCATTTCAGTTTGCGCTCAGCCTGGATTGCTTTGAAGCCTGACAACAAGGAAGGGCTCGACTTCACATATTTCCCATTTAGAGATCTGATTTACTGGAAAGCATCTCCTTTCCCTGTGAGTTTACTATACCTTATGCCAAAGGCAGGCCATAGATATGGTTCTAGGGTTTTCTATGTGTTCTACGGATAAGCTTGTCTAATCCAGTCCTAATTCCACACTGTCTCGGTTGAGGTAGCTTTCCAGTCCATGGTAAGTATCTGACAAAAACTATACGTCAAACTTGTTCCTCCTAGCTCGGGTTACTCTGAACTCTATGCTCTTCCACATAAATCTCAGAATCAGCTTGTGAAGTCCCATAGCAAGGGACAGAATCTCCTGGGATTTTGATTGGAATCCCACTGAATCCACAGATCTACCTGAAGGGTACTGATCTTCTTACTGATGTTCATCTACTTACTGCAAATGTCTAGATTCCTAGATTCCTAATGTGCACATGTGTGTGTTTTATACCTGCCACACCGACCAAGCATCTGTTATGAATGTTGGAATCAACACATTCTTCTGGACTTTTATGATTGCAGTCATACCATCAGTGAATGCTAGGGCTATGTTCCTTTCCGAGTCATGATTTTCGTTTATTTTTCTTGTCTTACTGCAATGTCTGAGGTCGCTAGTATAATGCTGAACAGAAGGGTTGGGAGCAAATAAACTTGCTTGGTCCATTTTAAATTTGTTTTTGCACATTTTCATACTTAAATATATTACATTCTGATTATGTGTATGCCACATTACTCCTCATTATCTCCCTCAGTCTCAATACTTCTCAAAGGAAGAGCTTTTGTTTCACCACTAAATGTATTTTCTGCTGCAAGTCACATTTTTGTATTTTGAAAAATATTTATTTGGACAGAGAGAGAGAGAGAGAGAGAGAGAGAGGAGGGAGAATATGAGCTCCTCCTGCCACTACAAACAAACTTCAGACACATGCACCACTTTATGCATCTGGCTTTATGTAGGTACTGGGTAATCAAACCCAGGCTGTCAGGTTTTACAAGCAAGAGCAAGTACCTTTAACCATTGGGCCTTATCTCTAGCCATCTGCATACATTACATACATGCATTCATACATATACATATATATATATGTATATATATATACACACACATATATATGGTTTTATGAGGTAGGATCTTGCTCTATCCCAGGATAACCTCAGGGTGGCCTTGACTCATGATGATCCTCCTACCTCTGCCTCCCGAGTGCTGGTATTACAGGCGTGCACCACCACGCCCGGCTTCTATTTTTATATTTTTGGACACAGGGTCTCATTATGTAGACTTGTTGTCTGGCCTGAAACTCACAGTCCTTCTGCCTCAGGCCCGCAGATGCACTGAGACACATTTTCAAAGCTTTTGACTTGTGCTAACAAATAGCCTTGGCAAAGAACTTGGCCAGTCCTACCACAGCCTTACCAGCTCTACTCTGTACCAGGTGTTATCTTAAACTTTTTTTTCTTTTTCTAGAGAGAGAAAGAGAGAGAGTGAATATTGGTGCACTAGGACCTCCAGCCACTGCATTTGAACTCCAGATGCTTGTGCCACCTTGTGCGTATGTGTGACCTTTGCACTTGTGTCACCTTGTGTGTCTGGCTTACGTCGGACCTGGCGAGTCAAGCATGGGTTCTTAGGCTCTGCAGGCAAGAGCCGAGCCTTAACCACTAAGCCATCTTGCCAGCCCTTAAACTTCTTGTTTTCGTTTTGCTTTTTTTTTTTCAAGATGGGGAAGTACTTGATGGGCACAAATGGAATGTCATTGTATTTTTAATGAAAATCTGCATTTCCACGGTAAGGCAGGAGGTTGGACATTGTTCTGCACATGTGTGAACTGTCCTTTCTCTTTTGTGTCTAATTCTGTGTCCGTGTATTGATACATCACTGGGGATTTCAGTACTGGGGTGAATGAATTCTTGACATAACAAACACAATTATCAAGCCTGCCTCATCTGTCCTAGACATTTCCCCCTCTATACTGGGTAGCTCTTTGTTGTTGTTATTTTTTATATTCTTTTTTTCTATTTTTATTTGGTCAAAAAATTTACCTGTCTTCTCTTTTGCAATTCATCCCTTCCTTCTGAGCTTAGAAAGCTTGGTTCTCTCCCGAGACCTGATAAGTATTGGATTCCGCCTCTGTGCAGCACTTTTTATGGCTTAATATTTCACATTTAACTGTTTACTCCATCTGGAATTTGCGGGGCTGTGGAGTGAGGAGTTAATTGCTGCTAGCAGTTTACCAGGGGAAGGGGCCTCGTTTGCACCCACGAGTCTCTGGGGTCCGGCTTCGTGTGTCTGCCAAGCAGGGAGAGAGATTAAGGGAAAGAGGTAGTTGATGTGGTATGCAGCCAGCATGGGGACTGCACAGCCCCAACCGCTCCTGGGATGGTTCTGGATGCTTCTTCCTGGGTTTAAAGAAGCAAGGGGCTCTTCCTCAGCCAGCTTGACCATTGGTGTTACTCAGTTTCTTTTTTTTACAAAATGTAGGTGTAAGCTGGGCATGGTATTACATGTCTGCCATTCCAGCACTTGGGAAGCAGAGGTAGGAGTTTGTGAGCTTGGGACAGCCTGGGCTACATAGTGAGACACTCCCCACCCCCGTCTGAAAATTCAACAAAAAATGGGGTCTGACATCTGTACTAACGGCAGCTGTCCCCTGGTGTGGGTGTGGGTGGGAATATCATGCAGGAAAAGGGGCCAGGCAGGCTCAGTGCAAATCCCAGCAGTTCTATGTGACCTCGGGCAAGTGACCTGACCTCTCTGAGCCCCAGTGTCTGCATCTGCATCTGGAAGCAGGGGCTGTGATAATGTTCCCACCTCGTGAGGTTTGGGAGATAGTCTCACGGGATGCCCCACCCAAGTGCATAGCCTCTGGGGTGCCCTCTCTTCATTCAGGAGAGTCTCTGGGTGGTAGCCAGGATGTGCTGTGACTGGGGGCAGAAGTGGGCTGTAATGGTTTCGTGGGTCCAGCTCCCTGCCCAGCCTTTCCCTCCACCCACACTGGGCAATGGGGGTGGCAGGTGGAACCCCAGTCTCTTGGCCCTGGCTCAGGCAAAAGGACTGGACTTGTCTGAGGATGTATGCACACACGTGTGCACGTGTACACACACACCTCTGCATATGCATGGCCATCCATAGACTCACAGGCACTAACCCCAAACAGACGAAGTTTCACACTGGTGCAGGATTTGGGGGTTTAGGAGGAGTCCTCCAAACTTATGAACCCCAATTTTGTGTTCTTATCCTATCTTAACAAAGAATTGATAAAATGGACTCAAGAAGGCTAAATTATGAATTATTGGGTTTAGTTAGGGGCAAATCATAATTTGTGAGGTTTATTTAGGGGAAATTGGTAACTAGGGAAAGGCTGGGGCAGTTCCATGCGCCTGTGAGAGATTGAACATGGAAGCCCCTTCAAATAACAGACCAGAGAGGATTAGGAATAGTGAAGAACTCAGAGATCAGGGATGAATTGTACATATAATCAAGGTGAGGGGACCCCCAAAACATGACCCAGATAAAATGCAAGGAAAAAAAAACACCCAAGCTAAGGTTAAGTATTCCCTCCTCCTTCCCAGCTATGCTGGTCCTGGGAACAGACTCACCTGGAGGTTCAGGCCAGGTCAGGGGGCAAAAGGAAGTGAAGAGGGAGGGAGCGCCATGTGGGTAACTTTCTTCATAGGGTTCAGACATCCAATCAGGATGGGCCTCATCATCAGTCTCAGGGATGTAAGCAGAGACCTGATTGGTTCGGACTCAAGGCCAAGATCTGATTGGCTTGTGGACTCAGGGGCTGACTCAGGGAGGCCAAGCGAAAGAGGCGGAAGTTTCTGTCATCTTGGAAAGACAGGATTAGACCTAAGTTTCAGTTTTGTCAAGATGGACAGAACGGCATTTCCTTGTTCCCTCTTTGGGCTTCTGTCCCCAACTAACTGCCTGAGCCTTTGTACACACATAGTCTTGCAGTAGATTCGGGCACGGATACAGTGCCACACACCCAGACCTCTGAGCTGTCTGTAGCCAGAGCCCATTAGGTTCTTCTCTCTCATCCCTCCCACGTCTGGCCTACCTGTGGCTGGCTAGCCTTTTGACCTCTGTGGTCACTCCCTTGTCCCTTTACCTGTGATTCCTCATCTCAGCTAATTCTAGAGGCAATATCGCGCGGCCTCTCCCTCTGTGCAGCCCTCCCAGCGGCGCTGCTTGGGCCCATCAGGAGGTTGTGGCATGGAGGCCCTGAGTCGCTGAGCAGTCCTGTGGGCTGGTGTGGTCTCCCATGTGAGCGGTTGCCACCCAGGCCTGGGGACAGGGTTGGCGTGGGATCCTGAGTTTGATCTGTGGTGGGCATGGAGGGAGCTTCCAAGTACCCCTTCTCCTTAGCCCTTTCCCTTCCTCTCCCAGTTGGAGGACCCCCATCACGTCACCCAGGAGAGGGTCAGGCAAGACCTGGGCATCCCCAGATGTGTGTCCAGCGCGCAGAGAAAGGCAGGGACCTGGGCCAGAGCATCTGTTCATCAAGCAAGTGGACAGTTGGTGGACCCTGCCTAGGGTTCAAGGTCAGCCTGGGCCTGCAGGGGGCTGCAGAGCCTGTGGACCCCTAACTCCCATCAGGATGGTGGAGGAAATGACTTGTGTAGTGCAGAGGCCACGAGCTGGAACAAGAGTTGCCCAACAGTTGGGTGGGCACAGAGTGAGGAGGAGCTGCGCCCGCCCGAGGTTGGCAGGTCATGTGCCCGCCACACACAGGGCCTGGGTTGGGCGCAGGGCACAGTGAGGTGTGGGGCGGTGGGGACTTGGGATGACAGGCAGGCGGCGGCGGGCGGCACAGCTGTTCAGGAGGCTGGACTGCTGGCATCAGCAAAAGTCCCTCCTCCCCCCCCCCTTGCTAAACAATCGTTGCACAAATATGCAAATGGTATAATTACAGTTATTTGTTTTGCTGATATAAGTATTTGAAATGCAAATGTCAAGTTTGGGCGCTGCCGGCTTTTCTAGCCCCTTCTCACCCAGACATTTGCAAGTGGATGAGATAGTTGTCCCTCATGGTGGGTAGCACGCGGTGCTGGCTGCCCTAAACGGCCACAGCTGCTGCCACCCCTGGGCTGAGAGGCCACCACAGATGCCCGAGGCATTACTTCTTCCATCACCCAAGCTGTGTGTGTGTGTGGGGGGGCTCTGAGCCTCAGTTTACCCCTCGTGTAATGGAGCTGTGTCTGTCTGTCTGTCTGTCTGGCCAGTCACAATTCAACTGAAGAACCTGAGCCTTGGTTTCCCACCTGAAAAATGTCCCCATTTGTAAAACTGGATGACCATAACCTGCCAGGCTTCTCTCCCGGATCTGACGGCGAACCCCGTGTGTCTTCCTTGGTGGAACCTTAGCTCGGGCCCCCCTAAGAGGGGGAAACCCACGGTCCAGCATTTCAGTGGCTTGCTGAAGGCACTCCAGTGTGTGTTGTCATTCAGATGCCAGCTCTGTTTGAGTCCTGGTGCCAGTGCACACCCGATAGATAGCCTGCTAGACCTATCCTGGCATGACCCAGCAGTTCTGCGTCTTGACATTGCTTGAAATGTGGAACCATGCAGATCTCTGCCAACCGCAGAACTAGTATGCCTCCTGCCACCTGCTTCCCGCATCTTCAGTTTGCCTAGCTGGATCCGGCCGGCAGAGCCACGAATCTGTCATCCGCACTGTCGCCCAGCTAGGAGCAGTTCCAGCCAGAATGCTAGGGCCCACTAAAGTCCTTTAATCACCTCCGTGCCTGTCAAGAGCCCGGCCCCAGAGAGACTGTCACACTGGGAGCTCCTGTGGGGTCCCTGAGCAGGCCTCGGGCACGCACTGGCTCCTGCCCGTGTGCGCGGACATGCATGTACACAAATGCAAATACACGTGTGCACATACGTGTGCTTGTTAGGCTGTGGGAGAGTGACAGGCACTGGGCTGCTGCCCTGGCGTGGACGTGGTTTCCGCAGCACTGAAGGTGAGAACGTATTTGCAGACTGGACTGCAGACGTCCCTGCTCCCAACTGATGGCCCGGCCTCTGCCCATACCAGCATGATGGCTCCCACATCAGACGTCACTGTTCTGTCTCGCATGGCTTGGCTGGAAACCGTGTCCTTTCCCCTGGTGTTGGGGGACTGGGAAGTGCCACACCGTTTCCTTGTCTGTCACCTGTGTGCACGCCAGCGTGTTCCCAGGGCTTCCCTGGGTCCTGGGCTCTGTCCTCCAAGAGCTGGAATCTAGGACAGCCTGGGGTTGAGAGGTGGCCTTGAGCAGCCCCGGTGAGGACAAGGCAGAGGTCTGGGGAAGGAAAGGGCTTCGGTCTTGGTCCCCTGGTTTCACCTCACCTGCTATTTGATTTCCATTACCTTTTCCAGGGCGGGTTCAGCCTTATTAGCATATTCAAATACAGTCCATTATTATTTGAATTAGCTGTTAAGTAATTAAGTCTAATTGATGAGCCTTCCCCCCACTTCCCCACATATTTTTTGGTTATTTACATCCGCTCCTAACCCACAATTTTAGGTAATTACCACCACTCACTGAGTATTTGCATACACACACTTCCTCCAGCGACAGGTTCTCTGGTTGCCTTCCGACACTCACTGCCAGGGCTGGGAGCTGTGGGCAGGGACACTGGGAACATCGGTGCAGACCCAGCTGGCCCTCAGGCTCTGGCCAGCTCTCCTGGGGTGAGGGTGCCATAGAGCCCCTTCCCCACTGCTGTGAAGCCCCTTGCTCCCAGAGTCCCCAACCCCAGGATGTTACTACCTCCTCTGGCCACTGTGTCTCCCACTTCCCGCCCCACATCACATTGCCCACTGTAGTGTCCTTGTAGAATGGCTTCTGCCAGAGTTCAGAGGGAGCACTAAGGAGCACTCAGAGCTGAGGAGCCACACTGGAAAACCACAGTGTCAGCAATGCAGGGTGGGGGAAATCACACGTGGACTGGGCTCCGTTCCTTCGTGGCTTTGTGCCACATCCGAGCAGTGTGACCAGCCTCAGTTTCCCGATTTGTGTTTAGTTCAGCTTACAGAGCTGCCCTTGGCCCAAGATTTCTGTCTCCTGACTCGATATCCCCTGTGTGTGTGTGTCACTGTTCCTACCTGGTCACTAACAGTAGGTGCCCTAGTGAGGGATGGATGAGGACAGGCTGGCCTGGGAAGAGCAGCTCTGATGGCCTTGCAGACTGGGAACTTTGTGTGTTCAACCCGCTGCAGAGGAGAGGTCCAGCCAGATGTCTTGAAGAAGGGTGCATTGCTTAGAGATCAAGAACCTGGCAGAGCCAGTCTCCTCGAGGGGATACTAAGGCCATAGGGTGCCTCAGGATTGGGGCATCAAGAGCATGAGGTGACAGAGCACATACTGAGTTGAATCCTGGTGGGAAGGGAGAGCGATGCCTCGTTCTAGTGACTTCCAGAACCCAGGTACTATCGCTACTGAAAGTCTGTGCCAGACAAGGTCAGACAAGGTTGCCTCCTGCATATGTCAGAAGCTAAAGGTATGACTTCTTTAAGCAACTTCACATGGATTCCTCCAGGTGGGCATTATTAACCCAGTTGTGGGGCTCAAATTGAACTCTATACAGGTTCTTTTGGCTGCATGCCTTGCCTAGTGGAGCTAGATTGCAATGCTACATGTGGACAGCAGGAGGTGCTGTTGTGAACCAACAGTTCTTTGAAAAATCTTTTCAAGTGTTTATTTATTTATTTATTTATTTATTTCCCCAGCTGGTTGCTTGCCTACTGTATTTGAGTATTGAAGAGTTCTACATTTTGAATTTGTCTCAAGTCTTTTTGTTTGTTTTAAGGTAGGATCTCGCTCTAGCCCAGACTAGCCTGGAACTCACTATGTAGTCTCAGGGTGGCCTCAAACTCACGGCAGTCCTCCTACCTCTGCCTCCTGAGTGCTGGGATTTAAGGCGTGCGCCACCACACTTGGCTTTTGTTTCAGGTCTTTGTGGTTCTTATTCTCAGCCAATTTTTAAAATATTTATTTATTTGAGAGAGAGAGAGAGATGAGGAAGGAAGGGCGAGAACAGGTGTGCCAGGGCCTCTAGCCACTGCAAACAAACTCCAGATGCATCCGCCACCTTGCACATCTGGTTTATGTGGGTACTAGGGAAATCGAACGTGGGTCCTTAGGTTTTGCAGGCAAGTGCCTTAGCTGCTAAGCCATCTCTCCAGCCCAATGCTCAGCCAATTTTAACAGATCACAGGAGAAAGGTAGCTGAGAATTTGTGGGAGTATTTTGTCACATGGGGGACAGAGAGACACTCAAGGCATACATCTGTCTGCTGGGAGTCAGATGGCTCCTGTCTGTCTCAAAAGACTCCCTTCGAGGACTGGGGAGATGCTCAGTGGTTAAAGGCACTTGCTTGCAAACCCTGCCAACTCAGGGTTTGAATCCCCAACCGCCACATAGAGCTGTATACACAAAACGGTGAATGCATCTAGAGTCTGCAGCAACAAGAGGCCCTGGTGAGCCCATATTTTCTTTCTCTCTCTGCTTGCAAATTAATAAATTAAAAAAAAATTTCCCTTTGGGGTGGCTGGCCCAGGAGGATGTGTGCATGGAAGAGACTATGGAGGACAAAACCCTTTTAGGAAGACAAACTGGTGTGCCAGGAAGGGGGACTGGTGAGGACAAAGGGCTAGGGAGAGTTAACACTGACCCATTGAACACCTGCTGTGTGCTAGACCTGCCCGGTGCTGGGACTCTCCTTTTAGCAGCCCCTGTCTTGAACTGGGCAGCCGCTTGAGCTCGGAAGGAAGACGACAGACACTTGGTCCCTGCTGTGTCACACAGAGAGAAGGGGCAGTTGCTCTGACCCTCCTGGGACCCATGCTGCAGGGGGGGGAGATGGCCAAGGCATGGAGGCCCAAACCTGTGTGGAGTATTTTCTGTCAGTGTGAGGCTGGGCACACTTGGCTGCGCTAACCTCGGGCCATTGGGGGGGAAGGGCACATGTCATAAGCCAATGGAGCTGGGCATCGGGCCAGGACCACCCTCAGGCCTCTGCTCACATGGTTACTTGCCTAGCACATCCCCTCTCAAGTCCACCTACCTTTGGAATACGCTGGACTTTGGGTACAGACCATCAGGGAAGGAAGTTTCCGCCACTGCAGGGATGTGTACACCATGGCCCGCGTAGAGGTCAGAGGACAACTTCAGGGGCAGTCCTGTGCCTGTCCGCTTCAGTTGAGGCTCTTGCTCCAGAATCTCGTCCTGTTGCTGTTCTTTGCTGGGCTTGCCGCAAGCTTCCGGAAACTCTCTTGCCTCCGCCTCCAATCAGTGCCAACGTGCTGGGATGGCCAAAGCCCTCCAGGGCTTCTAGCCTTTTACGTGTGGTCGGGTGGTCAAACGTGGGTACTCCAGCTTGAGTGGCATGTGCTTTATCCACCGAGCCACCTCCCTGGCCCCTGACCTCCCATTTTTATCTAGAAAGTGGGCTCATAACGCTTGTCTGGGACAGTGAGCATCTGCAGGATGTATAGATTGGTAAATTCGCTGCTCAAGAAAGTGCAGGAAAGACTTCCAGTCCCTAAGGGTGGAAGACTGAGGATGCCCAGAAATGGTCCCCCCTGGCCAGGATCTCCTGAGAGATCTTCTCCATCTCTCTGCCCCAGACATCCCATTCCACACACAAGCACAGCGTCTCGGGCGGACAGGTGGTGGGCACTGAGCGCTTCTTGAATGAAGGGAGCGAGGATGGGCATCGTCCCAGCCAGCCTACCTGGGAAGGCAGGTGGCAAAGCAGATGGCTTCCAGGCTCCTGCAAGTCTGAAGGAGGCGGGTGGGCCTTCTGCTAGGTCTTCCTCAGGAACCCAGAGACAGGACACGCTGTTTCCAAGGTCCCTTTATTTATTTATTTTGACAGTGCTGGGGTGGAACCCAAAACCTCACACAAGCTAGACAGGTGCTATACCACTGAGCAACGCCCCCCCCCCGCCTCTCTCTGAAGAGTTCTAGGCAGGAGCTCTACCACTAACACCTCCAGCCCCTCACTGGGGCATTCTAGGCAGGAGCTCTACCACTGAGCCACACCCCCAGCCCCTCACTGGGGGATTCTAGGCAGGAGCTCTACCACTGAGCCACGCCCCCAGCCCCTCACTGGGGGATTCTAGGCAGGAGCTCTACCACTGAGCCACACCCCAGCCCCTCACTGGGGGATTCTAGGCAGGTGCTCTACCACTGAGCCACACCCCAGCCCCTCACTGGGGGATTCTAGGCAGGAGCTCTACCACTGAGCCACACCCCCAGCCCCTCACTGGGGGATTCTAGGCAGGTGCTCTACCACTGAGCCACACCCCAGCCCCTCACTGGGGGATTCTAGGCAGGAGCTCTACCACTGAGCCACGCCCCCAGCCCCTCACTGGGGGATTCTAGGCAGGAGCTCTACCACTGAGCCACGCCCCCAGCCCCTCACTGGGGGATTCTAGGCAGGAGCTCTACCACTGAGCCACACCCCCAGCCCCTCACTGGGGGATTCTAGGCAGGAGCTCTACCACTGAGCCACGCCCCCAGCCCCTCACTGGGGGATTCTAGGCAGGAGCTCTACCACTGAGCCACACCCCAGCCCCTCACTGGGGGATTCTAGGCAGGAGCTCTACCACTGAGCCACACCCCCAGCCCCTCACTGGGGGATTCTAGGCAGGTGCTCTACCACTGAGCCACGTCCCCAGCCCCTCACTGGGGGATTCTAGGCAGGAGCTCTACCACTGAGCCACGTCCCCAGCCCCTCACTGGGGGATTCTAGGCAGGTGCTCTACCACTGAGCCACACCCCAGCCCCTCACTGGGGGATTCTAGGCAGGAGCTCTACCACTGAGCCACGCCCCCAGCCCCTCACTGGGGGATTCTAGGCAGGAGCTCTACCACTGAGCCACGCCCCCAGCCCCTCACTGGGGGATTCTAGGCAGGAGCTCTACCACTGAGCCACGCCCCCAGCCCCTCACTGGGGGATTCTAGGCAGGAGCTCTACCACTGAGCCACACCCCCAGCCCCTCACTGGGGGATTCTAGGCAGGAGCTCTACCACTGAGCCACACCCCCAGCCCCTCACTGGGGGATTCTAGGCAGGAGCTCTGCCACTGAGCCACGTCCCCAGCCCCTCACTGGGGGATTCTAGGCAGGTGCTCTACTGCTGAACCACATCCCCAGCCCCTCACTGGGGGATTCTAGGCAGGTGCTGTACTGCTGAACCACACCCCCAGCCCCCCTCAGGAGGATTCTAGGCAGAAGCTCAACCGCTCAGCCACACCTCCAGTCCCCAAGATCTCCTTAGACACATCTTCCAAACTTCCCTGTTCCCTTTTCTCTGCTCCTTCGGGTGCAGGATTCTCTTTCTTAAGCACTGGGCATCTGCAGGGCATCTCTGTGTTCTGTGGCCTTGCCTGGACACTGTCTACAGAAGTAGGGAAGTGACTGGTCTGGTGGTTTTGGTGGCAGCATGCTCATGAGAGAGGTGTCTAGAGTGGGTGAGATGGAGTCCAAACTCTGTCAGACCCTTACCATCCTTTATCTTAGTTTTCTTGTCTGAGGAATGGGGAGAGTGTCATGCTTACTGGAGGTGCCATGAGCCAAGGTGACATCCTGGTGACTTGCCCAAGGCCATCCAGTCACCCTCACCATGTGTCTGTTCCCTTTTCCCCTCTGTGAAAACCCAGCTCCTCTCTTCAGAACAGCCATTTATCTGCCCCAGGGTGACAGTGGGTGACAGCGACCGCTGTAGGCTTGTTGAGTTGCTGTCTGGATCAGCTAATTAGCAAAAGGTCACGCCAACTCCTGGAGCCCTTGCTTTTGAAGTCTTGCCACACAGGGGCGGGCAGGCATAAGTGGGCAGGAATGACCAGACTCCAGCCCCTGTACCCGTTCAGCCCCAAATTGCCCAGCATGATCCTGAGACCAGCTTTCTAGAAATTCCCCAGCCCTGGGGGTACATGGCCTGGACAGGCCCCTGTGTGCCCCCAGCAAGTAAGTGATCCTCACATCTGCTCTCTTCTGGGGCCCAGAGCAATTTACTGTGGAGGGCTGGGCAGCTACTGCCCATACTCCATCCCCCACAGACCCCACTTCCCCTGTGTCTACACTCCACCTCCTTCTAAATCAATCCGCTTTTTAAAAACTTAAATACATTTATTTAAAAGGGAAGTTTTATAGCACTACACAAATGGGAAACAAGTCTCTCTGGCCATAAATAGAATTCATAATCATAAAAATAAATTCAGTGGAAAGAAAACAATGTTATTAAATTCTCGTTGGACGCTGTAGCCCCGGGGAGGCTCGGAGCCCAAGGCTTGTGATTGCTTTATTTAAAAAAAAAAAAATCCAGCAAGCATGCTGGGGTGTGTAAGACCTACCAACCCCGGTCAGAGACCTTCCCTTGGATGGGGTCAGAAAGCACCGAAAAGAACAGAGTAGGTCACTTTTGAATGAAATGATCCAGTATTATTTTCGGTTGTATAGGTAGGTGTTGTAGGTCAGAAACCTGACCTGTGATACACTGTTGAGCCCCTACGTGGGGTTTCCTTTTGCTCATGTAAGGAGGATGACTGTGGAGTTAGCACACAGCTCAGAGACACCATCA
Source organism: Dipus sagitta (assembly GCA_036346955.1). Taxonomy (NCBI): domain Eukaryota; kingdom Metazoa; phylum Chordata; class Mammalia; order Rodentia; family Dipodidae; genus Dipus; species Dipus sagitta. Next base: position 17,478,483 of record CM070771.1, on the reverse strand, counting down.
ACGTTTCCTGGAAGCTTCCTGCTTTCTCACTGTTGGTATCTGGCTTCGTCTCAAGATGGCTGCCACATCTCCAGCCATTGCTTCTCTGTCTCAGGAAGCGAGGAAGCAGGGTTTAGGAGAGGGTACCTGAGCTCATCTCTCTACCCAGCAGGCTTTACTGCTCATACCGAGTCCACCAGCCTGGCATCCTGTGTGTCTGCATGTGTGCACCATGCCCAGGTCCTACCTGCGTGCACTTCTGCACTTCCCCTTTGGGTAGTGACCTGTGACTGTGTGTGCCACCACCACTGTTTGTCCCCTACCCACAAGGGCCCCTACTGTGAACTGCTACCCGGCATCATACTGGCTTGGAGCTATGGAGGAGGAGGAGGAGGAGAGAGGACGGCAGACTGGGGACGTGGAGTCAGAGGACGTTGACAGGCTGGGACTTTTTAAGAGCCCTGATGTGATGTGAGGAGACGTGGCCCAGAGCTGGGAGGGAGCAAGGGCTCCTTTACAGAGTGTTTATTGTCAATATATCCTTTTCTCCTGCGTCCGGTGCAAAGCCCATGGGACTGACAGGGCTGTGGCTCTGGGGACAGACATTGAGTGTTGGCATCTGTACACACCCCAGGCCAGGAGCCCGTCTCTCCAGCTCTTTGGCCTGGCTGCTCGCTCTGTGGAGATTAGGAGCATGTGAAGGGTTGGCCCCCCGAGTGCCCTGAGCCTTGGGCGGGCTGCAGTTCCAGGCTGGCGATGCTCATAGGAGGCGCACACACCTCAAGGCTTGGCGTCCTGGAGGGAAGGCTGGCAGGACTTGGAGGGGAGAGAGGGAGATGGGCTGTGGAGAGAGGCAGAGGAAGAAAGAGGAACACACATGGTACGGACAAACTTTGGGGTTGTATTCTTGTCCCCCCCCCCACGTGTCTTCAGATTCTTTTCTTACTAATCCGCTCCCCTGTGTGAGAAGTCCCTCCTCTGTGTCAAATCAAGCTATTGAAACAAAATATGGTGAATAAGATAGACGTTGGTATCTTGTGCATAAAACAGTCAGTGGCCAAGAGTGGCCATTACAGTCACCTGTGGTTTCTATGTATGGGACCAAAGTGGCTGTTCCGGGTCCTGCCACTGCATCCCAGCTTGGCGGGGTGTGGGCACGACTGTTTCTTTTCAGGGAGTGATTCACTGCCACACATTCCACTAGGGGACGATGGGCCTATGTCGTTTTTTGTTGTTATCGTTGTTGTTTTGTTTTTGAGTTAGTTCTGTGAGCTCTGGGGTTCAAGTTTAAAGGAAGATGAAGAGAATAGAAGTTGTCAAGCACCATGAGGTCTTGGCCACACATTCTCTCTGGATGTTGCAGTCAGGTTCACATTGCTGGTAGAAATCACCCAACCAAGAGCAGCTTGTGGGGGGAAAAAAGGTTTATTTTGGCTTATAGGTTCGAGGGGGAAGCTCCATGATGGCAGGGAAAATGATGACATGAACAGAGGCTGGACATCACCCCCTGGCCAACATAAGGTGGACAATAGCAACAGGAGAGTGTGCCAAACACTGGAAAAGGGAAACTGGCTATAACACCCATAAGGCATTAATTCCCAAATCTCCATCAGCTGGGAACCTAGCATTCAGAACACCTAAGTTTATGGGGGACACCTGAATCAAAGCACCACAGTGGCTGTCCTAAGCCTCAGGACTTTGTGGGAGACAGGGATCACAGAGAGTCTCCCAGAAGCTTGGACAGGTCCATTTCCAAGGCTTACTTACTGCAACCCCACAAAAGTACCAGCCCTTGTTAGAAATTACCAAGGAACAGGAAATACTGAGTGCATTTGGAAAGCACGGGGGGCTATATATTCAATTTAGTGTCCAAAAGAGCACTTCAGAGAGTAGAAAGAGGCACATCAATAATTATACTGAGCAATAGGACATGTGGCCACACAGGGACCATTCTTGTTCATGTTCTGGTTGGGGAAGCCAAGGCCCCAGGCCACATTAAAGTTAATGACAGAGCCACACAGGGGTTCTAGAAAGGCCTCCTGCCTGACCCTGTGTGTTACCAGCTCTCAGCTAGTTTGAAGACCTCACTTCTGATCTTTGTGTCACCTGCTCCTGATGGAAGGTCCTGGGTACCTACCCTCAGTTCCACACCTGATTATTTTCCCCTTGGAGCTTGTGCTTAGATGTCCTGAGTACATTGGACTCCGGACTCTCTGCAGGAAGAGATGTAAGAACCAGCTCCGTTCTGTCCAGGGTCCTGCCACCTGCACAGGGACAGGGGGCTGAATGTGACCCCTGTAGAGCTGGCTGGGGACCCTTCCAGCTTCCACTCAGAAGTGTGATGGGGAATGCATGCTGGTGTGTGTGTGTGTGTGTGTGTGTGTGTGTGTGTGTGTGTTTGCTAGGAGCCAGCCGTATGGCTGCCAGTGCCCAGGCAGCTGGTAGACCAGATGGCCGCCTGTGAGGGTGGACCCTTACTGGGCTGTGGCTGCCTCCCTGAGATTCATTGAGGCTCCTTTCTGCTCCTTGGCATCATGAGGCACTCCTCTGTGTCCTATGGCTGGCCCTGGGCCCTGAGCTCATGCTCATCTTGGTTCTTGGTTCACTACAGCACACCAGGTCACAGGGAGCCAGGCCTGGCTCCTGCTCAGATGACCTGCATCTGGTAGGTGGTCTGACACTAATGCATACACCTTCATCTGAGTCTCAGCTTTGCCCCTGACTGCTGTATGTGTGTCATCACATGTTTGGATCAAATCAGACCTTCACTGGGAGTGATTTGGTCTGGGAGGAGCTCATTGTCTCAGCCCTTCGAGGCATCTGCCAGCTTTCTGACAGACAAGCCCAGACAGGGAGAAACTCAGCCACTTGCCTGAGGCCCTCATCAGCACAGCAGCACACTGGTTCTGGACTTGGTAGAGCCTCTGGGCTGCCAGCCCAAGACGCACCCAGGCTTCAGGGAGGGACCTTGCAGAGGGGTCAGGAGAACCAACTGCATCGGTTCTGCCACAGCCTGGCTATGTCTCTCTGGGCAGAAGTCCGTGACCATGAGACCTGTGGGGTGGAAGGCTGGGAAGTGGCCTCTTAGGTGGCCAGATGGACACACATTTGGGCTAGGATGGAGCTGCAGGTGGAATGTGGGTCAGGTGAGGAAGGACCTGGAACACTGAAGCCACCAACCTGGGAGATGACGATCCGCCTCCCAGGACACATGGCTCTGCTGTGCCCCGCCCCGCCCCACCCCACTCAGGCTAGGACCCTAGGGGCTTTCCTCTTCTTTGGGTGGAATTTATCCACTGGCCACCACCTTTCAGAAGTCAAAGAGATGCTTGAGTTGTCCCCTGAGGCCTAGAGCCGTGGATATTGCCTTCTAGTTCTGGGTGTGCCAGCCTGGCCCTCTGAGCAGGAGAAAACAGAACTTCTGCCAGGAAGGCCCCCAGCTAATGCTGTGTCTCACGCAAACACCCCGGGCCCCCCCCCCCCCACAGCCACTGCATCAGGACCCTAGCACAGGGCCCAGAAGCCAGTGTTTGCAAAGCTCACTCTTTGAACCTGCTTCCCTCTAGGGCTCCAGAGGCTGACATCAGCATCTCCTTGCATACCTCCGCAGATGGGGAGCTCAGTCTTACACACTAGCCTGCTTCTTTTCAAAACACTTTAAAATTTACGATAAAATATTCAAGACATTTCAAATATTTAAGAAACCACTAATAAATATTTCACTAATTATAAAATATTTAATACAATCAAAGGCACAAGGGATAATACAATGAATGCCCCGCCCAGGCTAGAATGAATCCTCATATGCTGGGAGATTCCTGTGTGCTGGACTCTTTCCTTCCGTTTTCTGTTCCATTAAAAAAAAATTTTATTTATTTATATATTTATTTATTTATTTATTTATTTATTTGTAAGGAGAGACAATGGGCATAGTAGGGTCTCCTGCCACTATAAACAAACTCCAGTCACATGTGCCATTTTGTGCTTTTAACCACTGATCCATTTCCCCAACCCCATCCCATGTTTAATTGCGATAAAGTGCACATAACAGAATTCACTGTCTTCACTTTGAGCAAGGTAGAGGATGGGGTCTTGCTCTATGTTTCAGGCTGGCTTTAAACTTATAACCCTCCTGCCTCAGCCTCTTGAGTGCTGGGGTTATAGGTCTGTGCCACCATGCCCAGCCTCGTCTTAACTTCTGTTGTTTGAGACAAAGTCTCACATAACCCATCTCCAGCCCCGTCTTAACCATTCTCTCATCTTTGCCAGCCTCTGTGGTCTGGGACGTGTTCTCTTGCTCTAAACACTAGGATGGGCCTCCTGCGCTCCCGCATGGCGTGGCTAGTCCCAGAGCTGGGAAGGAGGTGACTCCCCATAGCTGCCGGGCAGATGGGAGGCATGACATGTAGCCCCTTCTCCACTTCCTTTATTTTGTGATTATTATGCTTACACACTTTCATACTCTATTTATTCGAACTCAACACAGGAGACTGCTTGCAAATGCTAATGCTTACGGACAGGGGATAATACAGCAGGTGTTTGAACGGTGTGCTTTTGGCTGGGCAGTTTTCCTTTTCGCTGCTCTACAGTAATCCACAGGACACACACCCCCATGATATTTTTACCCTGTGTCCCTCTCTGGTCATCGTAATTGATACTGCCATCTACATCCTTGGACACAGCCATCTTGGGCCTGGGCCTGAGTGTCTTTTAGCGGTGTTCCGCTAGGCATGTGGGTTCTGTATTGGTCAGCAGGCTTGGAGAAGGCGTGCTCACGGGGGAGCTGGGACTGCGCTGCATACGTGCTCTGCAGGTTCCTGGGACCAAGACCCCTTTCCCCGGGCAACCTTCATATCCTCCCACTAACCCTGACCCTCGCCGTCCCTGCCCCATGAGAATCGCCCACTCATCTTGGATTTGTATTCCACTGACCCAAGAGCCACACAGCCCTTATTCACCAGCTCTGAGCCAGGTTTCCCGGCTTCAACACTGGCCCCACTGCTGTGGGAACTCGGGCAGATTAACTAGCCTTTCTGGGCTCTGTCTGGAATATGGAAACCACTTCATTAGTGTCAGGGGGTGTATATGTTCTAAACACATGAATGAGCCAGGCGTGGTGGTGCACGCCTTTAATCCCAGCACTCGGGAGGCAGAGGCCGTGAGTTCAAGGCCACCCTGAGACTACATAGTGAATTCCAGGTCAGCCTGGGCTAGAGTGAGACCTTACCTCGAAAAAAAAAGGGGGGGGGGGTGTGTGTGTGGGAATAAAAGAAAGCTGCATAAATATATGAATGGATGCGAAGGTCTCAGAACAGCGTCTGGTGCTCAGCAGGGGTGATGTGAGTTGAACCTCTTCATCTCCCTGGAGGTCAAGAACCGAGTTCAAAGACGGGTTGGACAGCGCTGGACAGAATTAAAGCATCACCTTCTATATTTTATCTAACATATCCTATGATGTCCACTGAGCCTTCCGGTTAGGTGGCCACATTTGCTTGTTCGAACCCACTCTTGAGTCTTTGCTCTTTATCCCGTGGGTGCTGTGGGGACCGCACTCTGCCGACATGGTCGTGATGTGGGTTTTGCCCTATAGCACCAGCGAGGTGAGCTGGGCCATTATAGCAGCTGGAGGGAATGTTGGAATGTTGGTGGGACTCGGGATCTGTGGGCTCCTCACGGCAAAGATTGGTGAGGACAGAACCCATAGCACCCTCTGGGTCCCCCTTGGCCCATGGGGAGGTGGGCTGGGATTGAGGAGAATGTCTGGGGTCTCCCAGAGCAGGGGTCGGGACTGGATGATGGTTGGCAGTATCCCGGGATGCTGTGCATTCAGCGTGGGAAGAGCCCGGGGACTAGGTGGTGAGGCCAGAGGGAGGCTGCTGGCCTCAGATGCCTCCTCAGCAGCCTTGGGGTGCTGGTGGCTGTGTGGGTCTCCATGAAGAGCAGAAAGATGGGTTGGGGGAGACGGGGATGTTGCGAGGGGGGGGGCTGGGGTGTGTGGTCTCTGAGCTGTGTTCAGCCAGGTAGCAGGAGACAGGGACAGACAGACAGACAGGAGAGCTGCAGGCTCCCTCAGGAAGCCAGCACACTGCGACCCTGAGGCTGAGCTCACGCCCCAGTTGGGCCATTTCCAGGCCCCACTGTGACTCCCAAAATGGAAGGTCCCCAGCTGCTGCGGCGGCAGCTCCTGCTCCTGTGAGACAGGAGGCAGACACTCGTGTGCGTGACATATGGAGGAGGGTAGAGGTGGGCCACAGCAGGGGTCAGGGGCTGGGAACATGGACACTCATGAAATCATGACACTTGCACACTCACACACTTGCACACTCACAATACCCACATGCATACTCATGCACACATTGTCCTCTCCCAGGCCCCAACAGGTCTCAGGATAAAAAATGCCAGACTGCCAGCCACAGGACCCCTCTCTAAGCTACGGCCACCTGATCACACTGTCTTGGCCACCACCCTGGGACAGGGATACGGGTCTGGTGATACTCACACCCCAGCCTGTGGGCGCCGGCAAGTGCCTGTAACCCTCCTCGTCTCTCACAAGCTCTTGACCCTCAGGTTGGAGGTTCAGGTTGGACAGAGGAGGCAGATGGACAAGGGGCCCCAAAGGGGAGGTGTGAGTTCCAGACCACTGGCCAAGGGGTCCCCTGCATGAGCTGTGTACCTCCTATCTAGTTGGCTGGAAGGGATGACTTTTATTCTGGTGAGGGGGCCTCCTTAGGCTCTGACATTGCCAGCAACCATGTAACTGGGGAGGATTGCCTTGTTGCTCTTTTCTCATGAGAGGGGTTAGAGGGAGCCAGGGTCCGGGGTGTTCAGACATGGCCAAGGAGCTTCCTACAGATGATCCAGGATCTCAGGGGTCACCCCAACTCCTGACAGGGCTTCCGCCCCACTTGCTGGTTTCATACAGCTCTGGGTTCCGTCAGCCTGGTGCCTCCAGTCCCGTCTTCCATGAGCACCCGTGGAGGGGCCTTATCCCGCCTGGGGTACTTTGAGAGGCCAGAGCTCCACAGTGGCCTGACCTCCCCACCCTGGGCTTTAGAAGGAAATGCAGGCCCTTTTGTAAGTGCCTTGCTGGGGCCTGGCCCACGTGCCTGTGGCCTCCACAGTCCATGGGCAGGGTCAGTCTGGCCCTGGAGCCCCAAATGGGGCTGAGGACAGAAGTTGGTCCTTCTCTTCCTCTCTGTGCCCGTGTGCTCTGCACTCCTGCTTGGTACGGCAGCCTCCGGGCCCGCTCCCAGGGTGTCACTCCTGTGGTCTTTCTGTTTAATAAACACGCCCAGCTGTGTTATTAGGGGCTTGTTTTGCAGACTCCAAGATCGGGGAGGGGGGGCGCTTCATGGCACCCTGTGCTCCAATCGGCCTGTGTGGAGCCCATGTCCCCTGAGCAAGCCCCCACTCCTGGCTCGCCTCCCCGCCCCCCCCCGCCCCATGCTCACGCTCACATTCCTGCCTTTCCCAGTCCTCCAACCCTTGCAAGAACCCCAGGAACCAGCTGCCTTGCAGAGCGCTTCTGTGGCCATGCCGTCCCCATGAACCTGGGGGCACTGTCGTCGCTGTTTTCAGAAGGGCGTACGCAGGCCAGAAGGACAGTGGGAAGGGGAGAGTGGGTGTGGCCTCCAAACCTGTGTGTGCTCATCACACTTCGACGCTGGGGTGCTTGCCCCGTGCCCGGGACCGCCACAAACACAGAAAAACTGTGTATGGCTATTGGCGGCTCCACTTGTCAGAAATGTAAACAGAGGCGCAGAAACGTTTGGGAGTTTCTATGGAAACCCCTGGCTGGTGACTAGCAGGGTCAGGAGGCGGAGAGACCCAAAGGTCAGGTCTTGTATGCTCCTGCCCTGTGACACTGCCTCCAGCCAGGACACCCTGGTCCTCAGACCTTACAGAGGAGCCAGCCCGGCCTCAGAGCCAGAGCCCAGGACCCCCTTGCTGTGGTTATGAGGGCCCTTAGCAGATGGCAGATGGGAACAGACGCTGGGAGGCCCCAGGCCGCTGCCTGCCCTCCCCCTGGTGTTTTGGCATTTTGCGTAACAGTGGCCTCCGTCCACTCCCTGCTCGGGATTTTTGGGTTAGACACACAGGAAGGGCTCCGGGAGACTGTTGTCTCTGCTTGGTTGCACTCCACACTTCCCAGCCAGCCACTGCGGGGCTCTTGGCCTCTTTTTCTTTTCTTAAAACTTGTTAAGCCAGGCGTGGTGGCGCACGCCTTTAATCCCAGCACTTGGGAGGCAGAGGTAAGGAGGATCACCGTGAGCTCGAGGCCACCCTGAGACTCCATAGTGAATTCCAAGTCAGCCTGAGCTAGAGTGAGACCCTACCTCAAAAAATAAAAATAAACTTAAAAAATTTTATTTTTACATGCATACATACTGGTGCTTCCCTGCCGCCCCCCCCCCCAGGCTCTTCTTCTATGCCCCCTACCCCCCTAATGTGCAGGCTCCATGCTTGCAACAAGGTGGCATATAGCTTTTTTCTGTGGCAGCTGCTTCCAGGACACTCAGAACTTCTGGTCCATCTACAGGGTGATTTCACTCTGCATATCAGGGCCTGGCAGCCCCAGGGTCAAGCAACAGGGGACAACGCTGCTGCCATCCACAAAATGCCCCTCTGGGCACCTCACCATTGCCCCATGAGGTCCCTTTCTGTCTGTTAGAAGGGACACCCTCGGGGGCCTGAATTGTCACCTTTTTTTTTTTTTTTTCCTGTTTTCTTGTTCCCCCTCCCCAGCCTATTGCAATGTCTACCTATCTACACACGGATGGTCTGGAACAGCCACGCAGGTCCTGGAGGGTGCAGGGAGGTATCTCCTCCACAGTCCCCCCTAGACTGCTTTTGGGATCACCAAGCAAGGAGTCTTCTGAGTGCCTAAGATATTCTCAGGAGAGCTCACCCTGCCGCCTCCCCCGCCATCAGCCACCGTCATTGTGGAAACCTTGAATTCACAGATTCAGTGAGACCCAGGGAGGCTCAGTGGGTGAAGGTGCTTGCTGCACGAGCCTGAGGACCCAGATTTGGATCCCTGAGCACCCAGGTAAAAGCACACATGCCTGTAATCCCAGCGCTGGGAGGCGAGCCCGCGGGAGCCTGGGGCTTACTGGCCAGCTAGTCTAGCTGGATCAGTGAGCTCCAGGTTCAGTGAGAGATCCTGTCTCAAAAAAATAAGGTGGAAAATGACTGACGAAGGCACCTGACATTGGCCTGTGATCTCCACATGTGTGTGCACACATAAACACGTGTGCACACACACATACACGGGGGTAGTGTGTTGGAGAAAGTGAGCCCGCCTCTACGAAAGTTTCGTGGAGTTTGTCCACGCGACTTCTTCCCACAGCAGTGGTGTAGGGCACTGGGCCTCTGAGAGTAGGGTGTCCCTACCAAGACGTCCCTTGGCTGAGCTCGTGACAACCATCTGGAGAAGGAAATAGAAAGAGCCTGCATCCCCCAGGTTGGCAAAGACATTGAACCCCTCCCCCCACCCATCTCACCTAAAGATATCAGATCAAGAATCCTCAGTAAGTCCTAAGCAAATCTAATTCCAGTTCCACAGAATGTTAGAGAGATAATTAATTGTCCGTGATCATGTGGGGTTTGTACAAAGAATTCAAAGATGGGCTCACGTTAGAGAAATCTATTAATACAATACATAACACCAGCAGGTCAGCCAGCATATTGTTAATAAATGACAAAGACATTTGACAAAAATCCCAGTGCCAACTTCTGATTTGAAAGGAACTGCTAAAAATAGACCCAGAAAGGTACCTTGCTATTGCATTAAAGAATCTGTCTTAACTCAGCAGCCAGGACCACTCTTAATGGGCATTTTAAATGATTACCATTCAAAAACTTCCATTAGAAAAAAACCCAGCAGCACTTTCTCATTCTGCTGAGATGCTGGACGTAGCAATAAGACATGAAACGGAATTAAATGGTATGTCTCTGGGAAAGAATTGTAATTATTTGCAGTTGGTGTGATTGGAGACCTCAGAGACCCAAAAGAAACAACTGGAAAAATAATTTAATATAAGTTAATATGAAGGTACTGGGCCAGAGATAAAACAAACATAACACAAATCAATAATTTTCATCTGCTAAGAACAACCCGTCGGAACATAATGAAATAATCGGTCCCCACTCACAATGGCAACAATAAAACAGAAACAATAAAAAAAACCCCGAGGAATTCCCAGGAAAAATTTACAAGAAAAATTTAAGATCATTATGAAGAACTCAATAATATTTTCCTTAGGGACATGAAAGAAAACCAGAAGAGTGTGATGCGCCATGCTGGAATATTACCTGGAAGCCACTCTGGAATTAATTTATAAGTTCCACATGATCCCTTAGCACTAGGTGGCCAATATTGAGAAGCCAGAGAGCATTGTCCTAAAATTTCAGCTGTGACAGTGCATTCAGAGCTGGGCGTGGTGACACGGTTTGTAATCCCAGCACCCAGAAAGCTGCTGAGGCAGGAGGATTGAGCGTTTGAGGCCAGCCTGGGCTACACGGGGAGACCCTATCTCCAAATGCCTCCATGAAAAACAAAGAATATTCAAACAACACGAATCAAGAAAGCTGGAAAGATAAGAATAAAATAGTGTCTTCCCCGCAGACATGGTAATGGTGACTGGTGGCTGGGAGGGGACTGTCCCGGGGAACTGTGACACGTGGCTACCCTATGTTATGGAAGGTTATGGATTGAATATCATTAATTCACTCAGTGCATAATCCCCTTGCTGTCTGGGGTAAGAACAGGCGATCGGTACCCCTTTCCCTGAAGTGGTCTGGGGCAGTAGAGGGGAGACCCAGCCCCAGTCTGGAGTGTGAACACAGGGCGCTGGGCTGAGGGTGGGTGGGTGAGGTGATGGTGGTCCAGGTGGAAAACTAGGCATCTCTGAGAAAACGGAAGAAAGCCAGGGTGAGCACAGCCTTGCTGGGCCAGGGAGGGGGAGAGTCGGGCAAAGACGACATGGGGACTTTGTTGAGGGCGCTGGGCTGCCCTGCAGGGCTATGGCAGGAAGGAGGAGGAGGCTGGAGTGTCACAAGTTAACCGGAGAGAATAGTTTATTCAATACATGGTGTCAGGGCCGTTTTGTTACCTGCTTGGTGGCGGGGCTGGGGGGAGGGGGTGGCAGGAAATCTAATCTGACCTTTCTGCGGTAAGCGGAACCTTAGGTGTAAGAATTGAAAGCATGGAGGTGTTAGAGATAGAGGGCGTGTCTGCCCAGAGGACAGCATTGGCATCCCTAAGCTGCACAGCAGGGAGGGGGGACCGTGTTCCGGATGATGATACCACAGAGCTGGTGGCCATGAACTCCGAATCCCCCTACCTCAGCCTCCTGAGTGCTGAGATGACAGGCACGTGCCACCATCTTTCTTTTTTCTTTTGGATGGGGGAGAGGAAAGGAATACTCACTGTAGCCCAGAACAGCCTCAAACTTACAATCCTCCTGCCTCAGTCTCCCAAGTGCTGGGATGACAGATCTCTTTGGCAAATAAACACCAGCCCCTCATGGCAGCAGATTTCAACAGGTGTCCTTGGGAGCGGACATGGTGTGGCCGCTTAGAGACGGCTGGTGGCTGAGGGTGCCTTTGGGGGACAGGGCCTCCCAGCTGACTGTGCTCATGGCCAATGCTGCCCTGCTGTCTAGAAGCCCGAGGTGCCCCAGGTAGGAGGAACACTATGTCGAGGGTATCTTGTCTGAATTCACAGTGTGGTGACAGGCCTGAGGTGACAAGCAGCCCACATCTCCAAGGGAACAGTGTGGGCGCTTTTCAGCCGGGTCTTCTCCCACCTGCCCTTGGCTGGGGCAGGCAGTCATAGACGCACGTCTCACGAAGGCACACCTCACAGAGGTGGGTCCCATGCAGGCGTGTTCCACGGAAGGACATCCATAGAGGTATGGCCCGTGGCAGGCACATCTCGCAGAGGTGTGTTCTCTTTTTTTTTTTTTTTTTTTTTTGAGGTAGGGTCTCACTCTGGCTCAGGCTGACCTGGAATTCACTATGTAGTCTCAGGGTGGCCTCGAACTCTCGGCGATCCTCCTACCTCCGCCTCCCGAGTGCTGGGATTAAAGGCGTGCGCCACCACGCCCAGCTCGGAGGTGTGTTCTCTAGTGGCTTGTGGGGCATATACCATGGCCCCGAATCCCACAGATGTCCCACAGAGGTCCCACAGAGGTGCGTGTCACAGCACAGACGGGCCCTGGCTCCATCCAGCACATCTGGTACGTTTCTCATTGCTGACACCCTCAGGCTAGACCTTGTTCAGGTTTTTTTTTTTTTTTTTTTACTTCTGTAATTAATGTAGCATTCAAGGGCTAATTGCTCATTTATAGACCTGCTCAAAACCCATGCCTAAGTCTTTAGTACAATTAAAAGTGGCCCAGAAATAATGTGCAGGTCCCACAGTGGAGGTGCCAACGACGTGAGCTGGCCCTACATGTGCATTTCTGCGCCTGTGAGCTGGCTGGAGGGGGTATAAGCAGGGAGCCACAGTGTCCCCAAGAAGCCACCCGGCCTTCTACTGAGGCCAGGCCCTCCTTCCAGCCAGGTGTCAAAGCTCAAAATAGGGACAGAATCCTGGAGCTCAGGGTAATGAGAAAGGCCTCCCAGAGGTCAGCATAGTACTAGGAAGAGAATGGCAGATCTCAACCGAGCATCCTTCAAAACAAGTGGAGAGATTCAGGTCAGACTAAAGATAGAACTTCCTGATTGCCAGTGTATGGGGTGTAATGGGACCTGTGTTACGTGTCTTCTGGGACCCCGGGACCCATGCCTGGCTTTAAGCCACATGCTGCCTGATGGCGGGAGGGGGAGAGGGGGCCAGAGCTCCTGGATAGGGTCATACGCTGTCCGTCATCTCTGGGGACCAGCCGGGCGCCCTCCTCCACAAACGCCTGCCAGCGCCTGGGCAGGGAGCCGTTGCAAAGTGATTTTCTCCCTCCAACGGTGCCATACATCATGTTTTTTAATTTAAAAAGATGCCCGGTGGAAGCATAAGAGGCCATTAAATGTTTGGGTCCCTAATTAACTTCAGAGCAGCCTGGAGCTGCAGGACCCAAAGGGAGGGAGGGAGGAGGGAAGGCCTCAGAGATTCCCTCCTCGGTCCCAGCTCGGGTCTAGGAGGAGGCTGGGGACCTGACATCCTCTCCCTCACTTCTCAGGGCCAATTGCTGCCTTCCATCTGACCCCAGCTGGGTTCCAGCTCTGTGGCCCCCTATGGGAGTTCAGGGTGGGGCAGGAATCTAATTATTTGATTTTTTTGTTTTTTTTGTTTTTCAAAGTAGGGTCTCACTCTGGCCCAGGCTAACCTGGAATTTAACTATGCAGTCTCAGGGTGGCCTCGAACTCACGGTGATCCTTCTACCTCTGCCTCCCGAGTGCTGGGATTAAAGGCGTGCGCCACCACACCTGGCAGGAATCTAATTATTTAACAAGCTATCTTGTGGATTCTGTCACTGATCATGACTTCCTGGCTGGCTGTGGCCTTCATGTCAGTCTGATGGGTGTCACTGATGCTGTGGTCTCTTCGGACAGAGAGCTTTGCTATATAGCAGGTGCTCAATAAGTGCAGCCATGGAGAAAACAAGAGGGTGTCCGCTTGCACACTTGTAGAGTGTTCCTGCTCTGGCTGGGCAGGAAGAGTCCACGGCACTCACGCAAGATGAGCTGGTATTGGACCCCCTTCCCACGTGTCCTTCCACCTTCCTTGGTGGCCTCTGAGGCCTGGCACAAAGGGGCACGTTACGGACATAACCTCCTCTGCTCCTTCATGGCCAGTTGGAGGACAAGGTCAGGGCTGGCCAAGGTCCAGGGCGGGTCAGGTCTGACCCTGTGGCCAAGTCCCAAGGAGTCAGGCTTGCTGATTCAGCTCTCTTGCACTCCGGGGCTGGACTGAGCCAGAGCGGCCTTGCTTGGGTGGGGGAGGACTCTGGAGCAGAGGGAAGGCTGGTCTTGCACGGGCGATGAGGAAGGCTCGGGGCAGGAAAGGGTCCCTGAGGCTTCCCCAGCACACATGTCTGGTGTGCCCACTCTGTCTGTCCTCGTTGTCTTATAGGGCTCCCCCTTCTGTCCCCTGAGGCCGAGGGCAGGCTGGAAGAGCCCGCGAGGAATGGCCAGAGAACTTCTTGGCATGAACCAGGAATGTGTGTAACTCAGGCCGTCGTACTCACCGCAGCTCTAGGAGGAGGGCATGTCCACTTGATGGGGTTAGAAGACAGGCTCAGAGAGGGACAGTGACTCACCCAAGGTCACATAGCAAGAGTGTGGCCAAGCTTCATGTCCTGACGGGAGCTGGTCTTGGACCACTTGATGCAGCAAGAGGCAGGCAGGTCACTGCCTGCGCTTGGCCGGCTCAGGTCAACAGTCGGTCTAGTGGGCCACGGCCTGCCAGCTAGCCCAACATGCCCATCCCAAGCCCCGCGGGCTCTGCGGCAGAGCACGGGAGACGATTCTGGCTGGAGGCTCACTGCAGAGGCGGGCAGACGTGAGCAGTAAACATGATCTATTGGCAAAACATGGGAACGGTGAAAACTTATCGATCAATAACTTTCCACCCATCTCTCTGTCTCCCTGCCCTGGCCCTCAGCCCGTGCTGTCCCCAGGGTGCAGGGGGGAGGAAGGTTCATTCCGTCATCAGAACCCTGGGCCTTCCTGGCCCTGACCCTGGCCCGGGCCCCGGCTGCTCACCGGGCTACATGATGGAGCACGGAAGCTGTATTTGCAGGCAGATGTGGTCTCCCCAGCTCGGCTGCTGGGATTATGGAAATCTGGCCATAAGAAGTTTAAAAGCCTGGAACCTCCGTATTTCTCTATTTCATTATCAGTGGTGAGCTGCTGGGTTGGAATGACAGGGTGAACTCGGTGTCAGCCTCACGCGTGCTTTTCCCATCGTCCCCTCGGCTACTGAGGCGCTTGCTGTCTGTGTTGCCATGGAGGTGCGTGTGTTTTCAGGGGACATTCGGGTGCACGCAGGGTGTGTGTCAGTACGTGCCGTGTGTATATTCCCTTGTGACACTGGGTGTGGGTGTATGGGAGTGCTGGCTCAGTGGATAAAGTGCTTGTCTTACGAGCATGAGAACCTGAGTTCAGATCTCCAGAACACATCTGAAAATGGCGGCCATGGTGGTGTGGGCCTATCATCCAGTACTAGGAAGGTAGCAGAGGAGACCCCTGGGGCTCCCCTGGCCGGCTAGTAGACCCTAATTGGTGAGCTCTAGGCCAGTGAGAGATCCTGTCTCAAACAAAGAGTTGGATGGCTCCTGAGCAACGACACTTGGGGCTATCCCCGGCATTCACATGCACACATAGACATGCATGTACACACATAAAAGAAAGACGAGAGCGGTCCCACTGTCCAGGCAGGCATGAGACCCTGTCCCTGCCACCATGGGAAGGGTCCTTGCAGACAGACACCCAGCTGATCATTTTCCAGAAGGAGAAACTTGGGTGGTGAAACTGAGGTCTAGGTTGATGCTGTAGTTACCTTCTTCTTGCTGGGATAAAACGCCTGACCAAAAACAGCTGATGGGAGGAAAGCTTTTATTTTTGGCTTAACAATTTTGGGGAAGCTTCATGACAGCAAAGGACAGCATGGCTTGAGCAGAGGCTGGACATCACCTCTACCACAGTAGGTCAGAAACAGCAGCAGGAGAGTGAGCCAAGTTCTGGCCAGGTGGGGGGCACTGGCTCTAGCACCCTTAAGCCTGCCCCCCTCCAGCAAGGCTCCACCTCCCAAGTCGGTACCAGCTGGGGACCAAACATTCAGAAGCATTCAGAGTTTCTGGGGGGACATCTGATCCAAACCACCACAGTTGGGAACTGGGGAAGTCTCTGGCTGGCCCAGGCTTGGAACTGTGGCCCCAGGTTCTCCAGCTGGCCAGTTCTTCCAACAGCACATATGCCGAGGAAAGTGAGGGAGAGAAAGCGCAATAAGAAGCAGAAGGGAATGATGAGGCCCAAGTCCAGGCTCCCCTTCTGTCTGTCGAGCAGCTGCTAAGACCTTCCCACTGGTGCCCGGCCTGCCTCTCCAGCTCCGCTCAGCTGCTCCTTCCTTCAGGTCCGTGTCTGTCTATCCACCAACCCTGCAGGGGCCCGGCTGTGCCCAACTCCATGTCCAGCATCCCTCTGCAGTGGGCAGAGAGGGGCATGGACCAGGGTGCTGCTGGAGGCCAGCTTCTGTCCAGAGGTGTCATTCAGCAACCTAGGTTCCTGCCGGCTGGCTCTGCGCCTTGCAGGCCATGGAATTCCTTGTTCCGCAGGGTGCTGACCTCATGCTGGGTGAAAAGACACGCCCTCTATCGCCAGGAGCACTTTTGGAAAATCAAGTTCCTTTCATTCAGCCTGTCTTTGAGAGTCCATTAAGCGTCCAACTTGCTACTCTAGGGACGCAGTTGCTTCTACCATCTCCACACAGAATTCCCAGCTCTGGCCTGAGCACCTTCCCTGTGACAAGAAACCTCCCACAGCTTGGATGGAGCTACCCACCACTCCCTTTTCTGTAAGGAGCTGTATACCCAGCCCCTGGCATCCTACAGTGGAACCTTCCAAACATAGCCTTGGGGCTCCATGTCAGCCCCTCAGGGCTGCATAACCTGCCTGAACATGGGATGCGTCAGGGTTATGCAGATAGATAAAACCAGTCACATGGAACAGGCCAAGGGAGGGTGTTGTGGGGAAGGAGCCGAGGATAGCCCAGCCACAGGGGCACACAGAGATCCCCATGGAGACCCAGCAGTGCGGATGGGAGAGGGGCCACAGTGAGCTTTGCCTGCGCCAAACGCCACCAAAGAATGTGCAAGAGAAAAGTAGGAGACGGTGTCACGGAGGTTGCCGGTGGCCTTTTGGGGAGGTGGCTCTGAGGACAGACAAGGACGGGGGACAGATGACACCCGGAGATAGGATAGTAACCATGGGTTACCCTTTTGAGAAAGTTTGCCATTGAGGGGGTGGGAGACGTGACAGGGAAGGTGATGCACACTGATTGAGTTGGTTGCTTATTACCATGGAAAGTTCTAGAAGGTTGTGGTCCAACATGATAGCCAGAAGTTGCCCTGCTGGATGGCAGGGGGGAGACATAAAAACACGGGCTAAGAGGAGAGGCTGGCAAATGTGGGGAGGGGACAGGCAGTTTGGGGACGGAGAGTGAGTTCAGGCTGCAAACGGTGGCCTTCACCTGTGTGTGGTGACAGGGGATAGGCTGGTTCCACACAGGTGCCACGAACCGGTCTTCCTCCAGCCCCACCCTGTCCAGCTCTCCAGTCTGGTGGCTGTAGTTGGATGATCTACTTACTAAGCACAGGGTGAGGGGACAGGTGGGGGAGGGGATGGCAGAGTGGGGTGAGAACAAGATGAATGAATGCATTCCAGAATGAGTGACACAGTGAAGGAAGGAGCCTAGCCAAAAAGATCAGGAAGGGAGTTGGATACCACCAAGTTGGTTGGTTGTAATGGAAGGCTCTAGAAGGATGTGGTACCATCCAGACCCTCTGAGTTGGTGTATCCAATTCTGTGATAACCATTACCTGTGGCAGGCCCGTACCTTTGGGAGATACCTGGCTCCCACCTAATTCCACACCCAGGGCTCTGGGTGTCCTGGGGCTAGCAAGGTGCGTTCTTAGCTTGCCTCCAACCCAGCCCTGACAGGAGAAGATAGGGGTGGACTGTGGCCTCGGACAGGGTGTTGTCTCTGGGCCTCAGGTTGTGGAGAGTGAGAGGGGAGAAGGCTGAGGGAAGCCCAGGTCTGTCCTTCCTTATTTATATGCTGGCTGTGCTGGAGGCAGGAGGGGCAACCACAGGTTCCCGGCCTGCCCTGCAGATGGGAGTGAGGCCAGTCTGAGGGTGGCAGGCCTGGTCTGATGGGGATGGAAACAGATGTTTCCAACACTGGAATGCCTAGGGTGGAGGGTGATATGAGAACAAGAGAGAGAAAGGTGGAGAAATGGGTCTTGGAGTGCCCACACACCCCATCAGAACGTAAGAGCCCATTCACATGTGTGCACAATAATGTGCATGTAGGCGGGTGTGTACATGCAGGCCCACGTGTGGGGAGAACACGTGTGTGCAGATGTATGTACACACACATGCCAACTGCACCCAAGAAGCTGGTATGTGGCTAGAGACGCCGGGGTGCCTGGGATGGGCTCCTCGGGGCCCGGTAATCCTTCTTAACAAGACTTTGAGTTATTTTGAGCAAGAGATTAGTGCTGATAGGATCAGGGTGCCGCCCCTCCTGGGTAGGCCTGTGGCTCTGACACCCTCTCCTGGAGGCCCAGGGCAGGAGTGGCTGTCTGCTGTTCTCAGGACTGACAGACATGCTCTCAACCTGGCTTAGCTTCTTGGGGTCCAAGCAGTAATGTCAACAGGTGTTGTGCCAGCTCCCTGGCATTTTAAACGGGTCACGCCACCACAGTGCAGCAGCAGACAGTACTTGGGGAGCAAGACCAGAGCAGACCCCAGGCTTCTAGGCCCTGGGGTGGTTGGTGGCCTCTGTGCCCTCTCCCCCTCCCCACAACCTCCTCTGGTCTTTCCCTCATCCATCTTCTAAAATCAGAAAGAGCCTTCCCCAGGAATCAGGGCCAACTTGTTCCTTATGAGGCTTCCAAGGAGAGCAGAAGCCGTGTGGTGTCATTATTTCTTTTTCTCCTTGTTCGAGCTTGCCTCAGTGCTGCTTGGTTTCAGCCGTCAATATCAGCAAGATACACGTGGCTGGCTGCCAGGCCACAGAGCGGGGACACAGGCCGCGGTCAATCCAGATATGAACAAGCAAACATACTCTTGGTTCACCATCCTGGGGGAAACACCAGGGAGTGGGTGGGCAGAGGGGCACCGGAGGGAGCAGGATCCAAGCGGGCGCCCCTTATGTGAGTCTCAGTCCTGTTCTGAGGGCGGGGGGGACAGGGCTGAGGTGCATGGGCTAGAGAGAGATGGTCTTGCACAGACCCAGGATGGGAGGTAGAGGGAGACCGGCCAGGCCCTGGAGACTTTGAGGTGTCTGTATCCAGCCTGGGGGTGGTCTCCACCTCTCACAGTGAT
Organism: Dipus sagitta; assembly: GCA_036346955.1. Taxonomy (NCBI): domain Eukaryota; kingdom Metazoa; phylum Chordata; class Mammalia; order Rodentia; family Dipodidae; genus Dipus; species Dipus sagitta. The sequence continues at coordinate 17,459,454 of CM070771.1, read as the reverse complement.
CCTCCTACCTCTGCCTTCCAAGTGCTGGGATTAGAAACGTGCAGCACTGTGCCCGGCTGTGGAGGGCTTCTTGCCTGGATTGGCTGTCTCTCCTCTCTAAGCCTTGTTACTAGAGGGGCACAGTTCAAGTCTTGCCTGCCAGGCGGGAGGATGGCCACAGTGATCACCTAGCCGATTTGTTTGAGGAAACTTGAGGCCCAGAGGCCGCACGGCAGTGGACCTCACACCAAGACCTGGTAGTCGCGAACTCCTGAGTGAGCTAAGCCGGCTCCCCAGTGGCGACTGGAAAAGAGGGGCGTTCTATAAGATATTTTTACCTGGGGCTGGGCAGGAACCCTGGCTGGGTGCTTGGCATTCCCTGCAAGTGGCTAGGAGGGCATTGTGGCTGGCCCTTTTGGGGGGGGGAAGAAATGATATTCCAGGGGATTTGGGAGATGGCTTGGGTGGTAGAGCCTTGCTGTGTAAGCAAGGGGTACCTGAGTTTGGATCCCCAGCACCCATGTAAAAGTTGGGCACATGGAATACACCTCTAATTCCAGCACAAAGGAGGCAGGCAGAGACAGGAGCATCCCTGGAGCTTGCTGGCCACTTGATCTAGCCAAGTCGGTGAGCGCTGGGTTCAAGTGAGGCTTGGTCCCAAAACATAAGATGAAGAGTGACCGAGGGAGGAGACCTGACATTGACCTTGGATCTCAACATGCATGTGCACACACGTGCAAGCACACCCACATACGTATAAATGCAGAAGAAAAAGAAACGACGTTCTAACGCCTCACGTGGAGGGCACCGCCCACTGAGCCAGTCAGAGGAGCAGCCAGGCCACAGGCAGCCTTGCCGCACACTGGCTGAGTAACTCTGAGTCCCAGCCGTGGGCCTCCGCGTCCTCGCGCTCCCAGGGCTGGGCTGAGCTGGCTGAGCCACAATCCCTCTGGGATGACTTCCTCACTCAGCCTGGCCTCTCTTGTCTGTCCCCCAGACCCCCCCCCACTTCCGTGCTCCAAGTGAGCGCCAGGGTCTCCCACGTCTTGTTTATTGTCTTTGAGGCAGGGTCTCATGAGCCCAGGCTGGCCTTGCACTCACTAGGTAGCTGCAGATGATACCGGACTCCTCATCCTCCTGCCTCTGCTTCCTGAGTGCTGGAGTGACGGGTGTGCCCCATCATGCCCCGTTTACGCAGCGCTGGGCATGGAACCCAGGGCTTAGCGCATGCTAGGCAGGTACTCTATCCACTGAGCTACATCCACAGCCTTGTTTTTTGGGTTTTCTTTTCTTTAATTTTCTTTTTTTCTTTTTTTTTTTTTTCTTTTTTTTGGTTCTTTCTTTGTTGAGACAGAAACTTGCTGGTTGTCCTGGCTGACCTGGTACACACTATGTAGCCCAGGCTGGCCTTGAACTTGTGGCGATCCTTCTGCCTCTGTGTTGGGATTACAGCCATATGCCACCATTCCCGGATCCCCCTGTCTTATAGAAGAGATTGGAGTGGGGGCTGAGCTGAGTTCTAACCAAGTTCATTTGGTGGCTGCCTTCCATGACCCACTCTCTTTTTTCTTGTCTTACAGCAGGGGCGATTTCCACGGAAGGAGCTGAGTGGAGCCTCCAGGACACGCAGGCCCATGGGAAAGCAAGCCGAGGCCACCGCAGGACCAGGGCGGACGACAGAGGGTGGTGGGCCGTGAGGGAGACGCCCTCCCTCCCTGTGCTTGCGCCATGCAGCTCGGGACAGGACACCTCTGAGAGCGCGGCAGCTCCCCGTCCCAACCCTTCATCCCTCTGGGAGTTGCTGCCGCTCGGGTCTCCACCCCGTCCCCCTGGGCGGGTGAAATGGAGTCTCCTGCAAGGGCAGTCCTGATGGCCGGGCACAGGCTGGGTGTGCTGTGGGTGTGTGTGGCGGCCGCCACGCTGCTGCATGCGGGCGGGCTGGCCCGGGGCGATTGTTGGCTGATCGAGGGTGACAAGGGCTTCGTGTGGCTGGCCATCTGTAGCCAGAATCAGCCACCCTACGAGGCCATCCCCCAGCAGATCAATAACACCATCGTGGACCTGCGGCTCAATGAGAATCGCATCCGCAGTGTGCAGTACGCCTCGCTGAGCCGCTTTGGGAACCTCACATACCTTAACCTCACGAAGAACGAGATCAGCTACATCGAGGATGGCGCCTTCTCGGGCCAGTTCAACCTCCAGGTGCTACAGCTAGGTTACAACCGTCTGCGCAACCTCACGGAGGGCATGCTGCGTGGCCTGAGCAAGCTGGAGTACCTGTACCTACAGGCCAACCTCATCGAGGTGGTGATGGCCAGCGCCTTCTGGGAGTGCCCCAACATCGTCAACATCGACCTCTCCATGAACCGCATCCAACAGCTGAGCAGCGGCACCTTCGCGGGGCTGGCCAGGCTCTCGGTGTGTGAGCTCTACAGCAACCCCTTCTACTGCTCCTGCGAGCTCCTGGGCTTCCTGCGCTGGCTGGCCGCCTTCACCAACGCCACGCAGACCCACGACCGCGTGCAGTGTGAGTCGCCGCCCTGTCTACGCCGGCTACTTCCTGCTGGGCCAGGGCCGCCACGGCCACCACCGCAGCATCCTCAGCAAGCTGCAGTCAGTGTGCACCGAGGACTCTTACACGGCCGAAGCGATCGGGCCCCGGCTGGTGCCGGGCCGCTCGCAGCCGGGGCACTCGCCGCCGCCACCTCCTCCGCCAGAGCCCAGCGATGCGCCCTGTGCCGACGACGAGTGCTTCTCGGGCGATGGCACCACGCCGCTGGTGGCTATGACCACACTGGCCACCCAGGCGGAGGCCCGTCCCCTCATTAAGGTCAAGCATCTGACCCAGGACTCGGCCACCCTCACGGTCCAGCTGCCCAGCCCCTTCAACCGCATGTACACGCTAGAACATTACAACAACAGCAAGTCCTTCACGGTGTCCAAGCTCACGCAGGCCCAGGAGGAGATCAGGCTCACCAACCTGTTCACGCTCACCAACTACACCTACTGCGTGGTCTCCACCAGCTCGGGCACACACCACAACCACACCTGCCTCACCATCTGCCTGCCCAAGCCGCCCGGGCCTCCCGGACCCGTGCCCAGCCCCTCCACGGCCACTCATTACATCATGACCATCCTGGGCTGCCTCTTCGGCATGGTGCTGGTGCTGGGCGCCGTGTACTACTGTCTTCGCAAGAGGAGGCGCCAGGAAGAGAAGCACAAGAAAGCCGCCGCGGCCGCCGCGGCCGGCAGCCTGAAAAAAACCATCATCGAGCTCAAGTACGGGCCCGAGATCGAGGCTCCCGGGCTGGCCCCGCTGTCTCAGGGCCCACTGCTGGGCCCCGAGGCCATGACCCGCATCCCGTACCTCCCGGCCGCCACCAGCGACATGGAGCAGTACAAGCTGGTGGAGAGCAGCGAGACGCCCAAGGCCAGCAAGGGGAACTACATCGAGGTGCGCACGGGGGAGCCCCCAGAACGCAGGGACTGTGAGCTGGGCAGGCAGGGCCCCGACAGCCAGAGCTCCGTGGCCGAGATCTCCACCATCGCCAAGGAGGTGGACAAGGTCAACCAGATCATTAACAACTGCATCGACGCGCTCAAGTCCGAGTCCACCTCCTTCCAGGGTGCCAAGTCTGGGGCCGTGTCCGCGGCCGAGCCGCAGCTGGTGCTGCTCTCCGAGCCACTGGCCGGCAAGCACAGCTTCCTGTCGCCCGTGTACAAGGATGCCTTCGGTGGCCACGGCGGCCTGCAGAGGCACCACAGCGTGGAGGCCGCCCCCGGACCCCCTCGGGTCACCACCTCGTCCGGAGGCTCCACGCGCAGCCCCCGAGCCTTCCGCACCGAGGCCCCCGGCGTGCACAAGGCCGCCGTGGCCACGGAGACCAAGTACATTGAAAAGAGCTCTCCGGTGCCCGACACCATCCTCACTGTGACGCCCGCGGCCGCCGTGCTGCGGGCCGAGGCCGACAAGGGTCGCCAATACGGCGAGCACCGGCACTCGTATCCGGGGTCCCACCCTGTCGAGCCCCCTGCTCCACCCCCAGCCCCGCCGGCCCACGAGGGTCTGGGTGGCCGCAAGGCGTCCATCCTGGAGCCGCTGACCCGGCCGCGACCCCGAGACCTGGCCTATTCGCAGCTGTCCCCGCAGTACCACAACCTGAGCTACTCGTCCAGCCCCGAGTACCCCTGCAGGGCGTCCCAGAGCATCTGGGACCGTCTCAGACTGAGCCGGCGCAGGCACAAGGATGAGGAGGAGTTCATGGCTGCCGGCCATGCCCTGCGCAAGAAGGTCCAGTTCGCCAAAGACGAAGATCTGCACGACATCCTAGACTACTGGAAAGGCGTGTCCGCCCAGCACAAGTCCTGAACCCCCCCTTCCCTGCCCCCCTGTACCCCAGGCTGGGCAGGTGGCAACCAGCCCAGCACATCTTCTCCGAAACTCGTGATTCTTATTGGACCAAAAAAAAGAAAAAAAAAAAAGAAAAAAAAAAAAGGATACAAGATCTACCGCAGCTATCTGTGACTCTCAGAAACTTAACCACAAAATACAACACACGCGCACAACACAAGGCCCGCCCGGCACACTCAGCACCGGGCTGTGCGGAGACAGTGTGGAGGGGCCATGGATGGCCGTGACAAGTAGCTAGCCTAAGGTTCATGTAAACTGTGCTGATGTGTCCGCTGCCTGGCGCGAGCGACGTACACACCTACACGTACACATAAACACACACGCACATACAGGCACATACACATGTAATACACACACACATATGCACACACATGGGACTTCAGAAAACTGTGTCTTAGGGGTGGGGGTGGGGGGGTTGGGAATTTTTTTAAAATTTTTTTTCTCTTTTTGATTCTTCTCTGCCTTTTTCCTTTTCTTCTCTCTTTCTCTTTCTTTTCTTCCTTTTTTTAAAAAAATATATATAAAAGTCAGATTCTTTAAAAAAAAAAAAGACATAAAACACCCATGGAGGGGGAGGGCGTAGCTAGCTCTGCCCCTCATCTGATGTCTCGGTTTGTGGCTTTCTAGGGACTTTCCGTTCAGTTCAGTCTGCCTCTTCCTCCCCCCCCCCCCGGAAGCCACCACAGGGGGTCAGAGCCGAGGCAGGTGGCTGAGTGGGAGAGTGTCTCGAAGCCCCTGGGACTCAGGGGAAAGGTGGAGGCTGAGCCTGCAGACACGTTGGGGTGCAGGAGGGACCCAGGCTGGGAAGCATTGTAGTTGTTCTATTGTACAGAAAAAAATATTTCTATATTTGCACTGTTTGCTGTAAAATGAGAAAGAAAAAAAAAAGACTATGTCTACTAAAAAAAAAATCTGCAAAGGAAGAAATTTCATGTGTGCAGTGGTTTTTTTTTTCTGGGGGTCTCAGGGAAAGATTGGGGGTTTTTACATCCTGTTTGGGGTGGGATCATAGGTGGTGGTATTGGGTCACCACTGTGGGAGCCCATGGGGAGGTAGATGCCCACACTCGGCTGGAGACAGCTCATTCCAGTGGTTTTTGAGGGTGGCCGGCATGGACGTGGCTGGGTGGGGACAGGGCCCCAGATGCTCCAGGGTCATGCATCTGACACACATTAGTAGGAGTGTGTGTGTGCAGACTCCGTGGCTGAGGGGTGCAGACACTGAGACAACCCCAGGCTCCTGTGAGTACTGTAACAACGATGGAGTTGGTATGCCACCGAGCGTGGGCACAGGAAGGTTGGAAGATGTGTCTGTGTGGAGGTCCTATGAAACTCAGAACCCAGCCACAGGGAGACACGTCTGTCCTGCAGCCCAGAGCCCAAAGTCAGCCCTCAGTTTCCCCAACCAGTACCTCCAGCGCCTCCTCGCCTCCGGCCTGCTCCGCTACGAGCAGCCTGCCCAGGCGACTCTCATGCCGGGCGAACGAGCTGGGCGGTGGGAGTCCGCGGATCAGCGATGCCAGGTTCTTCAGAGTTTTTGAGCTGGTGAGAGGAAGTCCCTCTCCAAGGCTAGCTCTGCTCCTTCCTGCTGCTGAGGCCACAGTCTCCTCTTGTCCAGGCTGAGAGCCAAGCCAGAGCTCTAGCTCACCTGCCTGTAGCATCCTGAGAGCCAGAACTCACCCTGGAGAACCAGCCCTCATGCAGCACGAGTCCTTTCAAGAGTTGCTCAGGTACATACAGGGAAAGGACACCCTGTGTTCTCCCTCCCTGAGGCCTCTGGGGCCACTCTCCTACCTGATAGTGGACAGTCAGGAGATACACGTTCCCAAGTTGGCTTGGAGCATCCTCCAAAGTCCCCGGTTACCAAGCACCTTCAAACCACTCCTGCAGGCAAACTGCTCCCAATCCAGACTCCCGAGAAAGACTCTGTTGTAGTCAGCTCCACATTGCTGGGATGAACATCCAGCCAGACACAGGTTATGGGAGGAAGGGGTTGATTTCAGCTTACGGATCCAGGGGATGCTCCATCAATGGTGGAAGAAGCTGGCTCCCTTTCACAGATCCAAGCCGAGAGAAAACCCTCCAGTAGCCAGCACCAGCAGCACGCATGAACCCAGAGCTCAAAGTGCTCTGCACACCGCTGGGCTAGAATTCAGATCCAGCCCCAAATCCATCTTAGGGCTGGACTCCAGGATCTGGCCCCAGTGACACCTCCTCCAGCCAGATGGCAGGACACCTAAGTTTACGAGTTTAATTTTAATAAAACACCCAAGTCTATGGGGCTGTACGTTTAGACCATCACATTCAAACTACCACACCCAGTAAAGATGCTGGGATTCTGGACCCAACAAGGGCCCTTAGGGCTGGACTCCAGGATCTGGCCCCAGTGACACCTCCTCCAGCCAGATGGCAGGACACCTAAGTTTACGAGTTTAATTTTAATAGAACACCCAAGTCTATGGTGCTGTACGTTTAGACCATCACATTCAAACTACCACACCCAGTAAAGATGCTGCGATTCTGTACCCAACAAGGGCCCTGGGGACACGAGAGCAGAATCAAGACTATGAAGGTTGGCATGTTTAGGGGTTTGATGGGCTGTAGAGAAAGGGCCTGGGCTCCAGGCTGGCTGGGGGAGGGGTGGGGATGGCCTGGGGGCCAGGAGCTGCCCCAAGCAGCAGATCCCAGCTTGCATATGCTCCGTGACAGGAGCTCACGCCTCGCCTCCAGCTCAGGACCTTCCTTAGACCCAGTGGGAACGCACATGAGCTCAGTCTCCAGTTTTGGTTCCCGAGTCCACCGGAGCCACAATACTGAACGTAGAGCCACCATGCCATCCTCCGGGACAGCCCGGTCTTGGTGGCTGGGCTACTCTCTCTCAGGGTCCTGTCTGTGTAAGGGTGAGCTGGATGGACACCTATGAGGAAGTCCTCCAAAGAAGGCCACTCCTGAGGACACTGTGTGTCCTGCGCTTCCCTGTTGGGCCCTACCAGCACCAGGAGAGTCCCTCCCCATCTCTCGGAGGCTCCACCCCCCTCCTGGGGCTTTCCAAGGGCATTGAGGGAACCCGACTCTCATCAGTGGGCTACAGACAGTGAGGCCATGCCCAGTGGGAGCAGGAGCCGGGACTGGTGGTGGATGTCCGGAGAGTGACATGCCTTGCCCTGTGTCACCTGGAGAGCAACTCGTTCATGGCCTGCTCAGGCTGCTCCTCCCTGTCACCGAGGAGATGGCGTGACTATTTACAGGGTGAAGGAAAGACAGAACAGAGGTGCCAGCTCTGTAGGGCAGGCAGCTGGCCCGGCAGTGCAGGTGCATGAAGAGACGGAGATGGCACCACGGGGGTGGGGCGGGGGGTGTGCTGATGGGAGAGTCACAGGCAGGCCTGGAGAGGGACAGCAACAAAGAGGCAAGTGGGGGCTGGAGAAATGGCTTAGCAGTTCAGGCACTTGCCTGCAAAGTCAAAGGACCATGGTTCGATTCCCCAGGACCCACGTGAGCCAAATGCACAAGGTGTGGCGCATGCATCTGGAGTTCGTCTGCAGTGGCTGGAGGGTCTGGCGCGCCCATACTCTGATTCTTTCTATCTCTATCTGCTTCTCTCCATCTGTCCAGCCGCCCCCCTCTCTCAAATAAATAAATAAAAACAAAATATTTAAAGAAAAAAGAGGCAAGGTGGAAGGAGGGGTGTGTGAGGACCTTGGCAGCAAGAAGCCAGGCCGGCAGCTTGCAATCTTCCAGAGTCCCCCTGGGCCCGATGGAGCCAGTCCCACGCTGCATATATGCCTGAACACCTGGCCCCTCCTAGGGACAGAGACCCACACAACCACCTGTGGGATGGGGAGAGCCTGAAGCAGGGGCTCAAGGCGACTCTGCCTCTGTGGCTGTGCCCACAGGCAGCCGCTCAGCCTCCCTCGGTCTTGCCACCTCACTGTCCAGCATGGAGATGATGCCCCGGCCTTCTCTCCACACGCCACGACCATGAGGGTCTCTGGGTGCCAGGACCTATCGCTGCACAGCGCAGTCACAGTGAGCTGTTGTCCACACCTCACGGGCGGCTGCCGGGCAGGAGGGCCTCAGGGAGCTGCAGAAGTTGCTTCCTGCATCTTTCAATGAGCCCATCCGCAAGTGTCTTCCCTGAGTGGGCCAAGGGAATGCCCCGTGAGTCTCGTCAGCTTGAGTGGACCAAAGCCACAAGCAGGAACAGGTCACTTCCCAGAGGCAAAGAGCAACCAGCCCAGGCAGGGAGGGAGCAGGAACTGGGGGCCGGGCTCAGAGGACCCCCCCCCCTTGCTTTCCTTCCCTATCGCAGAGTGTACCAGCACAAGAGTGCAATCACAGGGCACCTGCTGTGTGCCACACTCGAGACATCAACAAACCCATTCCGTACCCTGAGGCCGCATCAGCCACAGTGTCCATGGGAAAGAGGCAACATCTAAGACAGGGTTTGTCTAAGAACGGGCCTGTTTCCAGAGACAGGGAGGGAGTAGGGGATCCACAAGGGACACAGCAGCCACTCCCACAGTACACTGTGGTTCACCACGACAAGGGAGAAAGTGGGCTTCTATAGAAACAGGAGGAGAGAGGCCCACAGGACCCCAGAGGGGGGCAGTGGTAGACTGGCACTGCTGTCCGGGGCCAGCAGACACCTGATGTCTTGCTGTCTTTCCACCCCTTCCCATCTCCCACTGGTGACAAGGACTTTTCTCATGGGAGACACTTGCCCTGGGCCCAAGAGGGAGGAGCCAGGAGCCAGCAGAGTAGAGATGGGGCAGGAGGGGACAGGAAGGAGCCATAAGAAGCAAGGCTCAATGCTTTCGGGCCCCGTGTACACAGCCGGGGGGGGGGGTGAGGGGACGCAGGTGCTGCTGGAGTCTGAGGCCAGGGCGGTGGGGGCTTGGGGTGCCAGCCAGGCCTGGCGGCCTGCTTTGCAAGTTGGAAGAAATCAGGGTAGAGTTGTGAGCTCTAGGGAGCCAGTGATGGTACTGTAAAGAGAAATAACCCAAATTTACTTTTCTTACCTCAAAAGTAAGCCTTTCGTTACACAGGCTTTAGAACACACCTCGACGTAAGGGAAACGCCAACATGCCACCCTGGTTCTCTAGCAGCCTGGCTGCCTCGAGGTCCTTCTCTTGTCCGGCCGGGAGCCGCACAGAGGCAGGGGGATGGCGAGCAGTGCTCGTGGGTGGTGTGTGCAGGACAGGGATGGGCTGGAGGTGGAGCCTGGCTGTGAGGCATGCCCTCGGAGGGCTGGCGTCGCTCAGCACCACGGACAGCTCCCGCACGGGCACGGAGGCGCTGCTGTGCCCATCACTGCCACTTTCTTAGCCATTGCATTGCATTCGCCCCTTCTGTCTGCATGGTGTTAGTGTGTGTACATGGGCGTTCACGTGTGTGTGTGTGGGGGGGGGTGCACGTCTGTGTGCACGCATGCGCCTGTGGAGGTGGGAGGTCGATGTCGGGTGTCTTGATCACTCTGCACCACACTGGGATGCTCACCGCAGTGATCAGCTTTTCATGGGCTCTGGGGATCTGAACTCAGGTCCTCATGCTTGTGTGGCAAGCACTCTATCCGCTGAGCCTTCACCCCTGCCCCAGCCTTAGTTTTGGAGTCCAGGTCTCTCAGCAAACCTGACGCTCGGTGACGCATGGCCAGCAAGCCCCAGGGAATCCCTGTGTTTCCCTCTTCAAACCTTGGATTGCAGGCCCGAGTCGCCACGCCCAGGGTTCTCCGTGGGCTCTGGGGATGGAGCTCGGGTTCTCAGGCCTGCGTGGCGAGTGCTTTACCCACCGAGCAGCTGCCCCCCCCCCCCAGCCATCAATCTGTTCTGAATACAGTACCTTCACCTCTGTCTGTCCCTGCATCCCTTCAGCACAAAGTTTTGGCGTTCCAGCTCTCCCAGGACTAAAGTAAATGAGAGCAGCCGTCTTCCCCTCCTCTCTTCCCTCTCTCTGTCCTCTTCCTCCTTCTGTTTTCTGAGACAGGGTCTCACATCATCACCCAGGCTGGCCTCAGAGTCACATGTAAATAAAGCTGAACCTGAGCTCCTGACCCCCTGCCTCTACCTCCTGAGTGCTGGGATTACAGGAATGCACCACCATGCCCTGGTTTATGTGGTGCTGGGTATTGAACCTAAGACTTGTGCATGCTAGACAAGCACTCTACCCACTGAGTTACACCCCAGCCCATGCTTCTTTTTATTTTTATTTTTGAGTCCATGCTTCTAAAACTAATGACATCAATGATGTCTTCTGATCTTTAGCATGTAGAATTGTTCCCCCTGCATCTAGATGGACCCTTCCAAGGAGACTGAGAAAAGTGTCACTGAAACAATTTTCCATAGGACTTCATTTCCCAGAGTATCTGTGGAGAAAGGTCACTGTGACATCTGCTTTGACTCAAGCAAGGAAGGGGTTTTCTTCCCACGCTGTTAGCTGATCGTTGGAGCCCAGCTGCTCCAGGTGGAAAGTGACCAAATTGTGCTGCCACTGTGTTCCAGAGGAGGCTGCAGGGGTGACACAAGCAGTGGCTGTGGTAGCAGCTATGTTGTACGTACCACGTGGGCACAGCCACCCATAGCTTCCAGGTGGGTATCAAAGCCACCCCAGGTGCCATGACACCCTGCCCCTTTCTGTTGTGCTCACCTCTCACGGTACAACCATCTCTCTCAGCAGCTCCTCTGGATCATAATCAGTGACAGAAATACGCAGGAGAGGTGGGATGAGGCGGACTTCATACACACTTGTGCAGTCCACCCCAGCCGATGCCTGACATCATCAACAACACCCTGCTCTACACAAGCATCTGTATCCAGGGAAGCTACCATGTTGATTTTAGACCCTCACCACTGGGGGATGATCCCTGGATGATAGTCTGTCAGGTGAATGTGGCTGACTATGCCATTGCGTTGAAATTGGGCACCGACACGTTGAGGAGCCACTGGCTTCAGACACATTCCACTCCACATCCACAGGGCTCAAGCCACCTCACTTCCTTTTGCTGAGCCTGGCCAAGGACTATTGCAACTGGGCTAGGGGTGGTCAGGCCCATTCACCCTTTGGAGACTTAACCTGTGATGACAGAAAGCCAGAATCTGGAGAGATGGCTTAGTGGTTAAGGCACTTGTCTGAGAAGCCTGAGGATCCAGGTTCGATTCCCTAGGACCCATGTAAAGCCAAATGCACAAAGTGGCACAGGCATCTGGAGTTTATTTGCCGCAGCTGGAGGCCCTGGTGCACTTATTCTATTGATCTGTCTTCTCTCAGTCTCTCTCTGCTTGCAAAGAAAACCAGCATCTTCCAATAGGTCAAGGGCTCAGATGGGCAGTGGACTACTCCCCATCTTTCCCATCTCCCTGCCTTCATACAGTCTTTAAAATTTTTGTTTGAGAGAGAGAGAGAGAGAGAGAGAGAGAGAATTGGCACACCAGGGCCTCAGCCACTGAAGTTGAACTCCAAACGCTTGTGCCACCTTGTGGGCATGTGTGGCCTTGCCTTTGTCTCACCTTTGTGCATCTGCTTACGTGGGATCTGGAGAGTCACACATGGGTCCTTAGGCTTCACAGGCAAGCGCCTTAACCGCTAAGACATCTCTCCAGCCCCCTTCATAAATTTTTATGGTGCTAGGGATTGAACCCAAGACCTGTGCATGCTCAGTAAGTGTACTACTGTTAAGCCCTGCTCCCAGCCTCTCACTGTGGGATTCTAGGCAAGGGCTCTACCTCTGAGCCACATCCCCAGCCCCTCACTGGGCAAATTCTAGGCAGGTGCTCTACCACTAAGCCATGCCCTCAGTCCTTCTTTTACTTTTTATTTTGAGACAGGGTCTCAGTTTCCCAAGCTAGCCTTAGACTTGGGATCCCCTGCCTCAGCTTGCCAGGTAGTTAAAATGACAAGTTTGTGTGCCAGGCCTGGCTATGTGATTCTGACTTAGGCATGTTGGCTAATTTATATATATATAAATATATATATAAATAACATACATAATAATATACATATATATATGTATCTTTTTAATAGATTTTATTTTTCCCAGAATATCGACAACAACCCCACCTACCACAGTTCAAATGCCCACAAACTGAGGATGGGACAAACTATGATGTTGCTATGGAACTAATGACCACTCCACACAAAAAAGAATAGAAGATACCAGAACACAGAACCAACGAGCAGGTCTCACACCACCTACCTTGTAGAAGGAGCCAGCCCTGAGCAATCATGGGCTTTGTGAGCTCCAGGGACTTAGAAACCCAGCACACCCCTAATCCAACATAATACATCACCTTCTTTTAGTTTCTATTAGCTTAAATATGTATGTCTGTGGAAGTAACTTCCAGTTGGCATAGGAAATAGGTCACTGATGTTTCCTTTTTTAAAAATAATATTTTATTATTTATTATGGAGAGAGAGAGAGAGAGAGAATGGGCAAGTCAGGGCTTCCAGCCTACTGCAAACAAACTGCCAGATGCATGCGCCACCATGTGCATCTGGCTTACGTGGGTTCTGGGGAACTGAACCCAAGTCCTTAAGCTTTTCAAGCAAGCTCCTTAACCTCTAAGCTATCTCTCCAGCCCCACCCTCTTTTTAAGGTATGGCCTCACTCTAGCCCAGGTTGACCTGGAATTCACTATGTAGTCCCAGGCTGAACTCGAACTCATGGTGATCCTCCTTTCTCAGCCTCCCCAAAGTGCAGAGATCAAAGGCATGTGCCCACTACACCCAGTTTATTGATGTTTCCTGAACCTGATGGTCAAAAGTGTTTTAACTCATTGTCCCAAATTCATCATCTGGAAACAATGCAGCTACACATGTCAATTGTCACCTTTGTTCCAGTTGCTTCTGGGTCAAAGCCCTCCCTGGTCCATCTATCCTGTGCTGATCCAGCTGTTGGAGTTTGTTTAGTTAGCAGTGCATCTTAATATTAGTCAAGGTGAGCCCTCCCATCATCCTTTTATATTTCTAATATACTTCTTGGCTCTTCTCAGCCACACATCCTTCCAGACAAACATTACAATTGCCATATCACATTCCAGAAGTCATGCTGGGCTTTTGTATGGAATTGCTTCAAATTTATAGACTCAGGGGAAAATTGCATCTTTACAATATTTACTCTTCCAAGGCATCAACATTATAAAGCTCACTTTTTTTTTTTTTTTTTGAGGCAAGCCCAACAGACTGGCCTTTTTTTTTTTTTTTATGAGAGAAAGGGGCAGGAAGAGAGAATAGGCACGCCAGGGCCTCCAGCCACTGTAATTGAAGTCCAGATGCATGCGCCACCTTGTGCACATGTGCAACCTTGCACTTGCATCATCTCGTGCGCCTGGCTTATGTGGGACTTGGAGAGTTGAACATGGGTTCTTAGGCTTTGCAGGCAAGTGCCTTAACTGCAAAGCCATCCCTCCAGCCCATAGAGCTCACTTTTTATTCACTCTGTTCTGACGTGAGCTGGGTTGAAAACATTTCTTTTTTTGTCTCCATTTGGATCAGTGTGAGTACGTGTGCTTGCGTGTGCTCTGGCAGGAGGACCTTGTCTCCCTGGGTGTTGTATAGCCCTCAGATTCCAAGAGATGCCAGGTTCCCGCCCCGCACATGGTGGCCGAGTAGCCTAACTCATGCCAATCCAAAGCTCAGTGCTGCTGGCCACCCTGACGGGTCCGTGATCCAAGTAAGATCATGGGTACCATCATTTAATGTGCAAGGTAAGCTCCCATCTCTGGAGGAACATGGTGGATCTGCATGCGTGGGAAATGCACCCACAGAAATGAGCACCCTTCACTCCGTGCTTGCTCCAAGCCAAACACTGTTCTCCAAGCACCACCAGTCCTGACCTGTTCTCTTTACGATAACACTATGGTATCATTGTACTCGTCTGAAATGTCCCCCACAAGCTCGTGTACTCGGACACTGGGTCCCCAGCTGGTGGTGCTGCATCGGCAAGCCGGGGAATCTCTAGGGTGGGTGGGCGTGGCTGTGAGAAGTGGCCATGCTACTTCAGGTCCCGTTCTCTGCTTCCTGGGTGCCAGGACGTGAACAGCATATTGGAATGATCTCCAAAAGCTATCACTTAGGCAACTTTTATTATCTTGACTCGTTCATCAGAGGCTTTTTGCACATATGTGTGTGGGGGTGGTATATATATATGTGTGTGTGTGTGTATGCACTTGGGTGCACATATGTGTACAGTCGCATATACATGTCTGTGGGCGTGCATGTGGCAGCAGAGGTGACATTGGACATCTTCCTCTGTCACTCTCTGCCTTATTTGCTTTTGAGAAGTTTCTCACTAAAACCAGAGTTCAAGCCGGGCGTGGTGGCGCACGCCTTTAATCCCAGAACTGGGAGGCAGAGGTAGGAGGATTGCCGTGAGTTCGAAGCCACCCTGAGACTCCATAGTGAATTCCAGGTCAGCCTGGGCTAGAGTGAGACCCTACCTCGAAAAACAAAAAACCAAACAACCAACCAAACAAACAAAAAAACCCAAAAAACCAGAGTTCATGATTTTTGCTAGACCAGACAGCAAGCCCTAGAGACCCTCCCCCCGCCGTCTCTACCTCCCTGTGCTAGGATTAAAGGCATGAGGCACTATGCCTGGCATCAACTGGGATTTGGGGATCTGAACCCAGATCCTCATGATTGTGGCGAGTGCTTTACCAGTTACCATTTTTTAGTTTTAAAACAATGAATAAATTTTAAGCTTAAAATCTTGCCTCACATCCAGTAGAGCATGGCACATATGAAGTAAATGCTCACATATCCAGCTAAGATATTGCTGTTTACAATTCATGCTCAGTGTCAGTTTTAAGTTTGAAGCAACAAATAACATCTCCAAGAGGTCACAGAGGATGAAGCTTTCTCGTTTTTACCTTTACTGTGTGGCAAGCAGTCATAGCCTCCAAAGAGGTACCCAAGCACCCACTCTAAGATGACAAGGGGGACCCGCCTCTTCCTGGGATTATAAGTGGGTATAGACCCCCCCCCGAACTCACCATAAATACTTTGTGTGTGTGCGCGCGCGTGTGCAGGTGTGGGCGCATGCACACGTGCACACGGAGACCAGAGAATAAACTCAAGTATTCCTCAGACGCCGTTAAGACAAGTTCAATCACTGGCCTTGAGCTCAGATAGTAAGGCTAGGCTAACTGGCCAGCAAGCTCCGGAGGTCCTCCTGTCTCCACTTGCCCAATGCTGGGATTACAGGTGCATACCACTAAGCCTGGCATTTTTATAGGGGTGCTGGAAACCAGACTCAGGTCCTCATGCTTGCAAAGCAAGCACTTTGCCCATGAAGCGATCTTCACTACTGCAAACACTATAAAAATCAATACTAGCATTAATATTAATAATAAGCTCTTATTGTCAGCAATTTTCCTATAATAAACAAAGACATTGGGGGATGGGACATGTGACTCCCTGATTAGTGGCTTGGCTGCTTGGATCAAGGACTGTTGGTTGCACAGCCAGCAGAGTGCTTTGAACACCATAGAGGCCACAGGAAACTTTGAGACCACAGCTTCTTGCTTTGGCTCACAAAGGTGCGGTCCCAGCTAGCTGCCGGGTCATTGTGCCTGGATCCTATATGTCACCTTACACAAAAAAGGGGAAATGGAAATGACAGGGACCAATTCTCCCTTAGACCTTCCAGAAGGATCCACCCATTCTAGCATAGGGTGCAGACTTCTAACACAACTGTTACATGAATATGTATTATTATTATTATTATTTGGATCTTTTTTTTTTTTTTTTTTTTGGTTTTTCGAGGTAGGGCTTGCTGTAGCCCAGGCTGACCTGAAATTCACTATGTAGTGACAGGGTGGCCCTGAACACATGGTGATCCTCCTACCTCTGCCTCCCAAGTGCTGGGATTAAAGGCATGCGTCACCATACCCGGCTTATTATTTGGATCTTTAAGACAAGGTCTCATGTAGCCCAAGATGACCTCAAACTGTGTAGCTGAGGATGACCTTGGACTCCTGATGCTGCTGCCTCCCGCTCCTGAGTGCTAGGCTTTCAGGCACACACTACCACAGCTGGTTTATGCAGCGCTGGGGATCAAACCCAGGGCTTCGGGCATGATGGGCAAGTGTTCTACCAACTGAGCGTCATCCCCAGCCTATTATTTTTTTCTTTTCAAAAATTTTTTTATTAACGACTTCCATGATTGTAAATAATATCCCATGGTAATTCCCTCCATCCTCCCCCCCCCCACTTTCCCCTTTGAAACTCCATTCTCCATCGCATCCCCTCCCCCTCTCAATCAGTCTCTCTCTTTTTTGTTGTTGCTGTTGTTTTTCAAGGTAGGGTCTCACTCTGGTCCAGGCTGACCTGGAATTCACTCTGTAGTCTCAGGGTGGCCTTGAACTCATAGCAATCCTCCTACCTCTGCCTCCCGAGTGCTGGGATTAAAGGCGTGTGCCACCACGCCTGGCTGTACAGTCTCTCTTTTATTTTGATGTCATGATCTTTTCCTCCTATCATGATGGTCTTGTGTAGGTAGTGTCAGGCACTGTGAAATCATGGATATCCAGGCCATTTTGCGTCTGGGGGGAGCACGTTGTAAGGAGTCCTACCCTTCCTTTGGCTCTTACATTCTTTCTGCCACCTGTTCCTGCAATAGACCCTGAGCCTTGGAAGGTGTGATAGAGATATTGCAGGTGATGAGCACTCTGGTCACTTCTTTTCAGCACCATGATGCTTCTGAGTCATCCCAAGGTCACTGCCATCTGAAAAGAGAAGATTCTCTACCAAAAGTGAGAGTAGCATTAATATAAGGGCATGAACATTAAGAGAAGTGCTTACTGGGCAGTTTGATAAGCCCAGTATATACATTTAGCCAGACAGCAGCAGATGTTACACCCCTAGGGCTCATGACTATCCCTGTTTTAAGTTTTCAGTATCAGGGATGTATTCCCTCCCATGGAGCGGGCCTCCAGTCCAATTTGAGGGCAGTTGGTTTCCACCATGACAGACTGCCCAGCCTATTATTTTTAAGCCACGATGCCTGTGGTAACTTCTTCCAGCAGCAACGACCACCTAACACATGGGGCCACAGTTGTCACTCTGGATCTCTGCTTAAACATAGGAAGATATGACATAACGCCACAGGAGAAGACACCAGTGGGAACCCTAGTGATTCCAAACGTGAGAAACTTGCTCTAAAGAGAATGTGGTTGGCTGTCTGGGTGCATATCTTGAAGTGAGGGTGTAAGTGGAGGCCTGACATTAACCTCATATGGAAAATGGCGCACATTAAGGGACGAGTTAAAAATAATCCACCAGTTGGAAGATTCCGTGGTGGACTTTGCTGGGGCTTCAGAATGAAGCACTGCATTCGGTGCCCAGTCAAAAGACACGCGGCCATTCACCAAGATGACGTCACATATCCAAAAGTCAGGCAAGCCAGCTGCCTCCTCCTGGGGCCGAGTGGCTGTCATAACCTGTGGTGGGGGCTGGCCATCTGTGGCTATCCTTGGCTTGAAGAAGCCTTACTGCAGTCTGTCTCCATCTACACACTTGCATGTCTGTGTGTCCTAATTGTCCCCCTTTCTGATTACACCAGCCATGCTGGATCCTAATTCTCTGCTGTTGGTTGGTGTTTTGACACAGGGTAGCCCAGGCTGGCTTCAAGCTCTCCATCTTCCTGCCGAAGCCTCCCCAGTGCTGGGATTGCATGTGTGCACCACCACATCTGCTCTTAATGAGCTTTTATCAGGATATTCCTACTTTGGTGTGTGAGTGCACATGCATATACAATGGAGAGTGCATGTGTCGAGGCCAGAGCACAGCCTCAGTGCTGTTCCTCAAGCACCATCCACCTTTTGTGAGACAAGATCTCTTACAGGTCAGGGGCTCGCCATGTAGGCTAGATTAGCTGGCCACTGAACTCCAGGAACCCTCCTGCCTCCACCTCCCCAGTATTGGGATTGTAGAAGATGTGCTGCCATGCCTGACTCTTTAAAAAATATTTTATTTTTATTTGAGAGAGGGGAAGAGGGAGAGGTAGAGGAGAGAGAGAGAAAGAGAGAGAATGGGCATGCCAGGGCTTTCAACCACTGCAAATGAACTCCAGATGAATGCACGACCTTGTGCATCTGGCTTACATGGGTCCCGGGGAATCAAAATGAGCTCCTTTGGCTTTGCAGGTAAGCACCTTAATGCTAAGCCATCTTTCCAGCCTCCCATGCCTGACTTTTTAAATGTGGATTCTGGGGATCAAACTCAGGTCCTCATGCTTGCTAGGCAAACACCTTACCAACTGAGCCAACTCCTTAGCCCTAAATAGTGCTTATTTTTAATTATCTCAATAGACATAAACATGGTGTCAGAACATGTGGGTTCTTTTGCAACCTGCTTGTAGCAGACAGCCTCACGTCACTGGGATGAACTTTCAGACCAGGCACAGTTATGGAGGAAGGATTTGTTGAAGCTTACAGATCGAGGGGAAGTTCCATAATGGCAGAAGAAGCTGGCCTGCCTTCACAGGACTACGCAGAGAGACCCACCACCACCAAAAGCAAGAGCAGGGAACCTGGGCAGAACTCAGGCACTCTGCATTATCTTAGCCTGGAATTCAGATCTGCCCCCACGCCTTAAAGCCGGACCTAGGACCTGCCCCCAGCGACGCCTCCTCCAGCCAGGCAGCTGGAAATCCAAGAAGCTTTCGTGGAACTCCTGAACCTTACTGGGGGACATCAATCCAAACTACCACACTGCTTTTAAATTCAAAATGGTGAGATTCGGGGGCTGCTGTGGGCAGCTGTTTCTCACGTCTCTGAGAACATGCTGTGGTTCGTGGTGAGAATGTGTGTTGGGGTGTACACTCCATCTGCTGGGAACCCATGCTGTGTTACGGGGTGCAGCGACACTGCGTCCCGCAGCCCCGTTCTGGGTCTCTCAGTCTGTTTCCTGGGATGAAGTGCTGGGCCATGTGACATGCATCTTCCCACTGGCTGGATCCCTGCAGGAGTCCAGGGTGTGCGGGGGCATCTTGCTGTTCCCCTGTGGCCTGCCTCCTCCTCACTATCAAGTGGCATGTGGCACTGTCCCTGGAGTCTCACTTATATCCTCAGACACCTACCAGAGGAGCAGGTCAGCCATTCAGTCTTCTGTTCTGTGAAGCCTGTTCATGACCGGTGTGGCTGTTGTTCCTCTGGCTTGTCCTTTTTTCTTTCAGATTTTATTTTGGTGTGTGTGTGTGTGTGTGTGTGTGTGTGTGTGATGCACGATGGTATATGCGTTCCTTCTCATATTTGCATGTAGGTGCACCCATGCCACAGCACGTCTGATGGTCAGAAGGTAACCTCAGACATCGGTCCTCATCTTCCACCTTGTTTGAGATAGGGCCTCTCGTCAGTCCCAGCTATGGATGCCAGGCTGGCTGGCCTGGGAGCTTCTGGATGGTTCTCCCACCTCTGCCTCCCTTCTCACCCTAGATGTGCTGGGATTACAGATGCTGGCACCATAGCTTCCAAGGTCAAGTGGGATCTGAACTCGGGTTCTCACGCATGCATGGCAAGTGCTTTATCCACTGAACCGTCTTCCAACCCCCCTTTGGATTTTTTTTTTTTTTGGTTTTTCGAGGTAGGGTCTTACTCTAGCCCAGGCTGGCCTGGAATTCACTATGGAGTCTCAGGGTGGCCTTGAACTCACGCAATCCTCCTACCTCTGCCTCCCGAGTGCTGGGATTAAAGGTGTGCGCCACCACCCCCGGCTTCCTTTTGGATTTTTTTAAACGCATGTGTGTGTGTGTGCATGTTCATGTGTGTGCAGGTGAACGTGTGTGTGTGCATGAGGAGGTGGACACTGTTCCTGAGGAATGACATATGAGGGTGTCCTCACTTACGTTCTGATTTTGGTACATGATAATTATTAAACACCATTGGTGAGCCGGGCGTGGTGGCGCACACCTGTAATCCCAGCACTCGGGAGGCAGAGGTAGGAGGATCACTGTGAGTTCCATACCACCCTGAGACTACATAGTGAATTCCAGGTCAGCCTGGGCTACAGGGAGACCCTACCTAAAAAAAAAAAAAAAATGGTGGCAGTCTTTCTGTGACTGTAACAAAAAGCCCGAGACAGCCTCAAAGGAGGCGAGGCTCATTTAGTTCGTGGAGCTGGGCAGTTTCGGCCCAAGGCCCTGCTGCTCTCGGGTCTGCGGAGAGGCAGCTCTCCAGGAAGGAAGAGCGTGGGAGCAAAATCACTCACCTCATAGCAGCCAGGAAGCAAGAGACAAAGAGAGGAGGCTAAGCAACCAGACCTCCTTCACGGGCACTCCTCAATGACCTAAAACCCCCATGAGGCCCCACCTACTCCCAGTGGGACTGTGGGAGGTCTTAAACACGTGGACATTGTAGATGCAAGCTATAAAACCACAATGTCCCCCACTCCGTGTAGATAAAGTAGTTTTCCCAGGAGCCTTCACGGCAGCCACTTCCTCCCCCGACCATGGCTCTGTGTTGGCATGTAGGTCCACACAGCAGGAGTGCACGCATAGCTTAACATCCCTCTGGTCCTTGGCTCTAGGATGATGTCACTGTCTCAGCCCCACGTTGCCCAGTGGCCTGGTTTTTGCAGAGTGTCTTGTCATCTGGGAGGCTGGATCCTCACCTCCCCACTCTTCTCGAAAAGTGCTTTGGCCATTTTATTTTTTCAAAATATTTCATTTATTTTTTGTTTATTTATTTGAGAGCGACAGACAGAGAAAGAGGCAGAGAGAGAGAGAGAGAGAGAGAGAATGGGCACATCAGGGCCTCCAGCCACTGCAAACGAACGCCAGATGCATGTGCCCCCTTGTGCATCTGGGTCTTGGGGAATCGAGCCTCGAATCGGGGTCCTCTGGCTTCACAGGCAA
Source organism: Dipus sagitta (assembly GCA_036346955.1). NCBI lineage: Eukaryota > Metazoa > Chordata > Mammalia > Rodentia > Dipodidae > Dipus > Dipus sagitta. The sequence goes on along the minus strand of CM070771.1, from coordinate 17,438,216 downwards.
GTGCTTAACTGCTAAGCCATCTCTCCAGCCCCAGCCACTTTTATAATTTTTATTTATTTATAACTTTTATAATTGATTTCTTGTGACTGTATGTGTGTGTGCATGTTCACACGTGTGTGGGCACATATGTATGCATGTGGAGCCTGAGGTTGGTGTCTTCTATCAGTCTCTGTCTCTTTTTAAAAAAAATTTTTATTTATTTCATTTTATTTATTTATTTTGGCTTTTCAAGGTAGGGTTTTGCTCTAGCTCAAGCTGACCTAGAATTCACTATGTAGTCTCAGGGTGGCCTTGAACTCACAGAGATCCTCCTACCTCTGCCTCCTGAGTGCTGGGATTAAAGGTATGTGCCACCTCACCCAGTGTCTCTCTTTTTTGCTTTTAATGGGTAAGGTCTCTCGTGAACCGGGAGCTCACCACTTCAGCTAGACTAGCTACCCAGGGATACCCCTGTCTCCACCTCCCCTCACTGGGATAACAGGCACATGCCCCGTTTTCACGTGGATGGGGGGATTTCAACTCAGGTCCTCATACTTGTGTGGCAAATGATTTCCCCACCCAGCATCTCTCCAGCCCTGCTTCGGCCATTCTTGACCTTTTGCTCTTTAAATTCTCGAATCAGCTTGTCGAGTTTGGTGGAAGCTCCAGGGTGCCTCCAGGGTGTCTCCAGCTCTGAGGCGTGGCTGACGCAGGCGAGGGCACCTCGTAGGCTTTGCAAAGAGCTTTTATTTCGGAGAGCCTCATGTGACGTTTTAAAAAATGCTTTGCTTCACCTATGGAGCGGATGAAGGATCTTCTCCTTTATTCTGTTTCCATGGAGAAATGCATAAATATATAACATGTTGAAAGTGTCTCTGCCATCCAGGGAAGACTTGACTGGAACGTGGTGTGCTTTATACATACTGATGTCCTGTCACCGCATGACCGAATTTTATATGTGTATGTATATATATATAAAACTCATTATGACCATAGATATACATTATCACACGCATGCACACGCACATGCACACATGACTAGACGGCTGGGGTATCTGCGGGACTCTGCCTGAGTGGTGGTTGCAGAGGCGGCTGTCAGTCACCCCGTCCCTTGCCGGCTCTCGTCACTTGGGCATACAGAATTTCTAATTATCACCGAATGAGCGGAAGAGGGTTTCCTTTTGTTCTCTCTTCCGGAGACTTGGATGAGACGGGGCTGGTCCGTGCCCGGATGTTTTGCTAGAACTTGCCCGTGAAGCAAGCCGAGACTGGAGTTTGTGTTGTGGGAAGATTTCTAAAACACTGATTCAATTTGGCTGGTGTAGTGCAATTCAAGTGGTCTCTTTTGAATCTGCTTGCGGAGTCTGTGTTTGCCTGGGAATGTGTCCAGTTAGTCTATATTGCTACATTTATTTCACAAAGAAGTGTTTGCAATATTCACTTATTTACTTGTTAACGTCTATTGTCGTCTCCAGTAATGTCCCCTTTTCCAATCCTAACAGCCTCTCCCTCCCTCCTCCCCTCCCTCCCTTTCTTTCTTTCTTTATCAGTGTCTTAAAAATTTGCTTGCGAGGCAGAGAGAGGAGGATCGCCATGAGTTCAAGGCCACCCTGAGATTACATAGTGAGTTTCAGCCTGGTCTAGAGTGAGACCCTACCTCGAGAAAACAAACAAACAAACAAAAGGAAAAAAAAAAAAAAAGAAAAGAGAAAGAAAGAGGCTAGGTCTGAAGGTGGTGGGTTATCTCAATTGATTGTTTACAGTCAGAAAAAAAAAGAGAGAAAAATTTGCTTATGAAGCGAAGGGCCCCTCCCCCGCACCCCTGACCCCTATCCCCTTCCTCCCTTTAATATTCCCCTTCTGTTTCACCACACATATATTCTATTACACGGTCCCTTAAGATCTCTTCTTTCCTTTTCGTGGTCTCCTTCCCAGTTCCATGACGCAAATACACAAATTAAAATCTAGGATCTCTACATGAGAGAAAACATACGGCATTTGTCTATCTGAGTCTGCCTTATTGCACTTAATAATGCCCAGCCGTATCCATTCCTGCAAATGTCATGATTTCATTTTTCTCTATGTCCGTGTAAAATTCCATTCTGTGTATGCACCACCTTCTCTTTATTCCCTGCTTAATGGCCATCTAGCCTGGTTCCATTTCTTCACTATTATAAATAGTGTAGTGATAGACGTGGGTGTTCAGTGTCTCCGTGTTAGGTCTTAGAGCCCTCTAGGTACACGCCCAAGAGTGGGACAGCTGCGTCATATGGTAATTCTATTGTGTGTGTGTGTGTGATGTGCATGTGTGTATGCATGTTCGTATGCGTGCCAGCTCCAGGGATCCACCTCCCCTGTGCTGGGATTACAGCTGCACACTGCCCTGCCTCACACTTGACGGGGGCACTGGGGATTGAATTCAGGTGCCCATGCTTGCGAGGTGAGCAGAGATTCTCTGAGGCACCTTCCCAGCACCCCTAAAAGAGGTTTCTCTGGTGACTAAGAATGTTAAAATATATAGTGGCCACTTTTATTCCTTCTTGTGAGGACTGCACATTTAGACAGTTGGCCCATTTACTAATTTTAAGGGGGTTTTGGTGTTTAACTTTTGCAGTTTTAAAAAAATATATTTAGCTATTAACTCCCCGTGTGAAGTACTTGGCAATTTTGTTTTTGTTTTCTGAGGTAGGGTCTCACTCTAGTCCAGGCTGACCTGGAATTCACTATGTTGTCTCAGGCTGGCCTTGAACTCATGGCGATCCTCCTACCTCTGGCCCCTGAGTGCGGGGATTAAAGGCGTGCGCCACCACGCCCAGCAACAATTTTTTTTTTTTTTTTTTTTTTTTTTTTTTTTTTTTTTTGTCATTCTGAAGTCAGTCTCTTTACTTGGATTTCCCCTATGCTGTTTGGAAGCTTTCCCCCCTGATGTATCGACTTGTGTGTGTTGAAGCAATTTTGCACCCCATGATAAGACCATCTGGCCATGGTGTGTGATCATCTGATGTGTTCCTGATGTTGGCTTCCAGTATTCTTTGGAGAGTTTTTGCATCTGTGTTCATCAGAAAATTGGTTTATGGTTTTATTTGTATGGGTGTGCACGTGTCTGGTTTTGGTGTCAGGGAAATGCTGGCCTTTTAGAGTAAGTCTGGTAGCATTTCTTCTCTGTTTTGCAAAGCTGGGTGAGGAAAATTGATGTTAGCTTTCTTAAAGTTCCGGTAGAAATAAGCAGTGAATCCTTCTGGTCTGGACTTTTCTTTACTTAATCTTGTTGCTTAAAACGGGGATGTTTAAGTTGTTTGTGCCTTCTCCACTTTCATAGGTCATATGTGTTGACGAATTGACCCACTTCATCTAGATTTTTCCGGGTTTTTGGCACATAAATTTTCAGTATATTCTTTAATAATTCTCTGGATTTCATTGTAGTCTGTCATAATGCCTTATTTTTCATCTCTAATCTTATTAATTTTAGCCTTCTGTTTTTTTGGTTAGTTTGGCTAGGGGTTTATCAGTTTTATCTTTTCAAAAAACCAACTCTTTCAAAGCCAGGTGTGGTGGTGCACGCCTTTAATCCCAGCACTCAGGAGGCAGAGGTAGGAGGATTGCCGTGAGTTCGAGGCCATCCTGAGAGTCCATAGTGAATTCCAGGTCAGCCTGGACCAGAGTGAGACCCTACCTTGCAAAACCAAAAAAACCCAACTCTTTGATTCTATGTATCATTCTTTTAGTCTCTGTTTGATTAAGATACTCCCGAATCTTTATTGTTCCTATAAAATGTGGCTGGTTCTTGTTTTTCAAGGACCTTGAAGTGCATCGTGAGGTTGTTGCAGATCCCTCTGATATTTTAGTGGAAGCACACATCTAGCTCTAGATTTCCCTCCTAGAAGTGCCTTGGGGGTACAGCAGTGGTTTGGTAAACTGTGCTATCATTTTCACTGGGTTACAGGAATTATTGTATTTCCTCTTCAATTTCTTCAATGACTCACTGTTCCTTCAAAGTGTATTGTTCAGTCTCTAAGTATTGGTTTAGTTCCTGTGATATCTCTTGCTGTCAATTTCTAGTTTTATTCCACAATCATCTGATAAAACAAAAGAAATTATTCTCATTTTCTTGTATATGTTAAGGCTTACTTTGTGCCCTATAATGTAAGATTCCATGGGCCACTGAGGAGAATGGGAGCTCTGTATTTGTTGGATAGAATATTCATATTTTGATTGTAGTTGATTTGATGTAGATTAGCTCCAAAAGCTTGTTGCAGATTTTTAGTTTAGAACTCTGTAAACATGACAGGGTGGTGTTAAAATTTCTCACTAATGGGCTGTGGAGAGGGCTTGGCAGTTAAAGGTGCGTGTGTATAAAGCCTACTGGCTTGGGTTTGTTCCCTAGAGTACTCCTGTAAAGCCCAATGCACAAAGTGCTGCATATGTCTTCAGTTTGTTTACAGAGGCAAGAGGCTCTGGCATGCCCATAGGCGCATGTGCTCTCTCTCTCTCTCTCTCTGCTTGCAAATAATAAATAAAAATATTTAAAAACAAAAAAAGAAAAGAAGAGCTGGGTGTGGTGGCACTTGCCTTTATTGCTGGTTCTCAGGGGCACTCAGATAGGAGAATTGCAGTGAGTTTGGGGCCAGCCTGGGACTGCTTAGTGAATTCCAGGTTAGCCTAGGCTAGACTGAGACCCTACCTCAAAAAAAAAAAACAAGAAAAAAAAGAAAAAACATAAATTTCTCACTATTATCTTATTGGAATCTATCTCAACTGTGTTTTATGAAACTGGGACCTCCAACTTTTGGTGAGTAAATATCTATAATTATTATATTTAATTTATTTATTTGCAAGCAGAGATAGAGAGGAGAGAGACAGAGAGAATGGGTGTGCCAGGGCCTCCAGCCTCTGCAAATGAACTCTAGACACATGTGAGACTTTGTGCATCTGGCTTCACATGGGTACCAGGGAATCAAACCTGGGTTGTTAGGCATTGCAGACAAGCATCTTAACCACTGAGCCATCTATCCCCTCTGTAATTATTTTATCTTTTTGATGACTTGTCCTGGTTGTTAATATGTACTGGTCTTGATGTCTTTGGATTAGTTTTGGATTAAAATCGACTTTGTCAGATAACAGAATAGCTACACCAGCTGTTTTGGGCTTCTACTGGCTTGGTACACTGACCTCTGTCTTTTTTAATCAATATTTTTAGTTATTTACAAGGAGAGAGAAAGAGAGAGAGAGAGAGAGAGAGAGAGGAGAGGGAGGGAGAGAAAGAGTGGAGCCAGGGCCTCCAGCTACTGCAAATGAACTCCATATGTGTGGGTCATTTTGTACATCTGGCTTCACATGGGCACTGGGGGATTGAGTTGGGGTCATTAGGCTTTTGTAGGCAAGCACCTTAACCTCTGAGCCATCTGTCCAGCCTTGGCCTCCCTATTTTGACTGTCAGTATGTTGGCATCTTTGCAAGTGAGGTATGTTTCTTGCAGGCAACACATAGTTGGGTCTTTAAAATTTTTTTTTTCCTTTGGCACATGCATGTGTGTATACAGTGTATAGACATGTATGTGTGGATGTATGTGGCCCAGGCACCTGTGTGTAGAGGACAGAGGAGAATGGTGGGTGTCCTTTTCTATCACTCTGGACCTGGAGCTGCTGTTTTTGGTCAGACTGGCAGACCAGCGAATAATAGTGGTTTCTTGTCTCCAAACCCCTTTCTTCCCCACAGAGCTGTGTTTACAGATATGCATGGCCATTCCCAGCTCTTTTTTTTTTTTTTTTTAATTTTGGTTTTTCAAGGTAGGGTCTTGCTCTAGCCCAGGCTGACCTAGAATTCACTATGTAGTCTCAGGGTGGGCTCGAACTCATGGTGATCCTCCTACCTCTGTCTCCCGAGTGCCGGGATTAAAGGTGTGCGCCACCACACCTCGCTCATGCCCAGCTTTTTACATGGGTGCTGGGCTATCAAGCTCAGGCTGTCTTGGGCCCCCTCAGGCCCTCATGCTTGTACACTAATCACTCTTATCTGCTGGGCCATCTCCCCAGTCCCTGGACCTTGTTTTTTTTAAACATAGTGACTCAATCCATGTCTTTCAAATGGTCAAGGCTGTTTGCATTGAAGGCTATCACTGAGGGGGGTTTGCTGCTTCCTATGGTTTCGTGGGTTGGCATATTCTGGTTGGTTTGTGTAGTAGTGGTCACCTTCTCATTGCTGGGACAAAACACCTGCCAAGAAGCAGCTTATGGGACGAAAGGGCTTATTTCAGGCTTACAGTTTCAATGGGAAATTTCATTATGTCAGGGAAAGGAAGGCAGAGCAGTCAGCAGGCTCACACCTTCACACATCAGCAGCAGGGTGGGAGCAGCAAGAGCAAGTTCACTCACAACACCCAGTAGGGCAAGACTAGTAAGCCTCAAGGCCCACCCCAGTGACACACCTCCTCCAGCAAGGCTCCACCTCCCAAAACCTCCACAGCTGGGGACTAAGCACAAGGCTTAATCACAAACACTTGAGGCTGTGGGAGACACTTCACATTCAATCCACCACAGTTCGCTTATTGTTTGTTCTTCTCTTTCTTCCTTCCATGTCGGTATCATGGGTTTGCAAGTTTACAATGTTGGGCGTGGCTGATTTCTTTCTGACCCTACTGGCTTTATCTAGACCTCTCATGAAATGTGTTCTTTCCTGAACTCTTGTGCGTGGGACTGTCTTTCTTATTGCCCTGTCTATCGTAGCCCTTCAAATATATTCTGCAGTGTTGCAAACTGTCTTCGTTTGTGGTTGATTGCAAATGTGCTGATTTCTCTATCAAGTTAAGAGTTAACTTTGTTGGGCAATCCTGGTTGATAATGATTTACATTCAGGGCTTAAAATGTATTGTTCCACGCTTTCCTGGCTCTCATGGCTTCTGATGACGGATGCGATGCTGTTCTGATGCCTTCATAGGTGCATGGATATTTTCTCCTTACAGCTTTTATTTTATCTTATTTTATTTTGGTTTTTCGAGGTAGGGTCTCACTCTAGTCCAGGCTGACCTGACATTCACTATATAATCTCAGGGTGGCCTCTAACTTATGGCAATCCTCCTACCTCTGCCTCCCGAGTGCTGGGATGAAAGGCGTGTGCCACCACACCCGGCTTTTTAATGTTTTTTGCTTGATATATATATATATATATATATATTTGGCATCTTGATTACTCTACGTCATGGAGAGATTTTCCTCTGGTCATGCCTAGCTTCAGTTCTAAATGTCTCTCATGCTTGAATGTCCATTTCTTTCTTTAGGCTTGGGATTTCTTTTTTCTGTTATAATATTATTGAGCACATTTTCTATGACTTTAGACTTCATTTCAACTCCAAGAATTCTTAGGTTTGGTCTCTTTTTAAAAGAAATTGACTTGTTGATGCAAACGAATGTCCATTTCGCTTTGCATGGTTTGCTGGATATGGAACCTCAGCTGTCAGGCTTTGCAAGCACACACCTTTAACCAGTGAGCAGTGCCCCCAGCCTCTACATTTGGTCTCTTGAACATAAGTTCCTAGAGTTCTTGGAAGCTTTGGTCATGGTCATTACTTTTTTGGTGCATGTCTGAATGTGTCATCTCAACCTTGTGCTTCATCCCTGCAATTCATTCTGTCATGATGCTTCCCACTGGGTCTGTATTTGACTGACACACTCATTTTCAAGATTTCTGCTCAGTTCTTTCTCAGTGTCAGCTTCCTTGCTGAATTTTCCTTTTGCCTTTGAGATTTGTTTTTCTTCCAAAATGCTGTTTTATCTACCTAACTTCCTTGTCCATGTCCTGAATTGATTTCCTTACCTCATTCATCTGCTTATTTGAGTCTGCTCTATGGGTATTAACCTTTTTGTGTATGTAGGTATGTGTGTGTATATGCTATCATATGTGTATATGTATGCATGCATGTGTATATATGTGTATATGTTCACATGTGTGTTTCAGTATGAATGTGGAGGTCAGAGAACAATCTTGGAGTATCAGTCCTCTCCTTCCACCTTCATCTTGGTTTTGAGACAGGGTCTCTCTAGTATTTTTAAAATTTTATTTTTATTTATTTATTTGCGATAGGGAGAGAAAGAGACAGAGAAAGAGAGAGGGAGAGGCAGAGAGAATAGGTGCACCAGGGCCTCCAGCCACTGCAAGCAAATTCTAGACACATGGGCCACCTTGTGCCTCTGGCTTACTTGGGTTCTGGGGAATCAAACCTGGGTCCTTTGGCTTTGCAGGCAGGTGCCTTAACTGCTAAGCTATCTCTCCAGCCTTCTGGTCTTTTTTTTTTTTTTCAATTTTAGAGAGAGGCAGAGATATAGAATTGGTGTGCCAAGGCCTCAGCCACTGAAATTGAACTCCAGATGCTTGCACCACTTAGTGGGCATGTGCAACCTTGCACTTGCCTCACCTTTGTGCATCTGGCTTACATAGGATCTGGAGAGTCAAACATGGGTCACAGGCAAGCGCCTTAACTGTGAAGCCATCTCTCCAGCTCTCCCTTGTCTTCCCCCCCTCCCTAGAAAGGCCAGTCTAGCTGTCCACAAGCTTTGGGTTTCCCTGGCTTCTTTTTCCATCACTGTGGGCACATTGGGATTACAGATGTATGTGCCACTTTGTGCCTGGCTTTATGTAGGTGCTGACAATGATCGAATGTGAGCAGGCTTGCAGAACAAGTGCCTTTAACTGCCCCAGATCTGTGTTTAAACAATGTTGTTGTGTATGTGTGTGTGTGTGTGTGTGTGTGTGTGTGTGTGTGTGTGTGTAGGGGGGCATGAGTGTGCTCCAATGCACATGTGGTCAAAGTTGCCTGTGCTCCACCTACTTCCACAGACTTTTGCTCCTGCAGACACATCTGGCCCATGAGCAGCTTTATGTGGGTGCTGGGGAATTGAACCCTGGTCAGAAGGTTTTGTAAGCAATCACCTTTAATCACTGAGCCATCTTCCAAGCCCACAACAGTGTTAACTTGCAGTAGAAGACACTTGTATACTTCACCAATGTCCCCAACGAGGCTCAGAGACAGTACCGATTGGTGAAAGGATCATTTATGGGTTTTCTAGTGCTAAGGGTACCAATAATTGAGTGGTGAAGCGAGGAAGGAATGAGAAAAGAGGGTGTAAAGTGTAGGTGAGATGGGAAGTGTGTGGGTTAGAAGGCTGGGAAATGTCTTAGCAGTTAAGGGTGCTTGCAAAGCCTGCTGGCCTGGGTTCAATAGCTAGACAGGCATTCGCTTGCAACAGCAAGAAACCCTGGCACATGTGCACATGCACACACACATATGTGCAAATAAATGAGTAACAAACTTAAACAGTGTATGAAAAATCATAGAGAAAATATTGTCGATGTGTGCAGAGGAAGATAGGACACTCAATGGGTGTATTTAGGAGAGAGAAGGCAAAACAAAAGTCTAAGGACCCATGTTTGACTCTCTAGATCCCACGTAAGCCAGGCGCACAAGGTGATGCAAGCGTGCAGGCCTCTTCAGTGACACAGGCCCTGAGGGGTGTGGAAGGCTTGAATGCCTGTGTTTGTCGTTCTCTGTGGGTGGTTGGAAGGCTCTTCCTGCCTCCACCTCCCAGGCCTTGGCTCACAGGCCCTGTTTATGTGGTGCTAAGGGTCAAACTCAGGGCTTTGGGCATGCTAGGAATGTGCTCTACCCACTGAACTACATCCCAGCCCTGGTTTTGTCTTAAAAATGTAAACTAAAGAGCTGGCGTGGTGCACACACCTTTAATCCCAGCACTGGGGAGGCAGAGGTAGGAGTATCACCGTGAGTTCGAGGCCACCCTGAGACTACATAGTGAATTCCAGGTCAGCCTGGGCCAGAGTGAGACCCTACCTCGAAAACAAACAAACAAACAAACAACAACAAAACAAAACAAAACAAAACAAAAAAGTAAACTAAAAAGCTGGGTGTGGTGGCACACACCTTTAATCCCAGCACTCGGGAGGCAGAGGTAGGAGGATCACAGTGAGTTCGAGGCCACCCTGAGACTACATAGTGAATTCCAGATCAACCTGGGCCAGAGTGAGACCCTACCTTGAAAACAAACAAGCAAACAAAAAACAACAACAAAACAAAACAAAACAAAAAAGTAAACTAAAAAGCTGGGTGTGGTGGCACACACCTTTAATCCCAGCACTCGGGAGGCAGAGGTAGGAGGATCACAGTGAGTTCGAGGCCACCCTGAGACTACATAGTGAATTCCAGGTTAGTCTGAGCTAGAGTGAGACCCTACCTCGAAAAACGAAACAAAACAAAACAAAAAAAAGTAAACTAACCTCATGTCATCCCTCCAAAGTAGTTTTACTCTTTGGAAACAGGGTCTCATGTAGCCCAGGCTAACTCTGTAGCCCAGGTTGGACCTGAACTTGAACTACTCCTGCCTCAGCCTCTGGAGTGCTGGAATTATAGGTGTGCACCACCATGCCCAGCTGTGAGTCCTTATTTTCTCGTTTATTATCATCTTTCCTTTTGGTTTTAACTTGCTTTCTCTTTCTAAGTTTTTAAGTGGAATAGTTAAAAAATTAGTTTATAATTTTTCTTCTAATATGCACATTTATGATTCTAACATAATCACCATACAGCTTACATCCATTATCATTATTTTTTGGTATTTTCATTATTGCTTAAAGTATTTTTAAATTTCCATTATGAGACTTATTTCTACCCATGAGTAATTAGAAATGTTTACCTATGAGAAACTCGAAACAAGCTTCTAAATTCCCACACTTATGCCAGGCATGGTGATGTATGCCACTAATCCCAGCATTTAGGAGGCAGAAGAAGGAGGCTCAGGAGTTCAAGGTCAACCTCAGCTACACAGCAGGTTTGAGCCTGAGCTGCATGAGATCCTCCCTCAAACAAGGGGCTGGGGTGATGGGCCAGTCAGTACAGTCAGTAAGGTACTACACTTGCAAGCAAGAGAACCTGAGCCTGGGTGGTGGTGCACATCCGTAATCCCAGTGCTTAAGAAGAAGAGACACTAGGATCCCATGAATGGGCTAGCCACCCAGTCCAGCCTACTTGGTGAGTGACAAGCCAATGACAGGGTCTGTCTCAAACGGTGGTAGATGGCATTCGTAAGGGTGATACCTAAGGCAGTTCTCTGGCCACCACATGCACATGCACACATGTGCACCCAAGCACATATGAACACACACACACATACATACATACATACACATATATACATACATATATATATCACACATACACACACATAAAAAATAAATGTCAGAATTTATTATGATGACATTTAAATTCTAGAGTGTTTTTTTTTTCTTCCCTCCCTCCTTCCTTGTAGTGCTGATATAGAACCCAAGGACTCTGAGCATCCTGGTCCAAGTTCCCTGTGCCGGATGGTCACGGGTGGGCACAGGGTGGAGTGAGTAGGCCAGACCTCTGTTTCTCAGCAACTCCCAGTTCCCTGGTCCGGGCTCCCTGGGCCAGACTGTGTGTGGGCAGGTGCAGTGTGGAGTGAATAGGCCACATCCCTGTTTCGAGCTCCTCCCAGCTCCCTGGTCCTGGTAGGCCTCATTGTGCTTGCTTGGGGAGGCCTGGTCCCTGTGTGGGCTGTGGAATCAGGCCTTTTCCTCTGGTATCCTGACTGGCCACTGGGTACCAACATCCCTGTTCGCCTGAATCAGACGGGTGCATGGGCAAAGAAAAAAAAATTTGTTTCCTCCACAGCAATGCAAAAAAGCCAATGAAGTCATAAAACTGAGAGATCTCCACCAAGGAGGCCTAGTCCTTGAAATTATAGAGAAATCAACAGAGATTCATTCCCCAAATCTAAACACAACCAATGAGACCCTGATCAAAAGAATTGCTGAACTGGAAGCAAAGCATCAAAGAGCCAACAATTGTATCAATGGCATTGACAGAACCGTCTCTTAGAGTGTTTAGCTTTTGACGGTAGGCTTGATTGATTGAAGAAAACGTTAGAACCCTCAAAAGAGATGTGAACAAATGGAAGGTGAGTCAAAAAATGGAAAATCTCAGGCCAGGCGTGGTGGTGCACACCTTTAATCCCAGCACTCGGGAGGCCGAGGTAGGAGAATCACTGTGAATTCGAGGCCACCCTGAGACTACATAGTGAATTCCAGGACAGCCTGAGCTAGAGTGAAACCCTACCTTGAAAAACAAAAGCAAAAAAAAAAAAAAAAAAAAAAAAAAGGAAGATTTCAACAACCGGTTGATTAAGCTTAATGAAGACCTGATCAAATGCAAGAATGAATTCCAGGAAGCATCAAGAAAATCAGAACTCGAACTGAAATTGTACTCAAAAAAGAGATGGACATGATGCAAAATAACAAAACAGAAAACAAAAATCAAATAGAAATGATAAAAACCTCTCTAGAACCCCTCACCAACAGAGTTCCCTCATGTGGAAGACAGAACCTCCGACCTGGAAGACAAGACAGAAGAAATTGATTGGGAGGCTAAAATCTTTGCCAAGTTCAAAAAATCAAGGGAACAGAATATGAGGGAACTGTGGGATACCCTAAAATGACCCAACACCCGAATCATGGGTACACCAGAAGAAGAGGAAATCCAAGCCAGAGGCATAGAGAACATACTCAACAAAATTATTGAAAACTTTTCTGAATATATCAAAAGAGAGGCCCATCCAGATACAAGAAGCCCACAGAAGACCAAACAGACAGGACCAAAGAAGAAACTCTCCAAGACACATCATAGTTAAAACTCTTACCAATGAAAGCAAAGAGAGTGTTAAAAGCCGCAAGAGAGAAACAACTCACAGTATACAAAGGCAATCCTGTCAGAATTACATAAGATTTCTCAATGGAAACTCCTAAAGCCAGAAGGGTCTGGACTACAACATTTCAAAGTCTAAAAAATTATGGCTTTCAACCCAAGCTACTCTACCCAGCAAGAGTATCCCTCATAATAGATGGTGAAAGGAAAACTTTCCATGAAAAAAGTCAACTCTATGATTACATGAACACAAAGCCAAACCTACAGAGAATACTTCAGGGAATACTCCACACAGAACAGTCAAACAGCCAGTCTCAAGAGCCAACAAGAATAAGATCACAATAACCAAAATAGACCAGGCTCAACATAGTACAAAACACAAGAAAGCACCAGACCCCATAAAACACCTTATCATGGCAGGGATTAATTCAAACCTCACAGTAATAACCTTAAATATTAATGGTCTTAACCATCAAAAGGCACAGGTTATCAGGGTGGATCAAAAAACTGGGCCCTTCTATCTGCTGTCTTCAAGAAACCTATCTCACCTTCAAGAAACTCACCTTCAAGAAACCCACCTTGGAAAATGATATTCCAAGCAAATGGAAATAAAAAGCAAGCAGGTATTGCTCTATTAATATCTGATAAAACAGACTTCAAACCAAAACTAATAAAAAATGACGAGGAAGGCAACTTCTTACTCATCAAGGCAATGATCCAACATGAGCACATCACAATCATAAATCTATATGTGCCAAACACAGTGGCACCCCAGTTTATAAAACAAAATCCACTTGACAATAAAACAGAAATAACGACCAACACCATCATAGCTGGGGACTTAAATACTCCAATCTCATGAATAGACAGATCATTCAAGCAGAAACTCAAAAGGGCAAATAATAGAGCTCAACAACATCATAGATCAACTAGGCCTAACAGGTATCTACAGGACTTTCCATCTCAACTCTACAGAATACACATTCTTCTCAGCAGCCCAAGGAACCTTTTCCAAAATTGACCATATATTAGGCCATAAAGTATGCCTCAATAAAGTCAGGAAAACTGAAGTAACTTCCTGCATCATGTCAGATCACAATGCTTTACAGCTATAAATTAACACCAAGAGACACATCAAGAACTCCACCAGCTCCTGGAGACTAAACAAGGTACCTTTAAACAATGAATGGGTTGTAGAAGAAATAAAAAAAGAAATTGTAAAATTCCTGGAATTGAATGATAATGAAAACACAGTCTACCTAAGGGGAAAATTCACAGTGCTAAATGCCTTCATTACAAAGACAGAGAGATCCCAAAATAATAACCTGACTGTCCACCTAAAGGCACCTGAAAAAAGAAGAATCCAACCCAAAGAGCTCCAGATGGAAAGAAATAATCAAGATTCGAGCAGAAATTAATGAATTGGAAACTAAAAAACAATTTTTAAAAGTCAATGAAATGAAGAGCCGGTTCTTTGAAAAATAAACAAGACTGACAAACTCTTGGCCAATTTGATCAAGCAAAATAGAGACAGATTCAAATTAACAAAATCAGAAATGAAAAAGGAGAGATCAGAACAGACATCAATGAAATTGGAAGAATGATCAGGGCATACTTCTAAAACCTCTACTCCACAAAATTAAATAATCTGGAAGAAATGGATGAATTCCTAGACACATACCACCTGCCAAAACTAAACTCAGAGCAGATTAATCTCCTAAACAAGCCTATCACATCCATGGAGATTGATGAGGTAATCAAAAACCTCCCCAAAAAGAAAAGTTCAGGACCAGATGGCTTCTCAGCCAAATTCTATCAAACCTTCATTGAAGAACTGAAACCAATTTTTCTCAAACTGTTTCACATAATTGGAGACCAGAGAATCCTCCCCAACTCCTTTTATGAAGCTAGCATCACTCTAATACCAAAACCAGACAGAGATGCAACAAGAAGAGAAAACTATAATCCCTGATGAACTTAGATGCAAAGATCCTGAACAAAATCCTTGCAAACCAAATTCAACAACACATCAAAAGCATTATCCACCTTGACCAAGTAGGCTTCACCCCAGGGATGCAGAGATCCCAGGGATGGTTCAATATATGGAGATCGGTCAATGTAATATATCATATAAATAAACTTAGCCATAAAAACCACATGATTGGCCGGACATGGTGGCACATGCCTTCAATCCTAGCACTCAGGAGGCAGAGGTAGGAGGATGCCATGAGTTCGAGGCCACCCTGAAGCTACATAGTGAATTCCAGGTCAGCCTGGACTAGAGTGAGACCCTACCTGAAAAAACAAAAAAAAAAACAAAAAAAAACAAAAAAAAGAAAAAGAAAAAAAACCAATACATGATCATCTCAACTGATGCAGAGAAGGCCTCTGACAAAATACAACACCACTACATGATCAAAACACTGGAAAGAATAGGCATGGAGGGTTTATATCTCAACACAATAAAGGCTATATATAAAGCTCCTAAAGCCCAAATAATACTTAATGGGGAAAAACTCAAGAAGTACCCACTGAGATTGGGAACAAGATAGGGGTGCCCACTCTCACCACTGCTCTTCAACATAGTACTAGAAATACTAACCCAAACAATAAGACAGGAGAAAGAAACAAAAGGGATTCAAGCTGGAAAGGAAGAAGTGAAGTGTTGCAGTCAGGTTCACATTGCTGGCAGAAATCAGCCAACCAAGAGGAGCTTTTGGAAAAAAGGGGTTTATTTTGGGGAAGCTCCATGATGGCAGGGAATATGACAACATGAGCAGAGGGTGGACATAACCCCCTTGCCAATATCAGGTGGACAACAGCAACAGGAGAGTGTGCCAAACACTGGCAAGGGGACACTGGCTATAACACCCATAAGCCCACCCCCAACAGTACACTGCCTCCAGGAGGCGTTAGTTCCCAAATCTCCATCAGCTGGGAACCTAGCATTCAGAACACCTAAGTTTATGTGAAACACCTGAATCAAACCACCACATTCCATCCTTGGCCCCCATAAACTGAGAACCATATATGATTTGAGATGCAATGCTTTCATTCAACTTTAAAAGTCCACATAGTTTTTATCGATTCCAATGATGTTCAAACATTCCCATAGTTCAAGGCCTTTTAACTGAGCCATAATGCCAAAAAATCTCCCCAAACCACATAATGGTTCAGAATAAACACTCATACTGCAAAAGATGGTGCTAGGAATAGCAAAGAAATATTCAAACAATACAAGATATAAACAGGACAAACATCAAACTCTGTAGTTCCAAGACCAACAAGTTTCCAAGTCCAATAATTTGAACCAGCAACAAGTCTCTGGAGTTTCAATTCTGCACCTCCAGCTAGGCTACTTGCAGTCCTGAAAAACTTCATCTGGAGCCAGAAGCTGTCCTTGGCAGCCATCTCATGGTCCCGGCATCTCCACTGGGTCTCCACTGCAACCCATGGTTCATCCTCATGGCCCCATGGAGTCTCCATGCAGGCATCCAACAAACCTGCTTCACACTGCCCATAGCCATTTCCAAAACACAAGACCGTGTTACAAATCCAATGACACTCTTTCCTGCATTTCTTATACTCCACAATACCAGGTAGGGTGCCAATTTGTTAATCCGGGGGGAATAAAGCAGACTTTGAAGAACAGGACACTCCTTGAGCACTCAGGCCCCTTCAAAAGAGTCTACATTCTTCCTGTTGCCCCAGTGCAGTTTAGCTGGCCCAGTCTCAAAGGTTGTAATCTCTCAATTACAGTTGAACAGACACAGGCATAACAGCAAGCTTTTTACACAAACTGCTAGCCCAGTCCAAGCAAAGCGCTTTCTCACCCTCATAAGCCAAACCTCACAGTCCATAGTTCTTACTGCATTCAGATCTTTCAACTCTGACCAGAATAGTCCATCAAGCTGTACTTACAGCACTGCAAGGCATCTCTTAGGCCAAGGTTTCAAATCATCCACATTCCTCTTGAAAATCAGCTCCAAAAGGCCAAAGCCACACAGTCAGGTGTTTATTAGCAATCCTAGTCCTCTGGTACCAACATTATTGATGCAGTCAGGTTTGCATTGCTGGCAGAAATCAGCCAACCAAGAGCAGCTTTTGGGAAAAATGGGTTTATTTTGGCTTATAGACTCGACGGGGACACTCCACAATGGTAGGAAAAATGGCGACATAAGCAGAGGGTGGACATCACCCCCTCACCAATGCCAGGTGGACAACAGCAATAGGAGAGTGTGCCAAACACTAGCAAGGGGGAGTCAGCTTTAACACCCATAAGCCTTCCCCCAATAATACACTGCCTCCAGGAGGTGTTTATTCTCAAATCTCTTGGCTGGAAACCTAGCAGTCAGAACACCTAAGTTTATGGGGAACACCTGAATCAAACCACCACATGACCAAGTAGGCTTCATCCCAGGGATGCAGGGATGGTTCAGTATACAGAAATCAGTCAATGTAATATACCATATAAATAAACTTAACCCTAAAAACATGATCATCTCAATTGATGCAGAGAAGTCCTTTGACAAAATGCAACACCACTTCATGATCAAAACACTGGAAAGAGTGAAGCTTAAAAGCTTTTTCACAGACAAATAGAACATAAGCAGAGCCAATAGATTACCCACTGAATGGGAGAAAAAAATCTTTGCCAGCTATACCACTGACAGAAGCCTAATATCTAGAATCTACAAAGAACTCAAAAAATTAAACACTAAAAAATCCAAAAACCCATTCCAAAAGTGGGGTCAGAGAACTGAATATGGAGTTCTTAGAGGAAGAATTACAAATGGCTAACACACACTTAAGAAACTGTTCAGCATCTCTAACCACTAGGGAAATGCAAATTAAAACAACTATGAGATTCCACCTTGCCCCAGTAAGAACAGCAAACATTAAAAAAAAAAAAAAATCAAATGAAAACAAATGTTGGCAAGGATGTGGAGAAATAGGAGTACTCATTCACTGCTGGTGAGAGCGTAAGCTCACACAACCACTATGGAAATCAATATGGAGACTCCTGAAAAGGATGACTATAGAGTTACCAACAGACCCTGTCATTCCCTTACTGGGCACTTACCCTGAAAGCTCTGCACCTCAGTTCAGAGATCTTTGCTCAACCATGTTTGTAGCTGCTCATCTTATAGTAGCTAAGAATCAAGCCAGGTGACCATCATTGATGAATGGATAACCAAGATGTGCTATATCTACACGATGGAATTCTACTCAGCAGTAAGAAAAAAAAAATGACGCTATGAAATTTGTAGAAAATTTGGAACAGATCATACTAAGTGAACTCACACAATTATAGAAAGACAATCATCACATGGTCTCATTCATCTGCAATTCCTAACTAGGATCAGCCTGAGTTGCTGACATACCTGAATGGCATCTTGATCTTGGACAATAGGGAGGGTAGGGCATGGAGGAAGGGGAAGGGTCGGTGGGGGGACACAAAACTGAACCCAAATTGAACTGGACCATAGAATCTTATATCCTGGAAGTCAGACTAAAAGGTTAAACCCTCAAGAGTACCTTAGGGGGAGCTCCTGAATCGAAGGGCCCTGGAGAGGGTGAGATGAAGCCTAACCTTAAATTTCTCCTGTTTCTCTTTTTTTGTCTGTCTTTTTCTTTTTTCTATTCTCTTGGTGTGGGCCTGCAATTCCCTGTACCAGGATGCAGTTAACATCCACAATGAGCTATTGATCGGAGAGATCTACAAGGTCTCCCAAAACAAACAAGACAGACTTCTGTCACAGCACTTGATTACCCACCAAAGGTTAATGATAAGACCCTACTGCTAAAGACACCATATGCTGTCAGCACGAACCATTGAGAGACCTGGTTGGAATCCAGAAGAGAGCCAGTCCCCAGACAGTTAGCTCATCTAGTGCTGGAAGGTTCTGCATGAGGGGGAAAGTGGCCAACATCTGTCTGAGCAACTCAAAGTCTAAGCTTCTTAGAAGCCAACAACCTGACGTGATGCTCACACAAGAGCAATAGTGGCACACATCCATGGTGGGTAACCAACTGCTCTTGGATTGGCTAATGGATCCACTCACTAGAAAGGAAACCATATCTGGAACTGGGAAACAAGTCAGAATCATATCTAGATAGCGATTTAGCTTTCCAATGTCAAGCTCCCATTAATCTTGGGCTAAAAGAGGGCCTACACCCTTTAAATTCTCTCTAAATTAATAATGATTATCCCATTTAACTGGTGCTGACTTCACTCTCTGTTGGAGAATCTGCTTCTTTTCTTTTCTTTTATTTTTTTTAGGTAGAGTCTCAGTCTAGCCCAGGGTCACCTGGAATTCACTACATAGTCTCAGGATGCCCTTAAACTCATGACGATCCTCCTATCTCTGCCTCTCCAGTGCTGGTATTAAAGGCGTGCACCACAGCACTTGGCTCTGCTGCTATTTTTCATACAGGAGCGGGACCTAAGGAAATAAATGACCCAGTGCACTTCACCCTGGCCCCAGCTGAAACCTCAGAGGAATTGGAGAGATGAGCAAGAGCGCTGCTTTCTCAGTGAACCTGATATAAGCACAGGGTGAAGGAGATAGACACTGAGGACACTTAACACCTACCAAAGCAGAGATCCAGAGCCTCCTAAGAGCCCATCACTGAAGTAGACTTAAAATGCTTCCAGCATGGCTCAGGGAATTTTGCAAAAGAGGGGATGGAATGATTGTTAGAGCCACAAGTTGGGACATTATGCACAGAGACATTGCCTCTCCCCATAACTGACTGCTACCCCCACAGTGCATGACCCACATGAGGTTGACCTGCATCCCCAACGAGGAGGGCCTCTTTGGAAAAGGGACAGGGATGAGGGAAATGATGGTACTAACATGTGGTGTTTACATACTAAGTATGTCCATATCTAATAAAAAAGAACCCAAGGACTCCACATATTAGGCAAGAGCTGTACTAACAAACCACACCCCCAGCCCCTCACTGGGGGATTCTAGGCAGGAGCTCTACCACTGAGCCACACCCCCAGCCCCTCACTGGGGGATTCTAGGCAGGAGCTCTACCACTGAGCCACACCCCAGCCCCTCACTGGGGGATTCTAGGCAGAAGCTCTACCACTGAGCCACACCCCCAGCCCCTCACTGGGGGATTCTAGGCAGGAGCTCTACCACTGAGCCACACCCCAGCCCCTCACTGGGGGATTCTGGGCAAGTGTAGAGCCTTTTCCCCTTTGAGTTAGGGTTTCACTCTGTAGTTCAGGCTGGTCTTTATTTGTAATTTTCCTGCATGAGTTTCCCAAATGCTGGGATTGCAGGCCTGGGCCACCAGGCCCTGCTGAGAGCTGATTTCCTGGCCAGCATGTAGCAGAGTCTGTTTCTTGTGCGCTTACAAAGCTCTTCCCTGAGGTGGCATGCAGATGTCTATAGATGTCCTGCAGATCAAGTGAGTTACTTTGCTCTTCAAATCTTCTAAATCCGACTCATGTTTATCCGATTGTCCGTCGATGGCTGTGGAAGGTGTTTCAAAGCCTCCCGCTGGCAGATCTATCAATTTCCTCTCACAGTAGTTACTGTAACTTGTTTTCTTTCTCTTTTTATTTTGCTTGTGCATGTGTGTGTTCAGGTGTGTATGTTTGTTTACGTGTGGGCTTGCAGATCTGAACACACGTGAGGCCAGAGGTTGACACCCAGTGTCTTCCTTGGTCACTCTCTTTCTTATTTATTTAAGATAAGGTCTCTCACTTGAACCCAGAACTGCTAATTCAGCTCGTCTAGCCAGCCTTGCCCCAGGGACCCCCTGGCTTGCCTCCGAAGTGCTGGGATCACAGGTGCATGCCATCATGCCCACCCAGCATATATGTGCGGTCTGGGGATCTCAAGGTTGAAGGGCAAGTGTTTTATCGACTGTGCCATCTCTCCAGCCCCCATAGCTTGTTTTCTATATAAAGTAAGTTATGACAACAGGTTTATCACAGTCAGATTGAGACAGTCCTGCTGGGAAAGTGAATGTGGAGTCACATTCCATCCTTTCCATCCTTTCCATCCTTTTTTTTTTTTTTAGGTAAGGTTTTGCTCTAGTCCAGGCTGACCTGGAACTCACTCTATAGTTTCAGGTGGCCTTGAACTCACAGCCATCCTCCTACCTCTGCCTCTCAAGTGCCGGGATTAAAGGTGAACACACCACGCCCGGCAACATTTCAACCTCTTTATCCCGAACAGTCCTTTCGCACTTTCATTGGAGAACCTTGTCCTTCCCTTTTTCCTTCCCACACATCCCTGTGCTTAAGTTTTAGGACCATCTCCTATAAATGATGTGTGTTTCTAGTTTATTGTGAACATTGATATATTCTGATTTATTTCTCTGTTTCATTCTCTCTCTTTTCCTATAGGTTTTGATCTTTCTTTACACTGAATTGATTGAGAGTTTGGAAGCTTATTTTCCCTCCCATTCCTTTTTCCTTTTCTAATGTATTTATTTGCTCACTAAATATGCATTTATTCATGGGCTTATTTTTGCTTGTTTTTTTTTTTTTTTTTTACAAAGCTACTTTTAATACTTTGGGGTGTGCCCCACAGGAATAAAAAACACCGGGAAGGGGTAACCCCCTCATCCCCAGGAGTGGCCCAGAGGGGGAGAGGCTACCTGAGGGGAAGGAAGCACAAAAGGGACCCGCTGCAGACTCGGGGCACAGGGAATGCCATGGACCCTGGGAGCTGTGAGCACTACGGGAGGAAACGCGAGCTTGGTGGGACTGGCCCCGGGCACACCGGCGAAGGGCAAGAGGGTTGGACACGAAGACACAAAGCTACTTGGGTTCCTCCTCCTTCTTCTCCTTTGCCTTTTTCTGCTTCTGCCGCATGATCTCCGAGTCCCCCTGCTTGCGGGCGGCAGCAGAAAGCCCGTCATCTCGGCGCTTGCCCTTGACAGAGCCGCTCTGCTTTTTCATGTTCATGTTACCGCGGGTCATGGCGATGGCAGTGGCTCCGACCTGCCTCCCTTGCGTCCCCTCGCTCCGTCCGACCTGTTTTTTTTTTTATTTTTCTTTTTGAGACAGGATCTCAGCATGTACCCCTGACTGACCTCAAGCTCCAGCAATCTTCTTGCCTCAGCCCCTCAAATGTTGGGATTCCCAGCCTGCTCTGCCACACCTGGCTCTTAAGGGTTATTCTTGAAAATGCACACCCGATGTGTATGCAAAATCTAACGTTAGCCAATGTTTTCACCCCTTACCAGGCGGCACTCAGGAACCCGTCACGCGTGAGCAGTAGCCTCTGCCCTGCGCTCGCCTGCACTGAAGGCGTGGGCGTCTGTGCACCCCTTTCATTCTCTCTGGATTTTTCACATGTCTTGCTATGTAGCCTGGGCTGCCCTCCACCTTGCAATCCTCCTGCCTCAGCCTCCTGAAATCTGGGATGACAGGTATGTGCCATCACACTTGGCTGTCACGTTACAATTCACACGATAAAAGCTCTTGGGAAAATAGGGGCTGGGAGATGGCTCAGTCAGTAAAGTCCTTGTCACCCAAGTACGAGGACCTCAGTTCAATACCCACAGCCTGTGAAAAACACCAGATGTATGCGGGGCGTGGTGACGCATGCCTCTAATCCCAGCACTCAGGAGACAGAGGTAGGAGGATCACTGTGAGTTCAAGGCCACCCTGAGACTACACAGTGAATTCCAAGTCATCCTGGGCTAGAGTGAGACACTACTTTGAACCCCTCCCCCCCAAAAAAAAACCAGCTAGATGTGGTGGTGTGAACTTGTAAAGCCTAGCACTGGGGAGACAGGAGGAGGACCCCTCAGGCTCACTGGCCAGCCAGTTTGGCTAATTTAACCAGTTTAGCCTGGGCTTCAGACTGGTGAGAGACCTTGTCTCAAAAGAGGTGGATGGAGAACCTGAGGCAGACACCCGAGGCTGTCATCTGGCCTCCACATGCATATGCACATACATGCACACACATTCACACACTTGCATTCTACTTCCAAATATGCATACAAACATGCATAAAAGCTCCTGAGAAGATAGGACCAGATGGGGACGATTTAAAGAAACAACCCACCATATGTTATTATCATAACACATCATATGTATTTAACATTGCAAAGACTTAGGAGTCCTACATGGCTCTGCCCCCTCCCTGGCTACCATTCCAGGCCACAGTGCCCTCCTGGGTGTGTTCAGTAATTAAGATAGTGCGACACTAAGACTGGACAGACACAGTGACCCAGGAGAAAGCCTGAAGCCCACAGGCGGTCCCACTCCTACAGGGACACCTGATTTATGGCAGTACAGGTCCACTTGGGAGTGAGGAGACTGTTTAATGAATGCTACTGGGACAATTCGCTATTCATGTGGAAAAAATGAAATTGAATTTCTGCCTCACGTCATAAATAAAAGTCACTTGTGGAAGATAGTGTGGGAGATTATCTTTGTGTCTTCACCGTGGCGGGAGGCTTGCTTAAACAAGACACAAAAAGTGTGGACCGTAAAATACAAGATTGATAAATTTCACCGTGCTAACATAGAAACTTCGCTTGCCAAAAACTAACACAAGGAGGGTGGAAAAGCACGTCATGGAGTGAGATGACATATTTTCCACACATAGACCATCTGAGGAGATAAATAAATCATCCGAATAAACACAGTGTGCCCCTTAAGAAATCGTAGACAAGGATTAGGGTCTGATGGTGTGGTTCAGTGGGTAGAGTGGTAGCCTAGCGTGCGCAAAGCCCTGGGTTCAGTTTATAGCAACACATAACTAGGTGTGGTGGTCCATGCTTGTAATCTCAGTTCTTGGAGAATGGAAGCAGAAGAGTAGGAGTTCAAGGGTCAGTTTTCGGCTACACAGCCAGTTCAAAAAAAAAGAAAATAAAATAATAAAAGAAAAAAAATGGCTGAAAGTTGGGACAAGCATGTCACAGTAAGAGACATCTGTGACGGAATCTCCACAGCCAACTTGATTGGATTGGGAGACAACTGGGAGCTGCATGAGGCACGCCTTCGGGTGTGTCTATGGTTAACAGAATGGGGAGATCCCGGGGGAATGTGGGCAGCCCCATGGCAGGATAGAGAATGAAGAACAGAGGAAGGCTGCTCCCCACAGGCACGTTTCTTTTCTGTTTTCGTGGTGTGAGCAGTTCTCCTCCACTACATGCCACCACCTCGTGGATGGGCCATGCGACCATGGACAGAGCCCTCTGAAACTGTGAGCCAAAATAACTTTTTCCTCCCTTAAGTTGTTTCTGCCAGGTGTTTGGTTCCCAGTGATGCAACGCTGACTCACATAGCCATGTTTCTATAGACGGCAAGTGAACCTATGAGAGGTTAGTCAGTTTCCTTGGTATTAGAGGAAATGCATATTTGGTTTGCCATTTTGGCACCAGATTGGCAAGACTCCGTCTGATAAGTTATGTGTTGATGCTGCAAATTGGCCTCCATTGTTGTTTTGTGTATGTTTTAACTTGTGGTTATTAATTTTTAATTAATAATTATTTGTGTGTATGTGTGGATAGACCAGGCTCTCTTGCTGCTGTAAACAAATGCCTGTTCAACTTTAAATGGGAGCTGGGGAATTGAACCCCAGGCCCACAGGCTTTGCAAACAAGCACCTGTTATGCCCAGATCACAGAGTCCCCAAAGACCACCGAGAGAGTAGGACACGTATGCAACAGCAAAGAGCTTTGTTTGGGGCTTAAGCTTGGGCTCCAGACTTTTTACCAATGCAGTGGGTTCATCCAAGAGCCCCGAATGGCATCAGGAGGAGCTTTTATTAGGTTCAAACAAAGAAAAGTGGAATTTCCAACATAGCAGTTACATGATTGGTTGACATTTAGCAAGAGTACACATGTTATAAGCTGATTGGTCACATAGTAGCTGAGGAATGTGAAGCAGAATTATCTATAGTCACAGGAGCCATAGGAATGTATAACATCTACTTGGTCCTTTCTGATTGGCCCGTTACAGGGTTATTTCGGGTACTGGGCAGTTTGTGGTTGTTTTCCAGTAACTGCAAAGTGCTGCGTCAGTAACTTGGGCCCTGCGGGGACACAGAAACTTAGGCCTATTAATATCTTTAAAGCCTGTCACAGGCGTTACTTTGGTTTGGGCTCTTCGGTACCTTTAACCATGGAGCCCTCTTGCCGGCCTCTGTTTTTGCTTTTTGAAAATACATGTGTGCACGTATGTGCACGTGCAAGTACATGTGCGTATGCATGTGGGTGGGCGTTGCATATATATATATATATGTGCATGCATGTGTGAAGGCCAGAAGGCAACCTCAGGTGTTGTTTCTCAGGAACACCATCCAACAGGGTCTCTCCCGGCCTGGAGCTCACCACTCAGGCTAGACCTGCCAGTGAGCCCGAGGAAGCCTCCTGTCTCTGTCTCCCCCATGCTGGGTTGACAAGTGATGTCACTTAGCCCTTTTAGATGGGATCTGGAGATAGTACACAAGTTCTCAGCCCCCCAATACACGCAGCCCTGCTTTTTTTTTTTTTTTTGGCAGTCTCACGTAGCCCAGGATGGCCTCCAACTACTATGTATCTGAGAAGGACACTGAGCTTCTAACTGTCCTCCCTCCACCCCTGAGTGCGGGGATTACAGGTGTGTCCCCACGCCCAGCTTGTGCGGTGCAGTGGATCAAATCCTGGGCCCTGGGCGTGTCAGCTGACCATTCTACCTACTGAGCCATATTTCTGGTCCTCACACTTCGGAAAATAAATTGGTTTTATCTTAGAGAAGTGAACATTTCAAGGTGTTACACTCCAGCAGTTCTATTTAAATCAGAGAGAAGTGTTTGAACATGAGCCCATGCAGTGGAGTACTGGAATGTTCCCAGCACGCCATTTATAGAAACAAAGCCCTGAGAAAGGCCCACGTGCCCATCTGATGGATGAGAGGGTGAAACATGCTTGGTGTACTAACACGATGGAATCTCACCCAGTGATGAAAATTTTACACGGTGGGGACCCACAACTGCCAACTTGGCCATGCCTTCAAAATATATGCCAGAGGACTGGGGAGACGGCTCAGTGTGAGACCACTTGCCTTGCCAGCCTAAGTGCCAGAGTTCAGATCCCCGGACTCCATGTAAAAGCCAGAACTGTGGTGAGCTTCTGTAATCCCAGCAATCGCTTGGAGAGATGGTAGGCAGAGAAGAGAGAAGTTCCTGGGAGCTCATAGACCAGTTAGCCTGCTGAACGCAGCAGAGAACCGTGACCCCCAGAGAGAGCCTGCCTCGAACAATGGGGAACGAGGACAGGCGCCCCAGGCTATCCTCTGACCTCCCAACCCACATGTTGGCATGGGCGTGCCTACACTCACACATGTGAACATGTGCATGCATGCCAAAAATTAAAAAAAAAGAAACCCACCAGAGTGAGGCTGGTTAAGTGGGTTCATTGTTTAGCATAACATGAGGATGACTGTGAAAACGGTTACAGGCATACCACAGGACTTGTGATAATGGTCAGCTCTGGGGGTGGATGGGGGTGGAGAGTTGGGGAGCAGTCAAGCTAGGAAGGAGTCCCAGCTCAGAGTGACTGGCAGGAGGGGACACGGCTCAGGAGCCTCGTGGCCAGAGTCCCCAGGGTGTGGAGCAGGTGGTGCTGTTTTAGTCAGTTGACCCCAAGGCTGTGGCTGGTTCATTTGCTCATCCTTTCTGGCCTCTGAGGATGTCACTGAGGTGCCACCAAGTTTCTGGCTTGTGGGCTCATCTCACGCTGCCCTCCCCGCTGTCCTTGCGGGTCTCCGTGTGCGCTGCTCCTGGCTCCTCCTTGTTCTGCCTGTCACCCGCCCTGGTGTTTGTGCTCCACTCCAGCCGCTTAATTTCCTGGGACCCTCTCCCCTGATTCCTCGTCCCCTGATTCCCATCTTGAGGCTTCCTTCTCGGGGACCCTGACATTCACTGCTCAGCTCTCAGAAGCCGCTCACTGGCCAACTAAGAGACTATAGATCCTCCTGTCTCCTCTGGGTCCTTGGCTGGGAGTGAAGGCCGCACAGCAGCCAGGGATGCCGGCTCCCGGCTCCTGATGCCCGGTCACCAAGGAGGAGACTGCATCCGAGGATACCATGGTTCCCTCGAGGAACCCTCTTTATCTGTGTTGGTACCTTTTGTCCCCAGGGGACTCTGTGTCCCCCCCCCCCCATTTGTATTTCATCTAATGACTAGTTGTTGAATCTCGTGCCTCTATTGAATACATTCCCCTAACTGCTGGTGACGGTTGAATTCTACTGTCAACTTGATTAGATCCGGAATCAAGTAAGAAACACGCCTCTTGCTCGGGTAGGTTTGCAAGGGCCTCTCTGCAAAGGTCTGATGGAGGGAGGAGGGCCTTCCTCCAGAGTGGCTGGCCCTTCCTGCGGGGGGTGCATATATAGAAGTTCCGAGAGAACCCAGGACCTGTTGGCTGGCAGCCTGCACTGCTCTCTGGTGGGCACATCTGCCCTGTTGCCCCTTCTTCACAGACACTGGAACCCAGATTCACCAGCCTTTCAATATGGCCTAAAGCGTCGAGTCCTCGGCACCATCGGTGCCACAGTGGGACTGCTGGGGCACCTAACAGGCTCTTGAACTCTCCAGTGGGACTGATGGGGCACACAGCCGTTGTTGGACAGCCTGTATCCTGCAAGCTAATCCAGTCATTCCCCTTAACAATGCACAGTCTAGAGGACCCTGGACAGCACACTGCCTAAACACCGGGGCACCGTTAATGGGTCCCAGCTACAGAAGTGAAGCAAGCAAGTTTCCCATGGATACTGGTTAAAGCTGAATCCGTTGCTCCCATTTGATTAAATCATAAGCTACATATACCACACTGGCTTGGATTACCTTTACAATAAAGTAAAACGCCCCACCCAAAAAAACAAAACAAAAAATACAACCCTCTTATGTTGAAGTCCCAACCCCTAACGTGACCATCCTTGGAGGTCAGGTCTTTAGGGAGGCGCCTCAGGTTGAAGGGGGTGGTAAATGTTGGTCTCCAATCTGAGGAACTCCCCAGCTTTATAAAAAGAGGAGGAGGATTTGCCATCTCAGCAGTGGGGAAGCTGAGGCAGGAGGATTGCAAATTGGAGGTTACAGAACAAGATTTTTTTTTCTCAAGAGCAAGAGGAGTCTCACTTTCCCTCCCTCTCTTCCTCCCTCTCTGCCTGTCTTTCAGTCTTTCTCTCACTCTACCCTTCCCAGTCACCTGATATGAAAATGAAAAGAGCTGTCACCAGGAAGTGACCTTGAACCACCATCTTCAGACCTCTGAGCCATACATTCCTTGTGTATATGTCGCCCCAGCTGTGATCCCTTGCCATGGGCTAATGGCAGATTAATTCACCACACAAATCATTGCAGTGACTTCAAACAGGATCAGCTCAGCCTGACCACACAGGTCTGGCATGACCGCTCCTCGGGAGGCTGAGAATGTGGCTCAGGGGTGGAGCACCTGCCTAGAATGACCCAGTGTCGCAGTCAGGTTCGCATTGCTGGCAGTAAACACCTGACCCAGAACAGCTTGTGGGAGGAAGAGGTTACTTTGGTTTGTAGACTGGAGTGGCAGCTCCATGATGGCAGAGGAAAATGATGGCACGAGCAGAGGGTGGACATTACCTCCTGGCCAACTTCAGGTGGACAACGGTGACAGGGGAGTGTGCCAAACACTGGCAAGGGGAAACTGGTTATAACACCCATAAACCTGCCCCCAACAATACATCACCTCTAGGAGGCTCCAACTCTCAAATTGCCACCCGCTGGGAACCTAGCATTCAGAACACGTAAGTTTATGGGGGACACTTGAATCAAACCACCACATTCTGCCACTGGCTCCTATCAACAGATAACTATCCATAATGTAAAATACAATTCATTCAGTCCAACTTTAATTTTTTTTTTTAATTTAGAGAGAGAGAAAGAGAGGCAGAGAGAGAGAGAGAGAGAGAGAGAGAGACAGAATTGGCACACCAGGGCCTCAGCCACTGAAATCGAACTCTGGACACTTGCACCACCTAGTGGGCATGGTATGTGTGATTTTGCCCTTGCCTCACCTTTTGTGTGTCTGGCTTATGTGGGATCTGGAGAGTCAAACATGGGTCCTTAGCTTCACAGGCAAGTGCCTGAACTGCTAAGCTATTTCTCCAGCCCCAGTCCAACTTTTAAAGTCCTCATAGTTTTTATCAATCCCAATGATGTTCAAACTGCCCCATAGTCCAAGGTCTTTTAACTGAGCCATAAGACCCCCCCCCAGAAAAAACCCCACATAATGGCACAGAATAAATATTCACCACATTGCAAAAGATGGCATTGGGCATAACAAGGAAAAAAAATCAAACCAATACAAGATTTAAAAGAAACAGGGAAAATATCAAATTCTATAATAACTCTAACCAGTGATGGTCTCCAAGTCTGATAATTCTAGCCAGTGACAAGCTTCTGGAGTTCCAATTCTGCCCCTTTAGCTAGGCTATTCACAGGCGAGGAAAACTTCATCCTGTGCCGGCAGCTCTCCTTGGCAGCCATCCCATAGTCCTGGCATCTCCACTGGGTCTCCACTGCAACCCACGGTTCATCCTCATGGCTCCACAGGGCCTCCATGCAGGTAATCCAGCAAGCCTGCTTCACACTGCCCATGGCCATTTCCAAAACACAAAACTGTGTTGCCAGTAAAATGACTCTCTCTTTCCTACATTTGTTATACTCCATAGTACTGGGTGGGCTACCAATTTGTCAATCCAGGGGAGAATAAAGCCAACTTTGAAGAACAGGACACTCATTCAGCATTCAGGCCCCTTCCAAAGAGTCTGCATTCTTTCTGTTGTCCCAATGCAGGTCAGCTGGCCCGACCTCAAAGGTTGTAATCTCTCAGACAGTTGCAGCTGAATGGGAAGCAGTTTCGGCCCAAAGATTTCATTTCTGTGCCATATCCCTCTGCTCACACCAGTCCATTTGTACTCAGTGCAACCTTGCACAAGTTCTCAGGACACAGGCAGGCAGAATTGCAGCAGTCCTCCCGCACAAACTGCTTCTAGACCAGTCCAGGCAAAGCTCTTTCTCACCCTCATAAGCCAAACCTCACAGTCCATAGTTCTTACTGCATTCAGGTCTTTCAACTCTGACCAGAATAGTCCATCAAGCTGTACTTATAGCACTGCAAGGCATCTCTTAGGCCAAGGTTTCAAATCCTTCCACAATCCTCCAACACATCAGTTCCAAAAGGCCAAAAGCCACATAATCAGGGTGGCAACAACTCCACTTCTTAGTACCAGTTTTAATGTTGCAGTCAGCTTCACGTTGCTGGCAGAAAACACCCGGCCAAGAGCAGCCTGTGAGGGGAAAGCGTTGATTTTGGCTTCCAGTCTCGAGGGGAAGCTCCACGGTGGCAGGGAAACGACAGTATGAGCAGAGGGTGGACATCTCCTCCTTGTTAACAACAGGTGGACAACAGCAACAGGACAGTGTGCCCAACACGGGCAACGGGAAGCTGGCTATAACACCCAGAAGACCTCTCCCAACAATCTATCACCTCTAGAAGGTTCCAATTCCCAAACTGCCACCAGCTGAGGACCTAGCATTTAGAACACATAAATCTGTAAGGGACACTTGAATCAAACCACCATAGCCAGTGAGGGGCTGGGGGCGTGGCTCAGTGGTAGAGCACCTGCCTAGCATGCTTTAGGCCCTGGGCTCAATACAGAGCACCACAAAAGAGAAGAGAGAGTGGGGAGGGAGAAATGGAGAGACAAAGAGACACAGAGAGAGAAATGTTAAAACTCCAGAATGTAAGAGGCCTGGGATTCCAGGGGGACATGACTGTAGGCTTTTGACAAAACGGGCAGAGCTGTACACTTGCAAGGGTTGGTCATCTGTGAGCCCCTCATGAAGAAGGTGCCTACAGGTATGGGTGCCACCCATCTGCACGCGACTGTTTGTTCATTGCTGCCCTTCTCCCAAGTTACCTTCTGCGGTGGTTTGATCCAGGTGTCCCCCATAAGCTCGGGTGTTCTGAATGCTAGGTTCCCAGCTGATGGAGATGTGGGAATTAACGCCTCCTGGAGGCAGTGTATTGTTGGAGGCGGGCTTATGGGTGTTATAGCCAGTGTCCCCTTGCCAGTGTTTGGCACACTCTCCTGTTCCTGTTGTCCACCTTATGTTGGCCAGAGGGTGATGTCCACTTTCTGCTCATGCCATCGTTTTCCCCTGCCATCGTAGAGCTTCCCCCTCGAGCCTATAAGCCAAAATAAACCTCTTTTTTTTTTTTCCCACAAGGTGCTCTTGGTTGGGTGATTTCTACCAGAAATGCGACCCTGACTGCAACACCTTCCTTGGTGTCTGCAACCTCCCAGACCCGGGAGGGAAAGGACACTTCCTGACAGGCCTCAGGGGAGGGTCTGGCTTCTCCATGCAGCATCCTGTGCCTGGAGGGCATGACAGGTGGGCTGCTAGGGACTATATCAGTGGACCGGCCACACCAGAGGGAAGCCTGTCTTCCCCGTGGGTGTCCGAGTCGCAGCCTGCTCCTCCCGTGCGGCAACACTGACCTGGCTTCATCTCACACAGAGCCCACGTGCTGCCGTTGCTCCGCGTTGACCCAGATCCTGAAGACAGAGGATCTGCTGCTCATGACTGGCAGGTCACAAAGTAAGCGGGGTCGCAAGTGTCACCCACAACAGAGGAGTGAAGGCGCCTGGGGAGGGCCCACTCCTCTTGGGTACATCTGGGGCTTGCCACTGTCTTCTGATGGTCAGTGTGGGTGGAACCAGGATGCCCATCTAGCTGACTAGGGCACCCTGTCCTGTGCATGGGGGGCAGTGTCCCCGCACTGCAGACCAACCCTGCTTTCTTTTCACCCCTTTTCTTTTCCATGTGTGTGTATGTGCGAGATGTGCATGTGTGTATGCATGTGTGTAATGCCTGTTTGTAAATGTGGGCATATATGTGTTTGGAGGCCAGAGGGTGACATCGAATATCTTCTTCAATTGCTCTAAACCATTTTGTTTTTCTTGCTGAGGTAGGGTCTCACTCTAGCCAAGGCTGTCCTGGAATTCACTATGGAGTCTCAGACCGGCCTCAAACTGACAGTGATCCTCCTACCTCTGCCTCCTGAGTGCTGGGATTAAAAGTGTGCACCACCTCACCTGGCTCACTTTACTTTTAATTTTTTTTTTTTTTTTTTGAGACTCAGTCTCTCTCTCTCTAGACCAGGCTGACCTGGAACTCACTCTGTAGTCCCAGGCTGGCCTTGAACTCACAGAGATCCTCCTACCTCTGCCTCCCGAGTGCTGGGATTAAAGGCGTGCGTCACCACGTCCGCCTTCCACCTTACTTTTCAGAGAAAGGGTCTTGCAATGAACATAAAGCTGGCCAGTTCTGCGTGTCCAGCTGGCTAGCAATCCCCAGGATTCTCCGGCCTCTACCTCCCCAGTGCTGGGATGACAAGCATGCGACACCATGCCTGGCATTTCCCCATGGGTGCCAGGGACCCTAACTCTGGTCTTGATGTTTACACACAGCAAGGCTTGACCCACAGCAGCACGTTACTCACTGAGCCAGTTCCCCAGCTGAATATTCTTGTTAAAATATTGTATTGTATTTAAAGCCGGGCATGGTGGCACATGCCTTTAATCCCAGCACTCGGGAGGCAGAGGTAGGAGAATCGTGATGAGTTCAAGGCCACCCTGAGACTACATAGTGAATTCCAGGGTCAGCCTGAGCTAGAGTGAGACCCTAACTCAAAAAAATATTTTATTTATTTATTTATTTATTTGAGAGACAGA
The DNA here is from genome assembly GCA_036346955.1 of Dipus sagitta. NCBI lineage: Eukaryota > Metazoa > Chordata > Mammalia > Rodentia > Dipodidae > Dipus > Dipus sagitta. The sequence goes on along the minus strand of CM070771.1, from coordinate 17,405,772 downwards.
AAGAGAGAGAGAGAGAGAGAGAAAGGGCAGGCCAGGGTCTCCAGCCACTGCAAACGAACTCCAGATGTATGTGCCACCTTGTATGTCTGGCTTATGTGGCTACTGGGGAATCAAACCCGGGTCCTTAGTCTTCACAGGCAAGTGCCTTGACTGCTAAGCCATCTCTCCAACCCTGATAATTCTTACAAATGCAATTTCTCCCTCACTATTTAGAGTCCCTACCTATCTGACTGAGCAGCTTGCCCTGCAGCCTTGTGGCCCCTGCTGAGCCTCAACTGCACCTGGGAAGACACCCTTGGGTGTTCTTGCACGAGTCAGCAGCAGGGCCGCGAGCCCCAGAACACCGACTGGGTCCCTCCGGTGACTTCCAGAGTGAGCAGGGATTGCCTGCCGGAAGGCTCTGGCGCCTTCCACCAGCCCTGCTCATAATCACTGAAAAATAATCTTCATAAAAGGCAAACAAACGATGTAATTTCCGGGCAAAAAGGGGCTCAGATTAACGAGGCTCGCAGTGGAGCGCCCTGCGGCCCAGGAACGCACGCTTCTGAGGAGCTGTGATGACACAGAAAGACACTTGAGCTGTAATTTAGTGAAAGCAGGAGTAATTCAAAACAGTACGCATAGTATTTGCACAATGCCTTGGGGAAAAAATGGCTTGAGTCCTTCTAAACGCATGCACACATATATATCATCCGTGTCAGTATGGGCTCATACATAATGTGTGTGTTTGTGTATTTCCCTGTGCACATGTTAGGTAGATGTACTCAGGGTGCATATTTCTCTTTACACTTGTATCTGTGCATCTGTTTTGGTTACAAATGTCTATTTGTCCTGACCAACAGAGTTCAAGGATTTAATTGGCATTCTCTAATCACCCTGGGATCACCACCGCTCCGAGGAGGGGAAAGGTGCTTGCTGGTCATTGTTGCTTCCAGCAGAGGAAGCCACTGTGCAGAGAAGTGGGGGGCACAGCCTCGTGTGCTCCTGACGAAGCCTCACACTCAATCCCAGGAGGTGGAGCCTTTGGCAGGCGGAGCCCTGCTGGGGGAGGTGTGTCCCTGGGGGGGGCGAGTGGTCTTGGGGTGTGATAGCCCAGCCCTGCTTGCTCCAGGCCCGGAGCTCGCTCGCTCTCCTTCCTCCCTGCTGTTACGGAGATGTGATACTCAGCTGTACGCTCCTGCCGTGCCTGCTCCGCCATGATGAAACTTCTCCTCAAACTGTAAACCAGAAATAAACCCTTTCCTTCCATAAACTTTCGGGTGTTTTGTCCCGGCAACAAGAAAGTAACCATTAGCCAGGCACGCCTTTAATCCCAGCACTCGGGAGGCAGAGGTAGGAAGATCGCTGTCAGTTCAAGGCCACCCTGAGACTACATAGTGAATTCCATGTCAGCCTGGGCTAGAGTGAGACCCTACCTGGAAAAAACCAAAACCAACCAAACAAACAAAAAACCAACAACAACAAAGAAAGTAACTGTTATTCATGGCTTCCCATACATTCTTTTTTTTGGGGGGGGGAGCGGAGGAGGGTTGAGGCAGGGTCTCACTCTACCCCAGGCTGACCTGAACTCACAGTGATCCTTGAGCACCACCATGCCTGGCTTCCTATACATTTCTTTGAATAGCAGATATGGTCTGTATATAGCATATTGTATCTAGTGGGATATGGCAGCAAACGACTGTAGTCCTAGAACTTGGGAGGCTGAGGCAGGAGAATTGTGACTTTGGGGCTAGCCTGAGCTATATATAGACAGACTTCGTCTCAGCATACAAATAAACTGAAGCAAGAATTCAAGATATGTCATATCTGTAATCATGTCCAGGTATATATGGACAGGTGTAATCAGGTATATATGTTGTATGCACAACTGTTAAAAACATGCATTTTGAGCCGGGCGTGGTGGTGCACGCCTTTAATCCCAGCACTCGGGAGGCAGAGGTAGGAGGATCGCCGTGAGTTCGAGGCCACCCTGAGACTCTATAGTGAATTCCAGGTCAGCCTGGGCTAGAGTGAGACCCTACCTCGAAAAACCAAAAAAAAAAAAAACAAAAAAAAACAAAAAAAAACAAAAAAAATGCATGTTTTTTTAAATGAGTGTGTACGTACAGTATATATAATGTGTCTAAGTGTATCTATGATTCTCGGTGCATATATGACATGTGTCATAACTCTATGTGAACCTATGTCACCTGCACAAGTCTGGGTATCCGCCCATGTCTGTGACTCCATGTGTGTGCCACAGAGAGTAGAGTTGCAGCGTAGTGTCCCCTACAGAGAGTGTCTGCATCTTCTGTGAAGAGCCTGTCTGAAGACACGCTTGTGTCTTAAGGCTTAAGGGGGACAATTCCACACATGCACACATGTATGCCCATGCACGATTATGTGTGTGTATGTATATGACATATATATCTCCTCACAGGATGAGTGTGCATGTGTATACACACGCTCACACACACACCCAGGTTCAGAAACCCAGGCCTCTAAAGCACCTCAGAAGGGTGGGGTCAAGCTGATTTTGGGGGCTGGGGCGCAGCTCGGTTGGTGCAGTGCTCGCCCAGCACACGTGAAGCCCTGGGTTCGATCCCCAGCACTGCAGAAACTAGCATGGTCGCACATGTCCATAAAGTCCTAGCACTCTGGAGGTGGGAGCAGAAGAATCCGAGGTTCAAGATCTGGCCGTGTCTTGCCAGAGACAGGGAAGGCCACAAGGTAGTGTATGTGACTCTAGAAGCCCCGTGTAGCGGCTGCCACAGTGCCTGGCACTCCTGGCTCACCAAGGAGGCTCTGGATTCCAGGGTTGCACTGCTGCCAGGGAGAGGCGGCCCAGGTGAGTGTCTCCTGCTTCCTGCCCTGGGCTACAGGGAGTCCCTGGGCCCCTGGCCAGCTCACAAGGAGTTAAGAAGCCCCACCGATGCAAATTAAGTTTAATTAATCCTTTTCATCAGCTGCAAATATACCTTCTGAACCCTATTAAAAACATGAATATGCAAATGTAGACCTTTTTAATTCTCGCTTTTCAAGGGCTTGGTGTTGGGGTTTGATTAGTGAATCCTGTTAACAGCTTGTAGACCTGGTGCAAAATTGAATTTCCATTTTAAGTTTATTTTATTAAAAAAAAAAAAAAAGGAAGGAGGAGGAGGAGAAAGGCTGCTGGTGGAGCTAACTGTAGGTTACGCTGGAGGCTCCAAGTCGACTCTAGAGTGCTGCTGACACCCATCGACCCGTTTTCCAGATGTGGAGACTGAGGCTCAGTGGGGAGGAATCTTGCCTACAGCCACCTGGTAGATTGGGGCAGAGCTGGCACTGAGCAGAGGCTCCTGATGTCCCAAGCCATACGAGTTTCAGATGTACTGTATTACATAAAATGTATTTATTAGAATTAAATTAGATTATAGGTAGGTGCAAGCCACAGCACCTAGCATTTTACATGGGTCCTGGGGATTGAACTCAGGTCCTCATGCTTTCAAGGCAAGCACTTTGCCCACTGAGCATCTCCCCAGCACCACTTCTGGTTTTGCTATGTAGCTCAAGTGTCTTATAACAGTATGTGGCTTGGGCTGGCCTCATACGCGTGATCCTCCCGCCTCAGCCTCGCAAGTGCTAGGATTCCAATGTGTGTGTCACCATGACTGCCACCCTCCTGCATGCCATCCTTGCCCAGGGGCCATGCTCATCTCTGTGTCTCTCCAGTTCTGGTCTATTTGCTGCCAAAGTGAACTCTCACCCCTGGCTCTTAAACGTGTACCCCAAGCTGAACTTGTGATCCTGCCTCGTACTTTCAGCTCGATGACCACTGGTATGGGCCGTGATGGTTGGCGCACTGCCTTAGTGACTTTCTCATTGCTGTGGCCCCGTACTCGACCAAATCAACTGAGGAAAGAAGGGTTTATTTGGCTTGAGGGTCGGTCTGTCACTGTGGGGAAGGTGGGGTGGCAGGAACCTGGAGTGGCTGGTCACGCCGCATGCACAGTCAGGAAGCAGAAATGAACGCCTTTTCATCTGGTCCAGGACCCGGCCTGGGGAACGGTGCTGCGCATGGTCAAAGTGGGTCTTCCCACCTCAGTTAACCTCATCAAGATGATCCTTCGCTGGCATGTCAAGAGGCTCAAGTTCAGGTGACTCTGGGTCCTGTCAACTTGACAATCAACATAAGCCATCAACACTCACCAATGTCCTACCTTTCAAATGTGGTTACTGAACGTTTCGGATTACGTATGATGTTGGCATGACATTTCATATGTGAGAAGAACTGATTAAAACTATATATATTACAATACATGCATAATGTGCATATGATAAATACATTATGTACCAAGTGGAACGGCAGACAGTGATAAATGTCATGTGGAAAGTGACGCTGGCTGTGGCGGGAGGCGGGGTCCATGTGTGTGATGTTGGCTGCTGGGGCTTAATTAACTGACATCCGTCCTCACCGTCTAGGAGGCTCAGCAAGGCCAGCCTCTCATAAAGCTGCCCTCTTGGGCAGGTAGACACATTCTCTCCCAAGGTCCTTGTAGGGCCAGCCCTCTCTAGATCTCTTCTGATCACTTCTTATGCGCACTATGCATGCACGTGCGCACGTATGTTGGTATGTATGTGGGCATATTGGTATGTGTTTGGGAACATGTGTGTGTGGCTACAAATACATATGTGTGCACATGCATGTGCAGGCCAGAGGTCCTTCTCAATCACTCCCCATCTCATTTGTTGAGACAGGGGCCCTCATTGGCCTGGAGCTCACCAATCAAGCTCATTTAGCTGGCCAGCCCCAGGATCCTCCTGTCTCCACCTCCCCAGTGCCGGGAGGACAAGCCAATGTGGGTGCTGGGGAATCAAACCCAGGTCCTCATCCTTGTGTGGCAAATACTTAACCAACTGAGCCATCTCTCTGGACTGATCACCTCTTCTTATAAGCACCTCAGTTGGATTAGATTTGGGCCACCCAATGAGCTCATGTCACCCTACTTTTGGCTTACAGACAACATCTCCAATGACAGCTCCATGCTGGGACAACTTTTCTTGAAAAGGCGCCAGGGAACAGCACAGACAGTGTGCAAGGAGCCACGTGGAGGACAGGGAACAGCACGGGCGGTGTGCAAGGATCCACGTGGAGGACAGGGAACAGCAGGACGGGTGCAGGTCTGGCAAGGCACGATGGGGGGACAGGAACGCGATGGGTGCAAGGATCACGTGGAGGGCGGGTAAGGACGTGGGAAGGCACAGAGGGACGGGAAGGATCAGAGGGCGGGTGCAAGGATCACTAGGAGACGGGGACAGCACAGACGGTGTGCAAGGATGCTCAGGGCGACAGGGACACAGGAACGGTGTGCAAGGATCCATGGAGGACAGTGAACAGCAAGACGGATGGCAGGACTCACGTGGGGCTGGGACAGCAGATGTGTGGAAGACGCACTGCGACAGGGACAGGCCTGACTGGGTTGCAAGGGATCGGTTTTGGGGTGGACAGGAACAATGGCTTTTGTGGGAGATTTCAAGTGATTCAGTGGAGGAAACAGGGAACAGAACATCGACGGTGTGCTAAGGATCACTGGACGACAGGGAACCAGCAACAGTGGCCGTGTGCAAGGAACAATGGAGGACATGGGACAGCGACGGTGTGCAAGGATCACGTGGAGGAAGGGAACAGCACGGACGGAGGTGCAAGGATCCACGGGAGGAAGGGCACCAGAGGCTGTGAAGGATCCCAGTGGAGGGACGCCCTGGACGGTGTGGCAAGGATCCGGGGAATCAGGAACGGTCTGGGTCGTGCAAGGATCACAGTGAGGACAGGTACAGCCCGGCGGCAAGGATCCACACTGGAGGAAGGGAAAGCACCTGGGCAGGTGCAGGATCCAGTGGGACAGGGAACATTGCACGGTTTGTCGGATCAGTTGTGGGGAGGGAACAGCTATTGGTTTTGTTTGCAATGTAAGTTGGAGGACAGGTAAAGCACGGGCGGTGATGAAGTCACGTGAGACGGGAACATCTGACGGTGTTGCAGGATCACTCGTGAGGACAGGGAACAGAATGGGTTGTGCAAGGATCCACGTGGAGCAGGGACAGCACGGCGGTGTAGCAAGGATCCTCAGTGCAGGACAGGGAACAGCATGGGCGTGTGCAAGGATCCACGTGGAGGACAGGGAACAGCACGGAGCGGTGTGCAAGGATCCACGTGGAGGACAGGGAACAGCACGGGCGTGTTGTGCAAGGATCCACGTGGAGGACAGGGAACAGCACGGACGGTGTGCAAGGATCCACGTGGAGGACAGGGAACAGCACGGACGGTGTGCAAGGATCCACGTGGAGGACAGGGAACAGCACGGACGGTGTGCAAGGATCCACGTGGAGGACAGGGAACAGCAGACGGTGTGCAAGGATCCACGTGGAGGACAGGGAACAGCAAGGGCGGTGTTGCAAGGATCACGTGGAGGACAGGGAACAGCACGGACGGTGTGCAAGGATCCACGTGGAGGACAGGGAACAGCAGGGGCGGTGTGCAAGGATCCACGTGGAGGACAGGGAACAGCACGGTCGAGTGTGCAAGGATCCACTTGGAGGACAGGGAACAGCACGGGACGTGTGCAAGGATCCACGTGGAGGACAGGGAACAGCAGATGGTGTGCAAGGATCCACGTGGAGGACAGGGAACAGCACAGACGGTGTGCAAGGATCCACGTGGAGGACAGGGAACAGCACGGACGGTGTGCAAGGATCCACGTGGAGGACAGGGAACAGCACAGACGGTGTGCAAGGATCCACGTGGAGGACAGGGAACAGCAGACGGTGTGCAAGGATCCACGTGGGGGACAGGGCACAGCACGGGCGGTGTGCAAGGATCCACGTGGGGGACAGGGAACAACACGGGCGGTGTGCAAGGATCCACGTGGAGGACAGGGAACAGCATGGGCGGTGTGCAAGGATCCACGTGGGGGACAGGGAACAGCATGGGCAGTGTGCAAGGATCCACGTGGAGGATAGGGAACAGCACGGACGGTGTGCAAGGATCCACGTGGGGGACAGGGAACAGCAGATGGTGTGCAAGGATCCACGTGGAGGACAGGGAACAGCACGGGCGGTGTGCAAGGATCCACGTCGAGGACAGGGAACAGCACAGGCGGTGTGCAAGGATCCACGTGGAGCACAGGGAGCAGCATGGACGGTGTGCAAGGGTCCTCGCGGAGCACATTAAAAGCCAGGCTTTGTGCCAGGATCCATGAGTATCTGTGAGCTCAAAAGTTGATGGGAAGCTGGAACTCGGTTCTTTGTGGTGACACAAATAGTTGTGAGGCACAGACGCCTGCACAGGGATTCAGAGCTCCTGTGTGTTGTGGTTCAAGAAGGTGCGGCGTTTGGGGTGCGACACTGAGACATATTGGCTTTTGTGGGAAATTTCCAAGGTTGTTATGTGGGAGAAAACGAATTAGGACAAAATCCAAGTCTTTTAACCACTATCCCTCCCCCACCACACACCCAAGCCAACAACACTGGCACTTTAAAAAAAATTTTTTGTTTGTTTATTTATTTATTTGACAGCGACATAGAGAAGGAGGGAGGGAGGGAGAGAGAGAGAGAGAGAGAGAGAGAGAGAGAGAGAGAGAGAGAAGAGAGAGAGAATGGGCATGCCAGAGCTTCCAGCCTCTGTAAACGAACTCCAGATGCGTGCGCCCCCTTGTGCATCTGGCTAACGTGGGTCCTGGGGAATCGAGCCTCGAACTGGGGTCCTTAGGCTTCACAGGCAAGCGCTTAACAGCTAAGCCATCTCTCCAGCCCAACACTGGCACTTTTGCACATCTGTTTGTTAAGTGTGCAAATCTGCCCACCTGGAAGACAGGCTGGTTTGGGGCCAAGGGAGGAGGTTTTCTTCTACGGTTTATGTGTCGCCTGTGTTGTTGCGGGGGCTGGGCTGTTTTTTTTTTTTTTTTTTAATGTAAGAATGCATTTGAGTCCTGCAGTTAAGGATAGAGGACAGAGAGATGAAATGCACCTAACCTGGGCTCCCCATCTCTCTGACTGTGAGTTTGGGTGAAATTTACGGAAGCCGTTCTCAAAGTCTAAGCACGTGTGTACACACATCCACCTATGTGGCCTCATGCATGCCAAGTCCACGTGCTTGCCACATACACATGTGTGCACATACATACATGTCACATTCATGCTCATATGGAAGCTAAGCCCTGCACACACACGTGTGCAAGTTGCATCCTAAGACGTGGTACACTGTGTACACATGTGCATGTGTGTCACATATTCTCTGTATATGGTCTTCTATCCCAAACCCCTGGGCTTTGAGACACTTCCAGGCTGTCTCAGGACAGAGTCCATACTTGGCTTGGGGGGCTGGTGACATTGAAGGAGGGAAGAGGGCATGTTTGGCTCAGACCTGGTACCCAGATGGGTTAAATCTGCAGCTGGGGTAGCAGGGCCCAATACACCCTAGAAGTGGCCATCAGCAGGTTCCCTCTATCCCAACGTGCGTGTGGAATCTGCCACCCACTAGCAGGGCATGACCAGCTGGTGACCAGTTCCTTACGCGAGAGAGCCTTGTCAGCTAGAACATTCAATGAGGTGTGACCTTTGGTGCCCCCTGGGGTCTCAGGGAAGATTCGGAAGCTGCCTGGGCTGGTACTGAAGCCCTATAGGAGATAAGAGTTTCCTGGGATAGGCAGACAGGGTCAAGGATCCCTTGGTAGGGGGCTATATTCTAACCCAAGATGGCGAAGGTGTGGTCCCACTTCCTCCTTCTTCCTGGCCTCAGTGAGTTTTTCTTGCTGGCAGCTGGCTTGGCGGCTCTCTGGAACCTGCGTCGTCCTGGGTTCATCATGGACCAACCAGCAGCTTCGTCTTCATTCACGCTGACCAAGCACGGACTCCCGACGGCAGACTTCCTCCATTCAATAGATGTCCAGCTCCCACTCTGTCTGCGTGTGGTCCGGCTCTGGAATCCCCTCTCCCAGGAGTCTGTTCTCTGCTTTTTACCCCTCTTACTCTGAAATAAACTTTATTCTTCTGAACACTTTCCTGCCCTTTGAGCCTTTAATCGGCAGAGAAAATGAACCCCACACCCGCAGAGAGTATCAGTAATTCACCCTGCCGCTGGGAGCTGGTCCCTGGGGCCTCGCTGGGAGCTGCAGAGAAACCCACAGTCCGCTCTTCCCAGAGGGCCTTGCGTCAGATAGCACAGACAGGGAAGACCCGGCGCTGGCTCATGCTGGGTCGGGTGCAGTGGGGTCCCCTTGGGGAGAAGTCGGAGACTAGGGTGCAGAAAATCCTGTTACCTCCTGGCAATTATGCTTGCCCTGTGGCACTAATCCCTTAAAATGAGTCATTAGCGGCTTAAGACCCATTTAGCATTGCATGCCCACTGAAGAGCTGGCAGGAGCTGGACCTAACGGGACCAGAACTTTCTCTGGCCCAGGGCTGCCGGACCAGGTCTCTGGCGGCTGCTTCCGGTTCCAGTTGAAGGTGTATGAAAAGGGTACGACACAGCCTGAATGGCAAGTCATCCATTTGTGACGGACGTGTGGTTTGGGGCCTTAGCTTTCAGGCCTGCCCAAGCGTGCGGTCCCTACCATGCCTCTCCTTGTCTCTGCCCAGAAAAACCTTTCATAATCTGCCAACCTGTAGATGTCTGTCAGCTCGCTGGGTGGGTGGGCTGGGCCGGGTGCGAGTCACTAGAGGGGGAGCAGGTGGAGGGCCAGCCTCTGGACTCAAGAGACCTCTGGTTGGGAGGAAAGCAGATGGGGAAACCGAGGCAGAAAGGAGCCTCCGGCTGCTGCCCTGCCGTGTGGCTGTGCACCATCTGAGGAGAGGCCTTTGTTGTCATTTAACTGTTGAGTGTCCGTCCATCTACGGTGGCTGAGGCAGGTGGTGGTGGCAGGCAGATGACCCAAGCCCAGCCAGTGGGAAGTTCTCACCATGAACACTGACACTTGAGGTGATACAATGGCTCGGGGACAGGTGGTGAAGTCCTACAGTCACATGGTTCTGGGTCATGAAGCTATGTGGCCATCAGAGGTGCAGGGGGCCACAGGGTTCCCGGCCACGAGGTTACAACGTACACCTAGTGATGGTAATTAAGTCCGCACTACTGGGGTCTCAGATACATGGGGTGTGTGTCCATCAGCAGAAGTGGTGTGGGGATGGATAAGGCCGAGGCTTCCCAGTCTTCTGCGGCTGATTCCACAGCCTCACAGCTTGATCCAACCCTCCAGAATATGACGCGTGCACACACAGTGCCTCACTGTTGGCCTATGGCTGGTCTGGCCCTGGCCCAGCAGCTCCATGAGACACAGAAATGGGTAAACAGGCTGGCTCCTCTCCCTGGGACACCACGGAGGTTGCCTTGAACCCTCAGTACCGGGAACAGCACTAGCCCACAGGAGCGAATGGTGACCATGGATGAGCTAAGAACAGAAGAAATGAATCTGGCTGGGGGCTTCTCATGAGAGTGCCAGGAGCTGAGAGTGACCCACCTGGGTCTGGAGTAACGGGGGCACCATAGGGTTCAGCGGCCCCCTGTGGGGTCCAAGAGCCTCACAGGGGTGTAGCTCTGTCCCCACATCTGCCTTCAAAGCTGGCCTGTCAGGGGCGGGGCCAGGACTAGAAGAGAAGGCTCCCTCACAGCCTGGACAGCTGTTCAGATGTTATGTGACAGGTCTCCCTTTCCTTTGGTGTAATGGCCCCTATCTTGACCCCTATGATCCCCCCTCCCTCGAACCCTGCTGGTCAAAGAGACAGATACGGCCAGAGCTTGAGGCTATGGGAGCACAGGGATTTGGGAAAGGGGACAGAGAGGTCAGGGTGGCCCCAGTCATTCCAGCTACCATCCTGGGTCTCCTGCGAGGTGGGGTGGGGACAACCTTCAGCCCTCCAGGCTTAGAACTATCCTGGCCCTTCAGGACAGACAGAGCAGTGGGCGGCAGAGCAGGGACCAGGCCCAGGGCTATCCGTCTTCAGGGCCTGTGCTCGCCCATCCTCATGCGACAATTGAGGTCCCTTGCTCACTGATGTCCGACACCCAGGCTTCTGAGAAATGGGCCTCGACCGCAGACACCTCCCTGGCTGCATCTGGCCAGGTCCATCCTGGGTGTGAAGGGAGTGTGGGAAGAACCCGATGGAGCCTCTCCTGACCCGCAGCAGGGGAGCCAGGCAGCTCGGGGCCTCACACATACAGCCAGCACACAGCCGGGTGCAAGGCAATGAAAACCCTTTATTTCATAAGGCCAGGGCTGTGGACTCAAGCCACTGTCTGCCCAGCAGACTCCTGGGATAACAGACCGAGCAGCCAGCACAGGAGCCAAGGGCAGCTGGGGTGGGTACAGCCCGTGACAGGATGCTCAGCACTCAGGGACAGAGGGGGGTGGGGGGCGGGACCCAGCCTGGAAACTCCTGTAGCTGCCCCTTGCTGGCCAGGGTCCTGAGACAGGGCCACGGCCTGAGCAGAGGCTATGACTCGTGATCATGACCTGTGCTGCAGTTGCGGGTGACTGAGGGGATGGGGACATGGTGGGGTGGCTGCCTGGCTGGGATCCAGAGCCGTGGTTGCAGACGCGGGACGGCACGGCATGGCTAGAGCGCGGTCTGGCGACTGAAGAGCTCAATGGTGAGCGCGCTGAGGAAGGCCGGGATGCTGTCCTGGCGCAGCAGGTGCAGCTCGATGAGCTCAGGCACGGAGCGCGAGAACTCCGTCTCCAGCAGCTGCATCTTGGAGCCCGAGGGGCCTGTGGCCTGCGGGGGTGACAGAAAGGAGGGCGGTTAACACTGCCAGCTGGCAGGTGCTGCCCTCCCCCACTCCTCCAAGGTTGCAGCCCGGCGCAGGAGGGTGGAAACACACTCCTGCCTCTGTCCAGTGCCCAGCTAGGTCAACTTCAAGGTCATCAGCAGAGGGGGCTGAGAGTCACAGTCGACAGCCACCCCTCAGACAGAGGGCTTCAACCCCATCTTTTCCCGCCACCGCTGTTTCCCGTCTTCCTCCGTCCCAGGGCTGAGGACAGGCCACCACACACACACAGGGCGCTGGGAGGTCAAGGTCCCACCGTGGCCTAGTGGGGATTCCTGGGACGCCCGTTCTGGAAGGTCACCAGCTCTTCAGTCGTCCACCTGCCTGGCCACATCAGCCCCAGTACCATGTCCTGCGGGCAGCCTGAGTGAACCTTGAACGTCTCCACACTGTGGAGGACCTGTGGTCTCGAGCACTGACTCCCCTTTCAGCCTCAGTTTCCCAGCCTGTGCCGTCGGGGTGCTGGGCAGTCTGGGATGATGCAATGAAGGTCTGGTCCTGGTGGTATGAACACCGGAGCACAGACTGACCCCTTTCTGCTTTGTTAGGCAAATGTCACTTATGGCTGGGGGAAGGGCAAGGCGGGTATGTCACCCTGTGTCCAGGGAAAGCTTGCAGACAAGATCACAGGTGGTAGCAGGGCACAGGGCAGGGCTCCTGGGCACAGATAGGGTGATGCAGGCAGAGGGAGCTCACACAGGCCTCACCTGCTCAGCTGTCTGTCTGAACAATCTGGCCCATCGCCGCCCTGGGCCACAGGCAAGGGCGGGACATTCACACAGCTGGGTGTGTGGACAGAGGCCGCAGCTGGCAAGGACCTCCAAGGAGCTTGGGTACTTCTGGGCAGGGCCTGCTGCCATGACATTCCCACCCATCCAGGGCCCTGCCCTGCCTTCCAACCCAGCCAGGCTGCAGTGGCCCAGGCTGTGCAGAGCCATGTGGCCCGTGAGGGAAAGGCGCTCACTAGCCAGGCCACAGACAGACCACACGGGCAAAGCACCTGCTCTTGTAGCCAGGCAGGTGGTGGGCACAGCCCATCCATGCTACCTCCTAAGCCTAAAGTGTGACAAACGTCCAGCGAACCCAGAGCCCTCCTTGCTCAGTCACAGAACCGCAAAGGGCCCAATTACAAGCTGGGCAAAGTTCTGACTGGACAGCTCTCAGGGCGCCATGGCTCATGAAGGGGGTATGTCCAAGCTAGAGTGGGCAGCTGCTCGGTACCCATCGGGATGGCCACTCCAGAGATGAGTGCACAGCGAGGCTCAAGAGGAGTCAAAGCTCGTCTGCATCATCCGTGAGGATGAATATAAATGGCAGTGCTGCTATGGAAAAGTGACAGTTCCTCAGGGTGACCACGTGACCCAGCAATGGCCCTCCAGATATGTGCCCAGTGCCACAGAATGTGTGCTCCGCTACCCAGACTCCCGTGCAAATGCCCCAGAGGCAATGAGGTGCACTTGCTCCTGAACAAGGGCGAGCGAAGACCCAAGGACAGGGTAGCGTGACTCCGCCAACACGAGGCCTTCACCGGAGGCAATGCGACAGGCAGGAAGCAGGGTGCTGCGTGCAGGGAGGGGAGGAAGAGCTGGCTCTGGAGTGGGGGTTCTCTGTGAGGTGGTTCACATGCCTGCAGTTGGATGGCTCTGAGGACGACACCGGATGTGCCAACAAGAACCTACGGGACTGTGATGGGCAAGGCGGATGCAGGAGAGAGAGCGTCTTGTTCACAAAGCTCCTCCTGCCAGCGGCTCTTTCTGAGGAAGCCACACAGGTGGCCCAGCCACCCCATGGGCACTGACAGCTCCTCCTGGTCATACTTGGGCCAGACTTGGTGGTGTGGGACCCCCATTTACCACCTGACACCCCACTATGAGTGAGCAAGAGCGGACTCAGGGGGAGTGCCAGCTGCCTGGCCTTAGACACCCCTTGTGTCCCAGCATCACCTCCCTCTACCTCATGGGGCATCGAGGTGTGAGGCTCTGTGTCTAAATGGCTCTCCAAGCTGCAGCCTGTCTTCCTTGTTACCAGCACTTTCCTTTGGTGTCCTCACTCAGGCCGACCCCAGCCTGTGCCTGTGGCCCTTAATACATTTAGCCTTGTCATAGTTCAACACAAACCGTTTTCAAACAAAAATAAGAGAAACCACGCTGACCTTTTCTCAAGAAAATCCTTTCATTTCTCCCTTCTGCTCTTGACTCTGAATGTTTCCCCTAAATGTCAGAGGGGCTGGCTCTTCAGCAGCTGTCGGGGAAGCAGAGCTGGCAGGGCTGGCTGGGCAGGGGCAGGAGTGGGCTGGGAAGAGGGTCTTCAGACCTCCTTCTGCCCAGGTGGGGTCCTGTGAGGGCAATGTTTCCCTTCCTTGCTCCTCCTTTAGCAGTGAGAGGTCTGGGGTCTAGCCATTCTTTTTCCTTTCATTCTGGGTTAGATCAGAATGGATTCAAGGGCCTAATACAAGTTAGGCAGGAGCTCTACCACTGAGCCACACCCCAGCCCCTCACTGGGGGATTCTAGGCAGGAGCTCTACCACTGAGCCACACCCCCAGCCCTTCACTGGGGGATTCTAGGCAGGAGCTCTACCACTGAGTCACACCCCCAGCCCCTCACTGGGGGAATTCTAGGCAGGAGCTCTACCACTGAGCCACGGCCCCAGCTGCTCACTGGGGATTCTAGGCAGGTGCTCTACCACTGAGCCATACCCCCAGTATCTTAGATCTTGAAGATATCCTCCTGCCTCAGCTTACTGCCTGAGGGAATGAGAGGCCCAATAAGATTCTTTTTTTTTTTTTTTTTTTTACGGTCGGTTCTCACTCTAGCCCAGGCTGATCTGGAAATCTCCCTGTAGTCTGGGCTGGCCTCAAATGCGGCAGGGGCTCTACCACTGAGCCACACACCCAGCTCCTCACTGAGGGATTCTAGGCAGGAGCTCTACCACTGAGTCACACCCCAGCCGCTCACTGGGGGATTCTAGGCAGGTGCTCTACCACTGAGCCATACCCCCAGTATCTTAGATCTTGAAGATATCCTCCTGCCTCAGCTTACTGCCTGAGGGAATGAGAGGCCCAATAAGATTCTTTTTTTTTTTTTTATGGTAGGTTCTCACTCTAGCCCAGGCTGATCTAGAAATCTCCCTGTAGTCTGGGCTGGCCTCAAATACACAGCGATCCTCCTACTTCAATCTCCCAAGTGCTAGGATTAAAGGCATGCGCCACCACACCATGCTCCAGCATGACTCTTCATTTGAAACAGATGTGCCCCTCAGTCACCAGTGTCACCTCCTCTGCCATGATAAACAGGCAAAGGAAAATGGCTCAGCACACCTGTGTTGCAATAGGACAGGCCCTCCGGGGAGGACAGAATGGCTCTCATGCAGCCCTCCCGCCATGCTGACATGGGCTGGACAGGAGCAGCCGTCCTCTTCACAAGTCCCAAACAAAAGCAGGTCCCATGGGACTGGCCACCCCACCCCACCCACCCACGGACGGGCTGCTCTGATAGCCCAAGCAGTCTTCTCCACACATCGTTTAGCACTCTCCTGCCTCAGTTTCCCTCAGAGTGCCCTGTCTCAGGTGCAGCAGCAGGGGACCCCTCCTCAGACGGACCCTGGAAGTGGCCCTGGCTTATCAGCATGCACAGGTTGAACACTGCCCTGCCTATCAGTCTCCAAGCAGCATTGCCTTGTTCAAATACCACCCAGTCCCCAGGTGCCTTGTAAATCACCATAATTAGAGGCTGTTCACTTAAAATTAGAGCGCAATTTTTTAAAAAGCAAATTGCCCAGTAAGACGTGCTGGCTGTGGCTAGAAATATTTATGGGCTGTATGCGTGTGCCTCTCCAGCTCCCTCCCTCAGCGCCGGGGATGAGGAGTCGGCAGCTCTGCAGCCCTACCCCGCTGCCTGGCGTCTAGCACTCAGGTCACACCCACTGCCTCAGCCGCTGCCTCCACCCCTGGCAGCAGGAGACTGCCGGCCACCTTCCAGGAGGTGTGCAGGAGCTGTGCTCTCTTACTTTAACAGGAACTGCTCAGACAAGTCTCGGGAAGTGCGTGTGTGCGCACGACGCACACATGCCCAGGACCTGAGCTGTGAGTTACAGGTCTTTGCACTCCCAGCCCGGTGCAGGCCTGCCGCTAGTGTATGCAACAGGTGCTTCCTAGCGCTCCTCTGGCAAGGAGGAGCGCGGAGGCAAACGGGCTGAAGAGGATCCCCAGAGAAGAGAGACGAGACATTCATTCTTCTATGCTATCCCGATGCAAGTGAGGGGCACGCAGAGGCAAGGTGCAAAGCATGGTGGGCTTCGTGTCTAGAGTGCGAGCACCTTCTGCCAAAGGGTTAGAGAAGATCTTGTACGTGAAGAACTCATTGGTACAGTGTCTGCCCAGAATCCCCCAATGAGGGGCTGGGTGGTGTGGCTCAGTGGTAGAGCTCCTGCCTAGAATCCCCCAGTGAGGGGCTGGGGGCGTGGCTCAGTGGTAGAGCTCCTGCCTAGAATCCCCCAGTGAGGGGCCGGGGGCGTGGCTCAGTGGTAGAGCTCCTGCCTAGACTCCTCCAGTGAGGGGCTGGGGTGTGGCTCAGTGGTAGAGCTCCTGCCTAGAATCCCCCAGTGAGGGGCCGGGGGCGTGGCTCAGTGGTAGAGCTCCTGCCTAGAATCCCCCAGTGAGGGGCCGGGGGCGTGGCTCAGTGGTAGAGCTCTTGCCTAGAATCCTCCAGTAAGGGGCTGGGGTGTAGCTCTGTGGTACAGTGTCTGCCTAGAATCCCTAGTGAGGGGCTGGGGTGTGGCTCAGTGTCACAGCACCTGCTTAGAATCCTCCAGTGAGGGGCTGGGGGTGTGGCTCAGTGGTACAGTCTGCCTAGGGGTGTGACTCAGTGGTACAGTGTCTGTCTAGAATCCCCCACTGAGGGGCTGGGGGCGTGGCTCAGGAATGCTTGCCTAGCATACACACGCCCTGGGTTCAACTCTTAGCACTAAAGAAGAAAAAGTAAGAAATGAAACAGGCGTCTAGAGATTCAAGTCACTGCTGTACAGGAAAGCCTGGATCCAGATTCACCCAAGCAAAATTGAAATATAATGAAACAAACATTCTGCTTCAAGATACCAGGAAGAGATTTCAGTACTGCTCCTATGACATGAGGGCACTGCGGTGAGAGTCACAATGACCCTGTGGCTTCTGACTCCAGGGCTGGAGTGAGGCTCTGGAGGAGATGGGTCTCTTGTGTCAGAGCACAGTGTGCTGAAGAGGAGGACGTGTGGAGGGGACATCCGCAGCAAAGCCCTTGATCCCTGGAAGTTGGGCAGCAGTTCCCCAACAGCCCTGGGTTCAGGGGGCATCTCTGGGAAGCACAGCAAGGAGCTGATGAGAACCCCCGTGAAGCCTGGGGGTGCGTCCAAGGCCAGGCCTGGAGGCCCAGGGATAACCTCAACACTGCCATTATTATTAGGACAAAGGAAGCCAAGCATGGCAGCACCCAGTGTGTAGAAGCCCATGAGCACTGGAGAGATGGCTTAATGGTTAAGGCACTTGCCTGCAAAGCCAAAGGACCTCCGTTCGATTCCCCAGTACCCATGTAAGCCAGATGCATACGGTGGCACATGCATCTGGAGTTCTGTTTGCATGTGACAACAGACCCTGCGGTGCCCATTCTCTCTCCCTCTAATAAGTGAATGAAAATAAAATATTTAAAAATCCCATGACAGCGAGCAGCAGGCAGCTCAAGGTGGTGTGTGCTCTGTGTGGGCACAGGTTAGGCCAACAGGTCCCCAGCGCAGCCCATGACAGGAGCTTAGAGGCAGCTGAGTCCGCTGGTGGAGGAGGCTGGAACAGGGGGCTCAGGAGGGAGACACGATGTAGGTTGGAGCAGGCCTGCACAGGGTGCACCATGGGAGGGAGGCAGCCAGAGCCAGGGGCCTCTGCCCTATGCCTCCCGAGCAGCTGTGAGCTCTTAGGACTTGAAGCTGAGCCCAGAGTGTGGTGCATCATGGGGAGTGCCCTATTCCCTGGGTGAGGGTGACACAGAGTGCGACAGGATGAGACATATGTGGGAAATGAGGGTGAGAGCCAGAGGGATGGCTGGCAGTGGAGGGAAGGTTCTAGACTGTAGGTTCCTTGCCTGCCTTGTTCTTCCAGCCCTGATAAGGAAGCTGTGGTAAAGCCACCTGTGCAGGAGGACAAGTGGTCACCGTAATGTGTAGGGACCCACAGTGGGCCACCGTGGGCGAGGTGCATATGCACTCAGGCCTCGGCAACATGATGTCCCAGGGGAGCCAGCCCTCAGCCCTCTCCCCTCATGCCGCCCCACTTCCCTGATTCCTCCCATGGAGCAGACAGACAACTTCAGGATCCTCTAGAAACTCTACCTTCTTTTCCGGGTCTGGACCTAGGCCTGTCACCTTTGTTCTCCAGGTACCAGGTGGGCTGGGTGGCTTCTGGTGAACAGAGAAAACTCTCCAGGAATTCACTCTCACACCAGCCACAAGGACATATGTACCTGATGCTCAAATCATGGCTAACTTTTCTTCCCCACTAAGGCCTTTTCCTCCCCATCCTGTGACAGAGGTGTGCTCTGGTGACAACTGGCTCAGGGCATGACCCTTGCCTCCCACCCTTGTGTCCCTAGATGCCAGGCCCCAGGAGGCCTTGGTCACACTGGGTCAGGATGACCCGGGCAGAGTTGAGGACTATCCAGCACACAGTTCCGTAAGGCAGGAGTAGCAGGGAGGCATGCCTGGCACGGAGAACGGCCTGCCCAGCATCCCTGCTGGTCTGTGCCAAAGAAAGCGTCCAGATGTGGTGTGGGCTAATTGCACGGCATGAAGGGAATTCACTGTCCCAGCTAGGGGTGACCTTTCCCTCCTGAGCCGAGCCGTGGTGGGGGAGGAGCGGCAGCCGGGCCCTGCAGCCCCAGATGAATCTCAGACCAACAATTATTATTATCACCGCCTTCTGTTTATGAGCTGCGCGTCCTCTGCGCTCCCTCTCCATTGCAGAGCACGTGCCACTGGTCCTGCACCACCGGCAGGAGGGGAGGGCTCGGGGCTGGGCGGGGTGGGGTGGTCAGAGCCTGATGGACATATCTGGTCAGTTTCACCCGTCAGGGTAGGAAGTGGTCCAGGCTCCTCCAAGGTCCTGCTGGTCACTGAGGACACAGGGACCCAGCATGTGTTAGAGAGGCAGGTGCAAATGGAGGAGGAGGGGGAGATGGGCCCCGAGGGCTGGCTGGAATGGCGAGTGCTCAGAGCCCAGGGCGGGCCGGGAGAAGAGAGAAGGGTAGCAGGCAGGAGACACTTGGGAGACCTGGCCTCCCTGTCCATACCCTGGGTTCAGGGAGGGGAAAACCTGAGTGTGAGTCCCTGTGCTCTGGAGGGCTGTGTCACCTCACCAGTCACATGCAGCCCAGAGGCCAACAGGTAGACTGGCCCCTCAAGATTGTCTCCCACAAGGACAGGACACACGGGCCCCGGGAGTGAGTTTTTGAGGATCTGCCATGTTTGGAGCGATGGTGAGATGTGGCTGTGCTGGGAAGGGTGGGGACAGACTCAGCAGACCTGGCCTCAAACCCTGGAAACATCACTTTCCTTCTCTGAGCTAGTTCCCTCAGTGACAAATGGGGATACATGTTTTTCGTGCTTCCGTGGGTGCCTGTGGTCAGCTCAGCTGGTACAGTGTGTGTCCAGTGCTCGCGGCTGAGGTGTGAGAATGGAGACAGATTTGCTCACTCTGAAACAGCAGAGAGGGAGAGAGGAAACAGTTGAAGTCACTGGGCCTGAGGGGACAAAGGGAAGAACCTGTCCCCAAGTGCCCAAAAGTCCAAGGGCCATGCGGGCCCACAGATGAGAAGTTCGCTGTGAGGCAGGAGGCGCGGGCCGCGGTGGGGGCCGGGGCAGACCGGCCATGGTGCGAGCCTGGCAACAAAGCAGGAGGAGGACGGAAGTTCGAGTGGATGAAAAGGAACTTCTCCAGTGAACGTGGCTACAAGTGGAGATATGTGAAGGATTTACCATTATTATCCAAGTCTCTGTAAACGACAGGTGACTAACAGAAAAAAAAAATACGGTACGGAATGACTGAGGAAGGCACTTGGCATTGATCTTGGGCCTCCACACACACATGGACATATGTGCATGCATACCTGCATACACACATGGGCCCACACGCATATGAACATGCAGACACACATGCGCTAACACAAATATACGTGTGTGAAACATTAAAATAAATGTAGAAAAAGCATACCAACTTACTCAAATTGCAGCATCCACAAGCAAACACATACATCTTGGCAAGCTAGGACGCCCTGACAAAGGCCGTCTGAGCCGCACATGAAGGAAGCCCCCCCGTGGGGTGGGACTGAATGCTTTTCCCTCACGGAGACAGACCATGTGGATGCCTGCTCTTAGACTCCACGGAGGGGCCCTAGGCTTCTTAAACACGAGCAACAAACAGAAATGACAAGCAAATACCAATACCAATACCTTTTATAAAAATATCAAGACCAAAAAAAAAAAAAAAACCCCAAAACAAAAAAAAAATATATCAAGACATGAAATACCTAGTGAAGAGTCCAGAAAAGATGTGGAGCACCTGCAGAATGGAGATGAGATGTTGCTCAGGGGAAGTGACCTTAAGCCAGGAGATTCATGGCCAAGAAGCAGGTGCATGCCCGATGAACAGCGGGCAGTGCACTCCTAAATAACCTCTTGCAGGCTCCTTCAAAGGCCAAGCCTATGGTTTCTAAGACTCTGGGATTCCCGCACAGCTCTGAACAACAATGTAGGGGTGAATGCAGCCTGACTGAATGACAGGGATTAACAATGCGGTCCAAGAGGGACAAAAGATTGGCAAATGGTGATGGCTACCCAGACACTGACTCTGACGGTCACGCAAAAGCGCTGGGCAGTTCAGTACTTCCCTGCCAGTGATGCTGGGGCGGGGTGGCCAGAAAGCCACACAGGGGATGATCTCAACGCAAACCAGATTACAGAAATGTAATACTACAGAAGCGCTAGAAGAAAAATGTGGAAGAAATTCATGAAAGGAAGACTGACTAGATAATCAAAGCTTACAATTTCTGGGACGGGGGGGGGGGGGGATATAAGTGTGAGGACCTGCATTGGGATCCCCAACTCCACATAAAAGCTGGAAGCTGTGGCGGGCTTCTGGAATCCTAGCACACTTCTGGTGAGGGAAGGCTTGTCAGGGACTGACGGGAAGCTCGTGGGCCATCCCGTGCCTGGCCAACGGAGCAGTGAACAGTGACAGCCTGCCTCAGACAAGGCGGAAGGTGAGGGTTGAACCCGGAAGTTGTCCTGTGGCCGTCACACATGCATTGTGGCACATGTGCACCTGTACTTCACACGCACACAAGCACGCACGCACGCACATGCACGTGGAAAATTTACAACTTCTGCTTATTACAATACTCTGATTTCAGAGAATGAACGACAAGGTATGGACTAGGAGAACATACCCCAAGGAATGTACTGACAAAGGATTTACATGGAGATACACACAGAATCCTCAAAACTCCAATGCAAGAAAACACGCAACGCAGGAAAATAATGAGCAAAGACGCGAACACACAGGTATGTTGCCAAAGAATGGCAAACGCGTGCATGGCTGGCAAAGGTGCACAGGGAAATGCAATGTCAAACTGTGATAAGAAACCACTGTCCTTCCATTAGAATGTCCAACATGGGGACGTTCTGGGGAGCGTGTGGGGACCCCAGAACTCCCGCATACTGCTGATGGGACTGTAACACTGTAGAAACAGGCTGGTAGTTTTTGACAAGTTAAACACCCACGCACCGTATGATCCCCACTTACGTATGCATCCAGCCAAGAGAGAGGAGATGTGCGCCTGTACCGAGACGCGTGCGTGGATGTACAGTGGCAGTCCCAAACTAGAAACAACCCCACGTCCATCGACAGGCGCTTGGATTACAAATTATGTTATGTCCACTCACCAGACTCAGCACTCAAAAAAGGCATAAAGTGCCCGTGCTCACGACAACGTGGATGGATTTCAAACTAGTCTTGCCAGGTAGGAGAAGCCAGACAAAACAAAATGCAAGGAAATGCAAACTGATCTGTGCTGACAACAGAGGGGCAGGGTGAGCTGGAAAGGGATCCACACATAGCACATGAGGTGATGAGAACTTTCTAGAATGGCCACAAGTGTGGGAGTTGTATCAATGAAGCTGTGTGATTGGAAAGGCCCGGCTGGAAGGTGAGGCGGCCTGTCCCAGCAAGGGCCGCCTGTGCGGCTGGGGACCTGGGCGAGCTCGTGCTTCAGAGCTATGCAGCCCAGCCCAGCGTTTGCCTCCTGCCACGTCACAGTTGCTCGCTGGCTGATGCAGGAACCTTGCACTGCAGACATCTTGGGGCAAGCCCTGTCGCCGTCCATGCTGCGCTCCCTTTCTGGGGGCCTGCTACTTGTCCCTGTCCTGTGGTGAGGATGTCAAGGTGGGGTCTCCCTCCATCTGGTCTTGTGTGCACTGAGGGATCAGCAAAGCAGTGGCTACGAGTAATGGCAACAGCACCTTTGGAGCTGAGGCCCTCTGGACAGCCTTGCCATGCTGCGAAGACCCCTGGATAGCACATCTTCGAGCACAGCCAGGGCTAGGACCCACCAGCCCATCCGTAGGAACTGGATGGAAATGCAGCATTCCTTACAGCAGCTGGCCCAGAAGGCTCTGGACAGGGGTTCTGTGTCCTGAGTGATGGAGACACTCAGACTTCATCTCATGGTGGCCCCGGCTGCCTGGAGGCCAGGCCGGGAGGCCACCAGCAACTGTGCTGTTAGTCCATCTGCTCAAGAACTGACTCCAGATGAAACTGGGGCAAAACACCCCTGTCCCCGGCAGGCACCAGCAGGCTGTGTAACTAGATTCTTGGCTGTTTCCTTAGAAGCATTCCAGGCTCGCTCTGCCACGTGTCACACCATGGGTGGGTGAGAAGCAAAGATGAGGAGAGCTTGTCCTCGCCCCTCCGAGTCTGTGGAGACTTACCTCTCAAAGTCATGTCATTCATGAAGATATTTTTAACCCAGGACCAGCAAAATCTGCCCTTTCTTGGTGATAGCCGACTCTGGCAGCCTTGGTAGCAGATGGTCACCAGGCTGCTGTCCAGGTCCCCAGGTCCATCAGGAGCCCCCAGGCTACACCTGCCACCCAGGAAAGGCAGATGCCCCCAGTGAGGCTTCACAGAGCTGTGGCGACCACATCTCCCCACCAGCCACTGGCTGTGAAAGGTCACATCATAGTCCAGAGACACCTGAATCCAAGATCCAGGCCACTCTGCCCTCTTCTGGCCCCTGGGTGTCTTGTTCATGACCCCTAGGCTATCCTCCACTAGGATCAGGATTGGCCTCAGGGTCCAGTGGGAAGTCACTGCTAGGGCCTAATTTGCAATGTCTCCCCTTGGCTCATGATGGGAAGGCTTGGTCTGAAAGGCAGGTTGCTAACGTTGGTGAGGCTGAATTGGAGGAAGTAGTCAGTGGGACGGATCTGCACAGGGGAAGGTTATTCCTGGATACCTCCCCGTGCTTCCTGTGGCTGCCGTGACGTGAGCTGCTCCGCTCCACCATGTACTCCCTGCCGTGGCGTATAAAACCCCTTGAAGCCGTGAGCCAAAATCTTTCCTCCTTTAAGTCATCTGTGTTAGGTAATTCTGGTTGCAGGGACAGAAAAGTAAGTAATAGATGCGTACGCAGTGGGCATCCAGCCATGGGGAGAGGGGCACAGGGCCAAGCAACAGAGACCCCTTCCAGCTTCTGCTGTCAGTGAGATGAGGCATGGTGGGAAGATCCCCAGTAGCAGAGGGGAACGGAGGCTGCTTCTGTTTTGGGTACAATTCTGGTTGCAACTCCCATCCTGCTGGGGGTCCCGGGCCTGAGCGCCCCACTTGTGACAAGGAAGATCCCATTTCATTCCAGAAAGGTGACTAGGGCATCGGATGAGTGTCCCCTTTCTAGCTAGGATTCGGGGTTGAGGATAAAAGGCACTGCCCGGCTGAGGATGACTCTGGCCATCCTCGCATGCCCGCCACCGTTTCTGTGTGGACTGCCCGCTCGCCCCTGGCATTGGCATCCTCTGCAATTGTGTTGTCTTTCATCTCTGGCAGGACTGAGAGGCCGCCGATCACGAAAGGGAGTTTTCTTTTTTCTTTTTTAATTAGTACTTGGTAATATCACCAAGCTGTGAGTTTATGGCTTTGTAGATCTTGTGTTTCTGACACTAATTACTCACAGAGGCTTTTCCGGCTCCATTTCAACTCGGCAACTGCCCTGCCGGCAATTAAGGAGAGAGGAAGAGGCAACAGACTTGGGTTTCATATGATGCCCTTCCCACCTGCTCTCCTGGCTTCTGTCTGGCCTGTCCTTCCCGAGGAGTGCTTCCGGGCTGTAGCCCTTTGGGGTGGCTCTTGTGCCCACTTGTGATCGCTCACCCTGATGGACTTCTAACAGCTGGGAAGGAAGCAGCGTTCCACAGAGGGGATCCATAGCGGCGGGCACGTGATGCTTGTATTCCCTGGCTGGTTTTGTCACCAGTTGGGCACCTTCTGGAACAACTGAGACGGAACCCATGTCCCCTGTGCTGGACAGGTCACTGAGGTGTCCTCTGCAGGCCTTTTCCTAGAGAAGCCGCGGTCTGAGCAACTGTGACATTCACTGCGGGGGCTGTGGGTCCTGCCTTCGCCCTTCTCTTCTCCCTGCACCTGCAGGGCACACCCAGGGCCCTGTTGGGCTACAGGTCAAGAGGCTATGTGCCCACACATAGGCCCCTTGTCCATGACTGCCTCCCTGTGGCTCAGGTCACAGACTCGGGGCTTCCTCAACCAGTATGAGCTGGTTGTGAGCCTGGATGCCAGCAGAAGCCAGGCTGCATGAGGCATATGTCTGAGGCTTGGCTCCAGACTGGCTTTCTGGCAGAGTCTACACTAGGATGGTGAATGAATAATGGTGCCTGGACTTCCCAGGCAAATGGTGCCCTTGGGGAGCCTACCAGAGGAGCATCTGGCCTCACGAGTCTCTGACAACACAGCATTGAGATCTTTGCATGGAGGCTCTGGGTTGTAGCAGCTATCCTTGTTTCCCACAGCTAACTGGTTCCGCTTTGGGCCTGCAGGGCGGTCCCTCCCTGGCTCATCTGCCTTCGGGGCCCCAGAGGTTCTCTGACCAGTGATGCGCTGCTGAGCAGGGCCAGCGGTGCTCTTGCTCTTGTTGGAAGGCTCAGGAGAGGCTGGTCCAGGGAGCTCGGGCAGCTGGCAAGAAGATCCCGGAGGGGCTGTGGGCCTGCACAGCCCCAAACCAGCTCTCCATGCCTCTGTGGCTGTTTGAGTGGGCAGACTTCCTCAGCTGGTCCACCTCTGACTGATCTAGGGCCTCCTTAAATACAATTGGTTAGTCACAGTTTAATCTCCTTTACTGCAATGCTATTTTGAGACACAATTAAAACATCCCGTTGCCAAAGTGCACGCTTCCTACTGGGAGTTCTTCCCCTTCCTAACACGACGGAGTCGAAAACAAAGATCAGGGAGGAGCCCTGGGCGCCAGACTCATTTCTGAAATGGCAGGCTTTGTGTTGGCCCAGTCTTCTTGGAGAGTGTCATGAAGGCCATGTTAGGATGAGGCCTGGGCTCCTGGCAAGGGAGAGGCAAGCCGTTTTCCACCCAGAGGGCATGGCCTCGCGCCAGTGATAGGCGCGCTCACTCCCAGACTCGTGCAGAGTTCAGCCGAGTCGTAACTTCTTGCCAGTCTTCAGCCTCTGAATTTCTGGCAGTTTCAGCCGTGGCTATTCTGTGGCCATTAGTGGAGAGGGGGACGTGTGGGAGGTCTGGTTTGCTGCAGGAGACTGAGCCCTGATGGGAACGGACACGGGAGGGTGGCCAGCAGAGCCTGCCGCTGGAATGTTCTCGCGCATCGTGCAATTTCACCATGATTGAAAGGTGATGAAAAGAAAAGCCAGAAATTGCGAAAGTACCTTGGCCAGTGTCACGGGCGCTCCCCCAGGGCTGACCGCACTCGATTCACGCTCTGCGGTGAGCTCCTAGAGGGTCCACTCAGCGGAAGGGCATTTCCACGGCTCCCGGTCTTTCCTCCTCTGTGGTCCATGGGAGAGCCCAGTGGGGGCCTGGAGACTGCACATTCACAGCCGCAGGGTGACCAGAAGGGCAGGCCACCTAGGAGAAAGCCTTGTGGGTGTCCACCACAGACCCTGAAGTTTGAGCTGCAGACTATCAGCACCTGGGGCCATGCCATGACCGGGGGGCTCCCACGGCTTCCACGTGAGCTCTCCTTGGAGGTGGAGGTCTAGCCCTCCTCACAGGGCTTCCCCTTGATGCCTAGCATGGCTCGGCTCCCTAACATGCAGAGACCACTTGTGTTGAGCTCTGGCCCCCACCTTTTTGGAGCTTCTAGAGGCTTCTTCAGGGGTCTGGAGTATGGACTTGTGCTCAGGGCACGGGCAGAGTCCTTGCTGTGCACGATGGCACATCCTTCCACCTCCCGAGTCTTCATCTTCCCTATACATGAAGGTGAGAAAGCTCACTGCTCCGGGCTGCTGTCAGGATGGCGGGAGATGGTATGCGGCCAGACAGCAAGCATGCAGAGAGCCACGGTCACTGCAGCAGCTCTTGCATGGGCCCTGAGGAGGCAGGGGCAGGGACACCCAGGGCCCGGTGACTCCCACTTGGGCACAAGGGAGGGCCTTCTTCCCCTCCAGGGACCTCTAACTGCCTAGCACAGCATGCAGGCTGGGGTTGGCCGCCTCACTTTGCTGATGCGAGCAGGGCCCTGATCCAGAGCTTAAGTCCTGGTTAGTGGTGGATGGTGCACAGAATACCAGTGCAGAGGAGGCCAGGCTCTGACCTTGGTGAGTCACGTGGCCCTTACCATCACCTCAGCTGGCTTAGAACCCAAAAAAATGTGAGTGGCTCTCTTGTGCACAGGACGGAGTGTGCATGTGGGAGACAGACCAGTGCCAGGCAACCTCTGGCTGTCTCTGCCCAAGTTCTTGGCATCCAGGGGCCAGAAAGTGATCCTGAGGTGGTCAGACACCTGCTGGCTGAAGGGCCCAGCTGTCAGTTAGTGCTGGCGACTCTGCCACGCTCTCAGAGAGGGTCAGGAGGTGCCAGGACAGTACCCACCACCAAGGAGATGTGCACATGCTCAGTTCCACTGCAGAGGTAACCTGCCTGGTCACTGGGCCATGGCTAGAATCCTAAAGCATCCAGACCTCTGTGAGGAGACACCTGCTCCAGCCTCTCCTGCACCAGGGACTGCCCTGCTTCCAGGCTGATCCACTTCCTCTCTGAGGCTGGAGCCCTGCGTGGCCCTCGCGGACAAGCCTGGATCTCACTTCTCTTCTCCCTCCAGCAGTGGGTGGCGGGGTCGGAACACCTGCCCTCCAGCGTCCCCTCTGGGACTGAAGAGCTGCAGTGACCCAGGCCTTGCTTGGGACCTGTGGGTGATGTGGAATGGGGTACCCAACCAGGAAGTCAGTGGGACTAACAAGTGATGAGCTGGCTCGGCGGTGTCTGTGCCCAGCACGGGAGCAGCTGGGAAGAAGATGGCGGAGTCCCACACAGAGGGCTAGCTGGTCTGGCAGGCAGGATGTTTGAAACCTGTGCACGTGAAGGTCAGGAGCTCACCCACCCCCACGGGCCCCCACGGGGAAGAAGTGCCTTTCTCTTTGCAAGAAGGGTTGCCTGCTGTGGTCTGCTCAGCATGGCCTGGTCCGGCACGGAGGGAGTTGTTTGCTTTCAGACCCGGGTCCGCGGGGCTCGAGCGATGTGGCAACAGGACGTTGCGCGTGCTGCTGATAACACTGTGTTTTCATTGACCACTTTCATTTACAAAAGAAATTTCAAAGCATGTTCTGCAGCCAATTTGCTCCTTGGCCCCCAGAATAGAATGTAAGTCATTTCTCACATCCGGCAGGTATCGCGCCTGTGATTTGGTTTCGGAAATGATTTATTTTTTTAAAGGACTCTGACGCTGCCAGCTGTCTCGGGAGGGAAGTGCTCCCCGCTCCCCGTTTGGGGTATTGAAGACCATATACCTCCTCCAACTTGAGTTTGTCACTTCCCACGTAGTAAGCACCGGCCTTCCTTCTAGACATATTTGAAGGGATTGAATAGGCAGGGCTGAGGCAGTAGAGGCCCACACACTGGCTGCCCAGCTGGCACTACAAAAGGGCATGGCAACTGACTCTTCCAGAGCCAACCCATGATAGCACCCCCTGGAGGCTGTGCTGGATGAAGATGTACCGCTCAAAATACTAAAGCAGCTGCTGGCTAAGGCCTGGGACAGGACACGGACTTTCAGACCCTTGAATTCCCTCCCGTGGAAGTGAGGACGGACATATCACTGTAGTTCCCTGGTACCCAGCACAGAGGAAGTAAGGACGGACGTATCAGTGTAGTTCCCTGGTACCCAGCACAGGGGAAGTGAGGACGGATGTATCACTGTAGTTCCCTGGGACCCAGCACAGGGGAAGTGAGGACGGACGTATCACTATGGTTCACTGGTACCCAGCACAGAGGAAGTGAGGACGGACGTATCACTACGGTTCCCTGGTACCCAGCACAGGGGAAGTGAGGACGGACGTATCACTGTAGTTCCCTGGTACCCAGCACAGGGGAAGTGAGGACAGACGTATCACTACGGTTCCCTGGTACCCAGTACAGAGGAGGTAAGGATGGACATATCACCGTAGTTCTCTGGTACCCAGCACAGAGGAAGTGAGGATGGATGTATCACTACGGTTCCCTGGGACCCAGCAAAGAGGAGGTGAGGACGGACGTATCACTACGGTTCCCTGGTACCCAGCACAGGGGAGGTGAGGACGGACGTATCACTACGGTTCCCTGGTACCCAGCACAGAGGAAGTGAGGATGGATGTATCACTACGGTTCCCTGGGACCCAGCAAAGAGGAGGTGAGGACGGACGTATCACTACGGTTCCCTGGTACCCAGCACAGGGGAGGTGAGGACGGACGTATCACTACGGTTCCCTGGTACCCAGCACAGGGGAAGTGAGGACGGACATATCACTGTAGTTCCCTGGTACCCAGCACAGGGGAGGTGAGGACGGACGTATCACTGTAGTTCCCTGGTACCCAGCACAGAGGAAGTGAGGACGGACGTATCACTGTAGTTCCCTGGGACCCAGCACAGGGGAAGTGAGGACGGACGTATCACTGTAGTTCCCTGGGACCCAGCACAGAGGAGGTGAGGACGGACGTATCACTGTAGTTCCCTGGTACCCAGCACAGGGGAAGTGAGGACGGACGTATCACTGTAGTTCCCTGGTACCCAGCAGAGAAAGTGAGGACGGACGTATCACTGTAGTTCCCTGGGACCCAGCACAGAGGAAGTGAGGACGGACGTATCACTACGGTTCCCTGGTACCCAGCACAGGGGAAGTGAGGACGGACGTATCACTACGGTTCCCTGGTACCCAGCACAGGGGAAGTGAGGACGGACGTATCACTATGGTTCACTGGTACCCAGCACAGAGGAAGTGAGGACGGACGTATCACTGTAGTTCCCTGGGACCCAGCACAGAGGAGGTGAGGACGGACGTATCACTGTAGTTCCCTGGTACCCAGCACAGGGGAAGTGAGGACGGACGTATCACTGTAGTTCCCTGGTACCCAGCACAGAGGAAGTGAGGACGGACGTATCACTACGGTTCCCTGGTACCCAGCACAGAGGAAGTGAGGACGGACGTATCACTACGGTTCCCTGGGACCCAGCACAGAGGAAGTGAGGACGGACGTATCACTGTAGTTCCCTGGTACCCAGCACAGGGGAAGTGAGGACGGACGTATCACTATGGTTCACTGGGACCCAGCACAGAGGAAGTGAGGACGGACGTATCAGTGTAGTTCCCTGGTACCCAGCACAGGGGAAGTGAGGACGGACGTATCACTGTAGTTCCCTGGTACCCAACACAGAGGAGGTGAGGATGGACGTATCACTACGGTTCCCTGGGACCCAGCACAGAGGAAGTGAGGACGGACATATCACTATAGTTCCCTGGTACCCAGCACAGGGGAAGTGAGGACGGACGTATCACTGTAGTTCCCTGGGACCCAGCACAGGGGAAGTGAGGACGGACGTATCACTGTAGTTCCCTGGTACCCAGCACAGAGGAAGTGAGGACGGACGTATCACTGTAGTTCCCTGGGACCCAGCACAGAGGAAGTGAGGACGGACGTATCACTACGGTTCCCTGGTACCCAGCACAGAGGAAGTGAGGACGGACGTATCACTACGGTTCCCTGGTACCCAGCACAGAGGAAGTGAGGACGGACGTATCACTATGGTTCACTGGTACCCAGCACAGGGGAAGTGAGGACGGACGTATCAGTGTAGTTCCCTGGTACCCAGCACAGAGGAAGTGAGGACGGACGTATCACTGTAGTTCCCTGGGACCCAGCACAGAGGAAGTGAGGACGGACGTATCACTGTAGTTCCCTGGGACCCAGCACAGGGGAAGTGAGGACGGACGTATCACTACGGTTCCCTGGTACCCAGCACAGAGGAAGTGAGGACGGACGTATCACTATGGTTCACTGGTACCCAGCACAGAGGAAGTGAGGACGGACGTATCACTATGGTTCACTGGTACCCAGCACAGAGGAAGTGAGGACGGACGTATCACTGTAGTTCCCTGGTACCCAGCACAGAGGAAGTGAGGACGGACGTATCACTATGGTTCACTGGTACCCAGCACAGAGGAAGTGAGGACGGACGTATCACTACGGTTCCCTGGCACCCAGCACAGAGGAGGTGAGGACGGACGTATCACTACGGTTCCCTGGTACCCAGCACAGAGGAAGTGAGGACGGACATATCACTGTAGTTCCCTGGGACCCAGCACAGAGGAGGTGAGGACGGACGTATCACTATAGTTCCCTGGTACCCAGCACAGGGGAGGTGAGGACGGACGTATCACTACAGTTCCCTGGGACCCAGCACAGAGGAAGTGAGGACGGACGTATCACTACGGTTCCCTGGTACCCAGCACAGGGGAAGTGAGGACGGACGTATCACTACAGTTCCCTGGGACCCAGCACAGAGGAAGTGAGGACGGACGTATCACTACGGTTCCCTGGTACCCAGCATAGAGGAAGTGAGGACGGACGTATCACTGTAGTTCCCTGGTACCCAGCACAGAGGAAGTGAGGACGGGCGTATCACTGTAGTTCCCTGGTACCCAGCACAGAGGAGGTGAGGACGGGCGTATCACTGTAGTTCCCTGGTACCCAGCACAGAGGAAGTGAGGACGGGCGTATCACTGTAGTTCCCTGGTACCCAGCACAGAGGAGGTGAGGACGGGCGTATCACTGTAGTTCCCTGGTACCCAGCACAGGGGAAGTGAGGACGGACGTATCACTGTAGTTCCCTGGTACCCAGCACAGGGGAAGTGAGGACGGACGTATCACTACGGTTCCCTGGGACCCAGCACAGAGGAAGTGAGGACGGACGTATCACTACGGTTCCCTGGGACCCAGCACAGGGGAAGTGAGGACGGACGTATCACTACGGTTCCCTGGGACCCAGCACAGGGGAAGTGAGGACGGACGTATCACTACGGTTCCCTGGGACCCAGCATAGAGGAGGTGAGGACGGACGTATCACTACGGTTCCCTGGTACCCAGCACAGAGGAGGTGAGGACGGACGTATCACTGTAGTTCCCTGGTACCCAGCACAGAGGAAGTGAGGACGGACGTATCACTACGGTTCCCTGGTACCCAGCATAGAGGAAGTGAGGACGGACGTATCACTGTAGTTCCCTGGTACCCAGCACAGAGGAAGTGAGGACGGACGTATCACTACGGTTCCCTGGTACCCAGCACAGAGGAGGTGAGGACGGGCGTATCACTGTAGTTCCCTGGTACCCAGCACAGGGGAAGTGAGGACGGACGTATCACTGTAGTTCCCTGGTACCCAGCACAGAGGAAGTGAGGACGGACGTATCACTGTAGTTCCCTGGGACCCAGCACAGGGGAAGTGAGGACGGGCGTATCACTACGGTTCCCTGGTACCCAGCACAGGGGAAGTGAGGACGGACGTATCACTGTAGTTCCCTGGGACCCAGCACAGGGGAAGTGAGGACGGGCGTATCACTACGGTTCCCTGGTACCCAGCACAGAGGAAGTGAGGACGGGCGTATCACTACGGTTCCCTGGTACCCAGCACAGAGGAGGTGAGGACGGACGTATCACTACGGTTCCCTGGTACCCAGCACAGAGGAGGTGAGGACGGGCATATCACTACGGTTCCCTGGTACCCAGCACAGAGGAAGTGAGGACGGACGTATCACTACGGTTCCTTGGTACCCAGCACAGAGGAAGTGAGGACGGACGTATCACTATGGTTCCCTGGTACCCAGCACAGAGGAGGTGAGGACGGACGTATCACTACGGTTCCTTGTTACCCAGCACAGAGGAAGTGAGGACGGACGTATCACTATAGTTCCCTGGGACCCAGCACAGAGGAGGTGAGGATGGACGTATCACTACGGTTCCCTGGTACCCAGCACAGAGGAAGTGAGGACGGACGTTATCACTGTAGTACCCTGGTACCCAGCATAGAGGAAGTGAGGATGGACATATCACTATGGTTCCCTGGTACCCAGCACAGATGAAGTGAGGATGGACATATCACTATGGTTCCCTGGTACCCAACACAGAGGAGGTGAGGATGGACGTATCACTACAGTTCCCTGGGACCCAGCACAGAGGAGGTGAGGACGGACGTATCACTACGGTTCCCTGGTACCCAGCACAGAGGAAGTGAGGATGTACGTATCACTACGGTTCCCTGGTACCCAGCACAGAGAAGTTGAAGGGACGGATGTTCCAGTCTGGCTCGCTGGTGTCCAGCACAGAGGATGCACTGGGTGGGCAATATTTCGAGGAACAAAGTGTCCCCGTGCTGCACTGAGTAGTGGCATTCGGGCTTGCTTTCCCCCCACCTGGCAGTGATGTCTCCTGTGACTGAGGATGGGGGGAAAGTCAGACCACAGCCTGACTGTGGTGGGTGTGTCTGCTGGTTAGAGAGGAGGCCTTCTATGTAACCCGGCCTGGCCTTGGACCTTTGGCCAATCACCTGCTGCAGCTTTCCAAGTGCTGGGATTACAGGAGTGAGCCACGACACGTAGCTCACACTGGCTTTCATTTTAAACTTAAAAAGAATTAACAATGGCAGGTGTGGGCACACCCTCAGCAATGCACAGCTAGGTGACATCACCGCTGTGTGGACATCCTCGACTCAATGAGTTTACACATGCCACTGACGTCACCTGGGCCCGCGTGAGATCAGGGACTGGCGCTGTACACCTGGACTGTTATTGAGGGAGACATAACACAGCCACGTGTGGACATGTGTACGTGTCATGGGCCGCTAACTGTACTCTGTAGTGTCTGGCTTCCTTCACCAGGCAAACCTTATGGATCCCTGTTCTGGGAAAAAAATCACTCATCAACACTAGCAGCAGAGGCAAGACGAGCTCCCAGCATGCACTGCGTGTGCCTTTTCCAGTGCTGATTTCTGTTTGATGTTGAGACAGTGTCATCATACAGCCCAGGCTGGCCTGGAGCTCACAATGCTCCTGCCTCAGCTTCTTGACTGCTGGGATGACCCGTGTGCGGCCCCCACACCAGGCCTGCTTCTCTTCTCCTCCAGAAACATAGGTCTGCACATGTAATGACTCATGGTGCCTTTCCAAGCCCTGACTGGCCCGATGCTCAGCCCTGGGGCACGGATGGTGGGGGCAAGATCAGGGCTCAGGCTGAATGGAGGGGGCGGGTGGCGCCAGGACCCCACTGAAGTTTACCGGCCTGGCACATGCCCTCCTTGTCCCAAGGAGTCCTCACTCTGGGGGCAGTGATGACCCACCTCAGCTGAGGTGGAGCTGGGATCTAACATGGATAGAGAGGCTCATGGGGCATGAGTGGGAGGGGAAGCCACTTGAGGGTGCTTGCTGTGGAGACAGCTGGGAGGCATAAAGGTGTGGGCAGTGCTGCCCTGCCACCCCAGGCCTCTCTCTACCATGAAAGCCCGTGCTGGGCCACAGGAAGAGGTTATTTAATCAAACAAGGGCGCTGCCACCTTCCGAGTTGAAGGACACACTAGGTGTCACCTCTCCTCTGAGGAAGAGGCGACCCCGTCTGATTGGGGAAACACTGGCTCATGTTCCAGGGGAGTGTCTGACCTTCAAGGGAAAAGCTCATCTCCGAACAACTCTGGCAGGCACTTCTCTCGTGACACTGTTTGCCCGGATCTGAGCAGCTCGTGCAGTGCCTGCCTCACACACCGGACCACTTCTGGGAACAGAATGGGTCAGCCGTGAGCCGTTCCTGAGCAGCCTGCCTCAGACGCAGCCCTGGACAGCCCGCCATGTGGCACGGACCACTGAAGGTTCTGTTTTATGAGGCACCAGCCAGGCTTTCTGGGAACTCGCCATCACTAGCCCCCCCCCCCCCACCTTGCCCTTTACTTTGTCCCCAGAGCCACGGCTGACCCTGGCATGGATAACTATCAGTACTAAGTGATGGCTGCCCACTAGTGCACATGCCCTGCGCTGGCATGGGGCCTACACAGGGGCCCTGCCTGACCTGTAGGAGGTGCCCAGGCTCAGGTGATGTGTCAGGGACCCTGGGCCCTGGCCACAGATGTCTTCTCTGGCAGCTTGGCTGGGTCTGAGATGACTATCAGACACCCAGGTGCATGAACTACCCCAAGTTCCTGCAGGGCTCCCTTACAGACCTATGGACTGGCGGGGGCAGGTTGGCCTGCTGCTCTGGCCAGGGTTTGAGCTTGTGGCGGTTTGATTCAGGTGCTCCCCATAAACTTAGGTGTTCTCAATGCTAGGTTCCCAGCTGATGGATATTTGGGAATGAATGCCTCCTGGAGGGAGTGTATTGTTG
This sequence comes from Dipus sagitta, assembly GCA_036346955.1. NCBI lineage: Eukaryota > Metazoa > Chordata > Mammalia > Rodentia > Dipodidae > Dipus > Dipus sagitta. The sequence goes on along the minus strand of CM070771.1, from coordinate 17,371,055 downwards.
GGGCCGGGCTTATGGGTGTTATAGCCAGTCTCCCCAAGTCAGTGTTTGGCCCACTCTCCTGTTGCTATTGTCCGCCTGATGTTGGCCAGGGGGTGATGTCCACCCCTCTGCTCATGCCATCGTTACCCTCTGCCATTGTGGAGCTTCCCCTCGAGCCTGTAAGCCAAAATAAACCTTTTTCTCAGAAGCTGCTCTTGGCTGGGTGATTTCTACCAGCAATGCTGAACCTGACTGCAACAGAGCTCAAATCTGCCCTCCGCCCAGATTAGGGACAGGCCATCAATGGGGTGACTCAGTGGCAAAGAGATGGGTGCCAGTCACTCAGCATGCCCCCCCATGTGCTGCCTCTCTGCCACTGGCCAACAGTTGAGGGCTGACACGTGTGCCAGGCCCAGTGTTGAGGGCTTCATACGTGTACTGAGTCATTTGCTCCCACTGAGCAGAGTGTAGCTAGCATGTGAAGGCTCAACTCAAACCCACCCCCCAACTCTTGGACATTCTGGAGCCCCCATCATGGGCAGAAAACCACACGTGTTCTCAGCCTTGTGCCCCTGAGGCTCCAAAACCATCTCGCAGCCTGGTGGAAGTGAGTTCGTGGCACACGTGTATCCAGTCATGTGCCACCTTTTGTATCTGGCTTATGTGGGTCCTGGGAATCGAACCAAGGTTCTTTGGCTTTGCAGGCAAGCGCCTTAGCCACTAAGCCATCTCTCCAGCCCCCAGTTGGTCCTTTTGCACATGTCTCTCATAGATGAGAGGTGCTGATGACCCTGCAAGGCACACGGCAAGCAGCCATTGAGAGGTGACGCTGAGGAGCACCTCCAGGACAGGGACAAACCATGGGGCCAGCAGACCCCACAGAGGGTGGGGATAGGAGTCACTCTCTTCATAGGCCACGAGGCCGAGTCCCATGGCTGGAACCTGGTGCTCGTCAATGGGTCCTCACGGTGTCCTGGCCATACATCAGGCCCAGGCTGGGACTGAACAAAACAGACACCTGGGTACATATTAAGACCATGTGGGCTGCAGGGAAGGGTGGGAGTGGCTGCTCTCCTGTGCCCAGAGCTGAGATGGCTGAGACCCTGCTGACGCCCATCAGCCGCTTTCTCGTGGGTGTGACCACTCACCGGGTCCCTCGCGGGCTGTGGAGCAGCCTCGCTGGCCCAGCACTCGGGAGTCCACCCTGAGATCCCTGAAGCTGAGACCCAGCAAGTTCTCACTTACTGGGCAGAGGCGAGAGGAAGCAGAGCTGACCTCTCCACCTTGATCCAGAAACGACATTCGAGGGAGGTGTGGGTGACATTACGTGATTTAAAAGTTAATTAGAATGAGTGGTAGAAAGGCTAACAGCCTCAGGTGTTTATTTCCAAGAAGGCCTTGGAAGGAAAAGGAAGGGAAGGAAATCTAATCAAAAGCTTTGTGAGGTAGCGCATTAGGAAATAATCACACTGCTAAATCACCCCGCGTCTGCACCCTAACGACTCTGCTGCTCCGGGGCCCTCACCCTGGCAGCCAAGCGCAGGCGCTGTGGTGTGGTGGGGCCCTCGGCCCCTGGGGCGATGGGAGGGAGAGACCGAGGGGCTGAGTCTGCCAAGGAGGGCAGCTCTACCCCATACACATAGGGCTTCCTTCTTTCTTTTCTTCCTTCCTTCCCTTCACACTCCCTGAAACCACAGATGAGACCAGATAGATGCCAGGTGACCGAATGTGTGACAGGTGTGAAGCCAACGACCTGTGGGGCCTGGGTGAGAGAGCTGGGAGGGGTCCCTGGGGAAGAAGCTCTTGGGCCCCTTAAGGATGTGTCAGGTCAGTAGGTGGGTGGGCCTGACTTGAGCTCCTAGGTGACCACCCTCCCCCACATCAGGGAGGCTGCTGAGAAGGCTCTGTCCTTGTAGCATTGCCATTTGCCACCTGAGGACCACACAGCCAAGGTGGCTGGCTGGCCCCACCTGCCTGGAAGGATAGAGTGGGTGGGAGATGTATTCACTCCACAAACTCTTGTGGGGCCTGGAGACACAGGGGAACAGAAGAGCACTGATGGGACATTTCCATATCAGAGCCCTCCCTGGGACTGTTCTGCTCCCACAGCTGTACCTGTCACTAGGTCCCCTGGTGCCCTGCATGGAGGCCCTGATGCCCAGGCCTGCTGGGTGGGCTGGCCTGACTCCCCTATGACATGTGGACCAGGGTCTATCTGGGAGCCTCTGCCTGAACTCGGCCCTGAGTGCTGAGAAGCTGAGGTCAGGGGCCTCCCACCATCTCTGCTAAGTCCACCCCTGGCAGTGTGTCAGGCTGATAGATGGTCCTTCCTACCCACAGTGGTTCTCTCCTTGGTCCTCACACAGGCACTGTGCTGAGGTACTTCTCGGTGAACATTGCTTACCACGAAGTGTCATCACCTGCTCTGGCACGGCACAGGTTTGCCTTCCTCCACTCACTGGTTGGCACTGAAGGCCGTGCCCATTAGTTTTTATGTTTGAGTGTCTCTGAGCATGTCTCTCTTCTTTTCTTTTTTACTTTTGAGAGACAGCGAGAAAGAGGCAGAGGGAAAGAAAGAGGGAGAGAAAGAGAATGGGCACGCCAGGGCCTTCAGCAGCCACTATGAATGAACTCCAGATGTGTACAACCCTTGTGGAGTATGTGTGACATTGTGTGCTTGTGTCACTGTGCGTCTGGCTACATGGGACCTGGGGATTCGAACATGAGTTCTCAGTTTGCACAAGCAAGTCCTTCAACCACTAAGCCATCTCTCCAGTCCTCTTTTTTTTTTTTTTTTTTTTTTTCTGTTTTGAGGTAGGATTTCACTCTAGAGGACCTGGGGATCATTTTGCAGTCCCCAGGCTGGCTCTGAACCAATGGCAATCCTCCTACCTCAGCCTCCTGAGTACTGGGATCAAATGTGTGTACCACCATGTATGGCCTTTTTCCTTTCGTTTTTTTAAAAAAAATCTTAGCTGGGCATTGGAAGGCAGAGGTAGGAGGCTCACCATGAGTTTGAGGCCACCCTGAGACGACATAGTGAATTCCAGGTTGAATTCCAGGTTAGGCTGGGCTAGAGTGAGACCCTACCTTGAAAAAAAAAAATCTTTTGTGGCTGGGCGTGGATGGTGCACGCCTTTAATCACAGCCCTCAGGAGGCAGAGGTAGGAGGATTGCTGTGAGTTCAAGGCCACCTTGAGACTACATAGTAAAATCCAGGTCAGCCTGAGTAAGGGCGAGACCCTACCTCAAAAAACAAAGGAAAACAAAAAACAAGATAAAACAAAAAAAAATCTTTTGTGTGTCTGAAATATGTGCACACGCATGTGGAGGTCAGAGGACATCCTTGGATGCCGGTCCTGCCTCCCCACATGTTGGAGGCAGGGTCTCTTGTTACCTGCAGCTGTGAACACAAGACTAGATGACCTGCGAGCTTCAGGGCATGCTCTTGTCTCTGCCTCTCCTCTTGCAGCAGGAGAGCTGAGATGACAGTCACACTACCTGGCTCTACATGGGTTCTAGGGATCCAAACTCAGGTCCTCACGCTTGCACCGACAGCACTCTATTCCTGAGCCATCTCTCCAGCCCCTCTGAGCATCTCTCAAGGCCGGGCAACAGCCGCCGCCTGGCGCTGACAGCTCAGCTGCCCTGTGACAGCTGCTCAGGAACAGAAGGCTTCTCCCAGCACCCTCACACTGGGGAGTGGCTGCGGTCACCAGCTCTAGTCCCCAGCATCCTGGCACTGATCCTACCAAACCTACTATGAAGATACTGATTCCATTCCCATGGCCTCAGAGTCTCAACTCCTTACATATTAGCTTACAAGTCTCAGGTTCAGGCATCCCAAGGCCATCACCCTCCAGTGAGAAGCTGGGCAAGTTACATGCTTCCACAATGCAAGGGAGGGACAGTGCCTGATGACACTCCTCACATCCTAGAAGAAATGACAAAAGAACGGAGTGGCAGCCCTGACATACCAGTTTTCACTGTAACGGGATTTAGAACCACCTAGGAGACAAATCTGTAGGCATGTCTGGGAGGGATTTCGAGACTAGGTTAATGAAGGTGGGAGGTTGGAAGACCTACCCTGAATGTGGGCAGCACCTTGCCATGGGCTGGGGTCCTGGATTGAATCAAAAGGAGAAAGAGAGGGGCTGGAGAGATGGCTTAGAGGTTAAGTGCTTCTCTGTGAAGCCTGAGGACCCCGGTTCAAGGCTCGATTCCCCAGGACCCACGTTAGCCAGATGCACAAGGGGGCGCATGCGTCTGGAGTTCGTTTGCAGTGGCTGGAGGCCCTGGTGCGCCTATTCTCTTACTCTATCTACCTCTCTCTCTCTCTGCCTCTTTCTTTCTCTGTCACTCTCAAATTAAAAAAAAAAAAAAAAAGGAAAAAGCAAGTAGAGCACTAGCTCTCTGCTTCCTGATCGTGGACTGAGCGTGACCAGATGCCTCACACGCCATCCCCCTGCTTCCGGCCTCGGTACACCCTAGCTTCAAACCACGACGCGAACTAACTCTTCTACCCTCGAGGTGCTTGTGTCAGGTACTTTGCTGCAGTCACGAGAAAAGTAACCAACACAAAGTGCAAGGCCGTCAGACCTCGCAGCCTGACACCATCCCCTTGCTGCAGACTGAGCGGGAATGGCCCCTTGTCTCAGGACTCTGCCTCACCTCAGTCAAGAATCGCTTAGTCCCCAGAGGCCTACTGGGCGGAGGACACCCACTGCCCCGGGCTCATCCCAGCCCATTCGTGACAGAGGACCACGCAACATGGCAGGGAGGGAAGCGCCTTCCTGCAGGGGTGCAGGACCCACCCTGCTGGGGACACAGGCACCCCACACTCCGTCACACCCCCGCCATCTGCCGGCTCATTTGTTAATTACCGAGCAGATAATTCATCACCGTGGTCTGCTTGCCTTCTGTTTATCACCCGCTGTCTGCATCCACTGAGCTCCCAGTGAGCAGAGATGAGCACCATTAATAAGGAAGAGGTGGGGGAGGGTGCTGGTGGCTCCCTCCCAAACCCCTCACAGTTCCCTGACAGGGCTGGAGAGATGGCTTAGCGATTAAGGCACAGGCCTGTGAAGCCTAAGGACCCAGGTTCGATTCTGCAGGTCCCACATAAGCCAGATGCACATGGTGGTACATGCATATGGAATTTGTTTGCAGTGGCTAGAGGCCCTGGTGTGCCCATTCTCACTCTCTGTCCCTCTGTATCTCTCTCTCCCTCTCTAATAAATAAATTAATAAAAAATTTAAAAAATAAAAAAAATTTAAGGGGCTGGAGAGATGGCTTAGCGGTTAAGTGCTTGCCTGTGAAGCCTAAGGACCCCGGTTCGAGGCTCGATTCCCCAGGACCCACATTAACCAGATGCACAAGGGGGCGCATGCATCTATAGTTCATTTGCAGTGGCTGGAGGCTCTGGTGTGCCCATTCTTTCTCTCTGTACCTGCCTCTTTCTCTCTCTCTCTGTCACTCTAAAATAAATACATAAAAATGAACAAAAATTTTTTTTAAGTTCCCTGACAGTGGCTGGTGGGAGGGATGAGTCCTGCCTCCTCCAGGCAAGTCGGATCCCACACCAGGGCCTTTTTCCGTTTACGTTAGGCAGACCGGGCAACCCTGCAATGCTTTGGAGTTGCCTGATGTCAAAAGTGGGAGCTGGGGCTGGGAAGATGGCTCAGTGGTTAAAGGCAGTTGCGTGCAAAGCTTGCCAGCCTGGGTTTACCAGTACCCACATAAAGCCAGATGCACAAAGTGGCATGTGTGTCTCGAGTTTGTTTGCAGCAGCAAGAGGCCCTGGTGCTGTGTCCATGCATGTTTTCTCTCTCTAATAAATAAGTAAAATAATTTTTTTAAAAGTAGGAGCTGGAGGGACTTAAGAGCTCCTCGTAAGTTTACTCCAAAGGTGAGAACTTTTCTCCTCCTTTTCCAACCAGGACGGGGACTGTAGCCTTCCTGGGGACTCCCTGGCCAGGCACATTGGTGGCCTTTATGGCAAACAGATGATGGATGTCTGTAAAGCACCAGGTTCTGTGTCCTTCTGGTCACCCACAAGTGCCTTGAATGTCTGCTGGCCCTGCTGGTCACACCACCCCTCACCTTCCACAAGCACACATTCTCCATCGAGCACGACACAGAAACATCCTTAGTGGTGGCGGTGGGGGGTGGAGAGGAGCAAGAGGAGAATGAGAAGGCAGGAGGCAGGCTTGCATGGAGCAGGCATTTCCTCCTCAGTGCCCTGGGCCTTCATCCTCACTGACAGTGTCCATCTGCCTGCCCTTCCCCCAGCTGCTCCACCAGCAGCACCCCCCCCCCTCCGGCCCCTGGAGGCCCTTACATCTCAGATGGGGCCACAGCTGAAACTTCCCAAGACACTCAGCTAATAGTTCAGCCCCTTGATGGGGCAGCTGGGCACTCTGGGCCCTTGATGGCTGGTGACTCTGGACTGGCCTCTGTGATCACAGCATGCGCCAGCATGGTTCTCTCTTGCACTGCTGTGGGGACTTTTTACTGTGGAGGCTGGGGAGAGTCATGGTGGGCCAGAGCCCACAGCTGAGCAAGCCCCAACCCCTGCCTGGGCAAGAGCAGGAGGGAAACAGGCAGAAGACGAGGAGGAAGCTGAGGGGCACTAGAGAAAGGACACAGCAAGAGTGGCCTGCTGCCCAGCAAGTCCCCCCGTGCTCCCGAGGGCTCATCATCTCAGCCAGCCCTGGTCTCTCATGCTTGCTGGGTGCAGGAAGGTGGGCGGAACAAGGACCTTTAGGCCTGTGGTCAGGGAGAGTCTGGAGCCAGGCTCTTATCCACATCGCACAGCTGTGCTGGGGCCAGGGATGTGCTGCTGGGCCCTGGGCTGCGGCTGCCCAGTGGAACCCCGGCTCTCCTCCGTGCATACATTAATTATGACAGAATAAACAACACTGTTTTGAAAAATGCGTGTTTCCATGTGATTGCCTTTTTTTAATTGGTTGGTTTAACATTTGAAATCTGATTTAATTTCATCTTGCATTTCCTCAGCACGGGGTCAGGCTGTGAGTGGGGGACTCGTTAACGGAGTGCCATCACTAATGGTGGAACGGGGGTCTTGGAGCACGCACAGGGCCCCTGAGGGTGTCAGCTGCCCTGCCACAGCTCTGGAAGGGGTTCTGGGCTCTGAGCCTGCCAGTGCCTGTTCTCTGAGCTCCAGGCGGTAGCCTCACCCAAGGACGGAGCCCGCCCGGCCCGTGGGGGAGAGGAGAGTGGGTGGGTGGGGTCTCCACTTCAGCTCAGCCGCTCAAGCTCCCAGGGTTCCGCTACCCCGGAATCTTCTGGTTGGGGTGGGGTGAGGCGGCAAAGGGCTGAGAGGCGAGGGCTCGTCCTGGCCTTCAGCGTGGGAACAGGACTATGTGAAGACCCCACGAGACGACGCCTGAAGAACGTGGCACTGCCACTGTAACTGCCCTACAGACTAGGGTCTCCATGGGGTGCCCATGCCTCCCAGGGGGCTGGGCCCCCAGTTCTACCTGCCCCTACGCCTGCCTGGTGCCCACACTTACACCCATGGCCAGTAGCTCATCAGTGTTGGGGATGCTGTGGCACAGATGCTGTGTTCCAGTAGCCCGTGAGGAGACCCCAAGGTATGTGTGACAAGTCTCCCCAAGTCTGTGTTTCTCGGCTCCCACATGGGCCCACAGCATGATGCCCTTCCCTACTCCTGCACTCCTGAGTCTGAATATTGCAGGACAGCCCTGAAGCTTGGCTGGGGCCTGCCAACTCTGCCAGCGCTGGTGTGTACCAGGACTCCCTCTGGCTCTACCTCATCTTGCCATGCCACCCAGAGGCCAGACTGGACTGAGTCCCACTGCTGCTGTGGCTGTCTGAACATTCAGCATTGCAAGCCAGGACGTGGCCCAGCACCCAGGGTGGGGGCATGGGCACTGGGGCTGTGAGGCCAGCTGTGAAACTGGGGTGAGGAGCCCAGGCAGGAAGCAGGGTCTCCCAAACAGTGAGTCCCTCAGGAGAGGGGGGGGGGCTCGGTGGGACAGGCTCAAGAAGGGTAGAGGCACAGAGCCCAGAGCAGCCCGTAAGGTCTGAGCCTGTTACCTGCTGCCTCTGGCTATCAGGGCAGATGGTGGGACTGCTGCCCCCAACCCAGGCTACTCGTCTCTGTGAGCTCAGAGTATTTCTGCAGCCTAGAACCCACATTATGCCCTCTCACACTTGCGGTGCCGGTGCCAGAGACACCCCCGCCTGCAGGTTCTAAGGGCGCCACCCAGCACGAGCACAGGTCACTGGGACTCCCACTGAGGCTCCCGCTGTGGTCAATGGTGGCTGGCTCAGGTCCAGGCACAAGAGAGATGGATCCCTGTTCTGAGGCACCAACACTCAGACAGAGTGGCTAGTTCACTTGGCACTCCTTCCCTGGTCCCTGTGCTGAGCAAATGTGACCCGAATCCCGCCTGCAACTGCCTGGGGACTGAGGCCCAGCAGGTCTGTGGAAGCCTCTGGGCCCCGTGCCTTCCTAGGATTCCAGCTCCTCCAGCATGGGCCTGGTGGCAGGAGGAGCCCAGGCACGCCCGGACACCTGTCCCCTAAGCCCAGCTTTAGGGCTGAAGGGCAGCAGCGGCTGGGGGCCTGACGGCAGCTTTGCGCCTTGACAGTGGTGCTTTGCTCAGGGGACAGGGAGGGCCCACATGTACCACAGGCTAGCCCACCTAGGATGGCCAGGGCCCGGGACCATTCAACCTTCCACGTGTCCCCAGGGCACGTCCGGTAAGCTCTGGGGTCAAGGCGAGACCAGAGTAGCTCTTGCCCTTCCAGCCTTTAGGCAGAGGCCAGAGGCCAAGCCTCCATGGGCAGGGGGGACGGCACAGCACTTGGGCAGTGAGTACCCAAGCCCAGCACTTTGACAGCTGGAGACCCTGATGAATGGCAGAGCCCTCTGAGTTGAAAGCAGTGAACTCTTGCCGGGACCACTTACAAGAGACTTGAGATGGGGCTTGCTGACGCTCGCTGGTGGAAGGAAGGGTGTGGGGACGGCCCTCAGACTCCCACCGAACAGCTCAGGCACCAGCTGCATGCAGTGCTGCACAAGGCCTCAGGGCAGACACAGCATCCAGAGGGTAACAGGTCACAAGACAGCAAGCTCCCCAGAAGAGGCTACGGGGTGACCATGCACGCTGGGGTGAGACTTGTTGTTAGGGCTGCTTGGGGGTTTCCACACTCTGGGAGTAAACCCTCGCACTGCACTCTATGTAGCCCCAACAACTTATTATTTTGGTGTTTTGTTTTTTTGAGGTAGGGTTTCACTCTAGTCCAGGCTGACCTGGAATTCACTATGTAGTCTCAGGGTGGCCTCGAACTCACAGCGATCCTCCTACCTCTGCCTCCCAGAGTGCTGGGATTAAAGGCATGCAACACCTCGCCCAGCAAGAACTGGTTTTGATGCAACCGTACTCTGGTCCATAGTCTGAGCACTACCTGGTGTGAGTAGATGTGTGTTCCTGGCTCCCCAGGGACAAAGTTTCACACAACGTAGCTTCCACATTTTGGCCTTCTGGCAGCTTCCAGAAGTTCCTAGAATGTTGTCCCACAGGTCTTCACAACTAGCTACTTATCACTCTCTAGGTCTCCCCAACAGAGTAAATGTTTGTGTGCTTTAATGGCTTTCAGCTTGATGGCATGCCGGGACTGTGATTTGGCTTCTGTGTGTTTACCATAGGAACGTCAGGTGTAACCACAGGGGAACAAAGGGGCTGGTGAGGAACAAATGTCTGCCTCTGGGTGACAGCAGGCCCAAGAAGCCCCTGACAGCACGGCGGGAGCCAGCATTCCTCAGGTGGCCAACACACCTGGTAAAGAGCATTCAAGGAGTGTGGCTGAAGCTGTGCGAGACACAGCCATGCTGCGACGCCCACAGGCCTGAATATCCAGAGGGTGCTGTCCCCAGGGAAGGTGTTCTTCACCCACGTGACCATGAAGGAGGGACTGGAGGGCTGGGTGAGGTGGGAAGAGAGGCCGAGCTGCCCCATGAGGTCTGTGTCAGAGAGCCTGTCTGGACCAAAACTATCTTCTGTGAGGCCTGCCAGGCCTGTTCCCAGACACTCCTGTAGCTGGGCACGTGGCCCCATGGAGAGCCACATGGCTTGTGGCTGCTGTGCTTGCGACTGTGACATGCCGGGGGTGCGGACGAGCCCAGGAGGCCGTGGCTCGAAGACACAGCTGATGAACGCTGACAGGCCTGAGACATGGCTCTCCCATGGCCCTCCTGTTTACATGGCCTGCGACAGCAGCAGAGACAGGCACAAGCGCTGAGGCCGGAGGCAGTCATCTGGTGCCTGTCATGAATGGCAGAGGGGCAAAAGCCCTAAGGGGAGCTTGGCGCTTGAGGTCCGGGCAGGACCAGCTCCACAAGGCCAAGGGTGAGGAAAGAGTAGTCGGGGAGGGACCCCGCAAGGTGATGGAGCGGGGTGAGGAGAGAGCACTCGGGGAGGGACCCCGCAAGGTGATGGAGCAGGGTGAGGAGAGAGCACTCGGGGAGGGACCCCGCAAGGTGATGGAGCGGGGTGAGGAGAGAGCACTCGGGGAGGGACCCCGCAAGGTGATGGAGCGGGGTGAGGAGAGAGCACTTAGGGAGGGACCCCGCAAGGTGATGGAGCGGGGTGAGGAGAGAGCACTCGGGGAGGGACCCCGCAAGGTGATGGAGCGGGGTGAGGAGAGAGCACTCGGGGAGGGACCCCGCAAGGTGATGGAGCGGGGTGAGGAGAGAGCACTCGGGGAGGGACCCCGCAAGGTGATGGAGTGGGGTGAGGAGAGAGCACTCGGGGAGGGACCCCGCAAGGTGATGGAGTGGGGTGAGGAGAGAGCACTCGGGGAGGGACCCCGCAAGGTGATGGAGTGGGGTGAGGAGAGAGCACTCGGGGAGGGACCCCGCAAGGTGATGGACCGGGGCAAGGCAGAGAGCACTCGGGGAGGGACCCCGCAAGGTGATGGACCGGGGTGAGGCAGAGCACACACAGAAGGGTCTTTTAGAAAACTACACAGGGTTAAGCGCCGTCTGGCAGTCCTGGCTCAGGCATATTCACACCCAGCTGCTCAACAGACTCGGCTGTTAAATGGGACAGCAGTACCCGCCACACTAGTGCGGCAGAGGCTTGAGGGGTGTATAGTGCCCCAGACGAGAGCCATGTGGCGGCTCCCCTCTACTAGTTCAGAGCTCGGCGTCAAGGAAGGCTGCAGGCTGGGGAGCCCTGAGCAGCAAGGCTGTGGCAGGCACCCCAGGGCCAGGCAGTGCTGGTCTCTGGGCTCCCTCGGTGAGCTGGTGTGAGGATAAGAAGGGCGGATGGCGCATCCGAACGGAGGGTGTTGTTTCTTGACTGCGCCCTGTCTGGTGGCTCTTAGACGAGGGTCTGGGGTATCCACACAGACTTGGGGTCTCTACAGGATACTGTGGGGTCTTTAGGAACACGCCCGACTCGGGCCTCTGGAAGCCAGCAGTGGCAGCGCAGCCAAGAGTCCCGCGGGAGGAGGAGTGCCGCCTGAGAACCCTGCCGAGAGCCTAGCGCCTTAAACCATGGTCACCACGACATGTGGGGCTGTGTAACTGAAAATGGGGGGATTCTAAAAGCTTAGCAACAGCACGAGGTTTCTGAACCTGCAACAACCAAGAATTCACAATAAATCAAGTGTCTCTGCCAGTGCTCACTCGTATTGTGCCACGTGACTTCACCACAGCCTTGGTTTAGAACCCACACCTTTGCTATGCGCAGACCGCCACGCCACACAATGCCAACTAATGCTGCCTGAAACACCCCAGCTCAGCTTTTTTTTTTTTTTTTTTAGGTAGGGTCTTGCTTTAGCCCAGGCTGACCTGGAATTCACTATGCAATTTCAGGGTGGCCTCAAACTCCCAGCAATCCTTCTACCTCTGCCTGGGATTAAAGGTGTGACCCACCACACCTGGGAGAGGGTGGAGGCAGAGAGAATGGGCTCTCCAGGGACGTCAGCCCCTGCAAACGAACTTCAGACGCATGTGCCACCCTTTGCATCTGGCTTTATGTGGGTGCTAGGGAACTGAACTCTGGTTGTTAGGCTTTGCAGGCAAGAGCCTTAATTGCTGAGCCATCTCCCTGGTCTTGTCAGCTTAGCTTTAAGACTATTGTATAAGTTGTGGTATTTTTACTGGACATACAAGTAAAGACTTCTAATATTTTCCTACCATCATTCCTCATTCAATAATCAAATCAGTATCTTTGGACTGGGCTGTGTTAGAATGCTTGATTTAAAAAATTGCTATTGGCCAGGTGTGGTGGTGTGCGCCTTCAATCCTGGCACTTGAGAGGCTGAGGTAGGAGGATCACTGTGAGTTCAAAGCCAGCCTGAGACTACCTAGTGAATTTCAGGCCAGCCTGGGCTACAGTAAGACCCTACCTCAAAAAACTTAAAAAAAAATTGCTATTTGATGACTGACTTGAGTTTTATGAACAATCATTAAATGAATTTTGACTGGGGTTTAGGGAAAAATTTCCAACAATGTCTGAAATGGCTCTAAACACACTTCTGCCATTTTGTGCCACAAATTTATGCAAAACAGAGTTCTTAGCACTGACAATTATAAATCAAAATATTGACCCACAGTGAAAAAACATTGGAGATGTTCTATGTCCTACAGTATCAAATGTTCAGCCAAGACTTAATGCTTTATGTAAAAATAAGCAGGCACATTCATGTAATTTTTATGCAAATTTGCTTTCTAAAGATAAATAAAATTATATGCAGGTAAACCAAAGAACTGTTTTAAATTTCCTGTGTGTGTGTGCTTGGGTGTCATCGTCAGGTACTGGCCACCTTCCCTGAGATAGCTTCTCTCACTGGCCTAGAAGAGCTCACCGACTCAGGGAGATTCCCTGGCCAGCAAGCTCCAGGGATGCACCTGTCTCCCCTCCTCAGCCCTGGGGTCATACATGCACGCCAGCCACCCAGCTTCATGTGGGTTCTGGGCTTGAACTCAAGCCTTCACGCTTGAGAGACAGCACTTTAGCAATCGAGCCATCTCTCCAGAAGCCCTTAAATTTCTTTTGGGATTTATTGGGAGTAAATGTTGGATTTCTATACCTATTTTACATACCTATATATATACCCAGTACCAAGTAAAAAATTTGGGGCAAAAAGGGATAATGAGTGGAAAAAAGTTTAAGCAGCCCAGCTTAGAGGAAATTGAGGGTCCCCCCTCCCCCGCCACCCTGGGCCCTTCTGTAGGCTCTCCTGTCCCAGTCTGTCACGGGCCCCAGAGCAAGAGCCTGGGGGAGTTGCAGGGCTGCATTTGGGTGTACCTGAACCAGGTGTGTGCGGGGGGTGGGGGGCAGAGTGGTGGGGTCAGCTGACTAGTGGAGGTCACCTGGCAACCGTGCTGCAGCTCAGATGTTCCTACAGCGTCTCTAAGTCAACACTCATCATTAATGTACACAGACCACGTAGAGCGGGCTCTGCACCACTGCTGTAGAAAGAAGCCAGCCTGGCTTGCTATAAATAGGGAGAACCTGTAAACACAAACTCGGTGTAAACAAACAGCAGGTAAGCCCATCTGCTGGCCCAGGGCAAACAGGCTTTGAGCCTAGGGCCCCTTGTTGGCTATGAACAGGGGCGCTGATGGTAGGAGGCTGCAGCCCGGGGGTGGGGGGACACTTTCAGACAAGCTAGCCTGCTGGGTGCCCAGACCTCAGAAAGAGGTGGCCCCAATACACAGGTTAGCCTGGGCTGAGGGGTAGCTCTTATCTGCAGAGTTTAACCCAAGCTTAGGGACAGGTGAGTGCCTGACATGACCAAACAGAGAAGAGAAGGCAAGAGAAAAGGAGGTGAGGGACTAGTGGAAAACTAGTCAAGGGTGCAGGGAGACCCCCTTAGAGGTCAGTGGAGGGAAAGGTGACCAGGAGCAGCATGAGTCCAGGGCCAGTGGTGTGACTATCAGCAGACCCATGAAAAACCTCCCTGGCCACGACAAGCCTCTCCCAGGAGGTGAGCAAGGGTCTCCACGGGGCACGCGCCTCACACTCGGCCTGCTCAGCCCTCTGCCCACGGGACGTCCAAAGACACTGAAGTTGATGCCACCCTGTCTTGCAGCAAGGAGCCTCAGGCATGGAGACTTTGCCTCCCCGGAGTCCTTGGTCTCTGCAGGAGCCTCAACAGCCACGGAGGCCCGCCCGCTGTGACGCACCTAACCCTGGCCGCAGCGTCACCGGGTCGTCCAGGCAGACCGCCCAGGAGGAACCCAGGGAGAATCCAGCCAGCTGGAATATCCCATGCAGAGAGCGCGGCAGCTGGCCCGGATGGGAGGCACAGAACTGGGGAGGAGTGGACAGGGTATGCAGGTGCTCCCTCTGGAGGCAGGCCTGGGAAAGAGTGGTCAGGGCAGGTGCTCCCCCTGGAGGGAGACCTAAGGACAGCACCTCTGGGAGGAGGCAGCCACTTTTCTGAGGAGAATTTGTCTCAGCACCCAACCGGGCTGTTCTGGGTGGGGACCTATCTTTCCAGAGCTCCAGGGAAGCAGAAGATCAAAGGCCTGGCCATTCTCTTTGATGGGGCCCGAGCTCAGAACAGAATATATCCTCCTCCAAACTGCTTCTGGCTTCTGAACAGCCCCCTGCTGGTGGAGTCTTTAAAGGGTAAGTTTGACACATCCCAGAGCCACATGGGCAGCTGGGCAATTGTCAGAGAGGAAGTGTTTCCTACATCATCCAAAATGGGCCGTCTGGAGGCTGCCTTTAGTATTTCGGATTGACAGCACCTTGGGTATATAGAGGCATCAGGTACCCATGCTGCTTGTGGGACAGGCCCTGTGAGGCCAACCCTGTTCAGTGCAGGTGACCTGCTCCTGCTGGGACTCCTGGGGAGTGTGGTGTGCCCTCCTGTCCCCTGAACCAGAGCTGATCTTGCAGGGCAGAGACAGGACGCTTGAGGACACCCTTCTCACCTCTCTCCCTCTCGAGACCTCAGAAGCAATTGCTTTAATATTATTTACAAGAACGGGTTTTCTAAGAAGCCACTGGGAAGCAGAGTCTATGCCGGGGAGAACTGGAAAGTGGAAGTGGGTGTTCAATATTAATACAACCACGCCAGAATGGAATCTGGTCCTCCTGGTAACCAGAGGCTGTTCACCGCTCCCTTGAGGGAGGCCTTCCACAAACTTGGATGTGAACTAATTAAGTTTGCACAGCTAATCAGGGCGGGCTGCCTTGGAGACTTGGAGCTCAGAACCAGAGACAGGCCGATATGAGCTATGAAGCCTCACTCCTTACCTCAGGCAGCCCTCCTGCCTATAGGCCAGTATGCTGCCCACCCAGTTTAGCCACCTCTGCTTCTGGTTAGGTACAGAGCCCTGTGTTTCTGCCCTCATGGGCTCTGTGAGCTCGACAGACCAGGGCTCGTACCCTGCTACACCCTCGGGGGGGTTGTGTGGTCCAATTCCAGTCCCTCATGTGAGTCTTCTAAGAGGAGCTCTTAGAGAGGCCAGAGTGCCACAAAGTGTGGAAGAGGCCTAGGAGCCAGATGCCCGGGGTAGACGGTCAGACAACTGAGCCCAGATGCATCCTGGGAGCCTGCACTGGGAATGCTAGGTAACTCTTTTTCTTTTTCCTTTTTGAGACTTTTATGTAGGTGAGGATGGCCTTGAACTACTGATCTTCCTGTTTCCACTGCCCTAGGGCTGGGATTATGGGTGTGTGCCAGCATGCTGGCTCTCTAAGTGACACCAAACACCCACTGCTGGCTGAGAATGTGCCCTGCCCAACAACGAGAAGAGACTGCGAGAAAGACGAAGGGCAGAGGATGGCATGCTGTACAGGCAGCCCACAGTATTTACTATGCAGGGGCTCACCACGGAAGGCCCTGGTAAAGAGGGCGAGCCACGGGTGAGAGGCAGGGTGTGACTGAGCGCAGGCCAGAGCTGCATGCAGGCCATGGACAGATGGTGGGAAGCCTGAGGCCAGAGCTTGCAGAGGGCCAGTGCCATGCTGCTCAGCCGGTGCGATGTCACAACTGCCCTCCTAGGCCTCCATTCATCAGGTGGAGGTTGTCCATGGCAGGACAGCCTTTACCAGGTCCCCCTGGCCCACGCTGCCTCGGCACCTGACCACAGCGTGGGGTCAGTGCAGTACTTAGAGGCCCAGTCAATGCGGGAGTTGGCATCAGGGGCTGAGGCCAACCACAACAGTTGAAACTTGAGAACTGGGGAGCCTCATCTAGGCCAGGTTGGGAGGGGGAGGCCAAGGCAGGGCTGACTAATGACAGCACAGTGTCCCTAAAGGGTCTCCTCCGTCAAGCTGGCTTTGCCAGGCTGTGAGCCAGGGATATACAATGCAGCTGGGATGGCACGAGGCTCCCAGAGGCCCTTGGGGCTGACAGTGATGGGGTGGGAGCAGGGGATGGCAGGTGGCAGCCGCAGCAGGCACAGACTGGGAGATGGGAGACTAGCAGGTGTCCAAGCAGAACAGAGAGGTGGTGTGGGGAGGAGGGCACCAAGAACTTGAATCTCTGCTTCCAGAGGCTTCTGGGGTGACCCTGGGAGCTTGTCTTCAGTGCTTCAGCTGGCCCAGCACTCAGGGAACAGGGCTGAAGTGGGACGGTACTGTGTGGCCTCAGCCCATGCCCACCACACTCAGCACATCCCTGAAGCGTGCTGATCAGAATTCTGTTTGCAGCTCGGGCTACATTCTCATTCTGGGCACCTTGGCCGGCAGAGGCTTCCCGAAGGCAGGAACAGAAGGGCTGCGAGGCCATTGTTTCTCTCCTCAGACCAAGGTTTCTTCTGCAAGATGGCTGGGAAGGGGAAGTGAAGGGCAGAATCTGATCAAAGGACCGGGTGGAGCCGGCATGGTGGGGCCAGCTCTCAGCTCTGGACGCTGACTGGAGCTGAGCTTGTTTGAATGACTTATTAAAAATAGATTACAATGCATTTAAGAGTCTCTTCCCAGATAAGGATCACATAATTAAAACATTGCCCTTGCTTGCTTCTCCCTACCTCTGTAATAAGGAGCAGCACTGGGCTCAAAGAAACCTGTGTCCCAACTTTCCTGTGGCCATGCTCCTCCAATATGCCAAGTGGGGGCTCTGAATCCACTGATACCTGAGTTTGCCCACTGCTACTTTTTCATGGGCCCAGGGTGGGACCCTGCTGTCACACAAAATGTGTGTGTGCCCACTTTGAGGTGTACTGGAGCATATCGGGGACACAAACCCCATCTTCTAGAGGCCTGAACCAGCACTTCTGAAGTTGTGCAGATCATCCAGAAATCCTATCACTCCCTAGCATGGCAGTGGCCTCGCAGCCCTTCTCTTCCTGCCTCCAAGAAGCCTCGGCCAGCACAGGTGCCTAGAGTGAGAATGTGACCTGAGATGTAAGTAGAATGCCAAAGACAGCACGGGTTCTGCTGGCCTCTGGTGCCTCCTGACGAGACACCCTGCCCTTCTACAACTTTCCAGCCTATGCTTCTGGATACTAGCTCCAGGCTCCTCCAGGAACAGCTGAGAGCACAGGATAATAACATAAAGCCAGAGATACAGAGATGGATCAGCAGTTCAGTTAAGGTATATTCCTGCAAAGTCTTACGACCCGGGTTCAATTCCCCAGTATCCACATAAAGTCAGATGCACAAAGTGGCGCATATATCTGGAGTTTGCAGATAAATGACTAAAAAAATATTTTTTTAAAAGGGACACAAGGGGCTGGAGAGATGGCTTAGTGGTAAAGCGCTTGCCAGTGAAGCCTAAGGACCCCAGTTCGAGGCTTGATTCCCCAGGACCCATGTTAGCCAGATGTACAAGGGGGCGCACGCGTCTGGAGTTCGTTTGCAGTGGCTGGAGGCCCTGGCGCGCCCATTCTCTCTCTCTCTCTCTGCCCCTTTCTCTCTCTGTTGCTCTCAAATAAATAAAAAGAAATTAAAAACAAAACGAAAGTAACCTTTCCTCATTTAAAATTTTGTTTGTTTATATTTGTGACTGTTGGCAGGTAAGATGACAAATAATATGTTTTGTCTGCAGTGGCTCCCCTTCCCTTGGAGGAAAACTAAATCTGTATACTCTTTCTACATTAATGGTAGTGAGTATGGAATATGATTGGTTAAAGCAAAAGATCACAAGGGGGCTGGAGAGGTGGCTTAGCAGTTAAGCACTTGCCTGTGAAGCCTAAGGACCCCAGTTCGAGGCTCGATTCTCCAGGACCCATGTTAGCCAGATGCACAAGGGGGCACACGCGTCTGGAGTTCATTTGCAGTGGCTGGAAGCCCTGGCGCGCCCATTCTCTCTCTCTCTCTCTCTCTTTCTTTCTCTCTCTCTCTCTGTCACTCTCAAATAAATAAATAAAAATGAGCAAGAAAAAAAAATTAAATAAAAAAAAAGGGACGCAAGGCCAGTATGAGTTCGTTTGCAGTGGCTGGAAGCCCTGGCGCGCCCATTCTCATTCTCTCTCTCTCTCTTTCTTTCTTTCTCTCTCTCTCTCTCTCTCTGTCACTCTCAAATAAATAAATAAAAATGAGCAAGAAAAAAAATTAAATAAAAAAAAAGGGACACAAGGCCAGTATGGGCGGATGCGGCAGCGGGGAGGGTGTGATGGAGGACTGCATTTCTCTGCACTGTGCATCTTCTTGTCAGTGTAACAGGAAATGTCTAAGGCCAACCTGGAGTTTCATAGTGCAGGCACAGGGCCAGGCCCACCAAGCAGCCCTGCCCTTGACTAGCAGTGGAGGCTCATGGGCTCCCAGGGGCTAGAACGCAGCAACAGCAAGGAGCACAAGACTATGGTTCCATGCAGATGCACACCCCAGCTGGGAGGGACCAAGAGGGCTGGGTGCACATGTCTTCCTCTGATCTCACACCCTTGACATGAATGAAGTGCATGACAAAGACACTTGAGAGAGGAACCATGAGGAGTCTGTCCAGGCAGGGCCACCACAAGGAAGGGTTGGCTGGTCCCACCGTCAGATTCTCAGACTTAACCCAGGGTAGCACTGTTCCCCAGAGAAACAGACCAGCAACAGAGGTGCTTCCTGGTAGGCAAGGCCAAGGCCCTCCCAACCTCTGCCTCAGAAAGGTTTCCAGGACTGGGGAGACAGATGGCTTACTGTACGAGCACGAGGACCCAGATTCAGATACCTAGCACTCACGTACACGATGGGACCATCTAGAGTCCCAGAGCTGGGGAGGAGACAGGAGGATCCCTAGGGCTTGCTGGCTAGTTAATCTAGCCAAATTGGTGAGGGAGAGATGCTGTCTTGAAATAAAAGGTGGAGAACAATTGAGGAAGACACTCCTAATCCACCTCTGGCCTCCACACTCACATGACACGCACATGCATATACCTGTACACACATCTTCATACACAAGGAAATACTTCCAGGAGCCCGGTGGACCAGAACATCACACACTGGCTGAAGGGGCAGGAGGTGAGTCGCCTTGGCAGTGTCCTCTTAACCTGTGATTGGGGAGCCAACCAGCACCCCATAGGGACACACCTCTGAGGTGGCAACCATGGGCAGGTGACATGGATGCTGAGTATGGTCACCTTGTTTCAGCATATCCCTACTACTGACCAGAGACTCCCTGGCATGCCCAGCAGACCCTCAATACTCCAATGGCTATGGCCACAGGACTGACATTGAGAACCCCCAGCATAACCAACACCCCACATGGTGACCCCTGGTATACCCCATGCCCCACCCAGGGAACCCCTGGCACACTCGCTATCCCACCCAGTGACTCCCTCACAGACACCCAGCACAGTAACCCGTATGCTTCACCCCAGATCCTCAATGAATGACCCCTTGAACACTGAACTGCCTCACAGTGACACCTTCAGTACCCAGTACCCCACCCAGTGACCCTGGCACACTCCATACCACCTGCACAGTAACCCTGGCACACAACCCTGGCAGGGTGGCCCCGAGCACAGAGCCACAGCAGCGTGGCTGCCCCGCACTCCCACGCCAGCCTCTTCACCCTGGGACGAAGCTGGGCAACCCAGCAGGCTCGACCTCAGTAGATCTGGGGTCCTGTGTCTCCAATAAGGCTCTCAAGGGAGCCTACTACTCCTGGCTCATGGGTCACAAGTGAGAAATCCAAGACAATGGCCAAGCACCATGCCGTTGCTGTCATGGGGAAAAGCTCTTCAGCCTGGTTTGTGGGTGACAGAAGACGTTTGGAGCAGTGAGCCACCATCCACGTGCATGACCTCACATGAGCCCCAATCCACGTGCACGACCTCACATGAGCCCCAGTCCATCCCAACACAGGCCTCCTATGTAGTGGCATTGGCCCTCTGCCAAGTAAGCTCTTGGGCTTCCACAGGCTGAACCTGTCTTAGATTCTCAGATTCTCTAGTTCCCAGCCCAGGATTGGGTACCAGGATGGCCAGGGAGATACTGGCTCAGACTGACTGAGAGCACGTGGTGGGCTCTAAACCATCCCCTCCTTCTGGCCTTGACTGTCACAGGGACTTTAAGAAAACATCAGAAAGCAAGACAAGACTAAATGCAATCATGCTGTACCTTGGCTATGCCATTAATCTCCCAGGCACCAATGGGTAATTTAATTACTGCGAGTATGTAATGAGTTGCAATCGTCAATTAGCACCATCATGGCTCACAGTTGCTGAGTGGAGCTGGGAGCCTATGTCTACCTTGGTGATTATGAGGACCAGCCACGTGCTCTTGGTGATCGTAAGGACCAATACATGACTGAGGATCTTTCAGAGGTCTCTCAGCAGTACTGGGGTGTCCTTGTGGGGGTCTCTCAGCAGTACTGGGGTGTTCTTGTGGGGGTCTCTCAGCAGTACTGGGGTGTCCTTGAGGGGGTCTCTCAGCAGTACTGGGGTGTCCTTGAGGGGGTCTCTCAGCAGTACTGGGGTGTCCTTGAGGGGGTCTCTCAGCAGTACTGGGGTGTCCTTGCAGGGGTCTCAGCAGTACTGGGGTCCATCCCTGTGGGGGCCCCTCAGCAGGAATGTATGGAAGTACATGGGCCTGGCAAGCCTGTGTGAATGCCCACATGAAGGCTGCGTCTGTCTGACAAGCTGTCACTTGTGACTCAGGAGGAAAAGCTGCTGGGCATAGCAGGGAGGTGGAGGCTGGGAGAGCTGGGATGTGCAGGGTGGAGAGGAGCTGAGCCCGACACATAGCACCTCAGGTCCATGTAGACAGCGGGCAGTGGCCAGAAGAAGCCGCCCAGTAGGCCATCCCGGGCTATGGTGAAACTGCTTTGGCACAAGGCACCGAGATGGTGAGACTCAGGTCCCCACAGGGAGGGGCCCACACGCACATGCAGACAAGGCGGCAGCATCGCGCATCAAGGGGCCAGGTCACTGCGTGCAGCATAAAAGGTTGGCCAGGCTGGGAAGGTGTGGTGGGAAGGGTCCTGGCATGTGGCTGAGGCAGAGGGAGCGGAGGGTGGGCACATGGACCCCACAGCGCTGCACACTGCATGAGGCTGAGTGTGGCTCCCTTAGGAAATGAAGGGTTATGGAGCCGCTCTCACAGATGAGCGCCACGTGCAGACAATGGCTCTTCATGGACTGCTGGGGGGCTAGGGGACTGATGTGGGAGGGAGGAACATCGTGTTGTGCGCCACCTGGCCCCGTTCAGCTGGGGCTTCGTGCCTGGCCCCAGAGTGAGAGAGCGTGAGCAGTGAGCAGGAGGGGCGGCAGACAGAATTCAGAGCAAAGGGTGCACCAGAGCAGGGCAGGCAGACTCAAGCTGTCCCTTTGACAGTCAGGATGGCAAACCACAATCGGGCTCCCAGAGGAGACAAGAGACATAGCCTCCACTCTCTGACTAATCAGAGCTGCCCACCTCACAGGGAAGCAAAAGTCTGTTGACCAAGAAGGTCATGTCCTGTTTACTGGGGATCAGGAGGGGTAGCCTGTCAACCTCTGCGTCAGAGATGTTACTCCGAACTCTTCAGGGAAGGAGGGTGGCATGTGCCTCATGTCCAACTTTGTGAACTCACTGGTACCCTGTCCTTTAGAACCTTCTAGAAGATGTGCAGAGAGGAGCACATGATGGAGTGAAGGGTTAGGAGAGGACAGTGTGATCAGGTTTCAAAGCAAAGAAGAGGGTGGAGGTCCCAGGAACGACCCCAGCAGATAGCATAAAACCCCATGTTTTATTGCTACACGTGCTATGT
The DNA here is from genome assembly GCA_036346955.1 of Dipus sagitta. Classification (NCBI taxonomy): domain Eukaryota; kingdom Metazoa; phylum Chordata; class Mammalia; order Rodentia; family Dipodidae; genus Dipus; species Dipus sagitta. The sequence continues at coordinate 17,348,932 of CM070771.1, read as the reverse complement.
AGTCATGTGCACACTTCTCTCTCTCTCTCACACACACACACTCACACACACAGCGTTCATGACACCTAGGGAGTGAACCAACAGGCACTCATGTCGTGGATGAGGACTAGACTGTGACCACTAAATTCTGATGCTGAACCTCTACCTTGAAGGTCAGGGTGATTCTGTCTGGAACCCTTTCAGGAGGTAATTAAGGCTAAATGAGGTCACGGGGTCAGTAATCCATGAGAGCTGGTTTCTTCACAAGAGAAAACAAGCCTGGCCTGGAGGCACAGGCTTATCACCCCAGATATTCAGGAAGCTGAGGCAGGAGGACTGCTAAAAGCTTAAGACCAGCCTGGGTTACATAATAAGATCCTGTATCAAAAAACTACACCAGCGGGGCGTGGTGGCACATGCCTTTAATCCCAGCATTTGGGAGGAAGAGGTAGGAGGATCGCCGTGAGTTTGAGGCCACCCTGAGGCTCCATAGTGAATTCCAGGTCAGCCTGGGCTAGAGCGAGACCCTACCTCGAAAAACAAAAACAAAAACAAAATAAAAAAGAAAGAAAAGAAAAAAATTCCACAAAAAAAAAAAAAAAAGAGAATGAGGAAGAAAGGAAAGGGAGGAGAGGGAAGGAAAAAGAAATAGATACATACAAAAACTGTAACCTATTGATTATAAGTATGCTCGTGGATTTAAAGGCAAACATCCCCACAATGTAAGAGGGCAAAAGAAAGTGGCAGAAGGCACTTAGGAAAGCGTTGTAGGTCACAAGACACTGCAGTCTCCATCTTGGGCTGTCTCTGTCCCTCCTCAGTCCTCATGCCCTCTGAGGGAAGCAGCTGCATGGGAGGGTACCCCAGCAGCGACAGAGCCAGACATAATACATATAGGATATATATATGAGATATCTTACACATAATAAATATGAAAAAGAGCCAGGCGTGGTGGCGCACGCCTTTAATCCCAGCGCTTGGGAGGCAGAGGTAGGTGAATCGCCATGAGTTCGAGGATAGCCTGAGACTACATAGTGAGTTGCAGGTCAGCCTTGGCTAGAGGGAGACCCTACCTCGAACAAACAACAACAACAAAATAATAATAAGATAAATAAATATGAAAAAGGAACGAAGTGGACCTTTTGTTGTTTTATTTTTTGAGTCAGGGTCTCACTATGTAGCCAGGCTGGCCTTGAACTTCAGATCCTCCTGCCTCAGCCTCCTGAGTACTGTGATACACCAACATACGTCTCTAAATGGACCTTTAGACATGAAAAACAATATCTGAAACAAAAACTCCACTAGATGGGATTAACAGGAGATAAGCACCTTTAGAAGAAAAGGTCAGTAAATGTCAAGATCATGACAGCAACACCAACTGGAGCAAGAAGGCGGGAAAGCAGAATCCATACCAGGCACACCAAAGCACCTGAACTATGTGGACCTGAAGTACCAGGAAAACAGGAGAGGGCCCACAAATATTCAAATGTGAGAGCTAAATACTCCCCCCCCCCTCTTTTATTTCACCCTTTTGCAGTAATGGGGATTGAATCCCAGGTTTTGAACATGTTAGACAAATGTCATACTAGGGGTACTCTACACAGGAGCTCTATCACTGAGCCACGCCCCCAGCCCCTCACTGGGGGATTCTAGGCAGGAGCTCTACCACTGAACCACGCCCCCAGCCCCTCACTGGGGGATTCTAGGCAGGAGCTCTACCACTGAGCCACGCCCCCAGCCCCTCACTGGGGGATTCTAGGCAGGAGCTCTACCACTGAGCCACGCCCCCAGCCCCTCACTGGGGGATTCTAGGCAGGAGCTCTACCACTGAGCCACGCCCCCAGCCCCTCACTGGGGGATTCTAGGCAGGAGCTCTACCACTGAGCCACGCCCCCAGCCCCTCACTGGGGGATTCTAGTCAGGTGCTCTACCATTGAGCCACACCCCAGCCCCTCACTGGGGGATTCTAGGCAGGAGCTCTACTACTGAGCCACACCCCCAGCCCCTCACTGGGGATTCTACTCTGTAGCCCAAGAAGGTTTTGTATTTAGGGCCCTCTTGTCTTGGCCTCCTAAGAGGCTGTAACTACAGGGCTGTGCCACCATACCCTGCTTAAAATCTAAACCCACTAACCCAAGGAGCTGCATGAACCACCAGTGAGCAAAATACAAAGGAATTCATGAAGTCAGCCACAGGATGTACAAGGAATGGATGATAAGCCAGCTGGCCACCTTCTTGTCAGAACCTGTGAGTCAGGAGACACATAGATGCTGCAAGAAAACAAGACTCCATCCAACCTAAGTGCTGATGAAACAAAGTCATTTTCAGACAAAGGGAGACGAGACCAAGGAAACGTGTAGGTAGCAGATCTATGCATGAGAGTCGGTCAGGAAGTTAGTTCTTCCCGCAGAATTTGTCCTCGGGGGAGAGTAGCCTGCCCAGCTCAAATGCATACTTACATTTGGGGCATTTACATTTTTTTTTACAAGCAGGAAAAAGGAGAACTGTAAAAGCTAATAGATCCTCTAAAATTGTTGTATTTGAAAGTATAGCAGAAGGAGCAGAGGAAAGCGAGAGCCCTGGAGGAATTCAGCGGCTTTCCGCTAAGCAGTCTCAGGTCACTTCCAGGCAGACTCCGATGCGATGCGATGCGCTGCGATGCGCTGCGATGCGATGCGATGCGATGCGCTGCGACGCGTACTGGGGCTCTGGAGCAGGGTCTGCAGAGCGCCGGCCCCGCACCACTTCCAGCCTGCGGGAGCACAGCCTCAGCCTCTTACTGTGTTTTTCAAACTTTTTCCTGCGTGCATGTGGAGGCCAGAGGACAAGCTCAGGTGCTGTCCACCTTCTCTGTGTCTGGGCCAGCATGTCTCCTTGGCCTGGAGTTTGCCAGCTAGGCTAGACTAGCTGGCCAGTGAGCTCTATCGATCCTCTTGTCTCCACCGCCCCTGTGCTGGGGTTTCAAGGGCACCCACCATGCCACGCTGGTTTTGTGCACGTGTGTGGTGTGGCGTGTGCACCTGTGTGTGCGGCTATGCATTAAAGATGGTGGTGAGTCTTCCCCTATCACTCATCTGTGTGTCCGTGAGACGGCCTCTCACTGAACCTGGAGCTGCTGTTTTTGGTCAGACTGACTGACCAGTGAGCCCCAGTCTGCCCCTCACAGGACTGGGAAGCCAACTTAAGACAGTCAGGCCCCTGAGCGTGCGTGCCAGCACTCTCACCCTGAGCCGTCTCTCCAGCCCCACGCCTGGCTTTTTGTTTTGAGAGATGAGTTCTGAGGATTCAGCTCAGGTCCTCATGCTTGCAAGTGGGTTATCTACTGGTTCTATCTGGTTTTGTTCTTTTTTTTTGTATAATTTCATTTTATTATATTATTATCATTCATCAGAATAAGCAAATACCCATATTTCTCTTTTTTTCTTTTTCTTTTTTCCTTTGGTTTTTCGAGGTAGGGTCTCACTCTGGCCCAGGCTGACCTGGAATTCACTCTGTTATTCTCAGGGTGGCCTTGAACTCATGGTGATCCTCCTACCTCTGCCTCCCTCCCGAGTGCTGGGATTCAAGGCGTGAGCCACCATGCCCGGCTCTGTATTTCTAATTCTTACATCTATGTATAACCACATACAATTTTTCATGAACTAGAATGTAGTACATGCTACAATAGTTTTGATTCCTGTTCTCAGCCTTCTTTTATTTCTGTTCTTTGTTTTTTTGGTGACAAGTTCTCACTCTGTAGCATAGGTTGAACTTAACTCATGACAATCCTCCTGCCTCAGATTCTGGGATTACAGGTGTGAGCATCACACTTGGTCAATCATAGGTATGATGCTTGGATGGTGACCTGAACACAGACTATTGTAGGGTCACCGGGCAGTGCCAGCCCACCTGCCCGGCATGTGGCAGGCAGCCTCCCCACATTCCGCCCTGCTATCCTAGCAGGAAATTCTCGAGGCTGCAGGGCCAGGGCAGGGGCGAGGCAGCACAAAGGGAAGGAGGGCATGCCTTACCCTGAGCTAGGAAGGGCTGTGACCGGCAACTTTCTTAAAAGCTCTAGAGTGGGTTTCTGGGACTCTCAGAATAGAACTGATCCCCACCCATCCAGCTCACAGCTGGGGAGTCCCAGCCCTGCCCCCGTCCCAGCTTTCCTGAGACCACATTCCTCCCAAAGTCCCTGAGGCTTAGCCACACAGCCTTGATTCAGTGCTAAGAGTACCCAGAGTCCGTGACGGAATGGCAACCAGTTTGTTCCTTTGTACTGGCTGCCTCTCACAGACAGGACGACACCCTCAGAAGGTGTGAGCTCTTTCCTTCGGCACCGGATCCCGCCCCAGACCCACTGGCTTCTCCTCAAGCACTCCCTGCTATGGAGTGCTGGGCACTTGCTCTGTGCCATCAGCCGGTTCTTCACCCATCTGAGCAACTTCACCCACGACGGGCAGCGTCTCCCACCCGCGCTGCCGGCAGAGGGCTGGCTCCCGGTAGGCCTGCTCCTGGGGAGCAGCTCTTGAACACAAGCCCCAGCTCTCACCCCGGTTTGGAAGCGACAGGGTCTTCCACAGGGGTCTGGGACTTTGGCGTACATCCCACAGAACGAATCCAACATTGTGCCTCCCTGAAACCCCGCAGCCGGCAAAGCCTGGCCAATTTGGTTGAAGAGACAGGCAGGTTTTGAAGTCAGCAGGCATGCTCAGCAACTCCATTTAAAATTCAGGGACCCAAAAAGGCAAATTCAAATTAAAGCGTCTATCTAGATCTCATCGTTATCACACTAGACAGGAAGGCTCCGGAAGTGAGCTTCTGCCATCAGGAGCCTGTGAATAGGCCGGAGTGCCTGTTGGGAAGGTAGAAGGAAGGGAGCAGCACGCAGCCTTCTCCATCAGACCCTCTGTGTCCCCAGGGCCTGCAGAAGTGGCCGATACTCATTTCCTTGTTTGTTTCAAGGTAGGGCCCCACTCTAGCCTAGGCTGACCTGGAACTCGGTCTGTATTTCCAGGCTGGCCTAGACCTCATAACGATCCTCCTACCTCTGCTGGGATTAAAGGCATGTGCCACCACGCCCTACCCACTTCTGAATAGCTGGCCTTTCTTCCTCAGCCAGGCTTGCTGTGAAGCTGTCTCAAGAGTCACAGGGTGCGGTGAGGGGCTGGCTGGGCCCGTCCCATCACTGGGGACCACCTGGGCTCTTCTGTAGGGAAGTTGCTAGCCTCTGGAAGCTCCCTCGGGCGCTGAGTCTCTTGCGGAGGTGAGGGTGAGCTGAGGACGTCCATGGGGTGCCGCAGGTTCCCAGGAAGACCAAACGGTGTCTGCAGGTCACTCTGCAACTCGCGACCCTGTTGCAGAAGTAGCAGCATCTTTGGAGGGATGTGAGGATGGAGGCTGCGGGGTGAGTTCCCCATGCAGAGATGGGGCCATGGCTCAGGAACTCCACTTAGTGGCTTCAGCACCACTGAGAGGGACAGATGCAGCCCTAGGCAAGCAGGACAGGGCAGGGCACGGTATGGTCTGAGGCAGGTCACATGACCCGTACACAGCCATTCCTCATTTGTCACTCCACAGCCTCTGGTTGCAGGGCTCAAAGCAAAGGCCATAGGTGGTCTCTGAGGACCCTCAGGGTCTCAACAATCCTATGAAAGTTGAGGGGGATGGGGTGGTAGGAAAGCAGGGAGATCCATGCTTTAATTTGCCATGCGGGGTTGACGAGTTTTCTGGAACCTGGCTAGCAAGGTGACCCCTGAGGGGTCCTTCAAATGGGCTATACCCCTCACTCCAGCACAGTGAATACTGTACCCACTGTCTGACCCTACAAGGCACCTTCCCGGGAGACCAGAGCGAAGAGCTGAGCACTTCATTCAAGGCCAGAGGAATGGTCTCCACTGGGGGCAGCTAATGGGCACTGAGGGGAAGGACCATGGGACACATGGCAACTCCAGACACTGGGTGCTGCTGCAACAGAGTGGGCTGTCCACTTAGCCACGGTACCTGCGTCCACCGGGCCCAGCAGATCTTAGCAGCCACCCCTGTATGTGGGTGCTCGTGGCGCACCGCAGTGCTGTCCCTAGGCCCACACTTGCACGCTGTGTGTCTGCGTCTACGGGTGCGGTCACGGCAGAACTGTGCTTCACTTCTCAAATGTCACCAGATGTAATGGAGCAGCCAGTGGCTTGGCAGAGGCAGCGGCAGGAATGAGGCTGGTTGGATAAAGAAGTGCTGCCCAGCAGCAGGGAGGGACATGTTTCGAGTCTCACGGAGCAGGGGACAGAGCCTTGGGTATTGGTGGTTGTGGCTGTTCCTGAGCAACGTGGGAGCGTACTGCGTGCTAGAGAGACAGGGTGCAGAAGGCCAGGCGGGCAGCCTCCCTGCCTGGTGGGGCATGGCCCTCGGGACACAGAGAGCCAGACCAGACCAGGGGGGAGGGTGGGCACTGCACAGGAAGACGACAGAATAGAAGAACTTGTAGCAATGAAAACACACACACATGTGGTGGGAAAATGTCCCCAACCAGCAGCTGTTTGGTGAACTTCACCAGGCACAATGCCCTGATGGGAGTCACACTGGCGTGGAGGCCGAGAACCGACTGTGGTGAGAGCCATTGTTGAGGTGGAGGGTGACCATGGACCAGGGTGGGAGCCATGACAGGGTGAGGGCCTAGCCGGCTGCTTACCTGAGACATAGCTAGGCCCTTGGGATGACCCCTGGTGACACGGACCTCCTGCATGTGCAAGACCTCTGAAGCCCTCCAGCTCCTGAGCTCTCAGGGGGCCTCTTGTGTACCCACAACCTGAACCCAGAAATCAGAGGAGGGGAGGCAGCTGCACTGTCCCTTTCTCAGCCCTCTGGTCTCAGTCTGCTTCCCACAGCCCTTGTCCCCACTTTGTGTGGGGCTCTGCAGTTCCTGCCCACAGCACGAGAACCAGGTGGAGGCCTGGAAGGCTCAAGCGAGGCTGCTGATGGGCCTGGCATGGATGGCCCATGCTAGGAAGACCTATGGTGACTCCTGCTTCTGAGCAGTTCTGCAAGGCATGTGTCCACCACTACGTGGGTTCCCCCAACTTTGTTCCCGTTGCCTGACTTCAACCCTTGAATTTCTTCCGCCTCTGACGGAGCTGAGGCCACGGCGCGATGCGATGCACACTTGCTTGCTTAGACATTCAACCTGACACCCTGACACCCTGACACCTGGCGCTCTTCTTCCTCTCAGCCTTGACCAGGCCCTCCTCACTCCTGCAGCTCGGTTTACCCTGAGACAAGAAGTGCTCCGAGGATGGAGGTTCCTTTAGAGCGCCTGAGACCAGTGGGACTGAAGGAGTTTCCTCCGGAGCGGCGGTTCCTCCCCGAGAAGCCAGGGCGCAGAGCTGGGTCTGTACACAGATTCAGGGCGGCCAAGGCAGGCTGGCAATCTCTCTCTCCCACATGGTTGCTGGGCGAGCGTAGGGCTGCTCTGCAGGTCGTGTCTGCACCATGGGCGACACAGTGAGTACTTCAGCAGGGAGTGATACACCCTGAGCAAACCCCGGCCTGTGTCCATTGCGCAGGCTGGACTCAGGCCCTGGCCTGGCCAGTCTATACCTCTTTGGCAAGAGCCTGCCTGGCATATGCAAGCCCTGGGTTCCATCCCCAGCACCTCAACTCAAAAACAAAGAAATGAACAATTAAGCTAAGAAAAGACACAGAGGAGCCTGGAGCAAGAGTTGCTCAGTGTAAGAAGACAGCCTGACGAGCTGTGCACAGAGGGTGACAACCTGGGGACATCCCGGGAAAGGCAAGATGATGGACAGGAGGTCTGAAGGGGCTGGGGGTGGGCAGTATACAGAAGCTTTGGGGACAAGGAACTCCTCTGTGGGATGCCATGATGGCAGCACCAGTCACTGCACATGTAAAGTCCAGAACATTCCACGGAGAGCGACGCCCAGGCTGAAGAGGACAGCACAGCTTGCACCATGGGGACAGCTTCGGCTCACTGCAGCAAACCTGCTGTGCTCGGGCAAGACACCGAGAGGAGGGAAACTGTGTGACAGGGCCAGAGTATATGAGAACCACATTTCCTGCTCAATTTCTCTATAAACCGAACGTGTTTCTAAAAATAAATTTATTAGTTTTGAAAAAGCCCAAAGAATACTTTGTGCTCCATAGAAATGATATGAAATTCAAAGCTTAGCACCATAAATAAAGTTTTATTGGAACACTGCTAACTCTGTTGTTATGACCATCCACAGCAGCAGAACAGAGCTGCCAAAGGCTGCGAGGCCTTTTCTGGGCCACCCCTGTGGCAGAGACGAGCGTGGAAGGAGGTAGACATGGTTGCTGTGGGCTCAGAGCACACTCAGGGGAGGGTGGGGAGGCAGGCAGGCTGGCAAGGTGGATCTTGGGTGCTGGAAGCCTCAGGCTGTACCCCCAGGCTGGGTGTCAGCGGGTTAGGGTTCCTTCCTCCACCGAGGAATGGAAGGAAGCGGATGGATAACCGAAGCCGTGACCACTTTGGTTATGCAGAAACCCAGCCCAGCCTGGCTCTCCCGGCCGCCCCGCCCAACAGGGCTCCGACGTGCTACAAGGCCACCGAGCCCCGGGCTCAGGATGCTGCACGTTGCCTGGCTCCGCTTCCCACGCAGACACCTGCTGCTCTCCGGCACACTCTCTGGCATGGTGGCACCGAGGGTGCAGGTGTGCAGAATTGCCTGCCTCCTCGCGCGTGGGCCCTGGCCGCTTCCGGAAGAGCACGGCAGGCGCAATCTCCATTGACACAGGTGGTGGCACGTCTGTGCTGGGGTGGGGCACGTGACTGAGGAAGTGTCCATCCCAGGATGTGAGCCCACGGCGGGGGTGGGGTGGGGTGGGAGAGGCTCTGAGAAGTGGGCAGCTCCCATTTGAATAAGGAGCACCTGAAAGGGGCAGTGAGGTCACAGGGCAGGCCCTGTCATACCTCTCACATCTGACCTCATAGAACCAATTCCAATCACACCACTAGAATCCTACAGAGCTGGGGAGGAAGGACAGGCTGGGCACAGTCCAGGCACTTGTCCAGAGTCCTAGTGGCACAGGAAGGATGAGTACTGAGTACTGAGCTCAGCTGCCCTGTCAGGACCTTCACAGGCCATGGTCCCCTGGCTCAGTCCTTCTTGACTGGGAAAAAGCCACTACTGTGCTGGGCATGGTGGTATACGACTGTAATTCTAACACCGTGGAGGCTAAGGCAGGAGGATCATGAGTTTGAGAACAGACTGGGCTAGAGTGAGACCTTCTCTAAAAAAGAAAAGGAACCCGTGACCATCACACCTACTGAGGAGCAAGGAGGTGCTATAAGGCTGCCCAGCCACGCTGACATGTACGCAGACTTCCCTTTATGTACATGTGCGCTCCCCTCACCCGCCCACAAGCCCCTGAGGTGCTGTCTTTCCTAGTTCTGCTTCCCAGATCAGGAGGCATGGGCTTTCTGGTTAAGACCCGACCAGCAGCCCTCTGTCTGATTCCAGAACCTGTGTCTATTGCTGGCCCTGAGTTAGGCTGGGCCATGGGTAAGGAGCCTAGGTCACCTGCCTCTCATTGGTTTGGCTGCAAGCTGTACCTGCTACAGTCCAATTTCTCACTCTAGTGACAGGAAGCCTTCCTTTTGAACCAGTGCTCCCATCAACCTCAGGGAGCTGGGCCACAGCCGGGGACGCCAGGTCCCTGCTTGCAAGGACTAGGACTTTCCAAGGAAATCACAGACTTTGGGGGTCTGCCCCCCCCCCCAGGAAGGTAAGGAGTGTGCATGATGCCAGGCTCATGCTGGGTACTGGAGCTGAGCTCTCCTGCATCAGCTCTGCCACCCACGCGAGGCAAAGGCTGGGTCCGGGCTGGGCCAGGAAGTGGAGCCGTGTGGGACGGCACACAAACCCTCAATTATCCCAGCACACATCTGCAGAACGTGCTCGGCTGGAAGCAGGCCTCGGCTATTTCTAACTCTGCCGTGGACCCCCCTGCCTGGAAGTCATTTGGAGAAAATAAAATAAACACAAGTGGCTGGGGAGCTGGGGTTTGGTGTGACCTTGCCCGAGCTCCCCCTGGTCATGGCCACACCATTCCCCACATGCCAGCCTCAGGTTCAGAGGGAGACCTACCACCTGACTGGTCCCTGCCATTCCCTGTGCACCAGCCCCAGGCCGGAGGCAGGACTACAGTCTGTCTGTCCCCAGCTATTCCGTGTGCACCAGCCCCAGGTGGGAAGGCAGGACTATGGATTGCCTGGTTCCCTTGTATTCTGTGTACACCAGCCTCAGGTGCGGAGGTAGGGTCCCATGATGCAGGCCATTTGGAGGCTCAGAGAGGCCATGATGCTTCAGGTGTCTGTCAGGGACCCTGGGATCCCCACCACGGGAGACAGACAGTGTGGGGACAATCTGTGTCTGGGAGCCCTGGCAGCTTCCTCAAAGCCCTGCCACCCAGCCCATTGTGGGCAATGCTGCAGAACTCTTCTGGGCTCTGCCAGGAGGCAGGGTGGGTAGGACCTGCATATCAGCAGTGGGGAGAGTTAGCCTTTGTAAGGTCTGACAGATGGCTAGCAGAAGCATGTACATCAATGTTCTGAGGACCAAGGTACGTCTAGCATGGAGTTCTTGAACTTGTTTCTACCACTGAATGAGGAGGAACATAGGACAGAGGTTACCAACCTGGAGAGGGCACCTGCTTAGACACCCCCAGTGAGGGGCTGGGAGTGTGGCTCAGTGGCAGAGCTCCTTCCTAGAATCCCCCAGTGAGGGGCTGGGGGTGAGGGTCAGTGGTAGAGCTCCTGCCTAGAAGCCCCCAGTGAGGGGCTGGGGGTGTGGCCCACTGATAGAGCACTGCCTGGTGTGAGGCCCTGGGCACCATCTTATTAACCCATAAGAAACAAGAGCCAGAATACCATGACATAAGAACTGAACCTTAGAGCTCCAAACACTGACACAGTAAGGTATTACACAGTGACTGTTCACAAGCACATCTTCATTTGCTTAATATTTAAAAAATACACAGAATTTCTATGATGCATTAAATTAAATACTCATCAGTGATCGCGAGTTACTCAGAAATACACAGAAGCAAAGAAATACATTTTTGATGATAGCTTATTGACTTTAAGACTTTGGGCGCATGAGTATTTATTTACCTAGTCAAAGGTTTAAGGGTTGAAAGAAATATAAAAATGGATGAACACAATCTGAGAAGTTTAGCGAATACCTGAGACAAACAGCGAATCTGCGGGGACCAGAGGGTCCCATCCCTGACACACCTCTGGTCGCTAGGGGACAGCCAAGAGGATGGATGGGAACAAAGGCAGAATGTGAGGCCACACTGAAGGCAGATTTTGGATAGAAATGGAAGCTGGTCCCTGTCTCTACAGACGTGTAGACAGCCTGGCTTAGTGTAGGTGGCCCAGCCACGTGTGGGAACTCCCAAGTGGACCATCTACAACCACAGCCCAAAGACCTTTCCTGAAACAGCCATACACTAGGCTGGGACCACGAGCTATGCTAGGGCCTGGTCCATACCAGGACCGCAGCAATACCTCCCCTCACGGGAAGTCAGGTTGCCACCAGCTGTAGGCAAGCTGTCCATGTGGGGCCAGCACCCTACTCTCAGCATGTAATACTCTTACTTCTGCTGCTTGAGCTGCGCACTCCGAGAACCCCTCATGCCCACACCTGTCCCGGAATATACCATGCTCTCCTACCATAGAAAGACAGGGTCCTCCTCAGGGAGCCGTCAGTCTACCTGTCACAGGCCAGCTCTGTGCACAGGGCTCGCTCACGCAGACAACACATGGGGCTGTTCTAGTAGACATGTGTCGTTTACCTAGGCTGCTGGTTTGACCTCCCTCCCCGGATGGGAGGAGAGCCAGCCTGCGGCTGTGTGAGGCGGCGCATGGCCTACCTTGAAGATGAGGCAGTCGTTCTTGTGCTCGGCGTACTGGGAGGTTAGCCGGTACTGGCTCTCCGTGGTCACGTCGATCTGGTAGCCAGTCAGCGTGTAGCAGACCTTGCGGAACTCTTGGATCTTGGTCTGGAAGACCTCCTTGAGCCGCTGGTTCTTCAGCTCCGCGCTCTCCACCTGCTTCCGTAGTTCTGCAGGGAGAGACAGAGGGGGTGAGTGCCCCCAGGCCCAGGCATGACCCAGGGCAGAGGCAGAGGCCCAGCAGACGGCCAGGGGCAAGGAGAAGCCGCATCCCGACCCGAGCGGCGGCCGCCTCAGGATGGCTGAGGCTGGTGGTACATCTGAGAGGCCTGATCTGTGGGCAGGGAAGAAGCCAGATGGAAAGGACAAGTCGACAGACAAGCACTGTGACCTTCGCGTGGCAGCGATCTCAGTTACTATATTAACAACAGTAACTCTGGAGAAAACAGTGTCTCTGAAGACAGATGCTGCACCAGATACTCTGGCCTCCAAGCTCAATTCCGTGCCTGGCCTGGAATCTCAGCTGGCAGAACAATGGGCAACACGATGGTCATCCTAGGTCACCATTAGGAAGCGCTGGGGAGGGGCACAGAAGTTGGCCAGGCATTGTGAGGGACTGGTTCCAACTTGCTGGCAGAGCCCAGTGATTGGTGTGGGAGGAGGCACTGGAGTGCAGCTCTGCTGTGGAAGGCCTGAATCCACAGGAGCATCCCAGCCTGCAGCCCGAGCTCCTTACAATGTGTGGGGGTCACCTGTCCCACACGAGCCAGGAGAGCACACGGCGCATGGGGGCCTTGGCTCCTTGGGGACTCTAGGTCATTTTGCTTCATGGGGTCACCTGTGATGCCGGGGACCCCCTCTCCTGCAGCGGGGTCTGGGTGGACTCTCTAGGCGGAACATCAGCACAAGTGCCATGGTTTACCGCTGCTCAGGGAGGAGCCGACTGTGCAAAGCCACCAGGAGGACACACAATTACCATGAATCTCTCACCCAAGGTGCCTGCTGAGTAATTAAGCCGTGATTTATGCCCCTGTTAATTACTGAGCTTGGCTCCATTTATACTATGCACGGGAGCCACCTCCTGAGCCTGGCGCTTCCTGGAGGTCTCTGTCTGGAGCTCGTGAGGGGAACCCTGCAGGGTATGGAGCTGCCTGCGAGAAGGCAGAGCACAGGCCACAGGGCAGACCAGACCTGGGTGTTCCCTGCCTACCTGCGGGGTGAGCATCCCTGTGCTGCAACACAGCAGGCGAGTCAAAACGCAGGCTAAGCCCAGGGAGAAGTTAGCACAGGTCATGGTGTAGATGGGGGTTCACAGAGGAGTCTGAGAACCTCTGAGGGGCGGGACTCCAGACAGCCTGGGAAAGGTGGCTGGTCCTAAGTCAAGATGGACCTAGAACCGAAGAGCTCCACTGACCAGGCCCAGCCCACTCCTGCAGGGTCTCCCCTGGAAGAGTGTGTGAGAAAAGATGCAAATTGGAGTGCCTAAGGCCAGGCCAGGGGTATTAAGGAACGAGAGCTTGTGCTCCATACCCCCCAGGCCCAGGCCCAGGGGTGTCCCAGAGGAGGTGCGGGAGGCTAGTGGAGCCTGCCTCCCAGGAAAGCCATATGAAGCCTCGAGTGACCCATAGGGAAACAGAGAAGGGATGGTCTCCCATTAGGCTCTGCCACCTCCATGTCCTCATCCCATCTCCCAGGAGACAGCAGCATACAGCTACCCTCAGATGCCACATCGATGATCTAGCCAGGCCACGTGCCAAAAGCAGGGCTCATGAGTGTGAGCCCAACCACCTTAGTCGCATGCACAAATCGCTCCACTGTCACGCTGCTGACGTATGGATGAACATACGCCCTGCATTAGTGACTTTGACACTTGCAAGAAAGTACCTGATAGAAGCAGCTCAGGGAAAGGTTTACTTTGGCTCAGAGTTTGAGGGCACCAGCCGCCATGGCTGACAGGAGCACAAAACTGGTCACATATCCACAGTCAGGAAGCAGAGAGAGCGCTCAGCTCACCTTCTCCTCATGCTGTCTGTGTCCTCAGCCCAGGGACGGTGCCACCCACAGTTAGGGTGGTCTTCCCACCTCAGTTCACCCAATCTAGAAATACCCTCACAGACATGCCCAGAGCTGGTTTCCATGGTGATTCTAAATGCCATCTAGTTGACAAGTTAACCACCACCCTCCCTATTCTACAAACAAGGAAGGAAAGGCTCAGAGAGTACAGCCGAGGGCCATGGAGCTGAGCGGCGCCCCCAGGGCCGCTCCTGTGCTTATCCATGGGACTCACATGCCAAGATATGAAGGTATTAGAGGCTGGGCGATGTGGCTTGACAAACTTAGCCTGTCAGCAGAGGACTGTTAGCACCAATCCACCTGTGGGACCATGACCGCCTGGCCACCGGACCTGCCCTGGAGGCTATTCTATTCATCACCAGGCACAGGGCCCTTGGACAGCGCTGTCCACAGTGTGAGCCCCTCCAGCAGGACAAAGGCCCAGAGCCCTTGATTAATCGAGTGATCAGACTATGAAATCCAAAGGTTAATTGGTAGCTCTGACCCCAATATTCTTCCCAGGGTCCCTCAGCCCATCCTCCCTACGACAGAGCTGTCAGCGAAAGGAGAAATCCGCTGACCACACTTCCTGGGCCGTATTTCACCCTGTCAGGGACCACACTGCTTTGATAGATCTCAGATGTCCAGTTGGGAAGATTAAATCTTGGGACTAAATGGAGCCTGACCTTGGGGAAGGGAATGGGCTGCTCCATGTGGTTCACAGACTTTGAGGACAGATGCAGAGGCAGGTGGAGCTCAGGCCCATAAGAAGGCTGTCCTTGGGGGCCAGTGTGCGCACTGGGGACAGGGGTCAGCGGAGAAGAGGTTTCACTGGCTATGTACCAGGCACCTTGGGCCAAAGCTACAATGAAGGAAGGTCTATTGCTCTGGGAAGCTGGAAAGGGGAGGCAATTCCTCCAGGTAAAGGGAGCCAGGGCCATCCTGCAGGCTTGAGTGAGAAGAGGCCTAGTCTCAGGTGAGGATGAAAACCTGTGAACAGTACTGTGACTTGGGACATTTCTACCTCCCCATTATTCTTGTGGCTCGATGGCTTACATAAACATGAGTGAATAATTCACAAAATGGTTTAGATTAGATAAATAAAAGATGGGCTTCCACCTAGGAAACGTCACTGCTCTCTGGCTTGGGCCTGCCATGCAGCATTTGGGAGTGGCTGGGAGCAGAGGCCTCTTTTTGGCTCATTTGGGAGTGACTGCAAGTGCTGGGATGGCATCTCCCAGGCTCAGGAGCCAAGAGGCCAAGAGTCCCAAGGTCCGTGGTGACCCAGTCCTGGCCCTCAGGAGGCATTCTCAGCCACTCTCAGGTATGCAGTTGCCACGACAGACCAAAGGGCCTGTGTGAAGCCCAGGGGGCTTCCAGGCCCCAACCTCGGGCCTTTCCTGCTATGTGTGTGTCCAAGGGCACTGGGATCCTGACCCAGGGAAGGACAGCATGGCTTCTTGACTTCGGCTGAAGGGCAGCTCTGAGGCCACACTCCTGTGTCTGCCCCTCCTGGACTCGCAGGCAGATGGGAAAGTTCTACGAGAAGGACAAAAATAGGCTGCGCTCTGCCAGAAGAAGGCTGGTGGGGACGAACGCTCCTGCCCAAGAGCAGCGGTGCCGGGAGAAAGCGCATTTAGGGCTCGGATCTCTGGAGACACAGCTCCAAGCCTGAAGTCTATGGAATGGAGACAGACACCAGCTGCTTAGAGGCAAAGCCGACACTGAGACAGAGACCCAGAAGAGAGGCCACTGCACAGAGTGGACTGGGGGCTCACTCAGCAGCACTGCTTGGCCAGCCCGTGGGCCGTGGGGAGAGGCTCTGCGGGTCCCACCCCCTCGCGGTTGCCTGGAGGCTGCTCATCCGGCCAGGGAGCTGCAGGTTGCCCTGATGGATACCCTGAGCTTGGTCTGCAGGAGGTAGAAGGAAACCTGGTGTTTTCCTTTCTCTGGAGAAAAACAACAGCCTTCAAGGAAAACACACTAAGGTCCCAAGGAACGAGGAGGAGGGGCAAGGCCTGACAGAGGGCTGTGTGGAATGACATACCTACTCCGGTTCCTATCAAGTCTGAGTTGGACCAGCTAGCAACATCGCAGAGCACTGGACCTTTTCTTCTCAAGTCAGTGAAAATGCGAGGCAAAGGGGGGCGGACGCCTGCACAACAGCGGGTACTGGGGGGTGGGGTCTGCGGGCAAGGCCCTCCACAATTCCCATCAGAGCAGAGCAGCATCTACACTGATCCTGGGAAGGGGCCCCAGGAGGGCCAGCTGAGGAGAAGCAGCCAGACAGAGCTGACAGATGGACCACTGCATCTCAGAGCACCGAGGACTCTGACAGCTCCTCTGGAGAGTTCCAGAAGGAGTCAGGCGTGCCAACGTGGAAAACCAAACAAGTGGAAGAACTTAGTGGCACAGGGGTAGTGCCCTCCCCAACCTGTACCTCAAATACTAAATAGGAAAGATGACAAATCGCAGGACATGGGTGCTGAGATGCTCAAGGTCACCATGTACTGGACCCAACCCAAGCTATGCTGTATTCGTGGAAAGGGAAGCACATGGGTGTACATGCGTGCGTGTGTGTGTGTGCGTGTGCCCAGGAACACACTCGTGCTAGGGAAAGAACATGCAGGCTTTCCTTCTGCCGAGGAGCCAGGAGCGTCCATGTGACTGGCTGCTCCGAATGGGGCTGGGCATGGGGGTGCAGGCCTGGGGGCCACGGCAGCGGAACTGCCCATCCTCCGTGTCTGCAGCTGCAAGTGAGTGGGAGCACGTGGGGAAGAAAGACAGACCCCTGAGCTGCTTCACGGCCTAGAAAGGAAACCGGCAGGAGGGGTTAACGTGCTGCTTGCTATAGTCCAAGGCCATTATGAATGTGCACACCACAGGACTCCTGTGAGAGGACAGGTGAGGACTGGAATGCAGGGGCAGGGAACAGCTCAGGCCTGTGCTGCCTGATCCTCGAAGCTCAGCTGTGCCTCGCTCCTGGCTCTGCGCAGGTGCTACAGGGAAGGAGATGGGCGGGGGTGTGGTCCCGCAGAGCCCTCGGCAGCTCTCTGTTAGGAACTGGGTGCAGCTTTCTGCAGCGTTCCTTTGGGAATTCTGGACAGTCACTTTTCTTTTTGCAAAGTGAATCAAGTCTGCTTAACCAATGCTAGGATTTTCAAGCCTTCCAAAAGCCATCACAGAGCCAAGACTTTAGTGTACAACCTCAGGTCAAAGCAGGTGTCTCCAACCTGGCACTGTCCCAGACTTCAGGATGACCTGAGTAAGCAGAGCAGGGTGTGGTTTGGGCTCCTGACACCTTCGGGTGTCTATTTCCAGCTGTCTCCCTTTGAGGACTCCCCGGATGCCACAGGTGGTGGCCTTGCTGGGGCACTCTCCTGTGATTGGCTGAGCAGCCAGAAACAGAGCTCTGTCTTGAGTCTGTGCAGAGGCGTGGCCACTGGCTGGGAGGGACGCTGCCCAGACTCACAGTGCTGGCAATGGGGGATGGGGCGGGCCTGGCTCAGTCAGGCTGGTAGGGGAAGTCTAGGGCTGATGTCCCCAGCTGTTGCAGGCACTTGGAGGTGCTGTCCCTCTCAGGCCCAAAGCTGACGGGCTTCCAGGGGCTGAATTATTCATGCATTGCTAACTTCTAAACCATTGCAGTTTTACATTTTTAAATATTTAATAATTAGGCATCAAATATTTATGCAATTTTATTAGCAGCTGTGGAAGCTGGGCACTGCAGTGGCTGTGACAGGGACGCATGCACCCTGCTGTCTGGAGAGTAGAGGAGAGGCCCAGGGCACTGGCCCAGGCCCTAGTGGGCCACTGTAGGTATGACCCTCTGGGATGCCACAAGGAAGGAGGCAGAGCTGCCAGCCTGATGGGGCACAAAGCCCCACAGTCCACTTGCCCACGCCACATCCAAAATCCAGGGGAGAAACCCAAATGGCTGGTGGACAGAGATGACACATGGCCATTGGGAACCTACCCCCCATATTCATCCTGCATGGTGGCACGCAGGGCAACTGGTCTAAGATGGGGTGCCATGGCTCTTGATGTGGCTGGCCCACCACTACCGGCTAGCCGGGCCTCCTGCTACCCTAAGCAGACAGGGCTGCTTTAACACCAGGAACACCGAGGCCTCCCGAGACTAGGTCTCTACCAGCAGCCTATGTGCCCCTGCTGGGCCGGAAATTGCACATTTTACCCCGGCTAGGCGACACTGGCTCCCCCTGGAATTATATGCAGATGAGCAGCCTGTGAGCACCCGCCTGGCTGCTGGCAGACGCCCCTGGGTGAGCTCTGAGCGCCTTTCAAATGGGGCATCTCTGTGTGATTAACTGCTCACTCCGGCAAGCAGCTTGTCACCTTGCACAAAAATGATCTGAAGAGACACCAGCAATTACAGCCCACCAGATTATGGGGTGGGAGAGTCCCAGGGTGACAAGCGGGCGCTGATATCATACTCGCTCTCGGAAGACTCCCTCCCCCACCCCTGAGGACAGAGGAGGCGCCAGCCTGCACAGCCCCGTGGCAGGGTTTGGTAGTGGAGGGCCAGCAGCCCCTGGTGTCTGAGGGTTCTCTGAGCAGGAAGGGACTCTACACTCCTGGATGACATGTAGTCAGACCACAGAGACCTGGAGGCCCCAAGTCACCCAGCCTGGGCCCTCAGGATTGTGGGGTGCTGAGGTAAGGGACCCTCACAAACACCTACCAGGTGCCTGCTTCCACAGGTCACTCAGGCCTTGGCTCAGACAGAGGCTGGGCCTGCCCGTCGGCAGACTCGGAGGCCGTGCCATCCTCACAGACGTCTCTGCCTGTGGACTACGCTGGCAGCTTTACGTGCTGCGCGCCTGCCAGCCCGTCTTCCGTCTACAGCACCCTTTCCCAGCGTGGGCCCTGGCTGCCTTGCCCAGGAGCTGAGGGGCCTAGCGGAGAATTCAATGATGGGCAAAGGGTCACATGCACTGCGGTGCTGCCTCTGCCTCATGGACGGAAGGGAAACCAAGAGCCAGAGAAGGTCGGAGGAAAGCTGTTCACAGCCCTGTTTGGGGGCTGGACCACACAGCTGTCAGGGAGCCTCCATCGGACCCTCACTTTCCAAGCATCCTTCTCAACTGCAGCTCGCCAGATCTGGGACCTGAAGCCATCAGCTCTGTGCAATGGCAGTTGCTCTTGAGACAAGCTAACTGACACGTCTCCTGACTCCCCGTATACCCAGGCTCTAAGTGCCAGACCCTTACTTCCCACTTGGTACATCTGCAAGAAAGCCACCCTCACCTGAATGAGCACTCCCCACCCAATGCCCTATTGCTGCCCGTGACTATGGCTGCTGGTAAGTAGCCATCGTTCACTTAAGCATCCATCCCCGCAGCCCCTGGGCAAGGAAACCAAACTCCCCGGACTCCTGTTGACCCAGCCTGGATCCTTGGCCACCCAGTTCTGACGCGTGACCCCTCCCTCTGCATCACTGCTGCATGGGCCTTCCTTTGTTGGGCCCTACTGTCTTCCCCTCAGATATCCCTGTGAGGGAAAAACCCAGCCCTGAGCGCTGGCGAGTCCTTCACCAACAAGACTGGCACTCCTGAGAGCCCTCCCTGCACCGAGTTCACCCAGTGATGCCTGGGATGTCGGATTCTCGGTCTCCCTGCCACAGCTCAGCCTGAACTTCTTCTTCCTACCAAGGGATGATGCTCAGCGGCACACAGTCAGGTCAAGCGCCCTCAGGTGTCACTCTGAATGCCTTCCCTCCCTGCCTCCCTTGTGCCTCCTCTTCAATGATGGATGCAAGCACTACATGGCAGCCTGGCTGTGGGCTGGCTTCCTCCACCAGAGACCCTGGGGGTGGTCCCTGGACCTTCTGTCCAACCTACAGTGCCCAGGAAATGGGGCTGGGGAAGGAGGCTGGGGGTCCCTGAATGAGGTGTGTGTGTGGGGGGGGTTAGGCAGGCCCACACTCTCCTTGGACGCCAGGGCCCTGGCTGCAGGACAGGCTCAGTAACCAAGACCAGGACGAAGAGCTGCGTACACAGGCAAGGGGAAAGCATGCTGGAGGCCAGGCCTGGCTGGCCACGGCGTGCGCACGCCCGCAGACCCACCCTGCACAGCACTGGCTCCAGAGCTTCTGTCCTGGGATGGCAGCTTCAGCACGCGCTCCTCGCAGGCAGGGATCAGGGCTATAGTCTGGGGGGAAAGTCGTTCTTGGTCCCGGATGGGCAGAGCTCGGGGACCCAGAAAGCAGCACGGCCCACGAGCAACTCTCAGCAATGGAAGACTACATCAGTGGGGAGGACGGAGCTGCCAGCTGCCAGGCACTCAGCGCCTGTTGGGCTGCAGGAGCCCAGAAATGTCCTACAGGCCTCGGTGCTGCCCTCACCGCCTCAGTGCTGGATCGGGGCCCCAGCAAACCCAAAACAGCCCGTGCGCTCAGAAAGGCCACTGTGTCAGAGACGCAGGCTGGTGGTGAGGGTGCAGACAGGGGGTGTGGTTTACCTGGGGTTTCCCAGCATGGACTCCCCTGTCCACTCCTGCTTCTCAGGGGCGGAGAGAGGGCTGGGAAAGCGTATGACCTCAGGGGGGCCAACGAGGGTCCTCAGTGCCTGCAGCTGTGGGGAGTCAGACCCCAAAGCCTTGACACCTCTAGGCCCCACAGGTTTCACGCGCATGCAGATATCCAACAGGCACGGACACACGATGCGCATACACGCATGCACGCCCCACACAGCTAGGAACACTCCAAATAGAAAACCAGATCACATGGTGCCCAAGATGCACCCATAGCATGCAGGTGCTTAACTCAAGCTTCCAGAAATTTCCTTCCACATACATGGCCAGCAGCCTGCTGGGCAGGACAGAAGCTCTGACTGGAGCTGCAAAGTCACGTCACAGCCACCACTCCACAGACGTGTGTGTGTGCGTGTGCGTGTGTGTGTGTGTGTAAGGCTGGGAGCTCACAATCCGCTCTGTATGCCAGATGTATTATTAATTTCTGACACTGGGAGTACAGAAACCTAATTCCCTGGAAGGTGAGCTCTCTTTGAAAGGGGAGAAGACTTTTCAGAGCTCATTTTTTATTGACTGAGTCGTTTCTGAGTCAATCTGTCGGCTTTTGGCTAGAGTTTGAAATCTCCCTCGTCCCTCCTCCTCGAGCCGTGGCGGTGTATTAAAGCCTGTTAATGCGCACTTGGCTGGCGACGGGCCCAGTCCTCCCGAGAGAGCTGAAGTAGCCCCAGGACTGGCTCTCAGCAGCAGGCTCTCGAAGGAGGGCAGGAGCAAGGGCCCTGCGGACTGTCTGAGGAGCTGAGCCCACTGACTTTTAAAGAGATGCAGCAAGAAGTCTGCCTGCTGCCCGTGGCCCGGCGACTGGGTAGGGTGGCAGCGTGCGACTAGGCGGCATGCTTGGGAGCTGAAGGACACAAACACCAGGGCGCGGTGGAGCTAGGGCCCAAGGCCATTCGCCTGGATTCTGCTAAGCGGAGAAGGAATGGGACTCTACTATCTCTCGACCCCATGCCACAGAATGCTGCCGGGGGTTCCTTCCATCTCTGTAGATCTCGCTGTTTCACCAAGAAGCAACTGAGTCCAGGTGCACGCCTTTAATCCCAGTACTCCGGAGGCAGAGGTAGGAGGATCACTGGGAGTTCGAGGCTGACCTGAAACTACATAGTGAGTTCCAGGTCTGCCTGGGCTACAGTGAGACCCTATCTCAAAGAAACAAAAACCAAAACAAATAAATAAAAGACAACAATAATAGTAAAAAAAAGAACCTAGGCACTGGGGAGATAACGCAATCTCAACATGCACTGGGGAGGGGGAGCCAGGAGGACCCCTGGGGCTCACTGGTCAGCCAATCTAGCCTCATTTGTGACACCCTGTCAAAAAAAAGGTGGGTGGTTTCTGAGGAATGACACCCAAGGCTGTCCTCTGACCTCTACACACACACGAACATACACACCACACACAAGCACATCTGGCAGAAGAGGAAGGAGGAAGAAGAGGAGCATCCGAAATGCCAGAACAAAGCGTGTTTTGAACTCCGCTGACTGGCGAGTGGATGAGAAAGGCGCAGGCCCGAGGTGACCTTCCCGGGGCCAGCAGATCCGTGCGGCACGGCCTCCTCCACTCCATCCTTGTTACACAGCAGAAGATCTGGCTGTATCTTGTCCATGCTGAGCTTAGAGGTGACAGTTTATTTACCAGCCTGGGGAAGTTAGTGAGACCCTGTCTCAAGAATGCTGGGGATATAATAGTTCATGCCCCTGGATTCAATCCTCCAACATCACAACAGAAGTGCTCTGCATGAGGGCAGTAATGGGTGCCTCAAGGCATTGCAAAACCAGGTAAGACCCCCCAGGCTCAGATAATAGAACAATGCAATTGGCTTCAAAGACTTTCCAGGGGGCCTTGCTTGCCCAAGGCTAGCCAGAGAACTATTTCCCTAGGTTCTGCTCATCCATGTTCAGCCAGAGAGGCACTCAGGCCACTGCAGTGTGGACAGAAGGAGCCCAGACCTGCTCCTGGGCTCCTGCTGCCACTGTGCGTGTAATGCTGGCTTTGAAAGCACTTGGACTACAGGAGTCACGGGGTCATCACGAGGGCTTCCACCCAGACTTCAAAGGAAAACCTTTGGAATGAATGATTCCTGCACTGTGAGGTAGACATGAGCCCTTGTGGGACAAGCGCAGGATGCTATACTTTGAATCCTGGTGTGCCCTCCTCCAAAATGCCTCCACATTAAAACCTGGAGCTGTGGGAGGTGGGGAACTTTTAAGAGGTGGAGCCTAGGCAGAAGACCTGTGCCCTTGGAATGAATTACAAGATTTCTATTCCCTCCTCTCTCTCTTTTGATCCCTGGCTTGTGAGTAGTTTTACTCTGCCACACACACACACACACACACCTATCATGACATGCTGCCTTACCACAGCCCATTTGAGCACAGACTGGAGCCTCCAAAACCATGAGCCAAAACAACCCTCTTCTAAGTTGATCTTAGGCATTCTGTTACAGTGGTGGGATGCTCAGTAACACATGTGGAATCCTGTCCTCCAGGCACACCATGGCCTTTGAGGTCTTCAAACCAGATGTGCTGTGACTATGCTCAGGCGGTCCTTGACATTTCCCCTGGAGAGAAGGCTCAGGAAATCCAGACCCTCCAGAGGTGATAGCAGAGGTAAGTAACTGCTGGGAGATTATTCAGAGTAGCTGACTATAAACTGTCACCCACGCAGGAGTGGGGCTTTTCAGGCATGCACACTCCTGAAGCGGACTCCAGTGAGCTCACTGGCTCACCAAGCTGGAACCTGGTCTGCCATCGCCCACTCCATCTGGGTGTAGAGAAATACACTCCCCAGGAAAAGTCACACACCTGTTTATAATGCAGCAAGAAAGACGCAAGGGCGACGCAGAGGTGTGCACAAGAGTGCAGGTAACCTTTGAGAGGAAGGCTGGAGGACTCATGTCGCCTGCTCCAAGCGCAACGGCAATAAGGAATGGTTTTCAGGACTAGGTGGAATTGGGGGAGAGTCGTGCAAGGAAGTTGTGGTGCAGAAGGGAGACTGGACCCGAAGGAGATGGCCTCTGGAGGCAGAACGAGGCCCTGGGGAAGGTAGCTGAGAAACAAGGAAGACCAACCCTCTTCATAACAGACCCCAAGCGGCTCCACGAGGAGCCTGACCTAAGCCCTTCTGGAAAAGACGCAGGCGACTACCACGTTGGGTGAGCAAGGGTTCCTCGGGACAAAGCACTCACTGCAGAAGGAAACGATGATAAATGACACCTCATCAAAATTAAGAATGCTGCCGGGCGTGGTGGCGCACGCCTTTAAACTCAGCACTCGGGAGGCAGAGGCAGGAGGATTGCCGTGAGTTTGAGGCCATCCTGAGGCTCCATAGTGAATTCCAGGTCAGCCTGGACTAGAGTGAGACCCTACCTTGAAAAATCAAAAAACAAACAAAAAATTAAGAATGCTGCATATCAGAAGAAAGCATTAAGAAAATAATGAGGAGACAAACAGTAAAATTAAAAACTGGGCAGAGATGTGGGCAGACGGCACGAGGAGGAAGGTTATCTGAAAGGCTAATAAGCCCTAGAAATGAGCTCAGGACCATTAGTCGTTAGGGAAGTGCAACCACAGAGATGGCACTTTGCACCCATCATAATCAGTACCATCACAAGGACAATGGCAGGGAGGCCACTTGGGAAAACAATTAGCCCTTTCCTTAAAAAGGTAATAAAAGTGGGCATGCTGGTGCACACCTTAAGTCCCAGCAAAAGTAGGAGGACTGCTGTGAGTTCGAGGCCACCCTGAGCTAGAGTGAGACCCTACCTCGAAAACAACAACCAGACAAGCAAAGGTAATGAAAGTATCAGACAAAACAGCAGTCTTACTGCTGGCCGCGAGGAGGGAGCACGCTGTCCACACGGAAGGCATGGGCTCTGAGCTGCTCAAAGTCCACCCATCAAACGCGCTCTGTCCACACGGCAGACTCAGCCACACGAGGGAAGATGGACTCAGGGGTTTTTCCCTTCTTGCCCCACGGACTGATACATGACCAAGATACCCGCAGCCATCTGTGGGGCACACATGGGTATCCCTTCTCCTTGGTCTCTGTAGGGTCTCAAAGGGCTGGTCACAACACTGGTCCTTTTCCTGCCCAAGTCATGGCCCTGCGCATAGCAAGAACCTTCCCCTCAGTTCCATCCCCGAGTTCCTAGGCCAGGCTCAATGTGAGCTGGGCGGAGTGGGATGCCCAGGGCATGGGGCCACCTCTACCCCGCTCCATGTGGGTCCCCACCTTTACCTGCTCTGTCACAAGAAACACAGACCATGGTGCCAGAGCTAGGCCAACTAACTGCTCACGGGAGCCTTGTGGCAGTGCCAATGGGCGGACCATACCGTCTCTGGGGTCAAGGACTAAAGGGGGGGGTGTTATGGGTCGAGCGAGGCCATCGATGACTTTCCTTTCACCGCACGGGGAACCCATGACCTGAGCTGCAAGGCCGTGGCCTCTCTGCACGGAGGAGCACGGGCTGTGCCTCCACCTCCCCTCCTGGCTGACAGTGGAGAGAGAAGGGCCGCCAGGCTCCACCCAGGCTGGGGTTTGAAGGTAAATGCTTGCTTGATGTGTCAGGCGCTAAAGAGCTCCCACTTCAATTACTGGTTAAGTGAAATCGTAGAGAAATCCCTAATTGGGTACTTGGCTTGAGCTACCCAGCGAAGTTTACAGACATGCCAGGAAGAAACGGAAACAAGCCAGTGAGCTGACGTGTTCTGCTCGCCTGGGAAGCGGGTGGTTACTCAGCAGTCTCTCCCTGACACAGGCCCGTGATAGGCCTCAGAGGCCAGCGCTGGCCTTAGTTGGAGGCATTTAAAATGTCTAGGGATGTCACTCAGTGATTAGTGCTTGACTAGTGGGCTCGATTCTCAATGCCTCCAAATGGAACCAAGTAAGACCAATGCCACGCAGGCTCAATGCCATGTCTAGGGCCCAGAGATGGGCGAGGGCCACAGCATCATGGGGAACAGGTCAGGGGCAGGGGCTGGAGAAGAGGCCTGGGGACAGAGGCAGTGGCAGCCAATGCTCTGGAGGGGAAGCCCTGGGGCTGAGCATGGAGACAGCTGGGGAAGGGGGGTGGATGTGGCACAGAAGTGGGCAGGTTGCAGCTTCCCCAGACCAGCAACAGTGCTGAGGCAGCACTGGGCTTGGACTGCGCTCAAGAGACCTGCCAAGGTGGCCGGACTGTGTAGGAACAGTGTCCCTGCCACAGGAGCACATAGCCCAGCTCTTCACCACTCCATGCAATGGCGAGACCGACTGAGGCGGGACATGAGGGAGGAGCTGGGACTCCTGGGTCCTGCAGCTCAAGGGCCCAAATCTGAGTCCTCACATCACATCCACTCCTCCTAAACCAACCCTCCACCTCTGTCTCCACAGAGCCCTGTCCCTGCTCAACCCTCTCAGGGACCCACTGCGTATCCTCTCTTCTGGGTGCCCACATCACACCCACCCCTCACAAACCAACCCTCCACCTCCGTCTCCATACCGCCCCGTCACTGGCCGACCCTATCAGGGACCCACTGCGTATTCTCTACCTTGCAGCCAGGACTACTCTCCCAACAGACACAATATACCCAGTCCTGTTGAACCTAGCCTACCTGGGATGGGTACTTGCAGTCATCCCCTTGGGAGGGCCATCCCTGAACCCCACGTGGGCACGGTTCAGCAGCAGGTGCCTCCTCCCAGCTCTGGGGGCTCCTCAGAACCAGGGCTGGAACAGCCCTGAAGCCAGTCCTTTCATCTAGCTTCCAGGTCCATCTCCCACCCTGGCCTGTGAGCTCTGAGACCCTGGCTGGGCCTAGAGCACAGTGGTGTCTAGATCAAGCGTGACCAATGGGCAAACTGGGAGGTCCCCTTCCTCCGCTCACACTGCTTGCAAAGCCCAAGATTAAACTGCACGATCCTTATGCACACCTGAGGGCTGGCACTGCCCTTGGTCTCTCGTGGAGCAGAGGGTAAACACACAGCGTGGAGACAGCACCTGGGCCGTGGTAAACAAGGCCCACTATGGGAGCGCTGTGACCAGCTGGCTGCACTGGCTGTGGAGTAGGGTGGGGGAGAGACACTGTGTCTGGGAACTCCTAGCTCCAGCTCTGAGGAGCTGTGACCCCTGAGGAGTCTCTCCTGGCACCATGGACACAGAGGGCCTCATGGCTGAGAACATTTGTGACTGCAGCAGCCTGCTGCACACGTGGGTGTAGCCTCTGGTGCTGGAAAAGGAAGGCATGCCTTCTCTGAGGATCTGGCCAACCGCCTCCTGTCACAGTTCTTGCTCAGGGTCTGTGCAGGGCCTTGTCCATCCTCCACTCTCACCCCGAGGACCTGACCACACCACTTTGGCCTCACTCTCCACTTTTTTTTTTGGTGGGGGGCATGTAGAACCTAAGAGGCGGGCGGCCACCCAGCCGGCCAGCAGTGGGTGGGATTTCTACTCCAGCCCCCGATTTTAGTTGGGCCACCTAGCCAGGCACTCCCAGGCCAGGGTGCTGGAGCCAGAGTCTCATGGCTGGCAAGAGCCTCTGCCTTCCCACTTCCTGGCACAGGGGCCTGGCTCTGTGCTGCAGGCCACAGCCTCAAACTCAAAGCTATTGAAGGAGAGCAGGGACACCAGGGTGCACTGTCAGCAGGGGCAAGGGGACGCTGTGATGAGCAGAAGCCGTCCTCGGGTACACAAGGTCATAAGAAGGTCAGCCCACATGATGACTCACTTCTCATGTGTGACGGGGACCCAGGCCAGCCATGAGGAGGCTGGCACCAGGAAGATTCAGAGATTTCCTGTTCAGACAAGGTGGCACATACTCTCTTCCTTGTGCCTTCTGCTAACCTCAACTCTAGAG
Source organism: Dipus sagitta (assembly GCA_036346955.1). Lineage (NCBI taxonomy): Eukaryota > Metazoa > Chordata > Mammalia > Rodentia > Dipodidae > Dipus > Dipus sagitta. Next base: position 17,321,612 of record CM070771.1, on the reverse strand, counting down.
CCGGAAGTAGCACAAGGCACTTATAAGGCACGTAAAGGGTCTCAGAGGTGTGGAGTGAGGGTGGTCTGCAGGGACTGTGCACACAAGGTGGCCGGCTGTGTTCCTGCCCAGGTGGACGCCCACATGAGGGAGCCAGCCGCAGCCCGACTCCTTGTCTGTCCACCCTAGACTGACTCAGAAGGCGCTGCCAGGCAAGCCGAGGCCCAGAAGCCTCCACCCACAGGCCCAACACGGCCTGTTTCTGCGTCGACACAGATGCCGTCAGGCTTAAGATCCTTGCTTGACCGTGGGGAGACGTCACTGGAAAGTACAACCTCCGTGGCAGTTCATGAACTCGACCAGTCACTCCAAGATCGCTTTTGAATAATAATGGAAGAAAGAAGTACCTGCTTCATACAGGTAATAAAGCCTATTTTAAAGGCCACGATTACCGTGTTGGGTATGGTGGTGTATCCCTGTCATTCCAGCATTGGGAGGCTTAGGCCAAAGGATCCCAAGCTCAAGAACAGCCTACAATAGATAGTGAAATCATATCTATCTATTTACACACATGCAAACGCGCGCACACACACACCCAGCTATAAAGGCAAAATTACTGAAAATAGATAAATGAAATGAAAATCTGAATATAGGTCCTATTGTGCTGAAGAAATAAATGCAGAACAGGGACTATTTGGACAGAGGAAGGGGACTGGCAGCCGTGGGAGAGGGACAAGAGAGTAATGGGGGTGTGAATATAACCACAGCACATTAAATACATGTATGAAAATGTCATAATGAAAACCCAGTATTACATATAATTACTATATGCTAATAAAAAACTTGAAAAAAATTAGCTGAGAGTTATTATCCTCCCCTGCCATATAAACATATTCAATTCTATGCATAATTATTATAAATAAAAAGTGAATACACGTGACCCACAAGTCTCCAGGGACAGAAGCACAATCTCACATGTGCCATCAGGGCAACTCTTCAGTGGTCTGGAGAAAGATGGGTTTAGAATCCAGCTCTGAGCCACACACGGAAGTAGAAAGACAGGGAGCCAGCCACACAGCCAGAAACAAACAAGTGTTCGTTAAATCACCAAGGAGCCTTGCAAACTTGTGCTGGGCCTGCTCATAGGGGCCTGTGGTCCCAAGGACCCATGAGCCCAAGGAGGAGCACAAGTTCAAGGCTAGTCTAGGCAACTGGTGAGAACTTGAGGAAATCCTGGGCATGGCTCAGTGGTAGAGTATTTGACATGGATGAGGACTTGGGCTCAATCCCCCCCAACACACACACAGATTTTGTAAGCTTGTAAGCTTAAAATTAATGAGACTCAAAAGAAATCTAACCTTTCTATATGAAATCATCACTTAAAAAAATACCTAGAAGTTAAGCCCTTCCACAAACAGTATGATCAAGCTATGAGATAACTCTGACACGTTTCTGTTTGATTAAAGAAACACACACTTGAGGTTGGGGAGACTGCTCTACGGTTAAGAATATTTGATGCACAAACATGAGGGCCTGAAAGAGCCCAAGAAAGTCCGAGTTCCATCCCCAGAGTCGATGGAAAAGCCAGGTATGGCCATGCATGCCTATTACCCCAGACTACGGAGGCTGGACAGAGACAGGACAGACTGAGGCTCACTGGTCAGCCAGTGTGACTGAAAACTGCAGCTTCAAGTGCAGAGAGAGACTTAAGGAAGTTACGTATGAGCTTATAATCACAGAGGGTGCTTGACATTCTCCCCTAGACTCTACATGTATGTATACACACACACACACACACCCCAAAATTGAAAAACATCTGGGCTGGAGAGATGGGTCAGTGGTTCAAGCACTTGCTTGCAAAGCCCAAGGACTGTGTTTGATTCCCCAGGAACCATGTAAAGCCAGATGCACAAGGTGGTGCATATATCTGGTGTCTGTTTGCAGTGGCTGGAGCCCTGGCATGCCCATTCTCTCTCTCTGCCTCTCTCTTGCAGATAAATAAAAATAAAAACCCCACACATTCAAAGGAGAGATCACGTTATTTGGAGTTTTGAAAATTTGTGCAGGAGAGTGACATGCAGCCTTGCAGCATGATGGCCTAACCAAAATCCCCAGCAGCTCCATCGCCCTGACGTTTTCCTCCACCCTGGGCTCTGTGGTGATTCGAGGGTGAGAGGCTGGTCTGTCTTCTGAACTTGCACTTTGTTCTTTCCGGAGTATCACAGCCCCAGGCTCCCTGGGGAGCCACAGCACCACAGAGTCCGGTCCTGGGAAGAACGAGGAACCCAGGGAGTATGAGGACAGCCAGCTGCTAGCTCTGAAGGTGGGGAGTCTGGGCCAGCTGAGGGTACCCAGCCAGGCATGGACCGTGGCCCCGAGCTAAGTCCTGCTTCCAGCCGTGCCATTCCTGCAGCTCAGCTCATCCGGGCCAGAGTGTCCTTGCTGCCCTGCGTCTCACCCGTGGGTCTGGTGGCTCTCCATCCACTCACACCTCATTCTCCTGCCGTGGCTTGCCCAGCTCGGTTAGATTTGCACCTATAGATTGAGTCCATTTGGGGGGAGTGAACTGAAATGGTGGTGCGCTTCTTTCTGGTTTCTGAGTGTGCACGGCTGCATTTACTAACGTACATGCATGAGCAATTACGAGGTGTGGCAGCACGGCCACAGGGTTCATAAGTGTGCACGGTTATATTTAAGTGTACATGCACGCACAATTACGGAGTGCGCCTAGCACGGCCACAGGGCTCATGAGTGCGCATGGCTGTATTTAACAGTGTACACACACGCACAGTTCATGGAGCGCGCCCAGCACGGCCACAGGGCTCATGACCAGCCTCTATGCACAAGACCTAGGGCTTGTGATGTCACACACGGATGGCCATGCCACCTGCAAACAGGCCACTTCCCTCCTTCCTACCCAGGCTGCTTTCTCTTCTCTTCCTTGCTGCAGAGGGCTGGCAAGTATGCATGGGTAGTGGAGAGTGGCTCTGCCTGACTTCTGGTTGGGGGAGTGTTCATGCCTTTCCTGGGAAGTCATAGAGAAATGTCTGCTCTGAGGAGGCCTGAGAGACCACTCATCCCCAGGACTTATGTGGCAACTGCGTGTGGCCATTGCGGTAGTTTGAATAGATAGCCCCCAATATGTTCAGTGTGTTATCAGTTTGTAGTTTTGATCTGCAGCCACCTGGCTGGAGGAGGTGTCACTGGGCAGATCTTAAGGTGTGGTGGTGGGTTTGAAATTCCAATCTAGAGATATACGAAGTGCCTAGTTCCACCTGGAGTTCAAGAAGTGTGCTGTGTGACTTTTGGCTTTTTGGCTTGTGCTTCTCTCTCTCTCTGCTTGGACCTGTGAAAGCAGGCCAGCTTCTTCTGCCATAATGGAATTTCCCCTGGATCTGTAAGCTTCAATAAATGTCCCTTCCTTGATACAAAAAAAAAAAAAGAAGAAGAAGAAGAAATGTCTGCTCAACCCAGGTAGCAAGAGCACTACAGCCAAAGAAAGACTCCATCAAGTCCAGCTCAGTGAGCCAGTGAGGTTATCGGGCTCCTTAGGAGCACAAGTGCCTCATGCTCACAGGGCTGGGGTGTGGGAGGTCTCACCCTCCTTTAGATATAGTGGGGTGAGGGTCTCCTGAGCCAGGGTGTCTCATGTCACGCTTTCCCACTAGCAGCCCATGTGGGAGTGTTAGTGGCTCCCACCTCAGGCAGGGCTCATGTGGGTCATCACAGTCTTTCTGGCTCATGATGGAGACAGTCATGTCCAACCTGGAAGAAACACCTGTGCCTGTCCAGAATCCTGGGCAGCCATGGGCTGCTTGAATGTGGTAGAGGATGTCCAGTGTTTTCCAACGGTGATGAGAGTTTTTGTCATAAACAGGTCAGAAACACTTGACCAAACTGTGTGGATTTAAAGAAAACTGGGGTGCTGGCTCAGTGGTTAAAGGCATTTGCTGCAAAGCAGGCAGGATGGGGTTCAATTCCCCAGTACTCATGAAATCTGGACGCATAATGTGGTCCATGCACCTGAGCGCATTTGTAGTGGCAACAGGCCCCGGGGTACTGTATTTTCTGTCTCTGCTTGTACACACAGAAGTAAAAATGTTTTTGAAAATAAAGATAGCTATGTGATTGTCCTTAGATTACACTGGCTGATGCTAAACATTCAACCCGTGGCTTATGGTCCTTGCTGAATGGAAGAATGGGTTCCCGAGAGCACGGGCTTGCGTTGGCAGGGCCCCTCTCCAAGCTGGGGGAGGGGAGTGCTAATTTTCATCTGCGTGCTGGGTGGGATTTCACTGTGGAGCCATCCTGCCTGGGAGATTCCTTCCTCGGAAGCTTTTTGGTTGTGGGTTTGATTCCAGGGACCAGACCCTTCCAGCAACGCACCTCGTGCCATGTGAGTCCTGCGGCCATGTGCTGAATTCCAGAGCTGCTGTCTGACTCTAAGCTGGTTTGGCCTCAGGCACAAGGAGCCGGCTGAGAGTGAGTACCTATGGTGACAAGGACAGCCTGTAGATGAGTGAACTCACTCCTCCTGTCTCCCACCATCCAGATAAGATGGTGGAACGAGCCCGAGGCTCTGCAACAAGGACGTCTCTGGCACACTGTGGGTGCACTTCCTCTTGCATTGGCATGGGCATCACTGAAGCTGTGAGAGCATGCCACCCGCAGGTTCCTATGAAGGGAACTCACTGAGAGGAAAACTGAGGGCTTTTAAGGGGACCTGGGAGAGGGACTCCAGAGCAGGTGTGTAGCCAGACTTCTGTCCAGGGCACAGAGTGGCCTGCCAAGAGTACAGCATTAGGAGACCACGGAACTGAGCAAGCTCTGGGCTGGCCCAACAGGGGGGTTCTGGTTGGTGGTCTGGCCTACAGCATTTTGCATGGAGCTGAAAAGAACTTGGGTCTCCTAACAGTGTCCACAGGTCAGGAATGCAACCACAAGTTAAGCAGCTCACGAAACGCCAGGAAAACAGACCTGCCGAGGCCCACGGCAGCCGAGACAGAGCTCGTGTGGTGAACTCACGCTGGCATCTCATCGGGTGAAGTCTGCAGGAGCCCAGGAGGCCAGGGCTGGAAAACCCCTCCCTTCCAGAGTCCTCCAAGAGGCCACACTGCAAGGAAATCACAGCCCCATCTGGGTTCCTTTATGTCACGCATCCATCGATCGCATCGTTACTCGGATGTACCTGAGTCAGCTTTGCAGGGCACGATTTGTCACCTGGACTTCTGACCTACAGCTGTCACTACCCATTCTGTGTCCGATGGTTCCGGCATGTGTGACTGCAGACTTTGCATCAGGAACTGAAGGGCGGTTTTCCCACACTGGGAGTGGAACACAGTGCTACCAAAGCACTCTACCACTGAGCCCCAGCCCCAGGCCCCCACGGGATTCTAGGCAGGTGCTCTACTGCTGAACCACACCCTTATTCTGCTTTTTACTATTTGTTTTGAGACAAGATCTCATGAGGTTTCCCAGGATGGCCATGAACTTGAGACAATCCTCGGTTTCCCGAGTAGCTGGTATGACAGGTATGTTATCACCAAACCCAGACAACAGGGCTGATTTCTAAAGAGCTGAGGTGAAAAACCACTGGTCTGGAATCCCACGCCCAGCAGTAACAGCTGGCTGCTCTGTTCCGGGTGCCGCCCCACAGACCTTTCTGTTCAGCCAGCACCACTGAGCACTCGCAGCAGCGGGGTCGAGGGGCTCACAGCAGCTGCCACCTCCACAGGGCCAGCCGCAGGACACAGTGCGCAGCTGTGTGGGGACACCTCTCGCAAAGTCCTTGTACCTCAGTCAAGCTAACCAGCACCCATCCTTGTACTCCCTGTGAGCAGACCGAGGCCTGGGAGGTGGTGGCCCTTCCCTAGGGGCCACAGAGGCAGTGACTGGATCCCAGGTCTGAGAGAGCACTGGGGCATCTCTGGCCCTCCCATGCTACCTCAGCTAAGGTGGCTCCAGAGGCAGGGCTGCTGCAGTGGGAAGAGGTGGAGTTGGCGGGAACGGCAGCAGCCCGAGTGACACGGGGCACCAAGGGCTCAAAGCGGACTGTAGCCAGGCATGGTGGTGCATGCTTGCAATCCCAGTACTTATGAGGCTGAGGTCAGAGGCTGCTTAGTTCAAGACCAGCTGGGCTACATAGCAAACCTCTTCCCAACTGCAAGAAAAGGAGCTAGGGGCTGTGGTGGGGAGCAAGGGGCTGGGTTTAGCTTCCTGCTAATGGAAGCCAAGAAAACCACTCATGGACTTTCCTGCCTGACCCTTGGTGCAGCTGCCCAGGAGGCCACAGGGCAGAGGTCACCTTGGCGTCTGTGTCCTCACGCGTGTGCAGAAACGGGTCAGCGTGAAGAGAGAGGCCCAGGCCGCAAACACGGCACTCCCGAGACCCTCCCACTTCAGTTCTGTTGGGAGTCTCTGAACAATCCTGGGAGAGAACCTGGCTCAAAGCACCCATCATGTCCCCTCGGCTTTCTCCTCATGCCCATCTGCCGTGGTGATAGCTTGGTCACCCTGGTGTCCCCCAAGAAGGTGGCCCTGGTCACCCAACTCTCCCTTTCCCCTCTACCTGGTGGGTGGCTAGCACTGGGTGTGGAAGCCTTAAAGGCACAGAAACCCCCCGAGGCCTGCATGGGCCTCCCCCAGCTCTACTTCAGCTATACCGTTTCATGCAAACCCCACATTTTGAAGCCCACTAATGCCGAGATGACTCCTCAGACAGCAGTGCCCCCCACACTGCCTCCCGCCCTTTCCCAGAGGCTCTCGCTTTCCCTAGCAGCCTGGTCACCTGCTCTACTGCCTGGAGGCCAGGACCTATCTCTTCCTCCCCAGCCTGTCCTGGCTCTACTCGGGAGCCATGGCTACTGAGGGCAGACCTCAGCAGAAATGAGAATGTGCAGGGCTGGCCCTCACGGAAAACGTGCTTTTTGCTTCTTGCACTGCTTTGTGCTTCCCCTGGGACTACCAATGCTCGCTGTTTTCCACTCACTCAGTTTCCTGCCTACTCATTACTAATTCGGACCCCTCCTTGCTAGCGTCTATGCGGCACTTCCTGGCCTCTTCTGTAGGGCAGCAAACACCCACAAGAAGTGCATTTGGTATGGGGGTGGGGCCAGTGGCTAAGCGCCAGCAGAGGCGGCGGCAGCTCTAGTACCAGGGGACCTGAGTTTACAGCCACCTGTGTCTGGTCCACATCTCTCTAGACACGTGGCGTGTCACATGCTGTCCATCTTGTCTTACAGAGGAGTCCTGGGACCTCAGATCAGTTCTAGCCATGCTTCATGCCTTGAGGGGCTCTTTCCTGTTTCCCAGCATCCACCTCTTTCTTGGTTTACTATCTCATCTTGGTGGAGTGCGCCCTCAACTAGCTTTTCATGAGAGGGAACACGGGAGGCAAATGGGTGAAGACCTGGCCCACCTGAAACTGCATGCCATCTTTCCTTCAACCACGGAGAGAGGCGCCACAGAGCAGCAGCCTGCAAATCTTTTTGTTTGACAGCAGAAGGCACTGCCCAGGTCTTATGTGGCTCTGGCCCGACCTGTGACGAATGGTGGGCTGTCTTCCTCACTGGATGTCCACAGATCTTTGTTTAACCGCGATGCTCAGGAGTCTGTGGTGATGACCATGGGTGGGGGCTGCTCACTGTGCACGGGACCTCTGAGGCTCTTCCTCGATGGGAAGCCCACACCTCCAACTGGGGGTGATGGCTTCAAGCGCTCAGTGTGCCACCTCCTCTCCCCGCTCACACCAAGCAATGGTGTCTTCTCATTCCCTCACCCTTTTCTCCCCCCGTACCACTGTTCTTTTGCTCAACTTTCAAATAAGCTTTCTCAATTATATCTTACACATCTTCTTTTAAGAATTTCATTTAGCATTGGGTTTAAAAAAATTTTTTTTGAACTGTGTGTGAGTGTACATGTGTGGGCAAGTGCGCAGTGTACGTGAGTGTGTGTGTGTTAGCGTGGAGGCTGGAGGTCAAGATCATAGGTGTCTTCCCCAATCACTCTCCACCTTATTTACTTATATTAATTAATTAGCCAGGTGTGGTGGCACACGCCTTTAATCCCAGCACTCAGGAGGCAGAGGTAGGAGGATCGCCTTGAATTCGAGGCCACCCTGGGACTACATAGTGAATTCCAGGTCAGCTTGGAATAGAGTGAGACCCTACCTCAAAAAACCAAAAATAAATAAGCAAACAAATAAATAAATAAAATAAAATTATGAAGAGAGGAGAGAGAGAGAGAGAGAGAGAGAGCGAGCGAGTGCACGCCCACACTAGGGCCTCTTGCCTTTGCAAATGAATTCCAGATGCATTCGCTCCTTTGTGCACCTGGCTTTGTGTGAGTACTGGGGAACTGAACCTCAGTCAGGTGTACTGCAAGCAAGTGCCTTTAGCTGCTGCTCAGCCATCTCTTTAATCCTCCATCTTTTTGTTTTGTTTTTGGTTTTCAAGGTAGGGTCTCACTGTAGCCCCGGATGACCTGAATTCACTATGTAGACTAAGGGTGGCCTTTTCCTCCTACCTCTGCCTCCCGAGTGCTGGGATGAAAGGCGCATGCTACCATGCCTGGATCTCTCGCTGGTCTGCTCACTGACTTGGCTAGACTAGCTAGCCAGTAAGCCCCAGGGGTCCCTCTGTCTCACCTCCCCAGTGCTGGGATTATAGGCACACAGCACCACGCATGGCTTTTTTTTTTTTTTTTTTTACATGGGAGCTAGGCTCCAAACTCAGGTCCTCATGCTTGTGTGACAGCGGCTTTACCCACAGACGCATCTTCCCAGCTGCACACTTGGTGCAGTTCTGTTTGTTCGAGGTAGGGTCTCAGTCTAGCCCTATGGTGACAGCTCCCCCCTCCCCAGCTCAAGGACTCTTACAGGGAAATGCCGAGAGCCTTCACAGGACAAAAAGCAGACAAATGCAACAGCCAAGATGACAGCAGCGAACAGCCATCGGCCAGCACAGGCACCCCAAAATGCCCCCAAGGGTGAGGCTATACATGCGGTCTGAGGATGCCAGAGCTCAGGACATGCCAGGGCTGCTATGGAAGACCCCACGAGGCACCTTGCTCCCAGGCCCGGAGCCCCTTCTCCTGGCAGACAACGTCTGCTTCTCCTACATTGAGGAGCAACACAGTTGAGGCAGGACCTGGTGGCTGCTGGGCCTGGGCACAACAGACTTCAGGGGCACACGCGTGGCAAGTGCACATTCCAATGGTTAGCCTCATCGTCAGTCTAAAGAGGGGCAGCGGCGGGCGCTGACTGCACTGACATCGCACTACCCCGCGCCATGGGCCCAGCCCCCCAACCCTGGGCTCTGTGAAGTGTGCTTAGGCCAGTGAGCGATGGTCCTGTTTTCTCAGAGGATGGGATTTACTCATGATTAATGGGGCATGTATAAACTGATAAATGGTATTAATTTGTTTTAGGGGGTCTCAGAAGATCTTAGCCGCTTACAACCTGGGATGACTGGCCCTGTCCTAGCCAACTCAGGGAAGCAGCGTTCCTCTGCTGGCCACAGGGTTCAGCGTGCTCTGTCTGACTGCCCACGCAGCCCGGCTGCCCCCCACGTGGACTCCCCAGGTGAGCACACCTACCCGTCACCTCCTTTGATGAGGGCAGGCTGGCAGCAGCCTCCAGGTCGGCAGGGACGGGCCCCCCTCTCTCCAGGGCGTGGACGAGCCCCCGCAGCCGCTCACATTCCTCCTGCAGCCTGCTGTGGTCTTCGCGCAGGAGCTGCCGGGCCACGCTGGCAGGGTTCATGCTCATGTGCAGCACTTTGGTTCGACTCTGGTCGTAGTCGCCCTGGGAAACCAAGCACAGCACAGTATCACCCACGTGTGGACCAGCCTTGGAAGGCTTCGGGGTGAAGAGAGAAGAAAGGAGACTCTGGAACACAGAGCACAAGGATAGAGAGGTCTTGGTGGAGCGCAGCCAGGCACAGTGCCGGCCACAGTCTCAGTGCCCCTGCGCCCCTCAGTGCACAGGCGAGCCCTTCACCAATCTGGGTTCTGACCTCTTACCAGTAACAGGGGCCACTGCTGCCTGCTTAAGACAGGTGATTGAATTCGTGGCAGAAAACCAGTAAAGTAGCCACCGCATCTTGGGGACATCACAGGGTGATTCTATGCACACAGATCCCATATAGCACCCCCAAACATCAGTGTTAAAATGAAGTTCTTGCAGTGCCTACTGACGAAGGTCTGTCATCAGCTACTTGGGAGGCTGGGGCAAGAGGTCACAAGTACAAGGCCAACCTGGGCTACAGACTAAGCGAGTTCAAGGTTAACCCAGGCAATGTAGAGAAACCCTATCTCAAATAAAAATATACAAAAAAAAGAAAAGAGAGCTGAAGAGTGTAGCTCAGTGGTGCAGTGCTGGCCTAGAAACTGCCAGTGAGGGGCTGGGGGGTGGCTTAGAGGTAGAATGGCTGCCGACCTTGCAGAAAGCCCCAGGTTCCATCTTTAGTAACACACACACACACGCTGAGACAGAGAGAGAGATAGAAAACGCCTTCACCCTAGGCTCACAATAAACGAGAAACAAACAAAACACATGCACAGACGCTTCACAGTCAGAGGAACCCACAGTCTGCAGAGCACCAAAAAGGTAGACACAGGAGCCACCAGTGCGGTGGCCGCATCCCCAGCAGGCACTGCATGTAGGAGGGCAGTGCATTCTGGTGGAGCAGCGTGCAGCTGGCAGTGTGGGAACCATGGCGCAGTGCACGGCAGGTCCTCTGAGGGGACCCATGTACCTCCTGAGCGGTAGAAGCCCAGGAGACCGCCTGCTGCCGCTGCTGAGCCCAGAAGAGACTTGTGTGGTGTGAGGTGACTGTGGAAGTCACACCCATGGCCTAGGGCTACTATAGGGCAAGGAAGAGAGGCCCTAAAATCTCCTAGGGCTCTGGTGGCAGAGAACCCACACACTTGACAAGTTGTGTCCTCCTAGGCTTGGGAGCCCGACCTTTGAAGCCCTTCAGAGACGGATGTTGGTCTCCGCCCCACTCCCACACAAGGGACTTCTTTCTATTCAGGTCACCCCTCTGCCCCACCATGATGCCTCCTATGGGAGCAGGAGAAACAGGGTCTACCTTCAGACCACCAAAAATGATGGGGAGAGAGGTTGGGAGACAGTTCAGCAAGGAGTTCTGTGCTAGAGCAGTCTTGGCATCCCAGGAGCTGAGGTGCTACAGGCCAATGTCCTTTCACATCCCCAAAGACAGTGCAGCCTACCCTAAGCCACGGCCATCCCCCATCGCTGGGCCTGGGCTAGCCCCCCAACACGCTCCTCCAGAACTGGGGGGGGGCTAGGAGAGGCCTGGTTAAGTCCCCCACCTCAGGCATCACCCTCTGGAAGTAAAGCGTTCTAATGGCATTTTACACAGCAGACTGCTGGCTGGAGGTCCCCTGGGGAGGTGGCAGGACAGAGGCGAAGGCATCACACACATGCTCAACTGTGGTGGTCTGAATCAGACGCGTCCCAGAGACTCACATGTTCAGAAAGCTCGTCTCCAGCTTGTGGCAATTTGGGAGGTAGAACCCTGCTGGAGGATGTGTGTAGTTGGGGGTGGGTTTTGGGGTGTTATAGCCGGTTCCTCCTTGTCAGAACTTCACTCGCTTTCCTGCTGCTGTTTTCCTACCTGCTATGGCAAGGAGATGTCCAGCCTCTGCTTTGCCACCGTTTCACTGCCATCATAGTTTCCTCAAGACTGGAAGCCAATAGAAACTTTACTCCTATCAGCGGCTTTTGGTCAGGTGTGTGTTCCAGCAGTGTGGAGCTAAGTGCAACACCAAGCCACACACAGGGAGCAGCTGGGGTGGCAAATATGGCTCTTAGGTCACCTCATGAGAGTGTCTTCCTCAAGTGCATAGGAGGGAGGCCACCAGCCAGGGTGGCAGGGAGAGAGGAAGGAGCAGCTATGGGCAGGCAGGGGAGGCCTAGCAGGCTCTTCAGGATTTCCCTAGAACCTTGTAAAGCCTGGGGATGAAGAGGCTTAGGATGGAACAACAGAGGAGACCAGTGCGGACCAGTGTGATGTAGGCAGATGGACAACAACAGAGGAGACGAGCGTGGACTACAGTGGCGTGAGCAGATGAAACAGCTGGGCCAAACCAATCAGAACTTTCTGTGACCTTCATGCTATGCAGACCCTTTTTTTCTATTGAAGCAGCCCTTATTCTACATGCTATCCAGGCTGGCAAGCCAGGGTTGGTGGATCTCAAGCCAAGTGTAAGACAGTGAGGCCCTTTCCTGAAAGAGATGCTCCTATCCCTAGGACAGGCATCAAAAGTTCTTGGAACCTGAAACTTGACCATGCTGGCCTCACTGGGGCCACTAGCCTCTCCTTCCCACTTCAGACTCAACATGGCTGACCCTGAGAACAGGCACTGATCAGCATAAGGCAGAGAGGCACAGGGACCATCCTGGAGACCACCTTTGAAACTCTGGACAAAGCTGCCCCTCTGGGGTCTGTCTTCCCATAGGCAGGTATGGAAGGCCCGAGTAAGGGTGGGAAGCATGCAGTGGTGCCCTTGATGTCCAGCGCCTGGGATGGAGCATTGCTATGGGAACACTGGGCACTCAAGTTACAGAGACAAGACCCACCGACTTCCACTGAGACCAAGGCTCGGATGGTGGACGGCCTTCGGGGACTAGCTTTTGTGAGGAGACCCAGCTCACAGGAAATACCTGTGTGTGACAGGGGACAGAAGCGGGGAGCAGTAGGACTCAATTAAACCAAATCAGAATGAGAGACAAACCAGAAAGTCTTAAGAACTTTAGGAACTGGGGCTGCAGAGATGGCTCAGTGGGCAGAACACTTGCCTAACAAGTGTAAGGAGCTCAGTTCGGAGTTTCAGCATCCCTGTAAAAGCCGGGCACGGCACACACGCTTGTCATCCCAGCGTAGCACTGGGGGTTGGGGGCTGGAGACAGGAGGATCCCTGGGCTTGCTGGGGAGTTAGTCTAGGGTTCAGTTAGAGACCCAGTCTCAAAAAAAAAAAAAAAAAAAAAGACAGCAAGCAATTGAGGAAGCTATCTGACATCAACCCCTGACCTCCACACACATCACCCACCACATACAACAAACCCTGGGGAATTTGGAAAAACACGACAATGTGTGAACTGGATAGGTGTCGGAACATGGGCAAAGGCCCTGGAAGGGCCTGACCCAGGTGCCCTGAGGTGTAGATTAGGTGCATCCATGTGTGACTGGTGATAGTGCTGACAAGGTCTGGGGACAAAAGACTGCAGTGGCTTCCAGCTGTCACTGCTAGCCTCTGGGCCTAGTCTCTGGCCCACCCCACATGAAGAGCAAATGTAGCACCTTAGCTGGGGCCTGGCTGTGCAGTGCAGCATCCAAACTCGACCCTCCCCCGACCCTCGCCTTCTGCGAAGTCACAGCGGGATGATGGAAGAGCTGGCTGGGAGCGACGCTGCTAATGTCAGGACAGACCCCAGTACCCGGCCTTCGCCGTGAGTGGGAGGACCGGTGTCATGCACATCCCACTGGTGTCTGTGGCTCAGGCCAGAGGGAGCCACCAATGGCCTTGCTGCCGGGACCTGGGGTGCCTGCAGCGAACAGCTCCTGCCGGCGTGCAGTGTGGTGACAGCTGCAGGGAACACAGAAGACAGAGGAACAAGGGACACTGGAGTAATCTGAGGATGTATGTGTTAACTCTTTCTAGACTGGCTGCACTCTGTGTACCTGATGCTCAGTCACAGCAGAGTCCTCTAGACACAGTGGAGGGGCAAGGGACGCTAAGTGACCCAGGTGGGGACAGGGGCCTGTTGTAGACAACTCCACAATACTGGGATGAATGTCCACCCAGTTTTATGGGAGGGAGGGATTTATTTCAAGCTTACAGACCCAGGGCAAGTCCCATCAATGGTGAAGAAACTGGCTCCCATTCCCATGCTCCCCATGGGTAATGGGATGGGGTGGGCACAAGGTGGGAGTATGGGGGGCAGGACAGTGGGATGAGATAGGGTGGGGCAGGTTCGGTCACTGGTACCCTGAGCTCTGAGGCGTGAGCCTGCTAACAGCACCTCCTGCAGTACCTAAAGGGGCAGGTGGCCGAGCACATCAGGGTTCCTGAGTCACTGTCCGTGCAGCCTGGCGCTGGCTAGTGGGGTTGACTGACGGGCAGAACACTGGACCTGGGGCTAGGAGCCCGCCCCTTTGTGGCTCTGCAGCTCCCGTGGGCACATAGGCTACCACTGGAGCCCTGAGGAATGACAGAGACAGCCCACTCAGGCCTGTCTGGCCTGACGCCCTCTTGCCAGCCAGGAGCTCTGAGGGGACAAGCCTTCATCTCAGCCTATAAAACACAGAAGTGACGCAATGCCTCAATGCCTTCTCAAAACAAGTGCCCACCACACACTTCGGCAAGAGCTGACAGCAGCAGTGACAGCTCATCATTCCCCCCTGCTGTCCCCTCTCCTCAGTACCTACACCTTGTGACACACCATGTCATTTTCAACATTTGTTTTATCAGCTGTCCCCTGCTGGAGGTCAGCTCCACAAGGACTGGGCTGTCTGTCTTGGCTCCACCGTCCTGCCAGTACCAACAATGTGCCTGGCAAGCAGTGCTCAGCTCGTGTCTGTTGAATGAATGAGCAATAATTATGACATTTATCAGCCCGGAATGAGTTCTGTGGGCCTAAAAAATCAGATCACCAGCTGGTTAAGATAACGTATGAACTAGGGAACGAGAGGGCCTGAGAAAGGGCCCCGGCCTTGGCCTCTCTCCCTCCTCTGAGTTTTTCTACTCATTTTCCTGCTCTGGGCTCCGCCCCAAGTGCCTTGAGAATGTCCAAGGGTGGGTGCAGGCCTGCCTCAGAGTTGACCCCAATGTAAGAAATCTCCTCCAAAAACACAGGACAGGAGGCAAAGGACCAGGCTTCTGGATGTCACATGAGGACGGGGGGAGTGTCACCTGGGTTCCCACAGTCACGTGTCCTCTCATTCACTCTACGTACCCTGCTACTAGGCACCCACCTTGTGCCCGGGTCCTGTGGCAGAGCTGGGCACTGAGACAAAGGGCTTCAGATCTGGGAAGTGCAGTCACGCGGCAGAGGTTGAGGGGCAGGCGGTTTTAGGTATTGAGTGTGGCAGAGGCCAGTACGGCATCAAGACCCTGTAGTGAGACGCCAGGGTCACCCACCAACAGGTACACCTACTCCCCTGCTAAGGAAGGGCCAGCCAAGAGCTATCCCCAGAGACAGGAGGCCCATGGGGGCTAGGTCACTGCCCTGCCACAGGGGCCCAGAGGCACTGCTCCAGGAGGCCTGCTCTGTCGGCTGTGTGCTCCGGGCGTCAACGGCGGAGGCAACTCGTGAGGATGAGCGTGAAGCTCCAGCCTGAGTCCCAGTCCCAGGGCCAGAGAAAACATCAGTGGCACCCCGGCGCTACCTCCTCCCCACGAGGTGCCAACATGAAGGAGTGCAGTCCAGGGGGCTGGCACCGTGTGGGACGAGCAGATGGGAGAGAGCGAGCAACTTCACTAAAATCTGCTGTGGGATGACAGCTTTGAGGAAGAAAGGAAAAAATGGCTGTAATCTTCTGCTAAAATTTGTCGCCTTGTTTGATTCACAGCTGAGAAAACTGTTGAGACACTGACAAGAATCTCAAAAGGAAAAGTTTGGAACCTTCCTTTGATGCGAGGGTGCAATTAGAGACAAAACAAAAACATCTCACTTGCGAGCCAGTGAAGGCGAGCTGACTCTTTCTGCTAATGACCGCAGCCACACGGGGGCTGACAATCGGGGGCGGGGGTGGCAGCGCTGGGGCCATGCTTTGGCCACCAGCAAGCCCACCCACCATGCAGCTCCCCAGGACCTGTGGTGTTGGTCACTGGCAGGCCTGTGAAGAGGGCTCGGGAACATGTGAAGCCAGGTGGCTCCTGCAGGGTACAGTGCAGACTTCCTGAAGGCCGGGTGGCCAGGACAGCCCGGAGGCTCTGCCCACCACCTGCCCACTCCGCGGGCCTTCACCTCTGGTTCAAGTCCATAGACGCTCACACAACTAGGTGCTGCCTTCTGCATCCAGGGAAAGGTCTGCAGGGCTGTGGCTGGGCAGGGCTGGCATGTGCTTCCTATCTGTTCATAGAGGAAGCTCTGCCCCTAACTTGTGGGTGGCCTTGAATAGGCCTCCTGTCCCTCTGGGCTTGAGCTGCCCTCTGACAGAATGGGGGAGTTTGGCTTTTGAGGACTTGCCTTCCCTAAGGACTGGAGGACAAGCCCCCCTTTCGCAGTATGGCCCTGCAGTGGACTCTCTGCCCTCAGCTGTCTCTACAATAGGACCAGGTCCAAGGGGACTCTCCTCTGTTCCCACCAGGGGGTGGCCACTCCCAGCCCCAAGCCCCGGGGCACAGCTGCCCCTTGGGAAGGTCCAGGCAGCAAGCCGAGCGGGAGGGCCGCCTGCCACCTTGTGCCTGACTCGCATACCAAGAGACCTGCTGGAAAGAGGCAGCAACGCGAGGAGAATTAAAAGGCACAGTTAAATAACTGCCGATCCTTATGCATATTTATAAGTCACCCAGCTCAGAACTAAATCAATACCTCTCCCGGCTGAGGCGTGCAGCTCGGCAGCAGAGCGAGGCTGGTGAGGCACCTTCGGGTGGCTGGGCCGAGGGGCGGGGGCAGAATGGGGCCGAGGGGAGGCAGAGGCCATAGCCTGGGACCCCCAGGCCCTCAGACAGCCACAGTGTGACCTTTCCCAGCCTGTGGGACTGGCCACACCTCTGACTTGCTCTCAACAGCTCCCGGGCAGGGCTGTTCTTGTGACACCATGGACGGATGACTGCTCCTTCTGAAGAGGGACATCAGAAAACAACAGCGTGCAGTGCAGACCCCACGGTGGACTGCAGGGCTCCGCGACACAAAGATGGCCCCCAGAGGACCTCCCACAGGGGACAACCTGGGGTGCCACCTACTGAGGGGTCTTGGCCTCCTCCCTATACCATCTCTAGCCCAGGGCTACAAGATGTCAGCAAAGAGGAGGGACCAGGGGACCTGCGTCCCTGGGCAGGGCAGGGACATCTACGTGGTTTTCCAGGGGTCTGGTGGGTCCCGCTGGGCCACACTCCAGGCTTCCAGCACTGACACAAGCCTCACAGCCCACTTCCATGACTCCTGCTCTGGACGTCCGGCAGAGGGAAAAGGACACGTCATCCTAAGGGAGCAAGCGGGTCCAGGCGCCTGGTGGGACAGGCTGTGTTTCTTTCACGCATGGCACAGCAGCAGGGTTAGGCACCCACAAAGGACTATGGAGGAAGGACAGGGCTGCAAGCCACTCCAGAACTCGTGGAGCCTACACTTCTCAGCCCCTGCCAGGCCTCTGTCCCGGGAGCGGGCATCCTGCAGGCCCAAACACTAGCAGGCCTATGCTAGTTAGGCAACAGAGCACTTTGTCTCCCAGCTTCGATCTGCTCCTCTGTGTGGTACGCACTACGGTTCAGTCACTGGGTACTGTGGGAAGTCTGGTGGGTCAGCAGATGTGGGACCAGTCTCCACGGCAGCCTGGCAAGGTGGCAGTGGAAGCCGGAGGGGGGGGGCACGGGCAGCCATGTTCAGGGAGAAGGAGGGTACGCCGGTGTTTGTGTCTGCTGGGCTGCAACCCGGCTGCCTTCTTGGCACCTCAGGGTCCGTGACTGGGTCTGCGTGACTGGGCCAGCGGATGCTCTGCTCTGCAGAGCCCACAGCCAGCAAGCCCACAGGCTGGGAGACGCTGGGGGACTGACGAATGACAGCCTAGGACCCATGAGGGCTGGGTGAGAACTGGGGAGGGTGGGACCTGAAAGCAGGCACCCTCAGCTCCTCACTTTGATCCCTGTTCTGGTCTCTGAGCCCTTCCAGACACTGTGAGACAAAACTGATTTTCTAAAACTGGAAAACCTACCTCATGTGAAATTCCCATTTCACTCATGCCCAAGTCCAGTGGTATCAAGCACTCACAGCTGTGCAGCCATCGCCCTTCCAGAGTGTCACATCTGCACCTGGACGTCTGTTCTCATTAAACACGCCGGCTCCCTGAGCCCCTCCTGCCCCCCCCACCCCGGGGGGGGCCAGCAGTCCCTCACTCTCTGCCTCTTGGAATCTGACACTCCAGGGAGAATTTTCTTATTTTGTCCATGCAGATACCATTCTGTGCATGGATGGAGCACGTCTTCTTCATCCGCTGTCTGGCCTAAGCTGTCCCTGTCTAGGTCTGGCTGCTGTGAGCACTGTGCACGGAGCCCTTTGAGTCCTGGCCTTTGAGCCTCTGGGCTTCAACCACAGTGTGGATTTGTTGGATCACAGGTATACCAAGGTGCTTTCGGTTTGCTTTTCAAGCAGGGTGTCCCCCATATAGCCCAGGATGGCCTTGAACTTGAATTCTCCTGCCTTAGTCTCCTGAGTGTCAACCATGCCTGGCTCCAAGGCATGGTTAAAATGCTTTACCATTTTATTTTATTTATTTGTATAAGGGAGTGCTAGGGTCTCCTGACACCCACCCAGCTTTATGTGGTGGCTGGTGAGTTAAACCCAAGCTGGCAGGCTATGCAAGCAACTGCTTTGACTGCTGAGCCATCTCTCCAGTCCCCCAAGGTGGCTTCGTAATGTCCCACGAGACACTTCTGTTAGAATCTAGTGTGCTGTCCCCAACTCCAGAGTCGGTTTCACAGCTGCCAATCCCAGACTCCGTGCATGGAAATTCCTTCACTTGAACAGGAGCTGCCATGGCAAACAGGGTCAACCACCTGGGCCTGTCCCAGGACAGCTGTTTGGGTATGGATGGTAAAAGACATGCCTACCATGTCGTGCCCTGTGGGGTACTGCTCCTATGCAAAGCCCCACCCCAGCCAGGGCCTGCAGGTCATGTTTTGTGGTCAGCTGCTTCCTGTTTCCCATGGAGGACATGGCTGGGCACTGTCCAGGTCAGCCCCACTGTGCCACTTCTCACCATACCTTGTGGTAAGGAGACAAGTTTGCCTTGAGAAATCCAATACTCAGAAAGTGATAAGTGCTGTTCTCCCGTCTGTCTGAATTCTTAGGTGCTCAGGTCTGAAGTGTGGCTCAGAGATACAGCTCCTGCCTAAAACCCCCCAGTGAGGGGCTGGGGGCGTGGCTCAGTGGTAGAGCTCCTGCCTAAAACCCCCCAGTGAGGGGCTAGGGCGTGGCTCAGTGGTAGAGCTCCTGCCTAGAATCCCCCAGTGAGGGGCTAGGGGCGTGGCTCAGTGGTAGAGCTCCTGCCTAGAATCCCCCAGTGAGGGGCTAGGGGCGTGGCTCAGTGGTAGAGCCCCTGCCTAGAATCCCCCAGTGAGGGGCTGGGCGTGGCTCAGTGGTACAGCTCCTGCCTACAATCCCCCAGTGAGGGGCTGGGGGTGTGGCTCAGTGGTAGAGCACCTGCCTAGAATCCCCCAGTGAGAGGCTGGGGGCATGGCTCAGTGGTAGAGCACCTGCCTAAAATCCCCCAGTGAGGGGCTGGGGGCGTGGCTCAGTGGTAGAGCACCTGCCTAGAATCCCCCAGTGAGGGGCTAGGGGTGTGGCTCAGTGGTAGAGCTCCTGCCTAGAATCCCCCAGTGAGGGGCTGGGGGCGTGGCTCAGTGGTAGAGCTCCTGCCTAGAATCCCCCAGTGAGGGGCTGGGGGCGTGGCTCAGTGGTAGAGCTCCTGCCTAGCATGCCCAAGGTCCCTGAGTTTAATTCCTAATATTGCATTAAAAAGGAGCAAAGAGCAGGTAGTTATGCAGACCTGATCTACCACAGAAGAGCCCAGTCTTTACACATAAATAATGTTCAGGAAAGAGAGGCCTGCTGACCATGAAAACAAGAGAGAAGACACATTACCCAGAAGTCAGTTAAGTCACAAGATAAAATAGGTCTGTTCCAATGGGACACAAGTGGGACCTGATAAGCGGAGGTCAGTACCCTGCCCAGGATGGCGAACACGTGGCGAATGCTGAGTGCAGACTTCACGTCCAGGGGGCAGGCATGGCCACAGCCCACGCGGACTCACACGGAGGCCCATGGAAGAAGCAGGGGATCAAACACAGAGGCCGCAAAGGCTCTGTGAACACGTGAGTGGCTAGCATGGCTAGGCTGGCACGTAGCTTGGTGCCCACAGCCCAGGTGCTGCTGCACAGGGCAGAGAGGGACAGTGCTCTGAGCCTCACAGACATTCCAGGTGGTCAGGGGAGAAGTGAGGCTGATGTGGGCAGGGATTGTCTGGGATGTGACCCCCTGTGCCACTCCTCACTCTATGAAGAGTCACTACCTTTCCTAACTTACATGACAGGATCGTGATGCCCCTCCTCACAGTGTCACTGGGATGCATAAGTGGGACCACCCAGCAGTCAGACCAGAGCCTGGCCCAGCTCCCTGATGGAGGATGGATGACAAGCTCTTCCGTGGAGTCTCCAGGTCTCACACCCATGACCAACAGAGGACAAAGTCCAGGCATTACAAAAGCATGCAGCGAATTACCAAGGAGCCAGCCGCCCTGGTCAGCGGCAGGGGATGCACAGTACAATGACCAGGGCCTGGAAGGGAGGGGGAGAGGTCACCCCTGCTCTGGGCTGCTGGCTCTGGGCTGGTGTGCCTGCAAAAGGCCAGTTTCCAAATGCAGGAAAGGCATGGCAGCTGGGGCAACAGCCTGCCCTGCAGTGCAGGGCCATGTGCTGGGCAGCTCGCTGGCTGTGGTGCGGATGGTACACACAAGCTGCCACAGGCAGGGGTGAGAGGCAGGTGTGCAGACAGGAGGTGGGACTCAGCATCCTCACGGAGTGACCACACGTGACCATGCTGCTGCCTGGGACGCACAGGGAACGGGGACATCTCCAGACACAGGGAGCTTTCAGTTCTCAGGGAGGACAGCAATTTGCTGCCCACTACAATTCCAAAAAACCCCACACTGACTTTAAATATCACTGGGCATCTCATCTGGGCTCCTTCCTGAGCCGTCCTTCCAGCTCCAGCCACTGAGCCCCAGCCCAGTCACCCCTGGCCAGAGGACGAGAGGAGCGGGTCAGGCCTATAGGAGAACAGTCAGATGAGAAGCATCGGCGCAGAGTCTACACAGCCCAGTCTCCCCGGAGGAGGGAGGAACCCTGAGAGGAGGCAGTGTTTCAGGTGGCCTGGGCGTCAGAATCCCAGAGATGAATTCTGCTTAATTACATGCGTGCTCAAGTGCTTAGAGGAAGTGTACAGATGTCTGCAATTTAGTTTAAAATGCATCAAAAGAATAAAATGGACTGATAGATGGTAGAGGGATGGGTAGAATGCCTGGCAGGATGTAGGTGGTGAGTGAGGCACTCACTGCGAAATTCCTTCAACTTCTCGGGCTGCTTGAAAATGCTCACAGTGAAGCCGGCATGGTGTTGCATGCCTTTAACCCCAGCTCTGGAGGCTGAGGTAGGGGACTGCTGTGAATTCGAAGCCAGCCTGGCCTCTAGTGACACTCTGCCTAGGAAAACCATGAGGAAAAGAAAATGCCCACAGTAAAAGTCCAAGAAAGGTAGGGTGTGGTAGCGCACAACTTTAATCCCAGCACTCGGAAGGCAGAGGTAGGAGGATCGCTGTGAGTTCAAGGCTAGCCTGAGACGACATAGTGAATTCTAAAAAATAAAGTAAAAAATCTAAACAAGTAGGAGCGGGCCTCCATGCTGGCCCCGCTGTTACTACTGGTGACAAGGACACAGGAGGGCTTGGCTAGAACTGGGGGATTCTGGCTCACCAGTAGGTGGGTACATGGCTGGGTCCATTGGGATGCCAATGTACAGCTCAGGCAGGCTGGACAGGTTCCCCTATGCCCCAGGGTGGTTCTAGCCCTTGCCAGGCTTCGCTGGCATCTGGCCTCTCCTCGAGGACTCTGCAGTCCCCAGACCTAGCCCATCAGGAGCACCAACGTGGGCACCTGCCTCCTGTGGCTGAGGGAGACCGCAAGGAACATGGTGATGGAACAGTGAAGGCAGTAATATGGCTTGGCTCACAGGGGCCATGCGAGGCCTTGCAGAAGCCATTCCCTGCATGCTCCAAAGATGGCCTACGTGTCCCTGTCCCAGAGGACATGGCACTGGAGGCTAGACTTCCCAGATCCACAGAAGTTTAGCCAGATCATAGAACGAATGACACCGGGGCGCTGATGCCATTCTACTATGTTCTAAGTCAGTGCTTTGAAAGGAGATAGAAGGCCACTGGCCCAGAGATGAGCCTAGAAAGACCGGGACCCAGGGCTGATGCAGAGGGGGGCAGCCTTGCACTGTGGCCTGGGGGACCCTGACTGTGGCCCCTCCATGCCCTGCCCTGCCCTGCTTCTGTGGCTGCAGCAGCGTGCAATTGGATGCTGAGGGAACTGAATCCTGTGAGATTGCCCATTTCAGTATCTTTTGGAGAATAATGCCCTAAAACAAACCCCATCTGCGTCTAAAGGTGGGTCTGAGTTCATCCTTCATGTACCAGCTTCTTAGGGCCTCGGTTTCGCTTTCCCTAAGAAGAGCTTCCTGCAGCTTCTTTTCTTTGTAGAGAGAGAGCGCGAACGAGCGCGCGCACGTGTACGCATGCAGAGGCCGAGGACGACCTCAGGTGACATCATCAGAAGTGCCGCCCACCTCTTTGAGACCGGGGTCTCTTTACAGGTGTGAATGTAGCTCAATTAGGCCATCGAGCTCTGGGACATGCCTGTCTCCACCTCCTCAGCACATGCCACTCAACTCAGCAGGCTTTTTTTTTTTTTTTTTTGGTGGGCTGCAGGGCTTGAACTTGGGTCCTTATGCTTGCAAGGGAATCATTTTACTTACTGATCTATCTCCCCAGCCTCTCTTAGGCTTTGTTTATATTCTGTTTAAGGTTTCCTTTTTTTTTTTTTTTTTGAGACAGAGCTATGTAGCCCAGGCTGGTCTAGAGCTTTCAATTCTCCTGACTGTCCCTCCTCAGTGCTGGGATCCTGCCTTTGCAGCGCCCACAGCCGCCGCCCGTCCTCCCAGCCAGCTGGTGAGCAGTCTTTGTAGGCAAGCAGGCCCTAATACCTCTTCCCACACCCTCGCCACAGTGCAGTGCACACAGGCGTCCCTGCTCAGTGTGAACAGCCAATGACCCTCAGGGGACCCCGGAAAGTCAGCATCTCCATGTCCAGCTTCCAAGGCCATGGTGGTGACCTGTTCCCTGAGCACACAGGCACGGCCGCACGCCCAGCTCCAGGTAGTAACTGGAGTTGCGCTTCCTCGCCAACCAGCTGTGAACTAATTACAAAAAATTCTAACTAGTCCCACTCCCTCTCCGAGCATGTGTTCCCAATTAAGCCGAACCGCAGCTGATTTTAATCAGTCTTCCTTGAAGCGTCAACTTGAAGCCACTCTTCTCCGGAGGGAAGGAACCGCGGGCAGGAGCTGCGCTGCATACCGAGTGCAGCGGGCTCTGCCCGGGGCCGGAGGCTAGCCGGGACCCTCCAGCCTCAGAGAGCAGGCTCTGCCCGGGGCCGGAGGCTAGCCGGGACCCTCCAGCCTCAGAGAGCAGGCTCTGCCCGGGACCGGAGGCTAGCCGGGGCCCTCCAGCCTCAGAGAGCAGGCTCTGCCCGGGACCGGAGGCTAGCCGGACCCTCCAGCCTCAGAGAGCAGGCTCTGCCCGGGACCGGAGGCTAGCCGGGCCCTCCAGCCTCAGAGAGCAGGCTCTGCCCGGGACCGGAGGCTAGCCGGGGCCCTCCAGCCTCAGAGAGCAGGCTCTGCCCGGGACCGGAGGCTAGCCGGACCCTCCAGCCTCAGAGAGCAGGCTCTGCCCGGGACCGGAGGCTAGCCGGGCCCTCCAGCCTCAGAGAGCAGGCTCTGCCCGGGACCGGAGGCTAGCCGGGCCCTCCAGCCTCAGAGAGCAGGCTCTGCCCGGGACCGGAGGCTAGCCGGGGCCCTCCAGCCCCAGAGCCAAGCAGCTGGGCAGCTCCTCAACCTGTCCCGGAGCCTTCCGGCTGTGCGTGCAAACTGTACAGGGAGGAAGAGTGCCTGGGGGCTGGTGTGCCCGGGAGGTGCTCAGTGGGCAAAGCACTTGCTGCACAAGCATGAGGACGGGCGTTCAGACCCCCAGAGCCCACGAAACAGTGGGCAGGCATGGGAGCCAGCCTGAAATCCTGGCACTCAGGAGGCAGAGACAAGATCCGCAGGGAGAGGAGCAGGTTGGCTACACTGGCTAAATGGGTGAGCCGTGGGTTCAAGTGAGAGGCCCTGTGTGGTGGTTTGATTCAGGTGTCCCCCACAAACTTAGGTGTTCTGAATGCTAGGTTCCCAGCTGATGGACATTTGGGAATTAACGCCTCCTGGAAGCAGTGTGTTTGGGGGCGGGCTTATGGGTAATATAGCCAGTGTCCCCTTGCCAGTGTTTGGGACACTCTCCTGTTGCTATGGTCCATCTTATGTGGGCCAGGGGGTGATGTCCACCCTCCGCTCATGTCGTTGTTTCCCCTGCCATCGTAGAGCGTTCCCCTCGAGCCTGTAAGCCAAAATAAACCTCTTTTCTTCCCCCACAAGCTACCCTTGGTTGGGTGATTTCTGCCAGCAATGCGAACCTGACTGCAACACCCTGCCTCAGTAAATATGGTGGACAGCAACGAGGAAGACATTGGATGTCAACCTTCAGCCTTCACACGCACACATCTGCACCACACACAAACGAGCATGAGCACGACTATACACAGAAGGGCTGGCATCAGCGCCATGGCCAGCGCACCGGGCGTGGCCTGGGCCAGCGTCCACGATGACCATGTGTCCTGAGCACCGGGGTCCAAGCTCAGGGCACGCACAGGCTTCGTCCTGGAAGCCACACACACAAGCTCTTACTGAGCTCTTCTCCCTGCCAAGCAGGGTGGTTAAGGCCCTAGCAGGGGCTCCCTGAAGGCCCAGCATGCGGGCATCATCATCCCAACGTGCCTAAGCCCACCCAATGGGACGAGGGTGGTCCTCTCTTCCCACATGTCTGCCCACTCTGTCTGTGAGGTGCCCAGCCAAACCTGTGCCTACTCTTTGTTCCTCCCATGCCAGGCTTCTATTTCTGTTTGCTCACAGGATATGCTGCCACCCTGAGTGTTGGAGCTATGTGTGCAGGTGTCTGATAGGCACCCCTTCACCCCGCGGGACAGTGAGAGGCGGGGCCAGAGCCGGGACCCCTGCACCTCTTGTCACATGGATTCCTTCACAAGCCTCTTCCAGGGATGCGGGAAGCCTTACGGAAAGGCCAGGGAGCCCAGGTGCAGAATAGGGTTGGGTGGGTCTGGAAAGGACATTCCACAGCCACAAGCCAGGGCTCTGCCCATCTAGCCACACAGACAGATAGTTCAGTGCCTGTCCCTGACCGGGCACTGTAGCCAGGGAGCCAGATCCACCCAGCAGCTGCCCTCAACCGACGATAGTGGCCCAATTACAAGAGCTCAGGATGACAGGTCCAAGGGCCGGGCAGGCGGTCCAGCCCTGACTGAGAGCACCTCACTTCATCAAAGTTGTCACCTCTCCAGTCACCGAGATTAGTAATGGGGACACAATTTGATTGCCTCTAATAGGTGCCAAGATAAAATCAATGGCCTGTTTAGAAACAGGGCGCTCTCTAACCTGCGGTCTTCCTTCCATGAGCAGGGTAGTCAGGGGAACAAGAACTAAAGATAAAGGAAGCAGACAGATGCAGACAGCTGTGAAGGTCATGAGTGCAGGGAGGTGGGCATGCTGGGCACGGGGACAGTACTGTACTCCTAGCTTGTTCGTACCTGCCCGTGCTGGAGAGAACAGGCCCCAAACGGCGAGGCTGCGGAGTGGCACGGGCCCATCACCATGCAGGACCCCAGGCTGGCTCCCTGCCAGGTATACGTGGTTGAACAGAAAGATGCTCCAAGATTAGTTCATAGATCACCCCATCGCCTACCTGCAGGGTGCACCTCTCCATCTGCATCTCCAGAACCTTCTTCTCCTGCTCCAGGCGGCTCCGCTCAGCCTCCAGCTCTTCCACCTTCAACCTGTGAGGAGAGCAAGACATGACAGGGTGCGGCTGCAGCCAGACAGCGGTGAGAGGGAAGGGTGGGAGGCTGGCAATGGTGCGGTCACTCAGGAGCACGCACAGGAGGCTCTGAGAAGGCCAGTGCGACACGGTGACAAATCTCGCAATCAAAGGGCACAGGTGTGTAGGTAGCTTCAGGTCAGGAGCAAGGGCTGGCACTGGGGGTCCAGGCTGATCACAGCTTGGCTGGAAGCAGGTAAGACAACAGACAAGAGCAGGCGCACAGGAACCCAGTATCCCTGGCACATCAGTTCACTCTGGAGGGTGACCACACACTGGAGAGGGTGCCGAGAAAGGAGAATGGCCTCAGCCAGGCCCAGGATGGAGAAAGGGGGAGCATTTATAACGGGGGTGGGTACTGATTACTGGGGACACAGGAGCACTGGACAAGCCAGCAAATCTCAGATCCATCCAGCTATGTCACCAAGTTACAACGGAACCTGAGTCCCCAAGACAAGTCATGTTCCCGGGGTGAAATGAGGTAGTCAATGTTAAAGAACTAAATGAGGGATGGAGAGATGGCTTAGTGGTTAGGGCGCTTGCCTGCGAAGCCTAGGAACTCATGTTTGAATCTCCAGGTCCCACGTAGCCAGCTGAAGAGGTGCAAGTGTGCAATGTCGCACATGCACACAAGGGGCACACATGTTTGGAGTGTGTTCTCAGTGGTTGAAGGCCCTGGCGCACCCATATTCTCTCTCTCTCTCAAAAAACAAATAATTTTTAAAAAAAAGAACTAAATGACACAAGCTATGCTGGTAGAGCCGTGATGGGATTAAATCAGTAGCCAGATAACAGAGACGCTCTAGACACTTGAAAACATAATAGCACATATCAAAACAGCATACTGTTAAAAGAGGGTAACTAATGACATTAGAAAGCATCTGTAGCAGGACACAACACATCCAAGACTTCAGGTGCAGAGAAAGTGACACTTAGAGAAAAACATCGAAGCATCTAATGATTCAAAGAGAACCCAAGAAAGACCTCAAGCCCATGATCCACACTTCTGCTTTCCACAAGCAGGAAAGGTGCCGGGGATATGGCTCGGTTAGTGCAGTGTTTACCTAGCCTGCACAAGCGCCGGCTTTCATCCCTTGGACCACACAAACTGGTGGTGGTGGGATATGCCTGTAATCCCAGCTCTCAGGAGGTGAAGCCAGGAGGATCAGAAGCTCAAGGTTATCCTTGGCTACAGAGTGAGTTCAAAGCCAGTTCGGAATATAAAAGACCCTGTTTCAAAAAGAAGTAGAGAAAGCTGGGTGTGGTGGTACACACCTGTCATCCAACATTCAGAAGGCAGGGAGGCCAGGAGGGTTGGGAGGTTGAGGCCAGCCTGGGCGATATAGTGAGAGCTGTCTTCAAAAGAAAGCAGAGAGGGGCTGGAGAAGATTGCTTAGTGGTTCAGGCATTTGCCTGCAAAGCCAAAGGACCCCGGTTCAATTCCCCAGGACCCGCGTAAGCCAGATGCACAAGGTGGCGCATGCATCTGGAGTTCACTTGCAGTGGCTGGAGGCCCTGGCGCGCCCATTCTCTCTACTTCTCTACCTCTCTCTCTCTCAAATAAATAAAATTAAAAAAACAAAAAGGAGAGAAAGAAGAAGAAGAAAAAAACAAAAAGAAACAAAAGGAAGGACAGAATAAGAAGCAAGAAGCTAACATCATTGGGTGTGGTAGCGCACACCTGTAATCCCAGAACACGCTCACCACCCACAACGAGGAGACACACACACGTGGCCTGCAAGTATGAGAACATGCTTATCACATGTGGCCTGCAGGTATGTGAACACATCACCCACCATGAGAGGCAGCAGGTCAAACAACACCAAGGGGCTGAGGAGATGGCGGGGGACAAAATACTCAACAAGAAGCAGCTCAGAAGGAAAAGGTGACTCTCAGCTTACAGTTCTAAAGGGCAGAGTCCGTCTCGGAGAGAAGACACGCCAGGGGAGGGAAAGCAGTGTCACTGCTTCCTATCAACGGGAGGAAGTGGAGCGAATGCAGGTGCTCAGCTAGCTTTCAGGTTTTGATAGAAACCAAGACCCTAGTCCACATTATGGTACTGCCCACAGTAGGGCGGGTCTTTCCTGTACAATTAATCCATTCTAGAAAATCCACAACAGACATGCTAAGAGATTTCTTTCCATGGTGATTCAAAATCCTATCAGGTTGACAACCAGATATTATCCATCACAAGTCCACTGCTTGTCAACCTCAAGCCTAACATTTAAAAATAATTTATTTGCATGCATGCACGCACATGTGCCAAGTGTGTAGGTGGCACCAGCATCTCGTGCTAAGATCAAATGCCTGTCTGGCTTTATGTGGGTGGCTAGGGAATTGAACCTGGGCCCTCTGGCTTTGCAACTAAGTGCTGCCTTTAACCACTAAGCAATCTCCCCGTGCCCAAGGTTAACACTTTCAAGCCACAACTTTCCACCCCTTGTCTCTACAGGATCATAGCCATCTTATAATGCAGAATGTATCCAGTCAATAAGCCGGGTGTGGTGGCGCATGCCTTTAATCCCAGCACTCGGAGGCAGAGGTAGGAGGATCACTGTGAGTTCGAGGCCACCCTGAGACTCCATAGTGAATTCCAGGTCAGCCTGGGCTAGAGTGAGACCCTACCTCGAAAAACCGAAAGAAAAAGAAAGAAAGAAAGAAAGAGAAAAAGAATGTATCCAGTAAAAATTCAAAAACTCCCATAGTCTTCAACAGTCATAACACTGTTCAATAGTATAAAAGCAGAGGCTCTTCTGAAACTGGGGCACACTTTATAAAAAGATTTTATGAGACAGAGAGAGAGAGAGAGAGAGAGAGAGAGAGAATGAATTGGCACATCAGGGCCTCCAGCTACTGCAACTGAACTCCAGACACATGTGCCACTTTGTGTGCATGTACGACCTTGCGCATACATCACCTTGTATGTCTGACTTATGTGGGCTCTGGGGAGTTGAAGAATATGGGTCCTTAGGCTTTGCAGGCAAGTGCCTTAACTGCTAAATCATCTCTCCAGCCCATGGGGCACACTTTTAACTGTGGGCTCCTATAGCATCAGAAAACAAGTTACCCTCTTCAACACGCATCAGCACAGAGTGAACGTTCCCATTCCAAAAGGGAAGGAGGAAGGCATAACAAGGAATGATCAGACCAAAGCAAGGTGGAAACCCAGCAGGGACTCATGATGAAGTCTGGGCTCTAAAAGGCTTGGGCAGCTCCATCCCTCCAGCTGTGTTGCCTTGCAGCCTCTCCCACGAGCCAAATCCTTCCCAAGCCCACTTTTCTTGGCAGATGTCCCTTAGTCCCAGCATCTAACACTCTGAAGTCTCCACTACAACTTAGGGTTCACCTTCACAGCTTCATGAAGCACCATGATGGGATAAGCCTACAAGATCTACCTTTTTCTCGGCCTTCTGGTTGTTTAAACTCCCACCAGAAGGGCCTACTAAGCTCTGTCTACAGCACTCTAAGAATTCTCTACTCCAAAGTCCCAAATCCTTCCATATTCCTCCCACAAACCAGTTCCAAAAGACTAAAAACCACATGGTCAGGTTTGCTGCAGCAATAGTCCCACTTCTTGGCACCAATTTTCTGTTATCAGCTAATTTATCATAGTCATCAAAATACTCAATCAGACACATCTTAGGGAAGGGCAGGGTCGAGTCCCTCCCGGCTGGGAAGGCACGGAAAGGGAGGACAGCACTTGCGTATCATCACATCAGCAGGAAGGAGCAGAGCAGGGAGAATGTGGCACTGCCCTACATTTGGATTCCTTCCTCCTTCAAGTAATCTAATTTAGAAAATCCCTAACAGACACACCAAGAGGTTTGTTTCCATGGTGATTCCAAACCCTGTCAAGTTGACAGCCAGAGATCCACTGTCATGATGGTTAAAAACACTTGCTATGCAAGCCTGCCGATTGAAGTTCAGGTCCCCGGAATCTACCTAGAGCTTGATGTGCGGTGGTGCACACATCTGTATCCCAGCATGCCTATGGCAACGGGAGGTGGAGACAGGAGAATCCCAACGCATGTTGGCCAGCTTGTCTGGGATTTGCGGAGGCAAACGATGATGCTCTCTCCCGAACAAGATGAAAATCAAGGGCTTATGTCCCCAGGTGGTTCTTACTGCCACATGCATACCATCGCCTGCGCTCACCCACATAAGCACACCCAGCACACAGATAAACTCACACGCCAGGAGAGTCCTCTGCCCCAGCAAGGATGGACAGCATCAGAAAGATGAGAGCAGGCTGGAGACGGCTGAGTGGGTAAAGTGCTTGCTGTGCAAGTATGTGGTCCTGACTTCAGATCACCAGCACCCACATAGACACCTGGTGGAGTTGCATGTGCTCATATTCCCAATGCTGAGGAAGGAGAAATAGGAGGATCCTGGCCTTGCCGGGCAGCTAGTGTACTTGAACTGGTCAGTTCCTGGTTCAGAGAAAGACCTTGCCTCAAAAACCTAAGGTGGAGGGGCTGGAGGGATTGCTTAGTTAAGGCACTTGCCTGCAAGCCAAAGGACCCAGGTCTGATTCCCCAGGACCCACATAGGCCAGACGCACAAGGTGGCGCACTCGTCTGGTGTTGGTTTGCAGTGGCTGAAGGCCACGGTGCACCCATTCTCTCTCTCTCTCTCAATGCCTCTTTCTGTCTCTCAATTAAATAAGTGAAGATTTCAAAATCTAAAGTGGAGAAGCAACAGAAGCAAACACCTGATGTAAACTCCTGGTCTCCACACACATGCCACACAAATGCAGATGCAAACACACACATATGCAAACATTCATACACACTCACACACCACACACACATGTAACAAAACCAAAACAGGATGAGGAGCTGGAGAGATGGCTTAATGGTTAGTCTTTTGCCAGTGCAGCCTAAGGACCCAGGTTTGATTCCCCAGTGCCCATGTAAGCCAGATGCACAAGGGAGTGCAGGCATCTGGAGTTCATTTGCAGTGGCTGGATGCCCACGTGCACCCATTCTCTTTATCTGACTCTCTGTCTCTCTCTCTCTCTCTCACACACACACACACAATAGATGAATAAAATTTTTTAAAAAGGCTGAAACTGTCAAGTGCTGATGAGGACATGAAGAACAAGGATGTGGGGGACAGGGACGTGGGAGCTCCCTTACAACTGTCAAGGGGAACACAAATCAGTATGGAAAATAGTAGAGCAAATAGGATTACCATGTGATCCAGTATCCTGATATTGGAGCCCCCCCCCCCCCCCACAGAAAGACACATCCTCAACAGGGCAAAGGGCATTTCTGAGGACACCACCTTGGTGTGGAAGGCTGAAGGCTTTCCCTGAGGACCAGCACAGGACAAAGTCTGCTTTCACTATCTCTAATCAACTGATCACCACAACAATTAGATAAGACAGGAAAACAAAAGGCATCCACACTGTAAAAGCAGCAGCTCCAGTCACAGATGACACACAAGCATGTCCAATTAGCTGCAGCAAAGAACCCCTGTGATGAGCCACAGACGCCAGCATGCAGAAACCCAGCTTACTTCACACACTAGCAATGACAGTTAGGGTTCCACCTGAAATAGCATCAATAGGGAACAAATGCTTAGGAAAACATCTATGCAAGGAAGCCTGAGACTGGGTACCCCTTGAGCATTGCCAAAAAGAACTAAGGGCTGGGCATGGTGGTTCAAGGCCACCTTGAGACTCCATAGTGAATTCCAGGTCAGCCTGGGCTACAGTGAGACCCTACCTCAAAAAAACCAAAAAAAAAAAAAAAAAAAAAAAAAAAAAGAAGGAAAACCCAGGCGACATAAAATGGGATTATGACCAATTTGTAATATGTTCATATATGAAAGTTCCCAATTAAAGAAAACAAAAAACAAGGCCGGGTGTGGTGGTGCACACCTTTAATCCCAACACTCGGGAGGCAGTGGTAGGAGGATCACCGTGAGTTCGAGGCCACCCTGAGAACACAGAGTGAATTCCAGGTCAGCCTGGGCTAGAGTGAGACCCTACCTTGAAAAACCAAAAACCAAAAACCAAAAAACAAAAAAAACAAGTTGAAAGGTGTCCCTCCTGCAAGCCTTCTGCAAAGCCACAGTGATCAAGGGTGGACTTAAGTGGGATGGCCCCAGCAGCACTGTGCTGAGTTGAAGATGTGTCAAAATTTGAAATGCTGATAAGCCATAGGGGGAAACTACTACTGTTGTCTGGAAAATTGCATATATTATAACCACCAAATTGCTCTCTAAACACTTGTTTATGCCTATAAGTGCTACTTTCTCTTTCTGTTAGAAAAGCTTCTCTTTTCAGATGGTGGTGACCACTAGGGTGACTCAAAAATGGCCAAAGTGCTAAGAAGAAGTGACAGTGGAGTGTTCATCACTGAGACATTTCTATCACACCCTCCAAGGCTCATGAATCATTGCAGAAGAGGTGGCAGAAAAAATCTAAGAGGCAAAGAAAGGGGAGGGCTTCTTATAATACTGTCTTCCAGATACAAAGTGGCCATGGTATTCATGACTTTAGCTAATTTGTGACCTACAAAGCCTGCTGGCCCAGGTATGACTTCCCAGGACCCACGTAAGCCAGATGCACAAAGTGGCCCATGTATCTGGAATTCGTTAGCAGGAGGCCCTGTCGTGTTCATTTTCTCTTTCTCTAATAAACAAATAAGTATTTAAAAAAACAGAAGAGAGACTAATTAGGAAAAAAAAGAAGGGGTTCAGTGGAGGGGGATTTGGGAAGGGAAAAGGGAGAGTGTTAGGAGGGAATTATTATCATGGTATAGTGTCTATATTTATGGAAGTTGTCAATAAAGAGGTAACAAAATAAATAAATGAAAGGGTTGACAAACTGAGGGGCTGCATGGTAGAGCATGTTAGCAAAAAGCAGATCACAGGGGCTGGGTAAAAGAGCGGAAGACAAGGGATGGGGTGCTTGAAAAGGTAGAGCAGACCTGGGAGCAGATGGGGTCCTTCATAGAAAGGGGGTGTCCACAACAAACACAGGGCATGTCTGACCAAACCCATAGGAGCTGCCAATCCCCATGCTGCAGAACTGGAAGAGATTCCTTTGCAGAGGAAAAAGACAGGCTACTCTCATTGTTGCTGCTCAACTAATTGCCTCAAGTGATTAAAAATCATAGGATGGGGGCTGAAGAGATGGCTCAGAAGTTAAAGGCATTTACTTGCAAAGCCCGATGACCTGGGGCTCAATTCCCTACTAACCATGAAAAGCCAGATGTGCAAAGCTGCACACGCACCTGGATCTTGTTTGCAGAGGCAGGTGGACCTGTCTCCTTCTCTCTCAAACAAACACATATACTTTTTAAAATTATCAAATGGGGCTGGGGAGATAAATCAGTGGGCAAAGTCCGGAGTTCAATCCCAAGAACCAACATAGAAAAGCTGGAGGGCTGAAGAGATGGCTCAGCACTTAAGGCATTTTCCTGCAAAGCCTAACCACTTGGGTTCCCTTCCCCCAGTAGCCATGCAAAGCCAGGTGTACAAAGTGGCACATGCACCTGAAGTTCATTTGCGGTGGCTGGAGGCCCTGGTGCAACCATTCTCTGTCTCTCTATGCTTGCAAATGAATAAATAAATAAACTGATTACCAAAGCTGGGCAAGGTGGCACACGCCTGTAGTCCCACTGCTGGGGAGGCAAACAGAAAACATCCCCTGGGGTTGTTCACTAGCCAGCCAGTGTAGCCTAACTGGAGACTCTGTCTCGGTAAAGGCAGGTGACATCTGAGGAAAAACAGCACCCAAGGTTGACCTCTGGCCGCCACATGTATACACATGAACACGTATGCGTACTCTCACAGACAATAAACACACACAAATAAAATGCACAGGAAAAAAAGACAGCTTTAATATAAAATAGCTAAAGTCACGAAGGATCCAGTTGTGTAGCCCAGCTCTTTGATGGCAGGCCATCACACGTACATGTTCCATATTAGCTGGGACAGGGTCAGGGTGTACTGGGGAGGGGAGGAGGGATGTCAGTTACGGAGCTGTGACTAAATAGCTGACAGAAGCAAGCTATAGAGAAGGTCACACAGTTCAGAGGGCTCAGTCCAGTGCAGAGAAGGCTTGGTGGCTGGAGTGGTTCAGCTTGTGGCCCGGGAGCTTGTGGAAGGTCAGGATATGGGAAACTTTGGGCTAGAAGCATGCGTAACACCTGGCCCTAGTGGCCCAGTCCTAAGGGTTCTACAAATTCCTCAAACAGGGCCACCAGAGGTGATCTGGGGCTAAATTTGTGAGCCTGTGGGGGTGTTTCACGCAAACCATCTCCAGAGTGGAGTGGGAGGAGCGTGGTCCCTGAAGTCCTCAGGATGAGGGCTGTGGTGATGGTGACAGGACGACTGTCTTTACACGCCTCCCCACTGCTTGGGAAGTCTAAGGATGAGGCCTTGTGTCTTGTGCCTGGCTCTCTGATGGATGACTGGGCTGGCCGCACTGGAAGATGAATTCACTCTACTGTTTAGAAACCAGGCTTCACTGGAGTGCCTCCAAAACCTGTACCAGATTCCAAGAGAAGGCAGAACGCAATCGGGGCCAGGCCAGGAAGCAGAAGTAAAGCACAGCATCTCTGGTGGACTGCAATCCTGGTGACTGGTGCTGGGGAGAGCAAGAGGCTGCCGTCGTTACCTTCAGATGTGGAGTGGAACCAGACTCCAGCCAGCAAGCAGGCATCCAGGACACAACCACAACAGAGCACCACACAGGAGCAGAATGTTGTCTCAAGAGAACAGTGGGGACAAGCACACTTAAGATCTCTCAGAATGCTGCTAAAACAAGACAACAAGAATTCTCCTTTTCCCTGAGCCCTGAAGACAGAAAATAGGAGGGACTACATATATCCATCCCTTGTCCATCTGCTTAGAACTTCTAGGTTGGCCTGGACATGCCTTTGTTGTGAGCATTTTAACTCTGATTGCACTTCTCTAGATGTTTATGGTGCTACTTGATATTTCAGGCTGGTTAAGATTCAGTGGTTTGTGACATGGCTTCATGAAGCCTGGAGATCACAGTGTAGCCGAGGATGACCCTGACCTCCAGCCTCCACCTCTTGGTGCTGGGATTATAGGTGTGGTTGCTGGTTTGGAGGGCATGAATGAACCCTTGATGGGAGGTGGCACTCCTGTAATAGCCTCAGTGGCCACTGGCTCCACAGTGGTGATACCATTTCATCTTGACACAATTCTCTGCATACCTGTCAGCTTTGCTACCACAGTAACCATTTTATGAAATTTCCCCACCAGTCAAACAGCACTGTGTTTCAGTGCACCCCTCTATTTTCTTTTCTCAGCCTATTTTCTTTCTCATTACTTCCTTCTTTGCCTTGGTCCGAGACGTCCTGGGGTTCTGTGCTGGCAGCGCCTGGTGCAGAGCTGGCGGAGCCTGAAGGGATGTCGAGTGCCTCTGCACGGCCGCCTCCTGTGCTCACCCTTCCTTGCGCAGGTCCCTTGGATACACAGGTGGCTCGGAAGCATGCTGCTAATTTTCACAAGACCAGATTTTTCTGTTATTGACTTCTAGTTGGAGCTCCGAGTGGCCAGAGAACAAACTGCATGCGTTGTTGACGTCTGGTGGAGTTCACTGTGTGCAGGGAACAAACTCTGCATGCATTGTTGACTTCTGGGGGAGTTCACTCTGTGCAGAGAACAAACTGCATGCATCGTTGACTTCTGGGGGAGTTCACTCTGTGCAGAGAACAAACTGCATGCATTGTTGACTTCCGGGGCAGTTCACTGTGCAGAGAACGAACTGCATGCATTGTTGACTTCCGGGGCAGTTCACTGTGCAGAGAACAAACTGCATGCATTGTTGACTTCCGGGGCAGTTCACTGTGCAGAGAACAAACTGCATGCATTGTTGACTTCTGGGGCAGTTCACTGTGCAGAGAACAAACTGCATGCATTGTTGACTTCCGGGGCAGTTCACTGTGCAGAGAATGCATTGTTGACTTCTGGGGCAGTTCACTGTGCAGAGAACAAACTGTGCACGCCTTGCGCACTTGGGTTTATTTAATGACTGAAAAATGGATGCTTGTGGGGAATGTTCCAGATGTATCTGGAGAGCTTGGCTCACACTGACTGGACCTGGTGGATGGGGACAACTGGTTCCATGTCCAGTTGTTTTACTACCTGCAGAGTTGTGCTAGAGGTCTCAGCTCCTAGTTGAGATCTGTCTGTCTACCTCATGTGGCCCCACAACCACCGGGAGTGGTAGGAGCTCCAACTAAGCACCCAATACACGCTATGGGATGGACCCGTCCCATCTTCTGATGCCTGTGATGCAGGTGGAATGGCGGTTCAGCACCCTGGGCGAGACCAGAACATACTCTCCAAAGCACACTGGACCAGACAAGAAACCCAGAAGATGGCAGCTGTGAGAGCAGCTGGCAAACGGCCCAGCCAGGCTCACCTAGTGAGGTCACACCAGTGAGCCCACCCAGACAAAGGACTCCCTCAGTTCACTGGAGCTCATTCCTAAGGACACACATGTGACGAGAGGGTGCAAGGAGGGGTCACAGAGTGTCCACTGCCCCCTGAGGAGAGCCAATGTCTCCAGCCAGGGTAACCCTCAGCCCTCAGAGCCTGGGGAATGCTGGTGCAGGGTGGGGCCCAGCAGCCGTGAGCACAGCTAGGACTGGAGGGGCTGCGGAGTGTGACTAACAGGAGCCAGCCCAGACAGAAGAGGCCCTGGCACTGCCACAGGTCCACCCAGCTGCTAAATCCACAGGCATTTAGGATTTTCTGGGGCTGCTGTCTGACAGCAGAAGTAACGAGCCCAGATTTGTTCCAGGCGAAAGGCCCTCAGCTGCTGCCACTTAGCTCTGCACTGCCGCGTCCCAGCCGAGAAGGACTGGGGGACGCTGTGGGTGTGCGTGGCTCACGGCGCTACACACGTGAGCTGGGCTGTGGACTACCCATTTTCCCAGTGCCCAGGATGGCAGCCCCCGCCCACCCTCTGTGGACTGGACTCAATGCTCAGGGTCACAGCTGTGAGTAGTGGGCAGGCTGACTGAGGCAGGGCCCACAAGTCAACTGGCTTCCTCTGAGACAGGCACTTCCGAAGCAGCTCTGCAGGAAAGACACTTCACAATAGGGAGGTGGATCAAAGGCAGAAGTGGACCCTTGTTCAAAGAGAGGGGCTTTGCTAAGTGTCCCCGGCCTCTGCCTGGCTGCAGGAGAGCACACCATGACACATGGGTTCATGCCACCAGTGTCCCCTCTGGGGGCGGGGGGGGGGGGGCTGGGGTCTGAAGACCCAGATCCTCAGTGACAGCCTTCAGCAGGCCAAGACCGTCCCCAAGCCAGAGGGAGTCATTTTGAGATGCACTGAAAGCTACTATGACATAGTGGGGAACTGAGGCACAATGAGAACTGCACACACACTTGACATGCACCTGCCATGAATCTGTTACAGCTGGAAGGCAAGGACAAATGGAACCAGAAGGGAAATGCCAGCGAGGACAGGCTGCTTGGAGGCATGAGGCCACCCCTGCAGACAAGGGCGGGAGCAGAGAGCTCACAGCGAAGCTAGGTACATTTATCTTTTTCATGAGAGAGAGGGAGAATTAGCATGCCAGGGCCTTAACCACTGCAAATGAACTTGACATGTGTGCCATCTTGTGCACATGCATCACCTGTGTGTGTGTGTGTGTGTGTGTGTCACCTTGCACATCTGGCTTACATGGGCTCTGGGGAGTTGAACTTGGGTCCTTCGGTTTTGCAGGCAAGCACCTTAAGAGCTGCGCCATCTCTCCACCTCTTGTTTTGTTTTTGAGGTAGGATTTCACTCTAGACCAGGCTGGCCTCGAACTCACAGTGATCCTCTTACCTCTGCCTGGGAGTAAAGGCATGTGCCACCATGCCCAACAAGCAACACGTTTTCTACTGTGTGCCCCAATCAAGTCCACCAGGTGGAGGCCCAGCTCACCCCAGGTTCCCTGTCACATGTAAGTCAAGACCGAAGCAGCTACCCAGAAGCTGGCAGCTGGGCGCGCAGGCTCCCCTCCGCTGTCCTGGACTGGAAGGCAGAGGCGCTCACAGCGTGAGGAGCGGCAGTGCCTCCCACACAGCCTGCAACTGCACACTGAGCCGGACCCAGCTCTCGTCACCACGGCTGCCCGCGCTTGCCAAAAGACATGGGAGGGACAGGGGGCTTTGATCTCAGTGTGGAAGAGGCCCTTTGTTTTCAAAGAAAAAGAGAAAGAGAGAGAGAGAGTGCACACCCCCTGTAAACACGTGCAGAGGCCAAAGGAGGAGGCTGGATGTCTTATTTCCTAGAGATGGAGTCTCTCACTGGATCTGGCGCTCCTTGTTTTGCTACTAGACTGGTTGACTAGCAAGCCCCGGCAATCCTCTTGTCTCTGGCCTCCTCAGTGCTGGGGCTGCAGGCAGGCACAGCCATGCCTGGCTCTTAACCTGGGTACTGGGAATTGAACAGAGGTCTTCATGCTTGAACGGCAAGCACTCTTACTCTCTGAGCCATCTCCCTAGACCTAAATTTTTTTTTTTTTTTTTTTTTGGTTTTTCGAGGTAGGGTTCCACTCTAGCCCAGGCTGACCTGGAATTCACTATGGAGTCTCAGGGTGGCCTCGAACTCACGGCGATCCTCCTACCTCTGCCTCCCGAGTGCTGGGATTAAAGGCGTGCGCCACCCACGCCCGGCTCGACCTAAAAATTTTTTAAGTCAATTGTTATTTATTTATTTGACAGAAGAGGGGGAGAAAGAGAGAGATAATGGGAGGGCCAGAACCTCCAGCCACTGCAAACAAACTCCAGACACATGCGCCACCTTGTGCATCTTGCCTACATGGGTCCTGGGGAATCAAACCTGGATCCTTTAGCTTTGCAGGCAAGTGCCTTAACCACTAAGCTATCTCTTCAGCCCGTTAAAAAATTCTAAATCAACAAAACTGATGTCAATCTCCCAAAATCTGACATGTTCAGGGTGCAGGGAGGAGAGGCCCACAGAGAACAGAGGTACTGGCCCTGCGGAGTCGTGGTGAGCCCAAGGCTATACCTGTCTACACCCAAATTCAATCCCTCTGCACACCCTGCTGATGAAATGGTTCCCAGGGGCTGGGGACGTAGGGCCACCTGCCTGGGGTAAAATGCAATATCCTGCTGTGTGAGGCACCGACTGGGCCAGCATCTCCTGCAGCAGGCAGGGAAACTCGTATGCCCATACTGTCCTCGGCTATGTGCCTCAAGGTCTAACTCACATGCCCTGATCTCGCTCTCTGAGTGCCCAGCCGCGCATGTGCTGTAGAGTCCTTAACACAGAACAGAAGGGCCACACGAGAGAGGAGAGAGGAGCGAGGCTGATGCGTCTCTGCCCAGACGCGGCCTCTTCAGCTGGGGCAGGTCTCACTGCAAATGCTCTCCCGGCCTCGCCTGGCAGCCAGTGATGGCTGACAGTGCAAATCGGATCACGGTGCTCTTCTGTTTTAAAACACCAGTGCCTTCCTGCCACTCACAGGACAAAACCCAACCACCAGCCTGGGCTGTGCTGGGAGCGGTAGCCGCTCCTGTGGTGTAGATGTGTATCCTGCAGGGTGGGGGGGGACACCCCAGGCTCAGCTCTTACCACACTGCTGCACTGCTCCACCTGTAATTACACAGCCACTAGTCCCTGTGAATAATGGCCCCCAAGTCCCCATTAAGCGGTGACGGGATGGCGACAGCAGGCATCGCTGTTCACCACTCCATCATCCTCCCAGCTCGGCTCTGCCGGTGCCCACGGCAAACACCATGTCAGAAGGAATGGAAACAAACAGCCCTGAGCCTGGCAGTCCCCACAGAGTTACTGACAAGCCCAGGGCCCTGTGTGAGAAGTTCTTTGGAAATGAGGGGACACCTCCAACTGAAAAGGGACCCTTACTGTCGCTCCCCAAAACACAGCAGGCCAGAGGCAACATGTGGCTTTTCTTACTTTTATCTCAACAACCCTACAGAATAGAGGGTCGCCTGGCCTTTACCAACACAGACAACAGGCAGAGCAATGGTGCCATTCCCACACAGTGGCAGGATTCCCGCAGTCCTGGGCCTCAAGGGGCCCAGCCAGGGAGAGCTGCTCTCACCCTAGCTCTGTGCCATTGCACCAAGGAGCCACGTGGGTGTCTACAGGGCCGTGTCGGCCTCGGGCCCCATGTGCCCTTACCTGCGAGCAATAGCTCCTGGACACACCCTTCCTGGCCTACAGACATGTGGCAAGCGGAGGTCTCGCAGGGTGCGACTGCCCTGTTCTACTCGCTCTGCATGCATGGTTACCACTGCCCACGAACGCTCAGGTGAGGGTGGCAGCACCAGATGTCAGGCTAGCAGCGCCAATGTGGGGTTGGGGAGAACCGGGAAGGGCAGTTCAGAGCCCATCTCATGTCACTGGGTGTCTTCCGTAAAGACACCATATGTGTCAGGGCACCAGGAATAGCAAACAAGGAAGGGACCTGCAGTGTCTGCTTACTGACGAACCTGGGCTCCGGGCGAGGGAGCGAGAGGACAAGGGAAACCTGAGGGAAGGCAGAGAGCAGCCTCCACTCGTGCAAGGGAGGTCCCCGCGGGCATGCTGGGAACCCGCCTGCTGCTTCTGTGAGGAATTCTCTGAAGGAGGCTTTGCCTCAACACAGCACCACCCATGGGCCCCCACGGCTGCCTCCGGAGCTGGCGCACGTGCAAAGGGGCTGGTCTAGTGGTTCCTGTTGCTGGCAACAAAGGCAGCTCTCGAGCCCCTGATGCCTCCTCACAGGAGTGGCCACTCCTCCAGGGCAAGGAGGATGTCTGCTGGGAAGGGACACTGGAAATGACCCAGCCCGATGGAAATAAGTGTCTCAGGAAGAGATCAGGGGACAGAATGTGAGGGAAATAAACGCCTTCAGGGAGGCCGGGCCTGGCCAGACAGGCTGCTGGGGAATGACAGCGAAGGAGGGCGTACCTGAGCGCGTCCACCTCCTCTCTGCGGAACAGGAAGCACGGCTCACCGGCGCTGGGGTGCGACGTGAGCATCTTCACCTCCACCTCCAGCTACGGGAGAGCACAGGACCAAGGTCAGCAGGTACAGGGGTCGTGGCCCAGGCACGCCCATCCCAGAAGGCCTGAAGCCAGCTTCCAAACGTCGCCAGACCCCAGGACGGTCCTTACCCCACGCTGGGGAGCAGGGGGGGGGGGGGGAGAGGCTGTTTGCTGTTCATCCCGAGCCCGGAATGGCCAGGCCACAGGCCTTCTACGTTCTGCCAACACTGCCCTTTCTTTCCCTGGCACTACTGTCTGCAGATTAGCTGGAGACGCAGTGTGTGGGGGCCTGCCGAGGAGAGCTGCCGGGACCTCTGGGACAGAGCAATGTCCCATGCTCACACAGAACAGTGTGATTTAGACGGCGCAGCACGAGTGGCCTGCGGTGGGCAGGTCTGCAAGATGTTCTAGAACACCTGCTGGAGGGTGTGGCAGGGACCCAGGTGGACCGCAGGCTTTAGAGAGCGCAGGGCACAGAGCACACAACTGGGCTCATCAGGTGGGCCTGGAGGAAAGTGGTCCTGCTGGACCAATGGCTTCCTGGACACCTTGCAACACTCAGCCGAGCAGACCCCTGCTGCTCAGGTGTCCCCGAGCCCCCCTCCAACAGAGACTGGCTACGGCAATCTAACGACCCCAACGGCAGGAAATGCTGGACCTCCCCAGGGAGCGCAGGTCAGCATCACAGCCTGCCGCCGAGGCACCAGCCACCCACACCGCTTTCCTGGAGTCGGTACAGATGATGGCCAGTTTTCTAGGAAAATATACTCTATTTCTGGTGTTTCTATTTATTAAAGGAAGGGGTAATATAATTCATAATTCTTTTGACAGCCTTCATGTGGAAACCATATTCCTTTTATTTTTTTAATCTGTCAATTAGCTTACAGTGTAGGCACGACACACACAGTGAGCCTTGAGCCTTGCCTGTGCATTTCCCACCCGTCCTCCCCTTTCCTACCCTTATACCCTTCCCTTCCCTCCCTTTTCTACCCTTATTCCCATCCCTGCCCTCCCCTTTTCTACCCTTATTCCCTTCCCTGCCCTCCCCTTTCCTACCCTTATTCCCTTCCCTGCCCTCCCCTTTTCTACCCTTATTCCCATCCCTGCCCTCCCTTTTTCTACCCTTATTCCCATCCCTGCCCTCCCTTTTTGTACCCTTCTTGTTCTGTCTCTTTGTGATACTGAAGACTGGGCCTGGAGCCTGTTCTTGCTAAGAAAGCACTGTATTATGAGCCACATCACCTGCTGTTTTTCTATTTTTTATTTATTTTTGAGCTATGTTGGCCAGGATGGCTTTGAACTCCAGATCCTACGGCCTGAGCCTCCTGAGTAGCTGGTATAACAGGTGCCATCACACCTGGTATAATCTGATATATTGGTAAACTGTCAAGCCCTGTTACTGTTTGTTGACAGCTGACCCTGGGAACTGGGCAACCCTAAACCACCCCCCCCCACACACACACAAATGTCTGCAGCCCAAAGGTTGAAAACAGTACCACCCTGAGAACAGCTAGAGGCTAAACCAGTTGCTAGGTAACTGACTGTAGGTCACTATTGTCGATCCCATGGTATAAAAACACCGGTGGTTTGTTTTGGTTGTAGGATGGAGAGAAACTAAGCTGAACTGAATAGGAATTTTCTTCCCCGCCGGCTACCTTTCTTCATGCCACAAGACGCTGTGTGAGCTGTTGTGAGACAAAAGCCATCCATAGTCCCACCCAGCTGTGAGCATCTTGTATATTTCAAAACCAACCAGTCAAGTAAGATACTGGTGCAAAAGTGGCATGAATGTTATGGGAGTAACCAACATATTTCTGTTTAGATTTGAAGCCCACTTCACAGGAAAGATTTCACACCTGGTATGTAAGCCTGGCCAAAAGCCCATGGCTAAGGACAAGGGTCCTACAGAGGTACTACTGCTGTGGTTATGCATGTCCAAATGCTTTCTAAATATCTATATATGGGGTTGGAGAGATGGCTTA
The DNA here is from genome assembly GCA_036346955.1 of Dipus sagitta. NCBI lineage: Eukaryota > Metazoa > Chordata > Mammalia > Rodentia > Dipodidae > Dipus > Dipus sagitta. Next base: position 17,278,643 of record CM070771.1, on the reverse strand, counting down.
GTGGTTAAGGTGCTTGCCAGCAAAGCCAAAGGACCCAGGTTCAATTCTCCAAGACCCAAGTAAGCCAGATGCACATGGTGGTGCATGCATCTATAGAGTTCGTTTGTGTGCCCATTCTCCCTCCCTCTCTCTCTCTCTCTCTCTCAAGCAAACAGATAAATAAAAATAAATATCTATACGTGTTCTCATAAGATTAATGCTACTTGAAGCCCTAATCCTAGAAGTGTCCTCGTACAATGGCCAATGGTCATGGCACAGATGCACAGTTGGCAGAATGGCTGAGAATGAGTGACTATTGTGGGCTCAGCTTCAAACAGGGGACATCTAGGCCAGCCTCTCCCAGGCTCAGGAACCCCATGAAAGAGGGAAAGAAAGAATGCAAGAGCAGTAGGATGAGGAGGAGGGCTGCAAATCCATGTCTTCAGGATAAACATCGTTCTTACACTCAAGAACTCATAGCAGCTGTGGTTTCCTGCACAAGAACAAGTCAATGGGGGAAGGGTCCAAAAGACCCGGCACCTCCCAGAGCAACTAATGGCAAGAAATGGTTACTGGGAGGAGGGAAGTTAGGTTCAGCCGTGGTGTGGCCACTGGCCAATTGCCAACTCCACCGTCACCTCCTAGGAGCCAGCTCCTGCTGGGCGTTTCTCTATGCTGCTTCCCTGTCTCTTTCCTGTGGCCTTGTCTACACACGTGGTGGGATCTTCACTGCTCGCCCCAGGTGACTCCTGTTAGATCTGGCTCCGTGCCCGGGGTTACCAAGGTGCTTCTGCTTTCCTCTGGTCCAATCAGGTCCACAGCTTCCACCAGTGAGTGTGAGCCATCTTCCGGCCAGCTCAGCCTGTCCTGCTTCCTCCCCAGGGGTGCGGGACAGTCCAGCATCTCCCTGTGCACTCAGGACTGCCTGACAACCCCTCTGTGGAATGCTCCCCGGAAAGGGAAGGGTTCCCCCAGCAAGCTGGTTTCCTGAGCATTCCTTCCTCAGGGACCCTTAACTCTGTCCTCCACTGGGGGCCACCTGCCTCTGGCTGGCAGCACTGATTGAACACACTTTCTGCTCTGCCAAAACACTAAGTTTGCCAGTGTTGTTTTCACTCTTCTGGTTACTTCTGGAAGGACTGCAGGAAGGAGTGGGCGGGGCTGGCTCACCCCCAGCACTCAGAGCCAGCGGCCCTTCGCTTTCATTTGTAACCTCCACACCGACCACCCACTCTAGGCTGCCGGGCTCTGCTGGTAACAGCACGGCACACCCAGGAAGCCCGTGCGCTCAGGCCTTTCACACCGAAACTAAGCAACAAGCTCCTGAAGTGTGAGGGGAGATGCTGTGACCACGCAGGCTGGGCAGTCACATGGGGGCATGTGGGCACCCCATAAACACATGGCACCTCCATCCGGTCCCTGAAAGAGGGGTAGATGACCTGATCTTGAGGTTTCCACAGAGGAAGAAACCTGGACGACAGAGCCAGCCAGGCCTATGGCTCAGCTCAGGGCAGGCGCTGGGAAGATGGGTGCTGAACCCAGCCTTGCCCCACACCTACCACCCAGGCCTCCACTGTCAACATAAACCTGCTCGCATTCCTAACTTCCTCACATTCCCTCACATTCACACCTGCCTCTCCCACACATGCTCAGTGGTTGGAGCCCCCCTTTCCTACGTGCATCCTGTACATGTCAACCCCCACCCCATCTCCAGGCCCTTCCTCTTGGGCCAGCCAGGCTCCAGCCTTGTAATGAAGAAGCATCGCTGCTAGCTCCTTCCAGCCCACAGGAACGGACCCAGCGTTTGTCATTAGCTGCTCCGAGGGAAGAATCAACTGAAAGTGCATGAACAGTGCAGACTGCACCTATTTCACCCTTCAGTGACGTAAACCTGTGCTCTGAGTCAGCTACAAAACAAGAAAACACGAAACTAATTGGATTGAGTCTTTGGAGACCCCGCCAACTGCTTCAAACCACGGGGTCCAATCCAAACCCATGGCTCCACTAAAAGGATTGCACAGAAAATGGATTTTGGAGACTTCATGCCCCCCCCCCCCCCGGGCAGCGGCCCCTCACGCACGAGGTGAGCAGAGGCAAGGCTCACAGGGCCCCGCGCTCACAGAGTGGCGGTTCACCACCTCGGCCCTGAACAAGACGCGGTTCAAATGGAGTCTCCCGAAGGTGGGCGCAGTGACTCACCACGATAGGCACTCTTCCTCTGGTGCCCTCCTAGATTCAGGCCCATTGCAGGCACTGCTCTGGAGACAGCCTGTACCCGGGAGAAGCACTAAAGCCAGTCCCTGAGAAGCAGTGGCGTGTGTCCCTTAGTAGGCTGTGGCTATGCACAATGGGGACAGGGGTGCTGGGTCTTGGGTGCTGGTGGTTCTGACTCAATACACGTTCTCCCAGGTCCTTAGACACAGGCTAACCACTCTTCCAAGCCAGGGCCAGTGCCCATGCCCTCCAGCTCCAGCTCCCTGTCTGCTGCTGCCCAACCCCACCACAAGCCTCCATTGTCGCACAATCACAATGCTGCGACAGTGTCATGGGTCAGAGGGTATGAGCACAAAGGGGCTGCGCTAGTGAGGGGGTGGCAGTAGGCCCCTAACTCAGGCAAGTTACAAGGATTTTTTTCTGGCCCGCCCCAGGAGTGCTTCAGGAAGAGCCCCACAGTGCACAGGTAAGGCCAACAAGTCCAGCCGCCCCGAACCCGACAGTGCATCCTGCCAGCTTCACCTAGAAGAAATGGGGTGCCCGCAAAATGACACTGTGCAAACAGTAAGCAGACTTTGGTTGTGTCCAGAAGTGAAATGTGGGTGTCACTGAGATGGACTGGAGGCTGCTCCCCAAGAGAGGAGCAAGGAGCAGGGCGGCTGAGACACTGTGAACCAAGGACCCCTGACACTTCAAGCCAGTTGCCTGCTTTCTGGGCAGCTTGCAGATAGCATGACCCTAAGCTGCAGCAGAAGCTGGGTGAGAGCGGCACAGCCAGATCGCCAAAGCCTGCCCAGTATCCAGGGGCTGCCCCCAGTGAGAGCGCCACGGCTAGCTCCTTGATTGCTGCCTGGGCCCCTCTTCTCCACACAGGCCTATGCCAGCTCCTCCTTAGCCCTCAGCCTCCAGTGGCTCTCACGCTGAGGCTGCTCACAGACACTTCCTGAGCAAGGCACAACCTTTCAGTGGAGACCACGTGCTGCAGCTTAATTTGGGCAATGCATGCTTTGATCCCAGGGGCCATACCTAATTCTACAAAGTGATACCAGAGCAGGAACTTGGCACCCTGCCCTCCCCGCCAGCAGTTCTAATTAATGCGGCCACTGCCAGGCACTAGAGCAGGCATGATTGTCCGTGTGCGTACGCCCATGCCCGATCATCATTCATTCCCTCGACAGACACGAGTCTGTCTGTGCCAAGTACACAGGCGTTGATGATAGTGCAGGCTCCAGTGTTTGGAGGGCTCTCAGACAGTGGCCAGCTCTCCAAAGCCCGTTGTGGACAGATGCCTTGGGTCTCCCGTGGGGAAGCTGAGATAACAGTGGGAAGACAGGTTGCTTGCTGCTTTTTGGAGAGGGTAGAGAGAGATCTGAAGCTGAGCTCTCTCTGACTGTGGCTTCAGCCTGGAGGGTACATGGGTGGGAGACGCCATGCGGCCAGAGCAGAAGCCATGGGCACCTGGTGCTAAACAAGCTGCTCACTTGAGCAAGAAAGCACCCTAGAGTCCTGGCTCCTCACTCCGAAGGCAAGGGCGTGAACTCTGGCAGGCCCCTGAGTTGCCACGAGCCAGGTGGCCAAACTCCTGAGAGATGGGCTATGTGGTCAGGGCCGGGAGGCTCAAGACAGGGTACAGGCAGGAAGCCCCAAGTGACAGACTTGGGGAAACCCAGCATTTCAGACAGGAAAAAAAAAAAAAAAAACCCAACAGAAATAAAGCAGCAAGTTGAGTAGGCATGGACGTTGTGAGAGCAGAGCAGTCCACTGCCCGGGTGCATGGAGTGCCAGCCCACTTAAATGAGGCTTCTGCTCCTATTGGTGGTGCTGGTGTGGCGTGCGGAGGGGCTGGGGAGAATTCACGTAGAAAGACGGGGCAGAAGCATGTCACTGGCCACACACGGCAGCAAGAGCTTGAGAAAGATGGTGCTGTGGCTTCAGCACGTGCAGAGTGCTTGCTGCTGAGTGGCACTGGGTCTCCAGGACTAGGGTGCCTCTGTCATGAGTTCTTCTGGCCCTCCAGCATGCCAAACACCATGGAGAACCAGGAAGCGTGCGTCACCGCCACCTCCCTCCTGGGCTTCCAACCTCCAGACCTGAGAGCTGTGACATCACTGAAAAGGACACATTTGCCAGGAGTACGAAAGAGGCTTGGGGCACACCAGCTGGAGGTCTGCACAGCCCACTCTCCCCATGGGGGGGGGGGCCTCACTGGGACACACTGAGAATGAGGGGGCAGAGGAAACAGGCTCACTGGAAGATCCAGCCACAGCAGGAGGCCCCTGCCTCAGACTTCTGACTTTCCCCTAACCCACTCATGACATGGACCTGGCTGTAAAGAGCTCCTTCTAGCAAGGACCTGTCCACACTGGGCCCCCGAGGACAGGCACCATAGTGTAGCAGGAAGTGAACTGGCGGCCAAGGCTACAGTACCAGCTCTTGGTTTCCCTGAGTCGACTCCCAGGCAGGCCACCACACAGCAGGTCCCTCCAGCACGAGTGCTGGGGAACACCACAGGACAGGCTCAGACACCACAAAGAGACAGTTCCACCTCAGAACCATGAAGGTATGATGGGAAATATGAGGCCACACTGGCAGCTGTGAGCAGGGCAGACACCAGGCGCAGCTCACAGGGCATGGTCACCAGTCGTGAAGAGGGCCTTGCTTCCACTCTGTCCACCTCAGTTGGCACTAGCACCGTGAGGAGGGGGCATTGTCTGCCCTGTCTACTGGGGGTTGGGGCTGGGGCTGGGCCCTGCCAAGATGCCACACCGCTCTTGCCTCTGATTAGCCTAAGGTTATGATGTTACACGGGGGCCACACACTCCCCACCACAGGAGGTCCGCCCAGCCCACGTCCTTCTTCTCATCGAACCACAAGGAGTGTTCTGGAATCTGTCTGTGGAGTATTCACTAACGGCTGAGTGCAGAGCAGCCCCCACAGATGGCAACCGTGACAGGAGACTGAGGAGAGGACAGCTGGTGGGGAGCATGTGGTCCGGCCAGGCACTGACCCCACTGCCTCCTCTTTTTGCGTCCTGTCTCTGGTGAGATGTGCCCAGCTCTGCTCCCACCCCGCCCTGCCATGTCTTCCTGCCCATGACACACTCTACGCTCCGGAACTGCAAGCCAAGATCAACTCTCTCCTTCCCCAAGTTGCTTCTGGTCACGAACTGTTCACAGCAAAGAGAGAGAAACCGACAGACCGGCACAAGGCTCCTCTGGGAGCAAGAAAGCAGGGCCACCAGGAGCTATTAGGGCAAAATGGGGATCACGGAAAACGACTGCTTAATTACACCGGATGTGGGGGGGGGGTTAATGTCCGTTAAATCAGAAAATAATTCTCCCACTTCTTACTCTCTGAAGTCTATGAAATACTGGAGGACTTTTTATGGTTGTAATCAAAAACCTCATTTCTCCTGCCACTGCTGGCCGTGCCTAATTAGAGTGAGGGATGCTAACGACACCAGCCCGGCCCAGGACATCTTTCCTTGTGATATTAATTGCATGTAAAGAAGCTAGCGTGAGCCATGCTCATGCCCACTGATTAGTGTGGGATGACTAATTAATAACACAAAGTCAAGCTGCCTTTGTCCTGCCATTGGCAATTAGCTCGCAACCCGGCACCCTGCTTCTCTTCCTCAGGAGCTCAGGAGCTCGCTCTGCGCGAGGACACAGGCGGCGGAGGGACCAGGCAAGCAGACAGGGCCGTGCTCCAGGCTGTGCCCGACACCCTGGGTGACTTCTCCACACAAAGGCCCTCTGAATCCCCTGGCTAGGGCTACAGTGGCTCTTGCCCAAGGCAGGCCAAGCAGGCCGCTGTGTTCTCAGCCTCATCACCAGCTCCAAGGCACACCTGGCTCCTCACCTCCGCTTCCTCCTCAGAGGAAGGGATGCTCCAGTGGGTGGTGTCTGCCAGCAGTACACCCTTTTTAAAAAAATATTTTTGTATTCAGTTAGTACAGTCAAGTTGGTACCATTATTAGCCTTCTCCCTGACCGGCCCCCTCTGCAGGGAACCCCATCTACAATTTTGGGGCACAGGGGTTCCAGGTCCATCAGAGGAAGGCAGACCTGGAGCTCGCTCAGCACAGATGATGGGAAGGGTGGCTGACGGCATGGGCTCCAGGCAAGCCCGGATGCCAGGAAGGGGGGGGAGCGGGCTTTGAGGCAGATGCCACCACAGTTCCCTAGGCCCCTTCACGACACTTCTCTCCTGCATGACACATCAACCCTGTCCCTCAGACGCCACGGGAAAGGGGTCAACATATCACAGTGGAGGACAAGGCTGGTCACATGGGACGGTTAATCTTGATTGTCAGTTCAACAGAATTTACAACCCATGAAAACAAATCTCTGGGCAAGTCTGTGAGGGAGTTTCTGGACGAGGCTAACTGAGGTAGGAAGACTGCCCTGAATGTGACAGCTCCATTTCCTGGGCTGGGATTCTGGACTGAATGTAAGCAAGAAAGCGAGCTGCGCACCAGCTCGGCCCTCTCTGCTTCCCGTCTGCAGGGGAAGTGACCAGCTTCCTCCTACTCCGGCCACCGCAGCTCTCCGCCAGAACACAGACTGCACCCTCCAAGTGTGAGCTTCAGTGAACCCTCCCCCAGAAGTTGCTTACTGTCAGGTATTTTTGTCACAATAATGAGGAAACTAATACAAGATGTAAGCTCAAATCCAGAAAAGTAGGCTAGATATGGTGGTGCCGGCCTGTCATGCCCACAGTTCAAAGGCTTGAAAAGGAGGATCATTAGTTTGAGACCAACCTGGGCTACAAGGTGACACCCTCCATCAAGAACCTGAAAATCCATCCATTCATCCAGAGAAAGAGTCCTTTGCCAACAGAAAATGGAGTTAGGAAGAAGAGTGAGGCCCTGCCGTAATTAGTAGGCCTGGAAGTAGAAGTGGACTAATGACCCAGGTGTATCATGGCATGGGGACTACACTATGTGACCACTTAAAGACTATGAAAACTGCAAAACTCAGCGAACTTTTTAGTGTGCCATGCGGCTAGACATGCAGCCAGCGTGACTAGAAGCTATAATACCCTTGGTGCAGACAGTACGTTCACATAAGACACAGTGTTCCCCACCCACATGTGCAGCTCTGGGGAACCTCCTCTGAACAGATCAGTGAGGCCCAGGAGGTGAGATGTCTGGGCCCGATGAGACCCACAGATCATTGGTGGCAACGTCGGGACTTGAAAACAGATACGCTAGACCCCCGACACCCACTTCTTAAGGTCAGGGTGAGGGCTCACTCAATTGGCAAAGACACTCCTGGACCCTGGAGCACTCAGGGAAGTTAGAGATGTGCAGCCTCTGCATTTGAGACCCTTATACATTGCAATTTCTTATTTTCTTTTTATGAGAAGAGAGGAACAAAATCAACATGAAATAGCTAAGTATTGGGTCCTCAGAGGCAGGGAGCAAAAACTTGGCTAAGCAGATGGCTACAGCCCCAAACCCACAAGTGTCAAGAGTCCCGTCCCCCAGCGTCAGAGGGACCCACGGCACCTGCCTATCTCATAGGGACAGAAGTCAACCAGATTCCCTGTAAGTTTCCACTAAGCACCAACCCCAAGGCCCCCGGCAAGCTAGAGACGGGTCTCTGCAAGGAGGCGAGCGTGGGGGCTGGGGAGATGGCTCAGCTGGTCAAGCGCTTGTTCTGTGAGCATGAGGACTCATGCCCAAGCTGGGCACAGGGGCACACGCCTGGAATCGCAGCACTGGGCGGTAGAGAGGACAGACTTCTTGGCTGGTGTAGCCTACTGAGCTCTGGGTTCCAGGAGACCCTGTCTCAAGGCCAAGGCAGGGAGTACTGAGGAAGAGTCCAACATCAGCAGTCCATGAGCATCCACACATATGTGCACTCTACACATGCGTGCCAACACGTAAAATGCACACACACACATACGTATACACATGTACGCACAGCTAGGGATACCAGAATACTCAAGTAATGTCACTACCATGCTGAAAGCCCTCAAGAGGCAAGTCAATCACTGGAGGCTGGACCCAGCACTTCCCACACCCTGGGAGTGTAAACACAGAGCAGGCGAGGAGGTGGGACAGCCAGACTCCACGGGGGGGGGGGGGGAGACCATCTAGTGTGCCTGGCAGCACCCATGACAAGGTGCAGGGTCCCTGTGAGGCCAGAGTTCTGGGGGTTGCCCAATGCCCAGCTTCTGTACTGACCACCCAGAAGGCCACAGAGCAGGGGAAGGAGGAGGTCAGGACCAGCGGTCTGCACTTCCGTGGAGAAGTCAGGTGGCAGGCCAGTGAGTACCCAGGGTGACTGGCAAGTTGTTCAGCCATAAAGCCCAGGGCCTGGCATATGCTTAGCACAGCTCATCTCTAATTCCACTTGGCCTTGCATACATTATGAAAACAAGGCCCTTGGGCATGTCCCAATTCAGGTCAAAGCTGGGGAAGCCAGGCATATGGATGCACACAGCATCAGGGTTTCCCCAGGCAGTGCAGATGAATGCACAGATCGTCAAAAACCAGCCTCATCGCACACGCGGTTACCACCATAACACCAAAGAAGCCCTTGCTGGAGATGCCTGAGGGCACTCGGCTCATGAGGATGGAGCCTGAGCATCCACGCCTGGAAACGAGGGGGCAAGGCTGAGCACCACACCTGCCAGCGCACCAACCCTCCTGGGGCGGGGGCTAGGGCACCCCTCCTGGCCGCCACCTGGCACACACACAGACCCTACTGCACTTACTGCTACAGGGCTCTCCTCCCGTGCTCACTGTTGGTTACGGCCCACAGTCTACGGCAGTCTTCTCCCATGCGACGCTCTGGTCACCACCTCACAGTCTACAGGGTCCTGTTCCTATGCTCACTGCTCCTCACTGTCCCCCCCAGTCTATAAGGACCCCTTCCACATTCACTGCTGGCCACCACACCCACAGTTTACAGGGTCCTAGCACTCCTAGGCTACTCTCACGACTCATCCAGGCTCTCACACACCAGTATCTCATCTGTGGGACAGTGCGACACCATAGTCCTTTCTGACCCAGCACTGTCCGTTCGCAGGTTTCTGACACCAGAGAGGCACATGGCTACAGAGCAGGTGACATGCTGGTGCCTGTCATCTGAGTCCTGACAGGGAAGGGGGAGGGTGGGGGTTTCTATGTGTCTGGGACCCTTGATTGAGGAAGCCTGAACCCCAAGCCCCAGCTGCCCAGCGCCAGGGGGCGGCGGAGCACTGCCACAGGACTCACCATGTCAGCTCTCTGCTTCTGGCCGCCGAGCTCCTCCAGTGCCTGGGCCAGCTGAGCCTGCAAGACAAGACCAAGAGTGGAGGTGAGGTGGCTGTCCTCCCTAAGGCACAGAAAAGCATCTCCCAACCCCTGCTGTGGCTTCCATTTGCTGCGAGGTCAACAGGATGGGAGCCACATCTTCGGGGGTCACACTACCAGATAAGCCCTGTTCTGTGACCATGCGTGAAGGACAACCCTGGAAGGGGTAGACGTGGAAAGGGACGGGTGGTGTCCCCTCATATGAACAAGCCGCCCCCTGGCCTCCTGTAGGCTCACATTGCAGAAGAGCTGAGTGCAGGCTGGGGAGATGGCTCAGAAGGTCGACTGTTTGCCTCGCAAGCCTGATGACCACAGTTCAGTCCCCAGTACTCAGGAAAGAAGGGAGGCACATGCAGGGAAGGAGACGGGATTTCAGCCTAACCTACTTGGTGAGTTCCAAGCCAGTAAGAGACCGGCCTCAAAAAGAGGTACACAGCATACCTGAGGGTTGACACCTAAGGTTGTCCTCTGGCCTCCACATGCCCCCCACACACGTGATGACACACACATGCACACACACAAAACAAAAATTAGCAAAATCACAAACCAGAAAAGCTGTGGCTACACCCCAGAAAAACCTGAAGCTCTTGAACAAGGCCACTACCAGGCAGACTAAGAAAGGAGGAGGAGGCCCTAGCCTGCTGTCCCCGGGGCGCACAGGAGAGAGGTGCGACTGGGGACCTGAGCACTAACAGCCACTCTTGACCTCAGCTCTTCCTCTGTGGAGCACAGCACCCTGGCCACCGTCACACCAGTGGTGACAGGCTTGCTCCCAGAGGCCATCCTGCCAGAGTCACCACAGAACAAGGAGGAAACAGAACTCCACCACTGGATGATAGGGTTCACAGGACTCTGCTTCCCAGGCCACAGCACCCCAAAGTACACGGACTCTGCCTCCCGGGACGCAGCACCCCAAAGTACACGGACTCTGCCTCCCGGGACGCAGCACCCCAAAGTACACGGACTCTGCCTCCCGGGACCCAGCACCCCAAAGTACACGAACTCTGCCTCCCAGAACCCAGCACCCCAAAGTACACGGACTCGGCCTCCCGGGACGCAGCACCCCAAAGTACACAGACTCTGCCTCCCGGGACCCAGCACCCCAAAGTACACGGACTCTGCCTCCCGGGACGCAGCACCCCAAAGTACACGGACTCTGCTTCCCAGGCCACAGCACCCCAAAGTACACGGACTCTGCCTCCCGGGACGCAGCACCCCAAAGTACACGGACTCTGCCTCCCGGGACCCAGCACCCCAAAGTACACGGACTCTGCCTCCCAGAACCCAGCACCCCAAAGTACATGGACTCTGCCTCCCAGAACCCAGCACCCCAAACTACACGGACTCTGCCTCCCAGGACGCAGTAACCCCACCAAGCATACAGTAAGGATGCCTTGCTGACAGGCCCTTAAGGGGCCTTCTCGGGTAGGAAGGAAGTGGCAAGTGGAAGGGCCAGGACCTCAGCGAAGGTACAACCTTTACCCAAGCGGCCACTCACTGCAGGCTGCCTACATCACTGCATCAGGGAGCCTCTGGCCAGCCTTCCCAGATTGGGGAGACACTGCCCAAACCAGGATAGCAGATTCCTCCCAACATCAGTCTGTGAGAGGCTAGGGGACACATTCCTTCCTTCTGTCTATGAGGCAGGGGCCCTCCTCCTCTGGTCCCACAAGTTGAGGCCCCCGTAAGTCATCAGGGCATCCACATGTCTGCAGTCTCCCCTGGATAACACACTCTCCTCACCCCCGGAGGGCAGGTTCAGGTCTTATTCTGGGAAAGAAAAACAAGTCCAGAAGCCAAGTCCCACACATAGTGGTCAATGGAGGAGGGCAGAACTTGAAGCCAGGCTCATCCTGCCTCTCAATCTGGGAGGATTTCAGGGCCCCAGCACCACCTGCCCATCCTCGGGCACACGATCCTTCCCTCTGCCCACAAGGCACGCTGCCGCACTGACCCATGAGCAAGCGGCTGCAGGAGAGACGGACATTCCCTCCACCCAGTCAGCCTCAAGTTCACAAACCGAACCCCTACAAAGCAGTGAAGAGGGGCTGGAGAGATGGCTCAGCCGTGAAAGGCGACTGCTTACAAAGCAAGTGAAGAAAAAATAAACACTGTGACAGAAGAGCGGCAAAAACGCAAACAGATATCTCCCAGAAAAGGAAACACACAGGCAGCAGACACACAGAAAGGTAATTAACATGCTTAGTAATTAGCAAGATGCAAATGAGGCCCAACAGCTACACACCACTTTACAGAGATGTGGTTGGCAAAACTGAAGAAGTGCCACGGTGTGAGGGGCAGGAGAGGGTGGCACTCGATCCAGTCTTATCTAGGGTGACTCACAGTGGAAAAGAACTCTGCAAGACAGCTGGGATTTTCCCTTAAAGTTCAGCATTTGCAAGCCACCCCCCATATATGTTCAAAGAAACAGAAACCGCTTATTGTCCCCAGCTGTGACACTGGTCACCCAAGGATGGAAAGTGTCAACCTGCCTTCCCCAGATGCCATATTTGAAAGGGGAGCTGAGCACCCCTGCAGCTGTGAGCATGCAACCCCACACCAGCGCAGGCAGATGCCAGGAAAGGTTTCCCCAAACTCCCCTGGAACACATGCCATCAACCGCAACCAATTCCACACAGGGAGGAGCTTAGAGTAGAGGGACGGTGGGTCAGAGTCAGACATCGGTGCACACAGCGCCCTCCCCTAGCAGGGTCTCCTCCCATGCGTGGTCAAAGCACGGCCCACAGGCCTGGGGGAGCGGCCATCAGAACGGGCGCCTGCAAGGGCCAGAGACCACGCTCCCGTGGGCTTGGTCGGTCACTGTGCTGGCTACTATTGTCAACCTGACGCCTAGAATCACCAATGACACAAATCTCTGGGTAAACTGTGAGAATGTTTCTAGAGGTTGTGGGGTCCCAGCCTGAATGAGAGAGAAGGCGAGCTGAACCCCATCATTCATCTTTCTGCTTCCGGACTGGCTGTGCCATGACCAGGGCTTCAAGCTCCTGCAGCCGTGCCTGGCATCATGATGGACTGCAGCCCCTGAACTGTGAGCCAAATAAACCTTTCCTCCTCAAGTTGCTCTTGTCATCTATTTTATCACAGCAAGTAACTAACTCAGTCACCATCTCCATAGCTGGGCATCAGGGCCATGACCAAGCCACAGGGTCTGTGTGAGGAGGGGGCTCATCCTGGGTCTTATCTCAGAGAGGGCTGAAGTGGTCACCCTGCACCTCCCCTGAGGGGACACACAGCAAGGCTCCATCTGTAGACCTGAGCAGTTTTTGGCAAAGGTGGCCTCCTCCTCCGTGATGGACCACACCCTGAGGGCACATGGTCCAGGGCTGAGGGCTGAACGAGAACGGCCCCTGTAGGTGTCACTCAACAGAATGCATCTTCTTGTGGTGGCATCGGGGCATGGAGCCAGCCCATCTGCTCTTGCTGTCTTCTGAGACATCCTGAGGGGGCCAGACGGCTCCTTAGCAGGAAAACACCAACAAGGCACCCTGGCCCGCTAACTGTTCCCGTCTGCCCACAGCTGGCTGACACATCTGAGGGCAGGTAACATCTGGTCCTATGCACGCTGCTTACACACACGAGGTCCTAACTCTGGCCAAGATGCTCTTGCCATGAAGAAAGGCAGGCCCGATTTCACAGCTGCACACGGGGAGGACAGGCAGGAGACCGTGTGCCACAGCCCTCACACGGTCACAGGCTGGGGATGGCACTGGCAAGGTGGCCATGTAGCCTCAGGGTCAGCATGGCCGTAGTGCAGCCTCAGGGTGACGGTGGCCACAGTGGCAGGTAGGCTAGTTGGTGTCTCTGACCACGTGCTTAAGCAAAGCCTGGGGCTGCGCGTGCGGACACGAAGCGCCTGTAACACACAGATGGTGCACCGAGGCCTCAGCAAGGCCGTCTTTATCCTGACGTGCAAAGTGGCTGTCTGATGACCAAGCACCCTGCCGGCGCACAGTGGACTCGGGGCCTGGCAAGAAAACATACAGGTGGGGACAAGCTGAGACAGGCCTAGTGATATCCTGACGGGGGCTGGTGACAGCTTCTGCCACACTGCAGGACGGCCTGGCTGGGAAGTCCTGAGTGCCCCAATGCAAAGGCAAGGACCCTGCAAAGTCACGGCTTCCACGGAGGAGGCTGAGGCTGCCTGTCCCCCTGCTCCAGTGCATGTGGGTCTGTGACAGTATGTGACACAGAGGAGGAGACATAGGCCAGCTGTCCCAAGAGGTCTGTCCAGTCCACACAAATGGACCACTGGCAGCAGGAACACGTACTCGGTGGGCTATCCCTAGGGGATGAGGGTGGACGCAGGCATGCTGTCCCCCCATATGCAGGAGGCGAGGAGCACCTTAGCTTCTGGGAGCTGTGGTGGAGGAAGGAGAAAGGCTGCCCTTGTCTGCCCAGGTGTGGGGCTGGGCCTGGCTCCCAGCAGCACCAGGCACATGTTAGAAGTGGGACTCCTAAGTGTGGGGGCCCTACTTCAGGGGGGACTTCATTTGTAGGCACGTGACCAGAGTCCAAATGACCTCAACAATGACGGACATGTGACCTCAGATTTGAAGAGTACTCACGGGCCCCGCGGGCTGGGGCTGCAGCTCAAGCGTGGAGAGCTGACCCAGCATGTGCGAGGCCCGGGCAGGGTACAGGATGTGACACGCTCACTTACAACTGCCGCCTGCAGGCTGCTGCTCCGTGAAGGGGGAGGGCCGCGAAGTTTGACAATGCACAGCAGTCACTGTGTCTTTGCTGACAGGTGTGTGGACCGCGTGCCCTTTGGAGAAGCACCAGCTTCTCTCCTCATCGCGAGGCTTGCTGGGTAGACATGTTGGCCTCCAGGAGGCTGTGGAGCTTCCTGGCTCATGCTGAGGACCCGGCCAGCTGTCCCACCCAGGAGGTCACGCCATGCTCCACACAGGCCCTCCGCCTGGAGTTCCTGAGTTCCTTCCGCTTCTCCGAACTCCTCCAGGTTTTCCCTCGGCCCCATCGCTTTGCTCAGGGCGGTCTTCCAAGCCCCTCACTCTGAAGAGAAGTGAGCCAAGGCATTCAAGAGTGAGGAAACAACTTTGCAAGGAGCTGCTGTGCCAGGGAGTGCCACCGAGTCCCACAGAGGGGATGGAGAGGACGGGGGGAGAGGGAGAGGGGAAGGAAAGGGTGACTTTGCCTGAGGTGGAACTGGGGATTCTCCAGATCGACTGTGACCTCAGACTGGGCTCTCCTCATTCCGTGTAGCTGGCAACACTGCAATCTGTTTTAATTAAATACGCGGAAACACAAGTCAGACAATGTGTGGCATCCAAGTGCCACACGCTTGTATTTATGGCTCCATAGACAGAGGATTCGTGACATCTGCTTCCAACAGCCACGGCTGCTTTATTAAGTGGAATAAATAAAAGTCTGTGCAAAATGGCAGAGGCCTCACCAGAGACGAGCTGCTGGGACTCCCCCGGCTCAACACTTGCAGTTTGTTTGACTCAGAAGCCTCTGCTGGAATCAAAGCACATCCCACGTGACAGCCAGCAGGGGAAGTTAAGCTGGGGACAAGATGGCACCGTGAGAGGAGGAGAGCCTCATGACGCTGGTGCCGCATGCCCACCTGTGAACACAAGATCCGGTTGGGGTTCCCACCACCGCCTCATTTACTCTGAGGTGACATCAGTGCACAAGAACTGACAGAAAAGCAATCAGATAGATATGGAGAAATGAGGTGACGGAGGGGGTGGAGTGGTGCCACGTAGGAGCCGCAGCAGCACACACAGGACAC
Source organism: Dipus sagitta (assembly GCA_036346955.1). Classification (NCBI taxonomy): domain Eukaryota; kingdom Metazoa; phylum Chordata; class Mammalia; order Rodentia; family Dipodidae; genus Dipus; species Dipus sagitta. The sequence continues at coordinate 17,263,369 of CM070771.1, read as the reverse complement.
CCTGAACCCCACGTGGCTGGAGGTGTTCCGCCTGCTTCTCTGGAACCCCCTTCTAGACTCTCTTAGTGGGGATGGGTATGGTGCACTCAGACGCCACGTGCACAACACCTTCTGACTCGTGAAGACAACGGCATGTGGGTGACACAAGGGCTTGTTCCTTCCACACACTACCAGCTGTGTGCACTAGGGAAGGTGCCTGCATCCCAGGTTCGAGTGACACTTGCCTGGGAGGCGCAAAGGGACCCATACGGAAGGGGTCTCATGAAGCCGCATAACTTTTCTCAGTGTCAACACAAGATGGCTGACTGATAAACCCCTGACAGGCGCCCGGAAGTGGCTTTTAAAGCTCTCTAGGATGAGTTTCCAGAGCATCCAAGATGGGAAACATTACTGTTTACTACAGCAATGGGTCCCCAACCCCACAGCACCAGAGTGTAGCCCCAGCTATTCACCAGGAACTTCGGGGCAGGGCTGCCCCATGGTGTGCTGAGTAAGCCAGCACCCCAACATGCTCCAGGCCTTCAGCACCCAAGATCCCCAGAGCCACACCTACTGTGGGTGTGACCTTCAGGCTTCAATCTCCACAACTACAAAGCAGAGACACAGGCCTGCCCACAAGGCTGCAGGAAGACGAATGAGACCACACAGGCCTTCCAGCCAGGGGCACTTGTGCACATCAGGAGATGTCTGTCACCTTGATTAACAGAAGGAGCGACCTGAGGTGATCTGGATGTGCCTGCCAAACTACCACAGACAGGTTAGAGCTCCATGCCTGTCCTGACTCCAAGGTGTTCTTCCCGGAAGGGTCAGGCTGGAGCTGGCAAGTGACCTCAGCTATGGTCGCTAGGCTGGGCTTGCCACTGGTGCCAGTGCCCTGTCCCAGGACAGAGGCCTTGAGCCCCAAAGCAGGTGGCGGGTCTGTCTGCTGACCTCCCCCACCCCACCCCCAGTGGAGGCAGGAAGCTCATGGCTTCTACTCCATCCCCACAGGACAATGTTCCTCCAGTGCTTAGCCCTTCCCCAGGCAGCAGCCCATGGCCCATGGGTAACTCTCTCTGGACAACTGTTGAATAGCAAGTTCCTCTGTATTGAAAGCAGACGTTACTGTCAGCTTTATCAAAGTGGCCCAGGCAACTCACAAGAGGCTCACGAGACTGGCCCTGCTGACGTTCTCCCATGGAAAGGGCTTGGGAAAGGTCTCCAGACCCCACCTGAGCTCTCAGACGTCCCAGGTCGGCTGCATGACACATGAGGTGCTGTGGCCTCAGGGAAGATGAGAGTAGACAGTAATAGGTCAAGGGACAATGAAGTCCCCAAGCAGCCACAGGGAGGCCATCATCTGTGCTGGGCTGAGGCTTCGCAGTGGCACAGCTGCTTTGGGGGCTCCCTGCCCCTGAAGAAACACCTCCCTCTGCTCTGTAAGTGACCCCATTAAACTCACTGGTACCTTGACTGGCCATGTGCATCCTCTCTTGGGTGAGCAGACATGTGCTCACGTCTCCCCAGGGAAAAGCTTCTCACCCCCAGAAGCTGATGACATCATGAAGCACTAGCCTATGCACTGGGACTGCAGGCTGCGGGCAATGAGGGGGCAACCCCATGGGTTCCGGGCAGCTGGTAGAGATGGTGGGCATGATGGGGAAAGGCTGATAGGGTAAGCAGAGGTCACTCCCAGAGTTCTGCATGGGGACAGAGAAAGGAGGTCACTGGGGCCCAGCCTGCTTCCAGAAGCCATGGTACCAGTACCCAGGAGGAACCCATGAATGCCCACGGTGGTGGGGAGTGAGGACTTCGCTTCAGCACCATCTGGGCCTCAGAATCCTCCATCCGCTCCTCCCCAGAAGCCCAGGAGACATACAAAGCAGGAGGAACATGTGGCCTTCAAGTCCTGCACAGAAGGAGAGAGGGTCCCTGGTGCATGGCCCCCAAGCAGGGTGCCAGCAAGATGCCAATGGAGTGCACGCATTTGGTTGAGTTCTGAGGCGAACAACCCTGATCATGTGACACAGAGCATACACTGCAGACTGTATGCAAACTGTCGAGCTTGTAATGACCAGTGTGGCGTGTGTATGGTTAGCACAGACGTGGAGCTCACAGCGTGAAAGATGCTGGGATGCTCAAGGTGTCAGGGAGCCATCCCTGCAAATCTCTCTTCATTAGTGTTTCATAGGGAGCTAAATTTGCTGCAATAAAACTGCTATTAACACGCTTACGTTTATGACGACTCTGCTCGTGACAGCCGAGTTAACCTTTCAGACAGGATGGAGGCCCGCACGCCGCGGCGCACAGCAGGCCCTGGAAGGCCACACTCCTGGCTGCTTGCCACGGGTGAGATGGGAAGATGAGGCCTCGGCCAACCAGTCGCGTGTGCCAGTGATGGCTGCTCTCGCAGGCAGGGACAAAGCAGCCCAGGTGCCTGCTGAGACTCGCCACGCCTCAGCATCAGTCAAGAGCAAAGGGCCTGCGGGGCCTGTGCCATGCTCTCACCGTAAGGCGAAGCCCACATGTTCTCCACACGGCCCTGGTCTGCTCTCCAGTTCTCAGTAAAGCTGCCCACTTTGCAGGATTAGGGCCCAGGGCCACTCTGAGGCCCTAGTGACATCCTTACTGGGTGGAGGCCTTGCCTTTCACAAACCTCCTCCCTCCCCAATTACCTACCATCTGGCTGGGCTACCTAGGATCCCACCCCACTGCTTGTCCTGGTGCCATCCCAGAAGTAAAGGAGCACTGATATGAAAATAAAGCATGTGGACCACCTCCCCCAGGACCACACCCTGTGGTCCCTGCTTACAGCGCATGTGGACCACCTCCACCTCCCCCACGACCACAGCCCATGGTCCCTGCTTACAGCGCATGTGGACCACCTCCACCTCCTCCAGGACCACACCCCGTGGTCCCTGCTTACAGCGCATGTGGACCACCTCCACCTCCCCCACGAACACACCCCGTGGTCCCTGCTTACAGTGCATGTGGACCACCTCCACCTCCCTCACGACCACACCCCGTGGTCCCTGCTTACAGCGCATGTGGACCACCTGCACCTCCCCCACGACCACATCCCGTGGTCCCTGCTTACAGCGCATGTGGACCACCTCCACCTCCCTCACGACCACACCCCGTGGTCCCTGCTTACAGCGCATGTGGACCACCTCCACCTCCCCCACGAACACACCCCGTGGTCCCTGCTTACAGCCGTGGTCCCTGCTTACAGCGCATGTGGACCACCTCCACCTCCCCCACGAACACACCCCGTGGTCCCTGCTTACAGCGCATGTGGACCACCTCCACCTCCCCCACGACCACACTCCGTGGTCCACCTCCCCCACGACCACACCCCGTGGTCCCTGCTTACAGCGCATGTGGACCACCTCCACCTCCCCCACGACCACACCCCGTGGTCCCTGCTTACAGCGCATGTGGACCCACCTCCATCTCTGCGCTGTGGGCCTGCACCTTCTGCACCATGTCCTCGGCTTCCCGCATGCGACGTGTCAGCTGGGGCGAGTATTCGGCCTGGGTCAGCTCACTGTCGTAAGACCCCAGGATGGCACGCATGCCGTCCCGCTCCTGTGGGTACACAAGGAAGGAGGTCAGGGTCAAGGAAGGGGTGTGTGAGGTGACACTGAAGACGGGCTTGAGGGACAGAGCGTCAAGGACTCTGGCCTGCTCCTGTCTGCTGAGGCATGTGCTTAAAGAACCGACCCAGGAGGCACCAGCCAGCAAGCTCCAGAGGCAGAGATGCTGGGCTGGGCAATCCCTAGAGCGCACTCTAGGCTCTGCTCTTCCTCCGACCACGGCAAGGTGACACCTCTCCTGTTATGACTCCTGACCAGTAAATCTCAGAGCAAGGACATAAACCTGATCGGTGAGGACAGACCCTCATCTCTGTCCCACTGCCCTGAGGGTCCGGGCTCCTGAAACAGCTGCAGCCTAAACAACTAACACACAGAGTTCATGATGCATGTGGCATTCAGGCCTCGCCCAGAACCCCTGCTTCCCCTCTTGGTACAGGATGGGAGTCAGGTTTCTTGGATGACAGGCAGCACCGTCAGAAATAATTTTCACAGCCGCTCATTTGTGCCCCACAGATATCCTGATTAAAGTTCACAGTGTTAGGCCAGGAAGCCAGAGGTACGGAGATGGGTGGCATCTCCAGGGCAGGACTGGGACAGACCAAGGGGGATGCTCTTCACACATCCAGCAAAGACGTGGACAGACAATGCAGTGCCTTGTGTGTGGGAAACTGAGCAGCCCCAAGGACCACATACTGGAAGCAGAACCATGGGGAAGCCTAGCCAGCCCTAAATCACAAAGTCACGGGGTTCCTTGGACACAGACATGGTATCTAGGTGGCGGAGCCTCAGCCCATAAGGTCACTGGGCTCCATGGGCACAGACATGGTATCTAGGTGGAGGAGCCTCAGCCCAGGAATCCCAGGCCAGGCCACGGACTCTTCTCTCCATGTCATTTTCTTGCACACACGCCTATAGAGCCAAGGCCTATCTCCCAGAAGACAGAGACCCAGAGGCTCAGCAGCCTCCAGCACAGGCGCTATGCCCATCCCCAGCCGCCCCCCCCCCCCCGGGATAGGAGCCCCTATGGAAAGCACCTCCTCCCTCCTCAACTCCCCGGGGACTGCACAGCCGAGGCGGCCATGTCAGGCCTCTCTTCAACCCAGGCACACACTTCATAATTAGCTGATGACAAAAAATTCAATAAGTGAGAAAATTAAAGTTACAACTCCAACTGGAACTGGTCACAGATCTGGGGGAAATTTGTTTCTGTGGGAAGTTTTATGGAGTGTCATAATTTTATTGAAATCCTATATCTTCCCATTGACTTTTATCGTCTCGAGCTGGTTACTCGAGTTATCATTAGCACAGTGTCGATGCCGCGAGAGCCGGGTGGGGGACTTCCTTTCATCACTGCGCTGTAATCGTCTCCTTTATTGATCTGTAAATCTCCGAGACACTGCCCTTCGCCAGGCTTGCTCTTCTCATGCGTCTCCAGGCTAGCCACACTGGCACGGAAGAGAAATAGAACTCCAGAAGTCTGTCGCTTCTACCTTTATAAGGGATTGTCTGGCCATTAGCGGCATGGCAGACATTGTGCTGGGCGACTGGGTAACAACATTTTAATGACTGATTCCACTGGCGGCAGAGTTCGCCTGTCTCCACTTGAGCGAGCACGGGCGATTCATCCCAGCACAAACAGGCACCCGGGCGGTGCCCACAGAAACTTAAAAGACTTCTTTGAGAGGGACTAAACAAAGTAGGATTTTCTACTGAGTGCTTTGCCTTGGGCAGAGTGGTCCTGTTTGTAAATAATCCCATTTGCTAGTCACATAATTAACAGCAACTAGAACGGGATGTGAAAAGACAGTTTTGCTCACGAAGTCATCGGCTGAGGACGAAGGCCGGACCATCGGTAAGCACATAGCCCACTGCGGGAGACGAAGGGACCTCGTGTGTGGAGGGACCGGCCTGCAGGGAGGCTTATCAAGGTGGCAGGGACAGCCAGCAACCCCAGAGCAGCCGGTGAGGACAAGAGCAGCAGGGGCTGTACATGACAAACATTAAGAAGCAGGGTCTGAGGCTGGAGAGATGACTCAGCAGTTAAGGCACTTGCCTGCAAAGCCTAGGGACCCAAGTTCAATTCCCCAGTACCCACATAAAGATAGATGCCCAAGGTAGCGTATGCATCTGGAGTTTGTTTGTGGTGGCTGCAGGCCATGGTAAGCCCATTCTCTATCTGCTTCTCTCTCTGTGTCAATAAAGAAATGAATAAATAAAATATTTTTTAAATGAAGCAGGGTCTGCAGGAACTGTCTATACCCACTCATGGACAGGCACTAAGAGACCTGGAGGTGAGGAAATTTGGGGCTCGGAAATGGGATGGAGGTCAGGGAGAAATCCACAGGCTGCCTACAGAAAACAAACAAACCAGCTCTGGGCAGGGTGGGAGGCAAGGCTGAACCCAAGCCCGTCCCACCGCCTGAAACATAAACTGGGTACATACAAATAAATCCCAGTCCACCAAAAAACAAACAAACAAACAAACAAACAAACAAACAAAAAAACCCAGACTCAGCATCACCCCCACACTCTTGAGCACACTCACTACACCTGGGTCAGCGTGGAACAGCTGTAAGCATGTCATTCATCTCTCAACCACCTGTGACTCGTGTGCACGCTCACTACACCTGGGTCAGCGTGGAACAGCTGTAAGCCTGTCATTCATCTCTCATCCACCTGTGACTTGTGTGCACGCTCACTACACCTGGGTCAGCGTGGAACAGCTGTAAGCATGTCATTCATCTCTCATCCACCTGTGACTCGTGTGTACGCTCACTGCACCTGGGTCAGCGTGGAACAGCTGTAAACGTGTCATTCATCTCTCATCCATCTGTGACTCGTGTGCACGCTCACTACACCTGGGTCAGCGTGGAACAGCTGTAAACGTGTCATTCATCTCTCATCCACCTGTGACTCATGTGCACGCTCACTGCACCTGGGTCAGCGTGGAACAGCTGTAAGCCTGTCATTCATCTCTCATCCACCTGTGACTCGTGTGCACGCTCACTGCACCTGGGTCAGCGTGGAACAGCTGTAAGCCTGTCATTCATCTCTCATCCACCTGTGACTCGTGTGCACGCTCACTGCACCTGGGTCAGCGTGGAACAGCTGTAAGCCTGTCATTCATCTCTCATCCACCTGTGACTCATGTGCACGCTCACTGCACCTGGGTCAGCGTGGAACAGCTGTAAGCCTGTCATTCATCTCTCATCCACCTGTGACTCATGTGCACGCTCACTACACCTGGGTCAGTGTGGAACAGCTGTAAACGTGTCATTCATCTCTCATCCACCTGTGACTCGTGTGCACGCTCACTACACCTGGGTCAGCGTGGAACAGCTGTAAACGTGTCATTCATCTCTCATCCACCTGTGACTCGTGTGCACGCTCACTGCACCTGGGTCAGCGTGGAACAGCTGTAAGCCTGTCATTCATCTCTCATCCACCTGTGACTCGTGTGCACGCTCACTACACCTGGGTCAGCGTGGAACAGCTGTAAGCATGTCATTCATCTCTCATCCACCTGTGACTCGTGTGCACGCTCACTGCACCTGGGTCAGCATGGAACAGCTGTAAGCCTGTCATTCATCTCTCATCCACCTGTGACTCGTGTGCACGCTCACTACACCTGGGTCAGCGTGGAACAGCTGTAAGTGTGTCATTCATCTCTCATCCACCTGTGACTCGTGTGCACGCTCACTGCACCTGGGTCAGCGTGGAACAGCTGTAAGCCTGTCATTCATCTCTCATCCACCTGTGACTCGTGTGCACGCTCAGTAAACCTGCATCAGCACACAGCAGGACCAGTATGGACCAGATCAAGACCAGAGTGGTGAGAATGAGGCAATCGTGGCTCAGAATACCCAAGCAAGGGCAGGCCTGTGTTAAGGGGTAGGCAGACGTCTGTGTGTTGGGGGCACAGTGTGCGTAGGGCTACGAGGGTCTTGGGAGAAAGCCACATGAGGACCGAGGCCTCTCGCAGCCTACACTTCAGAGGGGTCTTTTCACCACTATCTCTGGAGGACATGTGTCCAGATGTGCAGAGGAATCCATGGAGACTGGAGAGACACCAGCCCGGTGTACACACAGGCCAAGAGCCACCGTGACAGGGCAAGGGGCATTTGGGAAGGACAGGCCCCTTGGGTGGAACACCGGCTGCACTGGGCTATGGCAAGGCAGAGCAGTCGGGCTGAGGAGCCTCGGGGATGACAACAGGGAGAGTGCTCACCAGAACCCAGAGACTCTGCGGAGGCCGGGGGCCTCAGGTACTGCATGGGAACAGAGGACTGGCCCGGCTATATCACCCTTCGGCTGGCCTTGACAACTTTAGAATAATCAGCCTGTCTGATACTCAACTGTAGAGCAGAAAATAAGGTGTCCAGGTGGTCTGAAATTCCAGTACAGCCCAGTGCCTGAAGCTCTGGACAGATGCCACACACGCGTCACCTTGTCCTTTGCATCTCTCTTCTCACAGCTGCTCTTCCTGGGATGGTTACACCTGCTTGGGGAGGACACTGAGGGTCCCTAGAGACAGGCACACTGCTGTTCCTGAGCCCAGCTGAGCATTCCAGAAGCTGCTGGAAGATGGGACAGCGCTAACCTGGTCTAAGGTTCTGAGGGGTGCAGGTCCTCTTGGTCCTCTCCCTGGCTTACTACAGGTAGGGCTGGGCGACACTTGAGTGCAGGCAGGGGGTCTCTCTCAGATCCAGGAACTCCTGGGAACAGAGCTTGCACTCGCCTGGGGCAGGTGGCCGCTCTCTTCATTCAGCACCCCCCCCCCACGTCTTGCACTGCCCCCTCTGCCAGGCTCATCAGGCAGCGCTGACTCACTGGCGCCCACTCATGCTGGCACTGCCTGAAAGGCCTGTGTAGGCCTCCGCAGGACAACACTCTCTGGGGGCATCTCCTACAATCTTCCCACCACCCCCGCGGCCGCTCACCTCCGCACTTAGCTCTTAGTCACTCCACAAGGCTTCCTTGAGACAATAACATTATGATCGCGGATACTGCCCAGCACCGTTCAATGACCCCCGAGCACCGGAGTCCGCCCAAGTCCCCGCTCCTCAAAGGGGGAGCAGCCCTGCTCCATGCTCGGGGTTCCTCCTGCTCAACGCTGCTCACAGTTATGGTGAGCAGCCTGGGACAGGGAAACCAGACCTGGAACTCTGGAAGACCCTCTTCCACATGAATCCCATGCAGGCCCCTCCTCTCTCAGCCCAGCTCTCTCTGGAGACCCTGACTGTGGACCCCTGGAGACAGCAGAGCAGATGGGGTGCTAGGAGCTCCCTGCCCAAGGTCTCCAAGTCTCTAGGCCACCACTGCCTCTAGCTCTGGTCACAACCTCCAGTCCTGTGCTCTGCTTACCTGCCTTGCCACAGGGAAGCCTTGAAGGCTCATCTGAGCCCAAGTCGGCTCCTGGGATCCCCCAGCAGCCCAGTCCAAGGAAATCTCCACCAATTTCCGGTAAAAGAGCAGTTCTGTCCCCAACAACAAACCTTCCTGACACTTGCACTGAATAATCCACATGAGGTGGAAGAGGCTACAAAAGAGGAAGGACATAGGAGATGGTGTCACATCTACAGTACAGTACCATTGGGGCATCTGAGAGGCGTCCACTCTACTCTGCAGGTCCTCAGAGCCAGAGGGGGTGTCTGAGCCTCGGCCCAAGGCCTCACACAAGCACAAGGTCCCAAACAAGGGAAACAGCTGGATGGGTGCAGTCCCAGCAGGGTTCCTAGGGTCCTGTCTGCCTGGCTGTTTCTATTTGGCAATCACTGGAAACCACAAACTCCCTTTAGGCATGAGTAAAACGGGCCTGCAGGGCCTGAGAGTGACCTTCCATGGTCCTTCCACAGTGTGTCTATCTCTGAATCAGTCATCTTCTCATTGCTGGGACCAAAGACCCAACTAGAAGCAGCTTATGGAAGGAAAGGGTTTGTTTCAGCTTTGAGTTTCCAGGGTAAGCGGCCCTGGCAACAAAAGAATGCAAGAGCTGGAGAGATGGCTTAGCGATTAAGGTATCTGCCTGCAAAGCAAAAGGATCCCGGTTCGATTCTCCAGGACCCATGTAAGCCAGATGCACATGGGGGCGCATGCATCTAGAATTTGTTTGCAGTGGCTGGAGGCCCTGGCGTGCCCATTCTCTCTCTCAAATAAATAAATACTTTAAAAAAAAAAAAGAATGCAAGAGCAAACAACTGTGTCGCTCATCATGTGAGCAGGTAGGAAATAAAAGTGCAGGACCACCCAGCACCTCAAGGCCCACCCCCAGTGACATACTTTCTCCAATAAGGCTCCCCTCCTAGAGGCTCCACAATCATTCCAAATAGCACCGCCTCCTGGGAATCAACTGTGCAAAGAAATGAGTCTATGGGGACCACCACAAGCTGACAGCAAACATAGGGTGACAAGACACACTTGCTGATGACCACACAATACCACCTATACCCATCTCCAGGAACACTGGCTTTCCAGTCCTGAGACACGAAATTGGCCTTTTGTACTCAAGGGACTCCCTGTCTAAGAACTCCAGACCAACTGTGATACAAATGAATGGTGAGCCTTCACATGCCCTCTTGGGCTGGTGGAGAGTGAGCCTGGAGTACAAGGAATGTACCTGAAGAGCAACTACAAAGCCACAGGCCATGGAGATCTAACATGTGTGGGCTTCATGCAGGGACAGGCTGGATACATAAGATGATGAGCCCTGGACTGAACAGCCACTGTCATAGTCCACAGTGGACAAAACACAGCACCACACAGATGATGGCTGGTATACACAAGTCAACCTCGATGCGAGGCATTGAGAAGCTGTGACCACAAGCTGAGTCTGGAAACCCCAGCCATCATCATATGTGGTGGTGCCCAAGCTCAGATGTGCACACCAGCAAAAGGTGCCAGGCCTCTAGGGAAGCACAACTCAACTTATTCATCAAATAAACACCTAGCAGGCAAAGGCCAGGCCAGACTCTTGACATTGTGACTCCACGTTGTCACCTACACAGTAAGCTCAAGAACTGCCCAAAGTGTGAGAGCAAATGAATCTCTCTCTCTCTCTCCATATATATATATATATATATTAAGTAGTTTTATAATAGGTCACACTCGCAGCTATCATCTTGGTCACAGTTGAACATGCCTGTATCTAAGTTAAGAGTTTAAGATCACCGGACTGCAACAAGTGAAAATGAACCAGCAAGACAGAAATCAGGAGAACAAACCTCACAGGACAGCTATGTGGCGCTTTGGATCAGATGTTCTGTCATGAACCCAGGTGTCCTGAATGCACCACCTGCACTTGGTGGCGGTCTGCGAGGTGGATCCTGGCTGGAGGAGGCGTGCTGCTGGCGGTGGACCGTGAGGCTCATTAGCCCCCGGCTTCCCAGTGTGCGTTTGGCTCCCTCTCTGCCGCTGTTGTCCATCTGCCGTGGCCTGGAAGTGATGTCCAGCCCCTGCTCCACCATCTTTTCCCTACCATCAAGACTGTAAGCCTGAAATAAATCCTTTCCTCCCATCAACTGCTTCTAACTGGGTGTTTGTCCTAGCACTGAGACAGTAACTACAACCAACTGCTGCAGCACAAAAAAAGAAGCATTTAAATGACAATCAAAGGGTACCAAGTAGCTGGGCGTGGTGGCGCATGCCTTTAATCCCAGCACTCAAGAGGCAAAGGTAGGAGGATCGCCGTGAGTTCGAGGCCACCCTGAGACTACATAGTGAATTCCAGGTCAACCTGGGCTAGAGTTGAGACCTTACCTCAAAGAAGGGAGGGAGGGAGGGAAGGAGGGAGGAAAGGAGGGAGAGAGGGAGGGAGGGAGGGAGGGAGGGAGGGAAGGAGGAAGGAAGGGAGGAAGGAAGGAAATGACAAACAGGAGTTGGGAACATGGCTCAGCAGTTAAAGACACTTGCTTGCAAAGCCTGATGCCCAAGGTTTGATGCCCCAGTACCCACATAAAGCCACATGCAATAAGTTGTACAGACATTTGGTGTTTACAGTGACAAGAGACCCCAGCACGCCCCCACCCCATAACACACACACACAAATAAATTTTAAGCTGTCTATGGTGGTGCACACCTTTAATCCTAGCACTTGAGAGGCAGAGGTAGGAGGACTGCTATGAGTTAAAGGATAGCCTAAGACTACATAATGAATTCTGAGTCAACCTGGGCTACACTGAGACCCTACCTAAAAAAAAGTGATTTTAAAAAGAAATGACAGGGCTGGAGAGATGGCTTAGCGGTTAAACGCTTGCCTGTGAAGCCTAAGGACCCCAGTTCGAGGCTCGATTCCCCAGGACCCACATTAGCCAGATACACAAGGGGGCGCACGTATCTGGAGTTTGTTTGCAGTGGCTGGAGGCCCTGGCATGACCATTCTCTCTCTCTCTCTCTGCCTCTCTCTCTCTGTCACTCTCAACTAAATCAATAAAAATGAATTAAAAATTTTTTTAAATATTTTGAAAAATGACAAGGAAGTTAAAGCATGAATGAAAAAAGTGAGACAACAAAACCTAAGCACCGTAAAATGAAAAGGACACACAGGTAAGGCAGCAGTCTGAATGTGGCTATGGAGAGACTTCATCAACTCAAAGGGGGATCTTGGGGAGCCAAAGTCAGAGAAAGGGAAGCATGAGGAAGCTGGAGGCTGTAAAACGTGCAGCGTGAACCAGCCTGCAAGACACCCGCAGACAGCTGCTTCAAACCACCCCCAGCACAGCCAGGTCACCTTCACAACATACTACAGATCCTACATGAGAGACTGCCCAGAATAAATTCTGAAAATCACACACAAACACACACAACCAGAAATCAATTTTTTTTTACTTTTATTTATTTATTTCTCAGGAACAGACAGAGAAAGAGGCAGATAGAGAGACAGAGAGAGAATGGGCACGTCAGGGCCTCCAGCCACTGCAAACTAACTCCAGACACATGTGCCCCCTTGTGCATCTGGCTAACGTGGGTCCTGGGGAAACGAGCCTCGAACCGGGGTCCTTAGGCCTCACAGGCAAGTGCTTGACCACTAAGCCATCTCTACAGCCCCAGAAATCAATTTTTAAAAGACCACAGAGAGCCAGGCATGGTGGCACACACCTTTAATCCCAGCATTTGGGAGGCAGAGGTAGGAGGATTGCCATGAGTGCAAAGCTACCCTGAGACTACATAGTGAATTCCAGGTCAGCCTGAACTAGAGTGAGACCCTACCTCTGAAAATCAAACAAAAATAAAACAAACAAACTTGCAACAACATCACAGGGATGAGCTGGGTGTGGTGCAGACCTTTAACCCCAGCACTTAGGAAATTGAGGTAGGATCGCCTTATGGTTGAGGCCAGCCTGGGCTACAGAGTGAGTTCCAAATCAGCCTAGATTAGAGTGAGACTTTGCTTCAAAAAAAATTTTTATATGTGTATATATACATATACATGCATCCATAGGCGGTCAGAAACACACTCAAAGTAATCACAGGCTAGACAGGGTGTCCGGGAGAAGCGAAAACAGACAGTAACCTAGCAGTACCTCAAGAAAATCCCGTAACCTGTTTTGTACTTTATTTTAATTGGTTAATTTATTTAATCTTGTTTTGTGGCCTCAGGTTACAGTGCTCCCAAGAGCTGCAATTACAGACATGTAATTACAGAGCCACCATGTCTGGCTTTGTGTTTTGCACTTTTTACTCTACAAAGAGGCTGAGTTTTTTGTTTTTGTTTTTGTTTTTTCACTTCTTCTGGGAGACTGGACATAAGGGTCTTGTTTGGCCTTGAGCATCAGAATCGTCGGCCTCTCGCCCTGGGTACTGGCACTACAGGAGTGCGTCACCATTAGTGGCTTCCGCAGTGCTGAGGACTGGACCCAGGGCTTTGTGCATGCGAGGGAAGCCCAGTCCCCACTCGGCCCTGAGGAAGGTTTTTAAATGAACACTGTTCAAGGTCTGTGCTGCCCCTGAAGTACACACATACTACACATGTTGTACACCTCTTATTGCACACAGGTGTCCATGTACTGCACAACCCAACACAAAGGCTACCTGGCATATGGATGCCCTGCAAACCCCTCGGTTACAGAAACACGCAGCTACACACAACTGGTAGAATGCAAGAAGAGAGAGCTTAGAAGAAAGCTCACTGATTTTGTGCTTAATCAGAACATCTAAAGGCTGAAAACAGCAAGCCAACCAATTAGTTTTAAAAAGCGTGGGGGATGAGCATGATGGCACATGCCTTTAATCCTAGCACTCGGGAGGCAGAGGTAGGATTATTGTGAGTTCAAGGCCACCCTGAGACTCCATAGTGAATTCCAGGTTGGCCTGGGCTAGAGTGAGAACCTACCTCAAAAACACCAAAAAAACAAATTAAAAAAACTGAGGTAACCGAGGTCCAGAAAGCCAAACATCACATGTGGATCCTAGTTACAAATTACTAGACTTCTATGTGAGTTGCAATAAAACTCAGGAGCCGGGCATGGTGATAAACGCCTTTAATCCCAGAATTTGGGAGACAGAGTTAGGAGAATCACTGTGAGTTTGAGGACACCCTGAGACTACATAGTGAATTCCAGGTCAGCTTGAGCTAGAGTGAGACATTACTTCGAAAAAACAAACAACAACAACAACAACAACAGAAACTCAGTAGCAGAGGCCAGTAAGCTAGAAAGGGGATATAAAGGGAAAAGAAAGGGAGGGAGGGGGGACTTAATAGGATGTGTGTGTGTGTGTGTGTGTGTGTGTGTGTCTCACTCCTGCATTTAAAGGGGGGGGGGCAGTCTGTTGAACTTGCCTTAAATAAAGAAAAAGAAAAAAAGAGTTTGAAGCCAGCCTGGACCAAAGAGCAAGGGGGCCTTGTTTCAAAATTCAAAAAGAAAAGAAATGGGGGAGGGGGGCAGGAGAGATGGCCCCGTGTTTGAAAAGCCCACTTTCAAAGCCTGATGGCCTAGGTTCGATTCCCCAGTACTCATGTAAAGCCAGATGCAAAGAATAGCACATGCCTTTGGAGTTCTTTGTAGTGGTAGGAGGCTTGGGCCCACCCATTCATATTCTCTCTCTCTGCTTGCATATAAATAAATAAAGGAAACAAAACAAAAGAGAACACAGCAGCGCATAAAGGACAGTACTAGGAGCTGGTGAGGTGAGGTGACATAAAGTCCCTGGCTTTCCCTAGTCATTATTCAAGTCACAGTTCAACAGGAACATCATTCCTGCAGACTGGGGACCACGGCGACCCTGGTGGTGGGCAGCGGTGACATGGAGCCTGATATACTGCCACCTGGAAGTGCTTCAGTACTGCTGAGCCTAGACATAGATTAATCCCGAGTGTATGTGACAGCTCGGAGAACCAGGTGGCATAGGCCATCGTCCCAGCTCCTTAGGAGGCTGAGGGAAACAGATGACAAGTGCAAGGTCAGAATAAGGTAAAAGTAAGTTCAAGGCGAGCCTGGCCAACGTAGGAAGCCCCTGTGTTAAAATCAGAAGAGCTGAGCACAGGCACGCGGGAGCAGAGGCAGGCGGGTGGCTGGAGCTCAGGTCAGTCGGACCGACTGGAACACAGCAGCTCCAGGGTCCGTGAGAGACTGCGCCTCAAGGAGATAAAGCGGAAGACGACACCCACTGTTCTGCTCTGGCCTCTGCACACACGTGTGAACACACCACACACATATAAACACAATGTAAAAAAAGTAAGAAGTGGACTGGGAATTTAACTCAGCAGTAGAGCTCCTGCCTCGAATCCTCCAGTGAGGACGGGGGTAGTGGCTCAGCCATAGAGAGCCTGCCTAGCATACTCAAGGACCTGGGTTCAATCCAGGAGTGAGACAGGAGAAAGATGCATAATTCATATGCTGACAAAAGAAAATGAATCATAAGAGATGTTCAATTAAAACCCAGCAACGCTGAGAAGGAAGGGACGAGAAAACAACAGGAAACAAAGCAAGTGAGTGAGCTCAGAACGGCAGCAGCGAGCCTGGGACAAGCAAACACAGGGCGTCCACAATCACTTCAAAGGTGAACGACCTAAACACACCACTCTATCTCAATACCACATTCAAAAGAACGTCGGGGTGCATTAAAAATGCCTAATTATATGCTGGCTACAAGATGTGCACTTTGGAACAAAAAGACACACCTATTCAAGTAAATGGAGAAAGGAAGAGAGACCACGCTCCCTCCAGTCAATGGAGAGCCGGAGTAACTTCAGTTCTCACGGGGCGGCCCAGGAAAGACATCAGAGAGGAGGCTGACACAGGGGTCGCTGCCGCAGGAAGGCACGACCATCCTCCACATGCTGATGACACGGTGACGACAGAGTGGGGAGACACGCACGGCGCAAGCAGGTCAAAGGACAGACAGAAGAATCCTCTGTGCAGGGCCGACTCGCACACTTCTCTGTTTGAAACAGGCAGACCCAGGCAGACAATCAGTAAGGACACAGCTGAACCAAACCGTGCCATCCATCACGTGGGACGGTGATGGAGTGCTTGCTGCTAACAGCAGACGCACAGGTCCTCAAGCCACAGCAAACACTCACAGGCACGGTGGGCCCGGCAAACACACCTGCGCACCGGCGAACAGAGAGGAAAGTTTCTAAGTCCTGCACTGTAAACTGGCGGCCCTCACTTCATCACACTGGTCACAGAAACAGAGCGTTGGACGGTCCCAATATACTTAGGAAGGCGACAATCCACTTCTAATGAACACACACTCCAGCAAGAGGCTCGGGAGAAATTCAACACTTTGGAACAATAAGAAAATGAAATTGCAATTTATCACAATTGTGGTAAATTGTGAGTTACAGCAAAAAGTGGGCTTGGAGGTTAATGTATTTATTGTCCTGTCTCAGAAACATAGTCCTAATGTCACCTAAGCTTCCTAGGCAGACACTACACACCAAGGTGAGCAGAAGACAGCAATAATGGTTAGGACATAAGTGGGTAGAAACCACTTGACCAAAGCAAAGGCTGGAGCCTGAAGAACATCATCACAGGTACATCTCCAAGCCTCAGACCGCAAGAGCAGCCAAGACCTGGAGAGAAGGTATTGTCCTTACTGACTTGCAACTAACTGCCCAGGAACACTGAACAATTCAAAGCTGGAAACAGACCAAATCTCCAGAGGCACCTGTGACTGAAACTCACTGGGGAAGGAAGAGGACCTCAGGGCCCTCTGGGACTAGGCCAGCTGTGCAACTGCTCCGCAGGCCTGGAACCCAGACAGGCCGACACACACAAAGGCATGTGCATAAGCAAGCCCAGTGCTAAGCAGGCAGAAACCAGCCCCGTTAACCAAACTCGTAGCCCCACGTACGCCCCACACACTCTGACCATGTGCTGCGCAGAGGCCACAGCTCCAGTGAGTCAGCCCCCTAGGGAACGTGTCCCACAGGCCACTTTTGGGGTGACTCAAACACAGGTCAGCCTGATGGGATAGCCTGTTTCTATTAGTGAAATTGAATTCAGAGCTGTGGAGATGGCTCAATGAATAGAACCCTTGCCATGCCAGCATGAGGACCCTAGTTCAGATCCCTGGGAGAGACATGAAGGCAGGACAGCATGTCAAGTGCTGTAATCCCAGCACTGGGGAGGCAGTCATGGGAGCCCCAGAGCAAGCTGGCACTGGTGTACACAAGCTGCACTGGTGAGCTCCAGGTTCAGTGTGTCAACAGTTAAGGTCAAGAGCAATCAGGGAATATACCTGATATCGACTTCTGACTTCCATAAGTGTGTACAAATGCACATATACATGCAGATCTGCAACCAAGTATACCCACTCACATGTGAACAGACGTACAACAGTCACACCACATGCACATGCAGACATTTTTTATGAAATTGGATGAACACTTATTAAGCTTTCCTAAGGAAAAGCAATAGACCCACAGGTTTTACTAGGTGAATCCAATTAAGTATTTCAGCAAGACATAATGCCAATTCAGAACTGTGGAACAAAGAATAAATGTTAATTTTTTTAAACTACAGACTTTAGCAATGAGACAGATGGGTAGCTGCGGCTGTCAGTGTGACTGGATTAAGATCGGCCTAAGCACTGGTGAAGCACGCATTGGGACACGTATTTTTTTGTTGTTGTTGTTTTTGTTTTTCAAGGTAGGGTCTCACTCTAGCTCAGGCTGACCAGGAATTCACTATGTTGTCTCACGGTGTCCTCAAACTCTCGGCGATCCTCCTACCTCTGCCTCCTGAGTGCTGGGATTTAAGGTGTGCACCACCATGCACGGCTTTTGGACACATCTTTGAAGATGCTTTCAGAGAAGGCTAAAAATCAAGGGCGGGCTGGAGGGATGGCTTAGCAGTTAAGGCGTTTGCCTGCAAAGCCAAAGGACCCAGGCTCAATTGCCCAGGACCTACGTTAGCCAGCTGCACAAGGGGGCGCATGCGTCTGGAGTTCATTTGCACTGGCTGGAAGCCCTGGTATGCCCATTCTCTCTCTCTCCTTCTTTCTCTGTCAAATAAATACAAATAAAAAAATATTTTTTTTTAATCAAGGGAGAAGAACTGCCCTTGAATGTGGAAGAGCCATCCCTGAGCTGGGATCTCGGGTGAATGAGAGAAACAGGGGCATCACAGAGCACGGGCATCGCTGAGCTGAGGATCTGGATGGAGTGAGGGACGCAGGAAGTCACAGAGCACAGGCACTCCTCACTCTGCTTCCTGACCCAGCAGACGTGAGCAAACTGCCGCGTGCTCCTTCTTTCACTGTGGCTCCTCTTCACACAGAATGACAGCTTCAAATCCCGAGGTTAAGTATAGCCTTCCTCTGTCACACCGCTTCTGGTCAGGGCTGTGGTTGCAGCAAGGAGAGAAGTAACAATACACGAGGTACTGGCACTGGCTCATTAGTCACAACAAACACACCACCCTAAAACGAATCCTATTCTGGAATCCTCACCCTTGGAAGGCAGAGGCAGGAGGATCAGAAGTTCAAGGCCAACCTTGGCTACTTAGAGAGTTTGAGGCCAGCCTGGATACCATGAGACCCTGTCTCAAAACAGAAAAAAAAAGTCTAAGTAAAATTCAAAAGCAGGCAATCTTTGCAAACATCTCAACATATATGTTTTCTTCACCTATGCCTGTTCTCCTAAATCTGGGTCAATACCTGCCGCCCAGTGGTGAGCCCAGAGTTGAGCAGGGCAGATGTTTTAAGGCTCTTGGGTTGTGGGGAAAGATGGATTCACTAATTTTTTCTAGACTTTGATTAAAAAAATGAGTCTATCTGCTAATCAGCAGTGTAGCTGTGGGACAAACAAATACCATAAAAGCACCTGTGGTGACCAAGATAATGAGGGAAAATAGAAGAGAAAATTATTACTCTTGACAAGGTACAAAAAGAAGAGAAAAGAACACAAACAAAGAGCTAGTGTGAGATGGATGATATAAATGCAAATGTGTCTTGAAGAGGCCCTAGCTCAGTGCAGACAGGGCTCGCCTCCAGGGCGAGGGGCTGGGCGTGGCTCAGTGGTAGAGAGCGGGTCTGGAGTCCTCCAAGGGTGGGCTGGCAGACGGGGCTCCGCTAGAGCACTTGCCTAGCATATGCAAGGCCTTGGTCTCCATCTCCAGCACCACACACAACAAAATACAAAAGCAAATGTATCATCACATTAAGAGCAAATAGCTAAATATTTCAACTACAAACTTTTTTAGACTGAATAAAATCACAAATCTATACTCAATATATGAGGGAATCATTTCTCACAACATAATGGAGCTTCCAAAATGAAAGTTGAAAAAGCAAAAGGTGTGGCTATGAAAACGGAGGCTTAATGACTGAAGGACTCCACAGATGGAATATTTCACAATAAGAAAGGGGAAAACTCCCCAGGAAGACAATGCTTTTCAATCCGTATGTGCCTAATAGACCAGCATCAGACAACACGGCATTAACTGAAAAAACTAAGGACAGACAACCCAAAGCACCATGGGAAGGGGCTGCGTAATCGCTCGGAACGCGGCGGCACCTTCGCGAAGGATACGAGCGCGTGAGCAAGCACCCCACCGCTGCATGGAAGTGTAATAAGTTGGCACCTGGCAGCTGCAGGTGCCACGCTACGGCTATGCGTGCACAGGGGTCCGTGAAAATTCGCTAACATGAGGATGCAGGGTTGCACACTACAGCCCAGGCTGACCTCAAACACAGCAGTCCTCTTGCCTCAGCTTCCCAAGTCCTGGAATGAAAGGCGTGTAATAGCACACCTAATTCTACCATGATAAACACTAAAGGCTTCATGTCAGAGCATCATCTGAGCACAAGGAAATGCTATAAATCAACGAGACGATAATGAAAAATTCAAGTGGTCATAAATGAAGAAACTGTATCTACCCCATTGGTCAAAAGTGGAGGAGGAGGGGGAGGGGAGAGGAGAGGAGGAAGAAGAGGAAGAGGAGGAAAAAGAAGAACACCATGGGTATGGAGAAGCATTTTGAAGAGAATGCTACCTTCCACACTTTGGATCACCAGTGTTGCAGGGTGGGGCAGGGAAAGGAAGTGAAATCACTGGGACGGGACATGTCCTTGAATGGGACTGTGGCACAGGGGCCTCTCTTGCTTCCTGGCCATGGGGGATTCGGCTCCAGGACAAGCTCCCATGGTGCACTGCTTCACCACAGACCCAACCAGTCAAGACACAGAGCCAGCAAACTGAATTTTCATAATGTGATAACCTCAGGAATTTGTCATCTTGATAAAAAGCGACTGCAGTAAGGAAAATACAACATACCAAACACAACGCTGTGCAACTGAATTCATGCCCACGAATGCCCACGTGAGGACAGGAGGAAGGCCGGGAGGTAACCGAGAGTTAAAGCAGATTTAACCCCACATGAAAGACAGTGACAGCACAGGATGGAATTAATGCAGTCGGAGGCTGATGGAATCAAATAAACATTTGCTTATATCAGACAAGAGTGAGAGAGAAGCAGCAACTGCTGATCAGAACAATGCACAGGGCTGGGGAGGTGGCTCAGTCAATAAAGTGCTCGCTCTGCAAGCATGGGGACGGGAAGTTGTCTCTGCTGGCACATGTCTGTAACCCCTGCACTGGGGAGAGTGGAGACAGAAGGACCCATGGGGCTTGCTGACCCAGCCTAGCCAGGGAGAGACCCCATCTCAAAAGGTGGACAGCATTGCTGAGGAATGTCACTCAAGGGTATCTTCTGGACTCCACACACAGGTGTACACACACACATACAATATAAGGACAATATTTACAAAATTTAGTTTAGATTTTTTTTAAAAAAATGGGATGGGAAGATGCCACAGTTTTAAAATACTTATTTGAGACAGATAGAAAGAGATAGAGAGAGGTAAAGTACAGGTGAGCCAGAGCCTCCTGCCACTGTAAATGAACTCCAGACACATGTACCACTTTGTGCATCTGGCTTTATGTGGGTACTGTGTAACTGAACCCAGACAATTAGGCTTCTCAAGCAAGTGCCTTTGTCCACTGAGCCATCTCTTCCTCAGCCCTGCCTCAGTGTTTAAAAGTGCTGGCTATGTACTGACTGGACTGAGAATCACCACATAAAGCCAGATACAAGTAGTACAGGTGTCTGTAATCAATCCCAGGGTGCCCACACCCATGGAAGGCACAGTGAGGAGAATCCAGTCTGGCATCTGTGATAGCCACTGATAAGAGAGACACTGCCTCTAACAGGGCGAGGATGAGGTCCAACACCCGCTGTGACTCAGACTTCCACACATGCCTTGTGCATCACACATGCATAATGCATACACACTAAATACAAACTTAAGGAGGGAGGGGATTACACAAAACAGACCATTTCCATTTCTTCTCTTAACAAAAAAAGTAAATCCCAAACTCTAAAGCTATTAAGTTCCAAGTTAAAATTTCTCCAATAGGAAATGCTCTGGAGCCTTCACTGGCTGGGACCTTCCAACCAGGCAGGCCTTTTAAGAAATAAGCACCTACCTAATGGGCGCGCGCGGGGGGGGTGCGCGACACCAAAACCTGCTAGAAACCTCTAGATTCACCAATCATCACAGACCCCCAAATCCTCCATTAGCTTAACGGTAAAGCAAATACAGTATTACACATTAAACCACAACCTACAGGGCACGCATGCTTATTCCTGAAGTGTGAGTTTAGCTTAATATTTGAAAAATCAATGGATTTAATTCCTATTAACAGAATAAATAAGTCATATATCTCTGCGGTAAGAGCATTTGATTATAATCCAATAACTATTCACGATGAAAATGGTGAAACAAAAAGCCCCTTAGCAGCACATGACCCACGAGCCGAGCCTTTCTTGGGGCCAGTGGACTTCCTCGCCGCGGTGGCGAAGCTGTGCGATCGCCGACAGCTGCGTGATGCTGCTGCGGGCTTAGCAAGACTGACGGGGAGGGACGCAGCTGCCACCAACACTTCTCTTCAAAGTAGCACAGAGATTCTAAGAAGTGGACTGGAACAAGAAAAGACCCAGAAGTATTAAGATAGCGAGCAAAGGAAAGAATATTATACGCAACACCATTGTGAACACAGATAATCCAAAGACAAAAACTACAAAGGAATTACCAAAATGAGGAAGTTTTTCAATGTCACTGAGCCAGAGCTGACCATCTGTGATGAGGGGACCTGGTGTGCAGGCCTGTCACCCCAGGAATGCAGGAGGTTGAGGCAGGAAGATGAGCTTACAGAGTGAGTTCAAGACCAGCCTAGGCAACTCAGTGAGACCCTGTCTCCAGATAGAGTGAAGAGGGCCGGAGGATAGCTCCGCGTGGAGTGCTTGCCTGGCACGCAGGGGCGAGGCCTGGCTTCCATCCCCAGCACTGCGAGAAAAGAAACAAGTGCCATCAGGAGCCCAGAATGCTCACAGCATAGAAGGACAGAAATAGTGTTTTGATAAAGACATTATTTGTAATGTGAAGAAGCCCCTAAGAGAGGGCCGCCCAGACATTGTCATGTATCACTGAAAGAAAACAAGAGCCAGACTGGGTAAGCCAGTGCACACCTTTAATCCCAACACTCAGGAAGCAGAGGTAGGAGGAGTGTTGTGAATTCGAGACCACCCTGAGACTACAGAGTGAATTCCAGGTCAGCCTGGACTAGAAAGAGACCCTACCTCGAAAAACCAAAACAGAAAAAGAAAAAGAGAAAAGAACGAGCAAACAGTAGGTCTACAGATTAGCAGATTCAATACAGTTCACATCTTCTGAATCTGAGCGTGTCTGGTGCTGGTGGAACTGAGAGGCTGGAAGGGCCCCAGACAAAGGCAGTGGCCCTGAGCAGCTCTGTAATCCTGGGACAAGGAGAACACCCGTCAGGTAAAGACACTGAATAAGCCACACTAAGACAGGCTTGGGCAAAGAGACACACAGCAGTGAGGTGACACTGAGTCTGGAAACAGATCGGTAGGTCTGGGGTGGGCTTTTGCACTGACGAGGAGCATGGGCCACAGAGTGAAGATCTCCACAAAGAACAGCTGAGTCCACTAGGAATCCATGGGAAGAGGGAAGGCTGACGCGATGCTGTAAAGCCACCCACTGCGCAGTTAGTGTGGCACAGCAGAGCAATGAAGAATGTGCCATGGCTTGAATGTGAAATGTCCCCGCAGGTGGCGATGTCTTCAGGGAACCTTCCAGGCTGTGGCCTTGCTTTGCTGAGGGGCAGACCCTGAAGATGGCATCACCTCTGGTTCTGTCCCACGCCTATCATCGTGCTTCCCCATCAAGACAGGGAAGCATCCCCCAAACCAGGAGCCAAACTAAGCCATTCCGCCCTTAGGTCCTTCTGTCGGGTGCTGGCCACAGCAGCGTGAATCCTGAAACCAAAGGTGATACTGAGCTATAAACGATCCCCTGGTCGAAGGCAAGACTCTTAAACAGAACACGGCACCAAACAGCAACTAGAAACTGGATACACATATTTCACAAAGGTTCCTGTGCCGAATGTGTAGAGAGAATTTTGAGTCGCAAGGTGAATGGGCAATGGAGTTGGATGCGTGATTCTCTGGAGGACATCTATTCACTTAAGATAGAACACCAACACCTCAAAGAAAGGACTCCACCCAAGCCCAGGTCAGAGAACTGGTGGGTGTAGGGGAGTGCCTTACAGGAGGGAGGGCACTCAGGGGCAGCTGTATCACTGAAGAGTCCCCAATCTCAGCCTTCCAATCTCCTGTAGATTCCACCCTCAGCTTCAAAGACTGAGGTGACCATGTCACACCCGCCCAGAGGACACGGTTCCACTACAAGAATGGAAGGACTTCCTCCAAGAGGCCCTCCACATGGCCAGGTGACATATGAGGAGTTCCAGGATTGCTGCGGCCCTGGAACAGGCACCAGAACCCCGTGAGATGCAATGACAGGCAAGACAGCAAGGACTAACACCAAGGCACTGAAATAATGGGAAGACCGGGAAGCTATGGACACCCAATCACGGCTAAGCTACCTGGGAGGCACACCCCTGGGTCAGGGTGAAGTCCCCAGCACAGGGCCTCTAGGGAGCAGTCGTATTCCTTGGCACACAGACAGGAATTCTTAAGGGTGAGCCCTGGACCAGAATGCTCGCAGTGGCGTTAGTTACTGCTGCCAGGTAGGAAGGCCTGCCACTAGGAAGGGAAGATCCCCACAGGACAGAAATAAAATTGCTGCACCACGCGGCGTAACTATGAGCAAATAAAACACACACATTAACCTGTGCATGATCTGTTCACACACCATTACAAATACACACACATCACTGACACCATGACACACACACAACTGACCCAGGTAGGATCTATGCACACACCAGTACACACACACATACACACACAACACTGACCCATGCAGGATCTGTTCACACACCATTACACACACACACACACACACACACACAACACTGAACCCCCATGTGGGATCTGTTCACATAACATGACACACACACACAACACTGACCCATGTAGGATCTGTTCACACATGATGACACACACATACAACACTGACCCATGTAGGATCTGTTCACACATCATGACACACACACACAACACTGACCCATGTAGGATCTGTTCACACATCATGACACACACACAACACTGACCCATGTAGGATCTGTTCACACATCATGACACACACACACACACAACACTGACCCATGTAGGATCTGTTCACACATCATGACACACACACACAACACTGACCCATGTAGGATCTGTTCACACATGACTCACACAACACTGACCCATGTAGGATCTGTTCATACATCATGACACACACACACAACACAGACCCATGCAGGATCTGTTCACACACCATTACGTGCTCACACACATGCACACACACAAACACACACACACACACACACACACACACAAAACCCTGATATGTACAGGATCTATCTGTTCACATACCATTACAAACAAGCAAAGCTGACAGTGGGTTTTGACATGAGGTCACAAGGTACCAGAGATGCCCTATTTCCTGATACTGCAGGGGTCCACAGACATGTTGACCTCATCAAAGCTCAAAAACATGTTGAGGCAAGGTCTATGTGGTCCAGGCTGGCCTTGAACTTACAGCAGACCTCTTAAGCCTCCTAAGTAAGGGGATTACAGGCATACACCATTATACCATGCCTGACTTTGAAAAGATATCTGTGGGGGTCTGGGGAGATGGGTCAGTGGTTACAGGTGCTTGCTTGCAAAGTCTGTCAGCCTGGGTTTGATTACCCACAACCCATGTAAAGCCAGATGCACAAAGTGGAACATGTATCTGGAATTCATCTGCCTTGTCAAGAGGCTCCAGCATGCTCATACTCTCTCCTCCTTTTTCTGCTTGTAAATAAATAAATAAGCATATTTTTTAAAAAGGCTCCATGGTTTTAGAAGCACGCTACATACTTGCAAACAGCTCATGGTGAAGGCACTCTCCAAGGACAGCTCCCTGCTGGACCACATGTCCCAGACTCTCCGCTCTGGGAGCCGGTAAGGAGTAGCCACCCACACAGCCTTGCCCCGTGAGTCTGCCCACCCACGGGGCTAAGTGGGGGCTGGAGGTAGTGCATAACCCTAGTCCAAGTTGGGAAGATGGGCAGCAAAGAGCTCTCTGGGAGACAGTGGTGAGCCAAAAGTGCCGACAGCTGTGATCCTGACCGAAACGAGAAGAGGAACAAGCGACGGTGGAAGGGTAAGGAAATGAGCGCTGGGGCGAAGGGCTTCCTGGACCAAACTGGACTCAGCCTTACTTACTTACTGAGAACACTGGCTCTGTAAGCATGGGACACTGCGAGCAAGGGCGATTCGGGCAGCCGGCTAAGTGAGGACCCAGGAGAGACAGGGCAGCAGCTCCACACTTTGTGGAGATTATGAGGAAAGTTCTGGGTCCACCCCTGATGGCACAACCTGCACCCCGGGGTACAGACAAGTGTCTCTGGAGACAATGTGTTGGCAGCCCTCAAAGCTCATTAAATGTGCTTAATTGGGTGAGGCTAGTTCCACTGATGACAAGTGAATGAGAGGGTAATTTTAGCGGAATGCAGTTCTATTAATTTCCAAATAGTAACTCGGACAAAGCACTAGCAAAGTGCTCCCGAGCACATTTGTGGCTTCACGTCTTTTGTGAGCAGATAAGGCTAATTTAGAATTAACACACCATTGGCTTAGACCAATTAGAGGCTATTAAACAAGGTCTCTCATCCCACCGAGTCAGTGCTCCAGGGAAGCACCGGAACACGTGCCTCTGCAGGGGGAGGGGACGGTGAGGACGGTGGGGGGCGGGGGGGCCTCCAGCTGCTGGAGTGTCTGCGTTCGGAGGTCGTGCTCCGCAGGGCGGCCGTGGGCGTGTGGGGACAGCAGGGCCCATGGGCCATGATAGGAATTCTGGGTTCCTGCTGTCCTGCTGAACGGTGGCCTGCCCTCGCTGCCACAGTACCTCTTCTGGAGCTCACTCCCTGAAATACCACGAGCCCGTGACAAGGTCACCTTACTGGACAAGAGCCAAGTGCACTCACTTTCCAGAGCTCCGCCAGCCCCCCTGGGAGCCTCACAGGGGCAGAGCCGGATACCTAGCTGAGCTGGGAACTGAGTCCAGCCCTCCCCAGAGCGGCAGGGGGCTAACGAGGCTATTCTGGAAAGAGAGACAAGGGCGTCTTTATGCCTGGTCTGCTCACCTGCCCTCTACCGGCCAGACCAGGTGCAGACCCCTACTTCCCACTGAGTCACTGCCTCGGACTTCTTTCTGCCATGGTCACCGCGGTCACCCCTGCAGTTGCGGGGCCAGGAGACAGCAAGTCACTCTGCACTTCTCACCGCAAGCCGAGCTACGCAATTTCGGCCTCCTGAGAGAAGGCGCTACCCCACCTACGGTGGGAAGGAGTAGGAATGGATTGGGATTCCCCAAAGCGATTTTACTCAGGCTTCACACTGCTCTCTTACAAATCCCATTTCATGTATGCTGGTCGTATAATGCGTTCCCAGCACCCACCTGGCCAGCTAGGTGCTTCCAAGCCAAGCCCCTTCACACCCACACAGATGACGCCACAGGGATATATCAGAGGTGCCTTTCCTGCAGCGACACCAACAGTTATCAAAGGGTGGAAAGTCTCACCAATTGTCCAGCTATTGGCTACAAGTCCCTCTCAGAGTCTCCAAAGGGAGAGACACTGGATCTACCCAGGGGAGGCAGTGAGACCAAAGCACCAAGGACTCAGAGTGGCGATATTCAAGACACAGAATGAAGGGATGGGGATAGGCCAGGAATGCTGAATGCAGCCAAAGCCCTGGGTGCTTCACTTGGCCCTTCCAGCCTCAGAGTCGAACTGGTCCTCCAACCAGTTTCCCTTTGGGCAAAGCAAAAATTCAGACAGACGTGGTGGCAGGACCAGCCCCCAGCAATACCCTGTAACACTGGACTCAGAGCAGCTGCTTCTCAAGAGGTACTGCCGACAGGTGGTATATGAATGACACACTCCGCGTAGCAGGCTTAGCCCCCAGCCTCTACGCACGGCCCCCTGACCTTCTATCCCGCTGCCTACCCAGCAGCTAGCTGGGGCCTGGACCCTGGGCCCTGGCACAGGTCAGTGGCCACAGGTTCAACTGGAAAATGAATGTCAGAATTGGATAACAGGACTCCAGGATGGGACATGGGGTGTCCTCTCACCCTTTCAAATGAGAACCTGGGTGACAGCAATCGGTGGCAGGACCCAGCTCCCAGTAATACCCTAGAAGGCAGATGGATACGCAGATGGAAAGGTGCTTCATCAGAGTCACACGCCGGCAGCGACTTCACGTACCCACTGACCACACACAGCAGAGAAGCAGAAAGGGTCAAGGGGGACCAGCCTGCTCTCTAAGAACGAGCTCCCTGCTGAGGGAGCTGATCTGAGAACCTGTAGAAGGAACAAAGATAAGAAAAGTGAGAGCCATATGTCAGGAAGTAGCCACCGCACAGAGGGCAGGGGTGGGCAGAAATGTTAGTTTGAGAAGACAGAATGTGTGCCAAGGAGTAGGCTCCATCCATCCCTACCTTGAACTTGGGCTCCTTCAGGCGTTTTTTTTTGGGGGGGGGGGAGAAGAATTTCATGATTCTGCCCAGGCTGGTCTCTTAACTCCTGGGTTCAAGCAATTCTCTTATCTCAATCTCTCAACCCCATTCACACCCGTTCCACAGCCACCTATCAGTGCTGGGCACTTCCTGGGATCCTGCACGCTGGGGCATCTCAGGTGAGAAGACATCATCACAACACTATAGTTACTGATTGCCTGTCTGCCTCCCCGACCAAAAGGTTAGCAGTGGGGCAGAAAATTTGCTCTTTTTTTAAAAATCTTATTTTATTTTAGGTATTTACTTGAGAGAAAAAGAGGAAGATAGAGAGAATGGTGTGCCAGGACCCCCAGCTACTGAAAATGAACTCCAGACGTATGTGCCACCTTGTGCATCTGGCTTATGTGGGTCCTGGGGAATCAAACTTGGGTCCTTAGGCTTCACAGGCGAGTGGTCACAGGCAAGCGCCTTAACCTCTAAGCCACCACTCCAGCCTCCTCTCATTTTCAGAAAAGAAACATGGTTTCATGTATCCCAGAGCTGGCCTCAAACTAGCTACACAGTCAAGGGAGACCTTGAACTTCGGATCTTCCTGCCTTTAACTCCCAAGTGCTAGGAATACAGGTGTACACCACCACGTCTGGTTTATGCAGTGCTGGGAATGGAGTGTAGGGCTCTGTGATGCGAGGCAAGCACTCTACTAACCGAGCTGCAGTCCCAGCCAAGCCTGCCACTTCACTGCTGTGCACATTCCAGACAGTACCGTACAGGATACAGATGTCAACAAATGAAACTGTCCTGTGGACTGACTCTCCTTACCTTCCTCACACTATGTGTCCCCATGGGCTCTATGGCTGGGTCTCACGCCCAGACACACACACCCAAGGTACAACTGGTGCTTGCAGACCCACAACTACCCTTCTATGCTGCCCCTCCAGCCCCCACCCCTGGGAGGAGCCGGGCAGCTGCACCCCGCACTGAGCGAGACCCTGTGCTATGGATAAGGAGCTCTGAGCTGCAGTCAGCGTGCAGGCTTGGTGAGCAGACAGACACAGCCCATAGTCCATAGTGTCCTTTGCTGTGTAAATCATGTGTGATTGCTACAGAGTGCACAAGAGCCACAACCTCCACCCGTAGCATCCTCTACTCCCAGTCACACTCCCGCACGGAAGGCATCACACGTCACATGTGTGAGAGTGCCACAGGCACCGCGGCTCCAGCAGGCAAGGCAGCCCCGAGGGGCAGCACCGCCGCTTCTTCTCAAAGCAGTTCTCACGTCTATGAGGTCGCTAGGGCCACATCCTCCTTGCAGACACAGAGGATGGGCTAACCCAACAAGACCGAGACCTATCTGAGAACAAGCCTGCCACAGAGAAGTGCGAGGAGGCAAAAGAAACTGGTTCTCACGTTGCTGGGTGGGGAAAACAGTCTCTGCCGGATGGCTGTGAAGGCAGGTTCCTGATTATCAGTCAGTGACCAGAGCAGCAGCACACACAGGCAGCCTCTGCCCGCACAGCCCTCTCCCCAGTGCTCCACAAAGACCCTCCAAGATGGAGAGGACGGGGCAAGCAGAGAGCAGGCTAGATACATCCAAGGGGTCTCCACACCACAGATCTGTTTGCTGAAGAGGCCTGTGCATCTACCTGAGGGACATAGCCAAGGCAGTCACCTTCATGGGCCACAAAGTTCACAGTGGTCACAGCATGCTGTTTCCAGAACCCCCGAAGGGATCTAGAGGATAGTCCTCATGACCTCTTCCCACTGCACGCTGAGGAAGCAGATCTGAAAACCCAAGTTCAGGACTCGCTTTCAGCTGCCAACTCGGGGGTGGGGGGAGGCTGCAAAGCTGCAGACACAGAGACAACAGCTTCACGCACGGTGACCACGGGCTACGGCACTGCGACCCACAGCTCTGAGCCGTGTCTTTTCATGGAGACAGGCAAGGGCGTACCCCCAGGATGGCATCTGGGCAGGCCTCGTTCATCTCTAGATTTCTTCCATTCACAGGCAGTGGACCTAGAGGTGGTTAACTTGAGGAAACGATGCCTTCCCAGAACACCTGCTACAAGAGAGGTGCAGACGGAGGGAGGAAGGTGTGCCGTGCGCCAGTCCCATCACAGCAACTCCACCGCCGCGATGCACGCAGCAGCCATGCAAGCATCCCAGCAAGGCAGACGTCTGAGGCATGTCCGGGGTGAAGGGGGTGTCTTAGCAGTGGCCCCAGCATCTGTGTGAGTATCTGTGCAGGCTCAGATGCAAACCAGGCTGGGCCATCCCTGAACCAGCTGCCCCACCTGACGAGGACCAGGGGGAGCCCGGGGGAATGTGCCAGGGGTCTTAGGACCTGGAGGACTCTGACAGATGCAGCCCATATGGCAACACGAGATCACTGTGTCCCAAAACGTCTTTAAAAACTAAAGCCAAGGGATAAACTGGGGTAACAATACCCCCAACCTCTCATCAATCAGCAAGAAAATGACTGTCACCCTACAAAACAGGCCAAAATCAATAATCAGCAGAGGATGTGTGCCTGGCAGATAAGCACAGGAGCGCATCAACAAAACCACCTTCGATACAGTGGCAGGAGTAGCCGATGCTGGCCACAAGGCCAGGCACTGCATCCATGGAAGAGTGCCCACGAGCGCTTTCCTGGAAACCAGGGGCAACACTGCCCAATGTCCCTCAGGCATGCAGACCTTGAACTCAGCAGCTGAGAGGCAAAGTCACCGGGTCTAAGAAGCTTGCTCACACCGGCACGAATGAGGAAAAGTAAAGTGTGGATCCAATGTGTCCACCAGGAGCTAGTGTCAGCCCCTGAAAGTGACATTTCCAAAGAACATGCAGCGACATGGGCAATGGTTGTAATGTCATGTTCAGGGACAAGCAGGTCTTTCCAACAACCTCTTCATACAACTGTTATGAAAAATACTTTGGAGAGAGCCTAAAATGGCTTTAAACTCACTATGAAGCTAAAGATGACCTTGAACTACTGATCCCCCTGCCACCCATCTCCTAAGTACTGGGATTACACATATGGGCCACTACACCCAGTTTATGCCATGCTGGGATTTAATGTAGGGCTTCATGCATGCTAGACAAGTGCTCTACCAGCTGAGCTCCAACCCCGGTCTTAGCGGCTTCCATTCTCATGTAAGCTGTACTGTCTTCAGGAGGAGGAAGGGTGTTGTGCCCCAGGGGAGTCCAAGGAAGCACGCCAGAAAGCTTTAACCTCAGTCTCCCCTAAGCAGCCAGCCCAGCCCTGCACAGCGAGGCCCCACAGCAGCACCGTGGACACCTCACAGGAGCCCAGGAGGGACAAGGGCAGAGGTAGCACAGGAGAAAACAGGCAGCATACCAGCTGGGCAGAGCCAAGTGATGCAGTGTCAAGCGCAGGGACACCACTGCTGCTCCCAGGTGTGCATTAGAGGTTCAAGTTCTACGTGGTGCCAGGGGGCGAGTGACCCACCCTCCTCGGAAGAAGAGCTGCCGATGCTGGGGCGGCAAAGTCATGTCCTGCTCCTCCCTCTCGGCAGTGAACCTTTGCCCGCAAGTGCCTGTATGAGACCATGCTAAGCCCACAGACTTTCGCACAGCCCATAGCAAGGTAGATCCAAGGCCTGCACCCTCCGCTGGCCCCTGGTAACAGCAAGGCCATGAAAGGCAAGTGGAGGTGCCCCAGATAAACTCTCAGGTGGATTTCTGTCCCAGTCACTTGGACCGTGGGTCCAAGGCATGGTAGACACAACTACTGTGTCACATGCTGTGGGAGGCATCATGCTCCCAGCAGTGTGCCACAGTGGCACCATGCACCCAGACCTGAGAGCCAAGTTGTCTCTGAGAGGCGGTCAATATGGGGGGAGGCAGCCGGAGAGCCCACCCAGCATTCCTCACTCCTGCTCCCACGCACTCATGTTCCCCACTCACTCAGTCAGCATGTGCTACAGCCCAGACAAGGCTCCGCACACAGCAGACAGCAATACCTCACAGCCTCTGCCAGGCAAAAACAAGGCTGGCTCTTCTTCCCTCGCAACAGATTGTATTTTTCACAACAGTTATAGATTTACCAAGAAATAGGAAGATAATAGACATCCCGCATACTCACGCCTGCAGCCTCCCTGTCACTTCTGGCTTGCCCAGGCAACACACGATTTGCAGACAATAGGAGACATGCAGCCGCCTCAGTGACCATCCAAGTCCTTTGCTCCGCAGCATCCTTCCCGCTGCCAATCTCCAGGACGTGGGCTGCAAACAGCGGTGGGATCCCAGTGTGCAGTTTCTCTTTTATATCCGCTTATGCCCACCAGCGGGGATGCCTGGGTCTACATTTCATGTGACTAATAGGAACCCAGTGCTACAAAAGGGGTGCCCTGGCAGTGGCTCTAGCCTCGACCATCCCAGTGCTGCAGGAGTGCCCCTCACAGCGGCTCTAGTCTCAACCATCCCTCACAGTGGCTCTAGTCTCAACCATCCCTCACAGTGGCTCTAGTCTCAACCATCCCTCACGTCCCTCACAGTGGCTCTAGTCTCAACCATCCCTCACGTCCCTCACAGTGGCTCTAGTCTCAACCATCCCTCACGTCCCTCACAGTGGCTCTAGTCTCAACCATCCCTCACGTCCCTCACAGTGGCTCTAGTCTCAAACATCCCTCACAGCGGCTCTAGTCTCAACCATCCCTCATATCCCTCACAGTGGCTCTAGCCTCGACCATCCCAGTGCCGCAGGGGTGGCCCTCACAGTGGCTCCAGCATCGACCATCCCAGTCCCGCAGGGGTGCCACCCCTCATCCCCGTGGCTTTTGGGAGCTGCTCTGCTGTCCATTCGGCGGTCAGGATGTTTTCTTTGGCACTCTAACAAGCTCGTCATCACTGCTCATTTCCTGCTCTGTCGTAATCTGAACCACATCCCCAAGGAGAATCTCCTGGAGGGACATCCCCTTGCAGGTCAGATCTCAGCTAACACAGCAAGAGAGGGGTTCATTCGCCTGTGTACAGACATGCACTCACAGGGTATCTCTGCCTGTCACTCCACAGCGCGGTCATCCAAACCCCCGCTGCTCTGACTGAACTAGACAGATGCCCCATCTGTGGCCACCTGACACCTACCTACTCAACTGCTCACTTTTACGAAAACGTGTGGCACCACCTGCACTCCCAATGGAACTATGGATTGCCAGGTTACAGGACTGCTATATAACTCCATCACCAGTCACAGGCCCTCTTACCCCATGAGGTATGCAGGCCAGCACGCCCCCAGGCCTGGGTTTGTAAACACTTTTATGAGGGAAGCCAGAACCTTTGGCCAGCCTCTATGAGGAATGTAGTGCTGTATCTGACTGCACATCTGTCATCCAGCTTACTTAAGAACAGACCTCAGGTCACTCTAAAAAGCAAAGGCAACAAAGCAGCATGGGTCAACAGTGGGAGAAGGCAGGCCTGGGGTGCACACTATCACCCCAGTGGTTTGGGAGGCTAAAGTATCACACGTTCAACGCTACCCTAGGCTACAACGGAAGTTCAAGGCCAGCCTGGGCAACTCAGTGAGACACTGTTTCAAAAATAAGAAACAGAGCTGGGCGTGGTGGCACACGCCTCTAATCCCAGCACTTGGGATCGCCCGTGAGTTCAAGGCCACCCTGAGACTACATAGTGAGTTCCAGGTCAGCCTGGGCTAGAGTGAGACCCTACCTCAAAAAAAAAAAAAGAAAGAGAGAAGGGCTGGGAAAATTGCTTCATGGTTAAAGGTACTTAATTGCAAATCCTGCGTGCTGTGATTCAATTCCCAAGCTACCCAAATAAGCTGGACACTAAAGTGGCATTCATTTGCAGCAGCAAGAGGCCCTGGCCTACACACACACAAAAACACATGCAAATAAGTAAAATAAAAATTAAAGGCAGGGCGTGGTGGCACACACCTTTAATCCCAGCACTTGGGAGGCAGAGGCAGAAGGATGGCCTTGAGTTCAAGGCCACCCCAAGACTACATAGTCCAGATCAGCCTGGACTAGAGCAAGACCCTACCTCAAAAAAACATTAAAAACAGGGTTGGAGAGATGGCTTAACAGTTAAAGCGCTTACCTGCAAAAGGTAAGGACCCAGGTTTGATTACCCAGTCCCCATGTACAGCCAGATGCACAAAGTGGCACTTGCATCTTGATCGACTTGTTTGCTGTGGCTAGAGGCCCTGGCACACCCATTCTCTCTCTTTCTACCTGTCACTCTCTCTATCAAACATATTCATTAATTTTTTAAAAAAGAAACAGCTCTTTTAAAAAACAGTTAAGCCGGGCATGGTGGCGCACGCCTTTAATCCCAGCACTCGGGAGGCAGAGGTAGGAGGATCGCCATGAGTTCGAGGCCACCCTGAGACTCCATAGTGAATTCCAGGTCAGCCTGGGCTAGAGTGAGACCCTACCTCGAAAAACCAAAAACAAAACAAACAAACAAACAAACAAACAAAAAACCAGTTAAAAGACAAATACAAAGAGGGCTGGGAGCATGCTCTGTGGTAGAGCTGCTGCCTGGAATCCCCCAGTGAGGGGCTGGGAGTGTGGCTCAGTGGTAGAGCTCCTGCCTAGAATCCCCCAGTGAGGGGCTGGGGGTGTGGCTCAGTGGTAGAGCTCCTGCCTAGGATCCCCCAGTGAGGGGCTGGGGTTGTGGCTCAGTGGTAGAGCTCCTGCCTAGAATCCCCCAGTGAGGGGCTGGGGGCGTGGCTCAGTGGTAGAGCTCCTGCCTAGAATCCCCCCAGTGAAGGGGTGGGGTGTGGCTCAGTGGTAGAGCTGCTGCCTAGAATCCCCCAGTGAGGGGCTGGGGACATGGCTCAGTGGTAGAGCTCCTGCCTAGAATCCCCCAGTGAGGGGCTGGGGTGTGGCTCAGTGGTAGAGCTCCTGCCTAGAATCCCCCAGTGAGGGGCTGGGGCGTGTCTCAGTGGTAGAGCTCCTGCCTAGAATCCCCCCGTGAGGGGCTGGGGCATGTCTCAGTGGTAGAGCTCCTGCCTAGAATCCCCCCGTGAGGGGCTAGGGCATGTCTCAGTGGTAGAGCTCCTGCGTAGGATACCCCAGTGAGGGGCTGGGGCATGTCTCAGTGGTAGAGCTCCTGTCTAACCCGTGATCTTCAGCACTACACGCACACACGCATGCACGCACATGCACTGAGGACACATGGGCAATAACGGCTGGCAGGAAGGCTTGTCCCTCTGAGAACATGAGTGTTGAGCCCGGGAGGTGCAGGTGTGTGACATATGCTCGACTCTCCCAGCTCTGGGGACCCACACCTTCCGGAGAGGCGCGTGGGAACTCTGTGGCTAGGTGAAGTGGTGCTCTCCTCCATCTCAGGACATGTGACAGGAGCTCCTAACAAGTGCCTGTGCAGACAGGTGAAGGACTGTGGCATGGGACAGGGAGGACTGGCTGGTGGTGATAGAGAGGAACAGCCCTGCTCTCCATGCAGGAGCCATTCTGCACTCTCCCTTATGTGGCTGCTGCCTGACTCGTAACCTATTTGGACAGAAGCAAACTCCCACACACCCACCCCACCCAGCGCCCCCGGCAATGATGTGCACAACCGCAGCACAATGACTGACACCTCATTGACACCATGGAGACACAGATATCTGACCACCAGAAAGCGGATGGTGTTGTCTAGGATGCATTCCCACTCCCTCCCCCTATCACTCATGCCAACATGCACACATTTCCCATGGCTCCACGACTTCTAAGACGTCCCATGCACGCACCTGCACAATGTGCAATGTTGGCAACTGGCTGTCACTCAGCTCAATGACCCAGATGTCCAGAGAAAACTGCGGAGCGTGCCCGCAGCTTGTCCCTGCCCATCCCTGAGTCCCATCTAGCCCGCCAGGGGCCTGCCATCCACCCCCGCAGAACAGCAAGTCCTCACAGTGCCCGGAACAGCACGGCACCGGTTTACGTGGAGATACACATTTTCTTCCTTAAGTATCTATAATGATGCCCCACACAGCAGCTGTCAGGTCAAAAAGCCATTGCAATTTAGATTCTGGGAAATGGGCAAGCTGTGTTCCAAAGTGGCTGCATTGTTTTTCTTATCACCATCCGGATTCTGTCCTTGCCAGGGTTTCTGGGGCCACTACTACTGTAGACACAGAAGGTGCACAGGGACTTGTCACTAAGGTTTCACTCTACATTGCTGGAACGGCTCATGATGTTGAATACTCTTCTCTGTGCTGACCTGTTGCGGTGGTTTGAGTGTAGTGCACACCACCCCCAGGCTCATGTGCCTAAAACTCCACTGGCAGCACAGTGGTGCCACTGGAGAGGCTGTGAACCTAGGGAGGTAGAACCTGCTGGAAGAAGTGTGTCACTTGGGGCAGTCTGTTACAGCCCAGCCCAGCTTGCTGTGCCTCTACTTCTTCCTTGCGATGTGACAATGGGAGGCCAGGTTCTTCCTCAAGCCCGCCATGTTTCCCCTGCCATCATGGCCTCCAATCTCTGGAACTGTAAGACAAACTGAATTCTTTTTCCCTAAGGTGCTTCTGGTCAGGTGTGCGTGCACAACAAGGAGAAAGTAACTGACACTCCTTTCATCTGGCTAAGAAAGCTGTGAACATTCTCAACCTGTTTTCTTCCTTGTTTCCTTCCTTCCTCCCTCCCTCCCTTCCTTCCTTTCATTCATTCTTTCTCTCCCTCCTCCCCTCCTTTCCTTTTTGTTTGTTCCTTTTTTTTTCTTTCTGGGTCTTATGTACCCCAGGCTGGCCTTAAACTTGTAGCCAAGGATGACCTTGAACTTCTGGTCCTTGTGTCTGCACATCCAAGGGCTGGAATTACAGGAGTATGCACTGCCCATACCGGCTTGTGTGGTGCTGAGGATCCGAACCAGGACTCTCCAATTCGCTTGTTTCTTGTTCCTCCCATCAAATTCTGAGAGGTCCTTGTGTGCTACAGACCACCATCTTGCCTTGGACATTTTTCCTCTAACCGTGTATCCTGTGTTTACAGCTCCCACCATGGACTTTTACTCAATAAGAGCATCACATTAAAAACAAAAAAACTTAGCTGGGCGTGGTGGTGCACACCTTTAATCCCAGCACTTGGGAGGCAGAGGTAGGAGGATTACCATGAATTCAAGGCCACCTTGAGACTACCGAGTAAATTCCAGGTAGCCTGGGCTAGAGTGAAACCCTACCTCAAAAAACAAAACAAAACAAAACAAAACAACAACTATTATATATATATATATATAAAACAATTATATATATATATAATTTTGAGAAAAAGACGGGGGGCACACACAGAGAAAACAGACATGCTAGGACCTCTAGCCACTGCAAACAAATTCCGGATAAATGCAACATCTTGTGCATCTGAATTAGATGGGTACTGGGGAACTGAACCTTGATCCTTTGGCTTTGCCAGCAAGCACTTTAACTGCTGAGCCATCTCTCTAGCCCCAGGAGCATCATATTCTGACAACTAACTCTCCACTCTAGATGATGTTTCGGGGGCCGCACCTCAGAACTCTGCCTGGGTTGTAATATTCCCTCATATTCTCAATGACAGCATCACAGTAGTGCCTTATATGTAAGTCTGCTAGTGACTTCATATAAGCTAAGTGTTGTATGCACAGATGTCAACTGTTCAAAGTACCATATATTTAAGAGGCTGTCCTGGGGCTGAGAGATAGCTCAGTTGGTAAAGTGTTTGCCTTGCAGGCATGAGTTCGAGTTTGGTCCCCAGAACTAATGCTGGTCGTGGTGACATATGCTTCCAGACTCAGCACTAGGTGAGGTAGGGGGTAGAGATATGTGCACCTCTGCCCAGGGCTCACTGACTAGCCAGCCCCGCTCTCTTTGCAAGCTTAAGCTCAATGACAGACCCTGTCTCCAGGAAGACGGTTCTGTTCCTGGAACACCACTGAAGGTAGTCCCCTGAGCTACACATGCACATATATACAATGTGAGTATCTACAGAGATATGAACACAAACAACACAGACTGCCTTTTCTCTGTTGAACTGTTTTTACATTTTTCTCAAACATCAGTTACCCCAAAGCAAGCAGTAGGAAGCAACAGTGAAGGTTTCTGGAGAAATAAGTAGGACAGATGGCAGAATCGCAGGAGAGAGGGAAAAAAATGTGGCCCTGAGAAACCAGCAACAAAATTAGCAAAAAGCTTTAGTAGAAAGATGGGGAATGGAACTGGAGGGATGGCTTTACGGTTAAGGCGTTTGCCTACAAAGCCAAAGGACCCAGGTTTGATTCCCCAGGACCCACGTTAGCCAGAAGCACAAGGGGATGCACGTGTCTGGAGTTCGTTTGCAGTGGCTGGAGGCCGTGGTGTGCCCATTCTCTCTCTGTGTCTCTCTTTCTCTGTTACATAAATAAAAATAAAATATATATATTTTTTAAAGATGGGGAATGAACGATCAGATCACTGAGACTGAGAATGGAAGAGGAGACAACAGCACAGACCTCACAGAAAAGGATTACGTACACAGACAGGAGCACTGCGTGTCACGGCCTCACCACCTCCTCCCCCCTCAACCTTCTCCTTCCCCCTTGCCCACAAGGACAGACTGCCACTTGTCACTACCTCGCCTCCTCTTCCTCCTCCCTCTACAAGGACAGGAGCACTGCTCGGTGATGCTTCAACTCTTTTAATCTTCTACTGAATTACATCCCCAACCCTTGAAATGTAAGATTACAAGGGGATGTTGTTAACCATTAGATACCAAAACCCAGGCAACTGAGATGAGACGAGCAAATTGTGAAAAGTCAAACTCCTGGGCGGGACAAACGGCTCGGTGGGTAAAGCGCTTGCTATGCAAGCATGAAAACCAGACTTCACATCCCCAGAACGCACAAGCATGCTGGGTGAGCGCAGCAGTGTGCCCCTAATGCCGACAGGCAGCAGAGAGCAGGCATCCCTGGGGCGAGCTGGCTATGGGGATCAGAAGGCTGCCTATTACTATCACCTCTCATTCCTCCTGAATGAGTGCGCTCTGGACTTGTGAGAGATCCAGCCTCAGTAAAACAGAGAGTTGGACAGAGAGAAGGCTCACTGGTTAAAGGCACTTGCCTGCAAAGCCTGATGGGCCAGCACCCACAGAGAGCCAGGTGCACAAAACAGCACCTACATCTGGAGTTCGTTTGCAGTGGCAGGAGGCCCAGACATGCCCATACCTACTATCTATTCCCACTCTCATAAATAAAAATATTAAAACAACAAAAAATAAAATATAGTGTCAGGTGTGGTGGCATATGCCTTTAATCCCAACACTTGGGAGGCATAGGTAGGAAAATGGCTGTGAGTTCAAGGCTACCCTGAGACTACTAGTGAATTCCAGGTCAATCTGGGCTAGAATTAGACCCTACCATGAAAAACCAAAAATAAATAAATAAAATAAAGAGAGTGATCACTGATGTTCCTTGAGGTCAATCTCTGGCCTCCACATACAAATATACATATGCCCACATGCATACACACTCACTAAAAAAGTAAAAGTCCCAGGCTGGATAGATAGCTCAGCAGTTAAGGTACTTATCTGCAAAGCCAAAGGACGCAGGTTCGATTCCCCAGGACCCACATAAGGCAGATGCACAAGATGGCACAAGCATCTGGAGTTTGTTTGCAAGCAGATGGAGGTCCTGGCATATCTATTCTCTCCCTATCACCTATCTATTTCTCTGTCTCTCTGTCTATATCTGTCTCTCTCAAAATAAATAACTAAAAATAAAATACAAAACAAAAATTTTCAAGTAAAACTCTCAAAACTGACTCAATAAGAAAAATCATGAGCCAGGCATAGTGGCACACGCTTTTAATCCCAGCACTCAGGAGGCAGAGATAGGAGGATCACCATGAGAGGCCACCCTGAGATTACCTAGTGAATTCCAGGTCAGCCTGGGCTAGAATGAGACCCTACCTTGAAACCCCCCCCCCCCAAAAAAAAGAAAGAAAGAAAAGGAAAGGAAAGAAAAGAAAAGAAAAATCATGAGGCACCTAGTCAGTAAGTAAAGCTTCTCTGAGGATGCTTGGCCTGCCCTTCCTGTGGAGAGTTCCCATCAGGGAAGAACCTCTGAGCTCAGCACACAGCCTTTGAGCTTTACTCATTTGCTCCAGAGAGTCTTCTTGGTCCTATCTCCACATTCTGGATCCTTTCCTCTGTTCCCTCCTCACCTCCTGTGAACACTGTTCAAAAGTCCAAAGTTGGGCTGGAGAGATTGTTTAGCAGTTAAGGCACTTGCCTGCGAAGCCTAAGGACTCAGATTTGACTCTCTAGGCCCCACAGAAGCCAGATGCACAAGGTGACACAAGCATGCAAGATGGCACACGCATCTGGAGTTTGATTTCAGGGGCTGGGGGCCCTGGTGTGCCAATTCATTCATTCATTCTCTTTCTCTCTCTCTCTCTCTCTCTCATAAAATATAAAATTAAAACTAAAAAGTCCAAATTCCAAAGCCTCATCTGAGACTCAGGGGGACCCAGTTAAATCAAAAATCAGTTACATACTTCTAACAGACAATAGCATAGCATAAGCATTCCTATTCCAAAACAGGGGGCAATAGGAACATAACAAAGAACGACTGGACCAATTCCAGATTGAAAACCACTAAGGCAAACATCAAGTCCTACAGCTTCGTATCCAGGACGTGGGATTCAGGGTGGAGCCCTCTGGGCCCCAAGAGGCTTGGGCAACTCCACGCCGCCTGCTGTACTTCTTGCATCCCAGGCAGAATTCACCCTGAGCCAGCAGCCTTCCTTGGTGACGGTCCCAGAGTGGGCTGCAACATTCTGGGGTCTCCACTGTACCTACAGTTCATCTACACAAAATGCCCTCAAAGGGCCTCCCTGTGGGGTCTTTGACCATGCCTCACACTGCCCACAACTCCAAGGAACCTTGGTATTAAAATCCACAAGCCTCTATTTCCTGCATTTTCCATACTTCCAAAACCAGTACAAAGGGGCAATACTGCTACATTTTTTCTTCATGTGGTTGTGAAGCCTAACTTTGAGGGGCAGGAAACTCCTTCAGTATTCCTCCTTCAGATCTGCTCCATCGAAAAGAGTCAGGACACCCACAAGCCTGAGCCTTCAGTGGTCTGGCTCTCCCCCTCAGGGACTCCCCTACTGTTCCAATGAAGAGCAGCTGCCCCATCGTCCATGGTATGAACTCTTAAGAACTGCAGATGAAGGGGCTGTAGGCTCTGGACCTGGGACCTAAATTTGATCAAATTTCTGTGCTGAACCCTATACTTTTCATATCTTTCTGCTCTGTATTTTCCTCTGCCAAATACACCAGTCCATTACCTTTACATTCAACTCTGCTCAAGTTCCCAGGACATGAGCAGAATATCACATGAACTGCCTCTAGTTTAGTTCTTCATAAAGTCCTTTCCACCATCCAACTCTGAACCATTACAAGCTGAGCATCCACAGTCCACACTTTCCTTGCAACTGGATCCTTCACACTTTCATCAGAATTCATCAGTCTCTGCTGATAGGGCTGTAGCATTGAAAAGTTTCTCTTGTCCAAGTTTTCAAATCCTTTCCATATTCCTCCTGCTAAATGGTTCCAAAAGATTAAAATTGATATGATCAGGCAGCTTGTTGCATCAACCCTCCTTCTGAATACCAATTTCCTGTATCCATTACCGTCTCATTGATCAGAGAAATCACCCCACCAGAAGCATACTGCATTAAGGGGAAGTTTCGTCAGAACAAGAAAAGCATGGCAGGAGCAGACAGCTCACAGAGCATCACCACGTCAGCAGGGAGTACGGAGGATGAATGAGCACACTGGTGCAGTGTGCGGAGCAGGGCTAGAACACCCCAAGGGCCCCTCCAATGCTACACTTCTAGCAAGGCTTCTTCTACTGGTAGCTCCACAAACTCCCTAAATACCACCACCTGTTAGAGTTTAAGAATGAGCATTAATCACAAAAACATGAGGACCTGGGGAACATTTTACATTCAAATCACCACACGGAAGATCCCACATTGAGGGGCTGGGGTGTGGCTCAGTGGTAGAGCTCCTGCCTAGAATCCCCCAGTGAGGGGCTGGGGTGTGGCTCAGTGCTAGAGCTCCTGTCTAGAATACCCCAGTGAGCGGCTGGGGGCGTGGCTCAGTGGTAGAGCTCCTGCCTAGAATCCCCCAGTGAGGGGTTGGGGGCGTGGCTCAGTGGTAGAGCTCCTGCCTAGAATCCCCCAGTGAGGGGCTGGGGGCGCGGCTCAGTGGTACAGCTTCTGCCTAGAATCCCCCAGTGAGGGGCTGGGGTGTGGCTCAGTGGTAGAGCTCCTGCCTAGAATCCCCCAGTGAGGGGCTGGGGGCATGGCTCAGTGGTAGAGCTCCTGTCTAGAATCCCCCAGTGAGGGGCTGGGGGCGTGGCTCAGTGGTACAGTGAATGCTCAGAATCTCCTAGCCTTTTGTGCTAAAAACAGCATAGGACAAGCCCCTGGCCCTTAATAAAAAACAGAAGGTAGGCAAAAAGCTTACATATTATTCCTCTGTCCCTTTGAGATAAATCTATGTGTATAGGTCTCCTACAGCTAACAGCATTCTTTTGAAATGCCCTCATCTGGAGGGACAGGGCCTCTATCCCAGGCTCAGTGGGAGAGGTGAATCTACCTTCTGTGACTACAGTAACATGCAGCCAGCCTCGCTGTGTTCACAGACTCACCCTCTCACTTGCTTTTCTAATTCTCACTTCCCAGATTCCCAACTCCCTCACTGTCCCTTTGAAAAGGCCACTCACCTCTGCTTCCGCTGGCATCAAGTGGAATGGAGTTTAGCTCTCCAGCATACTGTCAAGAGCACTGAACAAATATGCCTTCAACACTCACTGTAGCACCTGGCTACGTAACCCTTTTAGTGGTCCTCTTCTGACATGGAACACAGCCACTACCCTCTCCTTGCCTGCAGAGTAGCGGGCCTGTAAGGATAAGGTTTCTTCAGCCCCCCAAAGGTGCCACCCACCATCAAGGTGTTCCATGGTGAGAGATGCCTACCTTCCCCCTAGACCAGTCTGCTACCCACATCCCCAGGGTATCCCCAGCTCTGCCCCAGGAAGGCAAAGCTGGCTCCCACCAGCAGAGATCGGAGACAACATCTTTTTGGAGCAGCATCAGAGATTGACTACTGCTGAGCATAAGGACTGACAGCACCTTCCCACGCCCTGCATCCTGACACAATGGCCTCCAGCCATGCAGCTACAGTGCAGTGCACCCAGGACCAGTGTGCATGCCTGCAATCATCCAAGACAGCATACAGGCCAGTCTCCTCCCCTTCCCGACATAGCCGGGAGGCAAAGGGGCAGGGTCACAGCCACCACTGACCCCCAACCATTGAA
Organism: Dipus sagitta; assembly: GCA_036346955.1. NCBI lineage: Eukaryota > Metazoa > Chordata > Mammalia > Rodentia > Dipodidae > Dipus > Dipus sagitta. Next base: position 17,219,993 of record CM070771.1, on the reverse strand, counting down.
AAGTACTTCGTCAAGAAGACAGACTACCGGGAAACACAGCCCTGAGCTTGGAAAGTTTGTTCCCCCTTCTCGCTGCCCTTGTGATTTGTAAAATTGCTTATGTGAAGATATTACCATGCATAATGCATTCGGTTATGCAGCATAAGAGGTAGTCTTCGTGGAGAAAATTCAACTCAGCCATGTAGACACATGGGAAATGGAGAAAGAAAGGTGGCCATAGCTGACTTGTGAGTTTTGGGACCCCCCCCCCCCCCGCCACACCCTGCACTATGGGAATGGACGTGGGACTGTCTGGGTGCGCAGCTAGGTCTCAGCCTCAGTGGCAGGCCAGCATTTGCATGTAAATAGCTGACAGACACCGGGAGAAAGCAAGGATGAGCTCTCTAATTAACTGTAAGCCTCGGAAAATCCACATGGCCATCTCCCCAGGAGCCCTCTCTTCGCCAGGATGGAGGGGCAGCTGCTGGCTGGGCACTGACTCCTAGTTACTGCCATGCCTGCCAGAGCCCTGTGTGACCCCCATCGTGGCCTGGCCCCAGGAAGCTCATGCCCAGCTCTCCCCAACGGTGGCACTGCCTAGCCAGAAACATATCAAGTGACCAGGTCCAGTGGGCAGAGGCATGCTGGTGACAGCTCATGGCTCCGAAGCCACCTGAGCACAGGCAGGGTCTAACCCAGCAGTCTGAGCTCAATGGCGAGTAGCCAGAGCAGGACCCCTAAGATAGCAAGGGCAGCAAGACAGCCCTGGGGCCGAAGCCCGACCAAGGGCAGAAAAGGGCGGGGGTAAGACACCACTGGTGCTGAGGCGCGGCAAGGGGTCTAGGGTCTGTCTGCAGACAAACCAAGAGCTCACAAGACTGCCGGAATCCCCAGGGCCTTGTTCGGAGGCCACTTCTGGAGCCGCTGTGACTCAGTGAACCCTGCGGCATCTGCAAGCCCCGTTTTTGCTGGTGAGGACCCTGGGAGAACTAAGCCAGGCTTCCCCTGCAGTGACACAGAGCAGGAGCCGAGCACATCACACTGTCAGAGCTGAGGCACATTCTTTGCCACAGAAGAGTCCATACATGGCCCCGTGGGGCCTTGGGAACCAAGGAGAAGCCAGGCACATTCTGGAAGGAGGCAGAGTCACCTGCAAGCATGCTGGAACTCTCTACACACACACACTCCACATCCCAAAGGTGACTATGTACCCGCTGACCATCCTATCAGGACCGCAGCACCAGCAGGGCACGGAGGCTGGGCTCGAGTCTTAGGCACACACAGAATCACTGGTGCCTTGGGCTGGCTGTGCCCTCATTCTCCCATTCAGCTGTACTGGGCCCTGGGTGTATGAAGAGGAGGCCCACAGTAAAGGCACCCACAGAGTGCAGGACACCAGTAGCAGGCATGGACCACAGTGCAGCCAACGGAGGGAGTCAGGGAAGGAACAGGGACCACATGTCCCCAGCAAAGCAGCTGGTACCCACAAAGGGTAGCAAGAGCAGGAAACAGCACTTGGACCCAGAATGAACCCAGGTCCCCTGTTATGCTCCACTTTTCCTTTTGGTGTGGGACTGGGATTTGAACCCAGCGTCTTGCACATGCTAGGCCAGCACTTCACCACTGAGCTACATTCTTAGTGCACCTGCTCCGCACATGATGTGCATGAGTCCAGCTCTCAGGTCTCTGCACCTCTCATGAGTCCCAGCACAGGCCAGGGCACCGTGATGTAGATAAAACTACAAGATCACCCCCCCCCCACACACACACACACCCAAGGTCACCATGAAAAAGGCTGCCTCACCTCTAATCCCACTCCCAAGCACGCTGTACGCCAGCCCCGGCTCTGCATTTATATAATGCTGTCCCTCTTGGGAGCATGCAGGGGCTAAACAAGGCCAGCTTCCACAGGAATAAATCACGCTTCTGTAGCAGCAATATTTCTTTAACCGGAGGTTAATAAAAATCACCGACGAAGGCTAACCAGTGGATCTAATTTATTTAGAGACTTTCATAAAGCTGTGGACAGAGCCCTTTATAAAAGCTTATTACAGCGCCAGAGGAAGCCCCAGAACAGCGACAGTCACTTAGTGGGATTTGCAGGCCCCAGAGCAAAGTGAAAAATTTAACAGGACCCCTCAAGGAAGGGAGGAGAGAGTGACACGGGAGCCAATTTGTCACCTAACAAGCTGAGCCCCTGCCAAGACCAACTCAAGGTCTGTCCCAGGGAGGCACCCAAAACCAGGCCCAGGAGGTCAGCTACCAGGTCTGGAACATGAGGGAAGAGCTGAGTAGTGGTTAAAAACCAAAGTCTTCTCAGGGGCCCCAGGAGGAGGCCCAGCCACCCCACAGAACAAGTGGCATAGCACACTGGTCACCACGGGGCGAGGTGCTGCCTCCCTGATGCAGAGGGGAAGCCCAGCAAGGGAAGGCGTTTTTTGCACAAGCCAGCAGAATGCTAACTCCCAATGACCTGGGAGGGGACTTCACTTGCAAACCTATCCCCGACCCTAGAACTGGCACTATTCTGAGGGGCCTTGTTTACAGTGGGGCTGACAGCCCCTGTCATTGCCCCCACAGTGGAAACCCACCAAGGTCTGCATGTGGGCAGCATTCCGGCTACTTTAACTGGATTGGGAAGCTAGCCTGTCACACCATTAGCATACAAGACGCTTCCTGATCTGCAGAGCAGGCGGGACATAGGTAGGAAAGCCACATTCTTCTCCTCCGTGCCAGAGGCCCCGGATGCACCAGGGTAGCACAGCAGCAGGCCTGCTCTGGCTGTGCACCGCCCGCCTCCTCAGCCACACACAGAGAGCTATGAAGAGGGAGAGAGATACTGTTTAAAACACTGGAAACTTTAAAAGAGTCTAAAAACGGTGTAAGAGCTGTGGAAAGCAAAGTGAAAACCTCCCCGTTTCTCTCACATTCATTCCAACATGGAGCCTGTACACAGATTATCCATCCAGGCTGAGAGATGCCTTCTGCAGCCAGGGCCCCTGAAGGCCACCAGCACGTTGGAAGGATTACCAAGCCCCGCCTTGCGTGCCCACTGCACCCCAAAGCCTTGAAGTGAGGGCAAACAAGGAGCAAGTACTTTTGTCTTGGCAACAGAGACCCAACGCCCATCTCCAGCCAAACAAATGGCAGGGCCCCATGACCCAGGGCCACCCCCGGCTCAAAGACTCCTCACTCACGGGGCTGTAGCAGTGCCCTGGCCCTAGCCACACAATACCCTGGGGGGGGGGGGCACCCCCAACTCTCGGGCATAGTGGGTGGTGTGAGAGGACCTACTCCCTGGCTTCCTGTACCATGCCAGCCCAGGCAAACCACCCTCAGCCCAGTGCTCCTTTCCAGAGTCCTCAGGCCCGGCGGCACGCAGCACTCCCAGCTCAACCTCGCGCCGCAGACTGGAGACGAGCTGACCTAAGTAACAAGCACTCACAGAGGCCCACGCTGTGTCATCACAGCGGCACAGGCTGACAGCCCGGCCCCTGCGACAGTGCTGTAAACCACACAGGCTTCTGGAGCATGCTGGTGACACTTTGGTCTTGTGGTGCGTCCCCTCCTCCTCTCTGATGTTTTATGGGGGACAGCCTAGTCTCTGTGGGTGAAGTTAAGCGCAGGAGTATCGGCTGAAAACAGGGCACCTGCTATTGACTGTTTTCCGCTCGGTGATAGATGACATTTGGTACTCTCTATCAGAGCACCCTGGTCCTGCTTCACCGCTGTTTAATCACCGTTGCGGCGGCTGCGAGGTTCTTCCTCTGAGGGCCCTTATGTTCCATGTGGGTCTCAGGGGAAAAACAGCTGAACGATGTAAGACAACTGGCTCTCTAAGATAAAAACAAACCCACACGCACGAGCACACACACACAGTGCCCACACACCCTATGCACAGTGCTCACACGCATGTGCACACACAGGCAGGCTTTCTCCAGGACACAAGGCACAGTGATGTGGATGAAGGAAATGCCAAACCCAGCAGATTGGGGCCCTCCCACGGAGTGACAGCTCTCCCCAAGCCACCCCAGGCACACCCTCCAGGACAAACGGGATCGGTCGCCCAAGTTCTAGAAACATTTTCACGGGGTTATTACACAAGTTAGCAGTTAATTGGAAGCACGTTGTTTGATGAATGCAAGTAGCGAGGCTACTTCCCGAGTGGTCCCGGCACACGGCAACAGAACTCTCTGGAAACACAAAGCCCAGCCCTCATCAACAGAAACCAGGACAACAGAAGTCAGGGACATGCCCTCCTCCTGCGGGTGGGGGTCTGGCTCTGAGGCTGGGAACATTCCCACACCATGGCCATGGGACCGCATAAGGTCTTGTGGTGCTAAAGCAGCCAGTGGCATGCTGACCTGGCCATCAACAGGACAAGGGCGGGCACGCATGCCCAGCAGCAGGGGTGGCCAGCTGCATACGCAACATCTCTGGAGCGGGCAACGGGCGGGGTGGGCCGCAGTTCCAGCGCCACCACACCTCGATGGCTATTTTTGGAAGCGACGCTCTCAAGAGGCAGTCTTGGCAGGGAACCATGCCTTTGAGCACGACCATCAATTTTCACCTGCAGCCAGCGCCTTTCCTTTCAGGATCAAGGTTATTCAAAGATTTGGATTTCTTCGAAATTGTGTGAAAAAAGGATGAGGTCCCCACCGCAGACAGGGGGACTATGCAGCACGAGCCAGTGTATCAAAGACAAGAGCTCCACGCTGGGCCTCCCAAATACCTTGGTGACTCCCCTGGACACAGAAAGCCCCATGTCCACTTGAAGCCAGGTGATAGGCCGCCTGTGCTGGGTGGAGGAGACCTGGTTAGAGACCCTCCCCAGGGGCCTGGCCAGGCTCCTCCTCTCCTGTTATTGAGGTCAATGTCCTTATCTTGGAACTTCATACCTATGCCAGCTAAGACACCAGCACCTCAACCATCAGCTGAGCCGGGGCGAGGGCTGAGCATCTTGGACTTAGGTTTTGAGGACAGGCACACAGCTCCAAGCAAGATTAAGGCAGTGAATGTGATTATTTTAGGAACCTGAAATGCACAAAAGCCCGTGAATGGCATGGAAACACTCTCCATGAAGTCTCCACTCTACCTACTGGTCCCAGATCCTGGTCCCAAGGGACCCCTGAGGAAGTTTCAGAAATAACAGCGGACTACAGGATGACAAAGGCTGATTGCTGTCCACACACGGGGTGTCACAGAGCAGTTCCTCTCCAGTAGCCTTTCCAAGAGTGCTAAAAGGACCAGTGTCCTCGAAGGATGTCCTTTGGGAAGGGACGCACCACGGCTGTGGACCGGCGGGAAGAGAGCAGAGGTAGCCTCAGTGGGACATGGCTTGCACAGGCTTGGCACCTCCAAGCACCGTCTCCCATGACCAGGAGACACAGCCAGGCCTGGGCAGCCGCAATCTGTGCTCCAAATGTGTAAACTGGCCACAGAGAAGAGCAGACAGCTACAGGGACAGGACACCATGCTCTTCACTACTGATGGGTACAATCTTCTATCCAGGGGAAAAGCTGAAGGACAGTTGGCACTAAGACAAGACCAGAAGTATCTGTGGCTGCAACCTGCTGCCGGGGCCTCCCGTCTCCAGGAGCGCTGGTGCCTGCACAATGAGGCACCGCACCGCAGGGCTGCAAGTCCTGGGCGTGGGACCTGGGGCAGAGGCCGCCTCGGGTCCCTGCTTCCTGGAGGGATCTAGAGGACCCACGGAGGACAGCTGAGTGAGCACTGGTCAGGGTGACGGCGGAACCAGGACCGGAGGGGAGGACAGGCAAAGACCCTGGTGTGGGTGGGGAGAGCTCACAGGAGAGACCCATCTTCCTCGGACAGTACTACCTACAGGTGTAAGAGGACAGCCTCTAAACTGAGGCTCCCCACTGACAGCTGTCTATCAGGCCAGCATGGTCCCTCCAGTAATGAACAGGAAGGTCACCCTCTCCCACCAGCAGACGCCAGCAGCGACTGTGACCGCCAGAGGCAGCCCCTGCATCCTCCCTGCCCACATGCCCACAAACCCCTATCTTAATAACCATCTTCTAGCTGGAAAGAGACAAAAGGAATTTTGTTTTGATTTCATTTTATTTTCTAAAATTGCTTTTCTCCCTGGAAAGTTTTTTTTTCCTGTCATGACCTAGTTCTAGCTGTACTTTTAGAGGGACAGTGCAAAAATACTAAGACAAGGACAGTTTTCTGGTGACTTTATGAGTGGCGCCTTCCACACCAAATGGGTGCTTTCTTTCCTACAGGAGGCAATGTGGCCTAGAAGGGCCTGAGCAGGCAATCTGTGAACCCCTGAGCATGAGCATCACAGCCAGACTGGGTCCTGCCTGCTGTGGTGAGGAAGGCCAGCGGCCCCTGCATCAGCAGCCATGGATGTCACCCTAACTGCTTCAGGCTGCTGACCAGTGTCAGAAGTAGAGCGACCTTTTTAGGTAGGAAGCCAGCAGGCCTGTGTCTAAACTTGCATGACCCGCAGTATAAAGCCACCTATGACGCTGTATCCCACCCTGGCTCGCCAGTGCTCAGCCCACAAACTGCCAGAGGCAGGGGAGCAGTGTGACTAGCTGGGTGCAGGCACAGAGCTGGGCCACATCCTGCCGTCTGTCAACATGGTTTGGGGGGACTGGACAGTAGTGGTGGCACAGGGAGCATGCTCGACCAACTGCACGTGAAGTGACCGTCACGCATGGCTTCTAGTGTACAGGACAGAGAGAGAGAGAGAGAGAGAGAGAGAGACAGGGGTGCGGACCATGGACAAGGTGAGAAGAGCCAGGAGGGGTGTGCGTGGGTAGAAAGCACACCTCCACACCGAGGCAGCTGGCCATACAAGGAGGAACCGTGAGCAGACCCAGGTTTGAAAGATGTTACTTAGATGGAGTGTAAGCCAGGGCTGGAGGGTCGCAGCCTCTGTTCCATCCTCTAAGATGAAAAAGACTCAACTCAGCACTGACCCACAGACCACCAGGACAGTGCACGCATACGCACACAAATAACAAACAAACAGAGTAAGCTAGCCATGAATGCATGAAGGAATCTTAAAAAAGACAGGTTGCTAAGTGAAATATGTCTAACTGCACTGTATACTGGTGGGTCACACAAAATTTACAGAAGAACTAGGGCTGTTTGGAAAGAAGGGGTTCAAGCAGGAGGGGACAGGGAAGAAATGGGAGGTGAATATGGTCAAAATATATTCTATACATGATAACAATTGTCAATAAAATCTTTAAATGACAAACAACAAAAAGCAGCCACAGGAAGAAATATCTAGAAAGGAGTGAGTGAACATGTTAGAAGACCTCCTTCCCAGAATTTTGATCCACATGACAAGACCAGAACATGCTCAACCCACTCTGAAGGTTGCCCTTTCTGAATCTGGCCAATTGTCAGCCTTAATCCCTGAACCAACCAAGGAGGCAGAGGGGAGGACCCCCAAGGCTTACTGGCCAGCCAGTTTAGCCTAACTGGTGGGGTCCAGGCTGACGGACAACCCATGAGGAACACCTGTAGGGGTTCTCTGGCTTCCACAAGAACACACATACACGCATGAACAACACACACACATACAACACATATGCACACACCACACCCACACCAAACAGGAATGCTTTGGGAGCTTGGCAGAAGCATCCACACGGCAGTGCGGATGGCACACACGCCCGGGATGTGGATAAGGCAGGGGCTCCATGATAACCGCGGGACAGAGCACACGAAGCACAGGGCACACACACCCCAGGTCACCCACAGATGGCAGGACAGCAAAGGCCGAGGCCCACGGTGCATGACTGTAACAAGGAGACACAGAAGAATGTCGTGAGACTCATGAAAACCTGCCACAGCAGAGAAAGAAGAAAACCCTAATGAGAGTCAGACTCTCCTCGAAAGTCCAGAAACGCTGCTGAGAGAAATTAAAGACCATCTCAGCAAATGGGCAATAGTTAGTTATCAACCACAGGTTAGAAGATGAAATAATGACAAGATACCACTTTTTCCCAAAATTATCCATGAAGTTATTGCAGTCCTAACAGTCTCGCAGCACAGCACTTTGTGTGAATTAAGAGGCCATGAAGAAGGGGCTGCAGAGCACCAAAGCCGGCTAAGGAGCCCTCTGCCCCGGGCCAGGGAGGGAAGCCAGGCCATCTGCCCAGTCCACGGAGTTACATCGCCCAGCCCTGCACTCACTCTAACACAAGGCAGGCCTTGAACTTGGGATCTTCCTGCTTCAGCCTCCCAAGTAGCTGAGATAACAGGCCTGCATCACCAGGCCCAGCAAAGGAATCGTGAGGAACAACAGAATTGAAAGATTTCACTAGCAGAAGCTAAAACTGAGCCTGAAGCAGTAGTTAAGATGGCATGGCACCTGCAGACAGACAAAAGCCGCCCCGGAACAGGACAGACGACCCAGCAGTCCCACTGAGGACCAGCCACAAGGTGGGGTGCCTCGTGAGAAGGGATGCTCTTTGCACAATCACATCTCAGAGGACAAAACAAGCCCAGGCATGGCCCGTCCAGACCCCCAGCAGACACGACCGTGGACGACGGTAAAACCACACAGCGCTCGGGGACAGCAGTGAAATCTTTACTATCCGCCTGACTCTGGTACGTAAAGATACTTAATCAAGGCTCCAAAAGTGCCAGCAGAAAGGTAAAAATCAATACACTGACCGCAATTAAAATGAAAAACATCTCACCTACCAACACAGCCACAGCGTGAGAAGGCAGGCTGCAGGAGAGGCAAGGGCCACAAGGGCCCGTCCCCCGGCGGGGACAGCTGGGAGGCAGGTCACCAGTGTGAACCTGAAGGACCCAGAGCGCCCCAAGCTCCCGGCACACAGGTGTCAGTCTGAATGCAAGCAGAGTATGGGCTGCTGCCGGGTGTGCCCACCAAGGGGTCCAGCATGACTCAGGTCACGGGCACACAAGTGCTCTAGCGGCTTTATTTGCAGTGTTCAAGCAATGCATGAAAAAGTCATTCAGGGGTAGGGGGAAAGCTTAGCGGTTAAGGTGTTTTCCTGCAAAGCCTAAGGACCCATGTTAGACTCTCTAGATCCCACATAAGCCAGACTCACAAGGTCACACAAGATGGCACACACATCTGGAGTTTCATTGCAGTGGCTGGAGGCCCTAGCATGCCAATCCCCCCCCCCAAAAAAAAAGATACAAAAAAAGTCATTTGTTGAAGAGCTTATGCACAATGGAAGAAAGCTTAGCAGCTCCAGGTACACAGCAGCACACACCACAAAGGCAAAAAAGAAGCCAGGCACAAGGCACAGGACCTGTGACTCCCTCACAGGCGTCCACAGCCAGGTGACACAAAGAGTCAGGAGGGGATGCTCCCTCGGGAGCAAGGTTACCAGGTTGGCAGCCACCTGCTTCGCATCTGTCCTGCACTGCATCAAAGGTTGCTGCAAAATACACACACATAGCCGGGCTAAGGCAAAACATGCACAAGTTGGGCTGGGGAGCAGGCTTAGCAGTTAAGGCACCTGCTTGTAAAGCTAAAGGACCCAGGCTCATTTCTCCAGGACCCACGTTAGCCAGATGCACAAGGTGGCACATGCATCTGGTGTTCGTTTGCAGTGGCTGGAGGCCCTACCATGCTCATCCTCTCTACCTCTTATCTCTCTCAAATAAACAAAGAAAAATATATATATATATATATATATATTTGTTTTTCAAGGTAGGGTCTCACTCTGGCCCAGGCTGACCTGGAATTCACTATGTAGTCTCAGAGTGGCCTCGAACTCATGGTGATCCTCCTACCTCTGCCTCCCAAGTGCTGGGATTAAAGGTGTGCGCCACCACACCTGGCTTAAGAAAAATAAAATATTTTTAAAAATATACATTCAAAAAAACAACCATACACAAGTACCTGAAGACATGTTCCAGAAAATTCCATAGCACTGCTTGATCCAACAAAACCAGAAAAGGGCAAAGGCCTGTCTGGAGGAGAATGGATGGCTCCTGCATGCTCTAGTCACACCACTCACAAAAGGGCAGACTGAGCACCATCAATGGTGCCAAACAAAGACGCCACCTAAGTGTGACCCTGTGAAATCCTGAAGTGGAAAAACTGCACAGCGTGAACAGTGCTTGTGTACATACACACACACACACACACACACACACACACACAGGAGCCCACTGAGGCAGACAGGGTGGGAAAGCACCTCACAGCCCCTGGTGTTTTTCTTGTGTGCGCATGTTCATGTGTGCACACGTGAAGGCCAGAGGTCAACATGGGGTCTCTTTCCCTGGCTCTTCACCTTACTTTTTCCTTTCCTTTCCTTTTTTTTTTTTTTTTCTTTTCCGAGGTAGGGTCTCACTCTAGCCCAGGCTGACCTGGAATTCACTATGGAGTCTTAGGGTGGCCTCAAACTCACAGTGATACTCCTACCTCTGCCTCCCAAGTGCTGGGATTAAAGGCGTGCGCCACCACACCTGGCTTTCACCTTACTTTTTAACACTGGACCTGGAGCACACTGACCTGGCTATACTAGCTAGCCAGTGAGTCCCAGGGCTCCTGTCCCCAACCCCATGCTGGAATTATAGGAGTACATTATCATGTATAGCTTTTACGGGGAAGTTTGTGAACCCAAAGCCAGGTTTTGAACTCGTGACTGAATTATAAACTCATAACGGCACCAGAAGCACCTTATGACAGGTCTTTCCACAGCCCTTCCTTATGTTTCCTGTACTAGAGACAGGCCAACTGAGTCTGGTTCATGGGCCTTTGCATCTACATTGTTCTCTACAAGCATGTGTCAGGAAGAAAAGGAGCACAAGAGGAAAGAGGGGTGCAGGGGCCCCATCTGGCTCTACCCCACACTGTCCCACTGCGCACAACTACAGGAGGGCAGATGCTGCCTGGGCAGGTCAGGGCCCGGCAGCCCGAGGGGGCACCATGGGTGTGGCACTCACTGCAGGGAGAGCTAGCTGACCAGGGCTGGCACGGGCCGAGAAGCTGCACTGGTCACAGAGGACTCCAGACTAAACTGCCAATGCTGGATAAGTTCAAGCGCAATGACAGGAACCCCACTGGATGCCATTCCCCTTTACTCCCTATCCTATAGGGCACAACTTTGTGACATGTGACTTCACTGTATCATTCTAGCAGAGAGAAGTGATTCGCTGAAAACCAAAACATACAGCAAGGTGAGTATGCCCAAGCCCCTCAGTGACAAGTGCCAGCTAAGCAAGGTATCGAGGAGGTGTTGCCCATCCCCCAGCGCCACGCTTCCCTCAGCCCTCAACAGGAGTAACCCCGACAGAATACACAGCACCCACTTCCTGTCCACAGTCCTGAAGTGGGGACTCAGACATTCAGGTCAGGACCATGGACCCTGTAGTCCCCAGCTACTGAGGAGGCAAGCTGCCTCGCCTCCTTTTGCCTGGGTCACACCTGACACACCCGGGAGGGGACAGGACACCATCTCTTCAGGCCAGGAGTGGTAGGACTCACACAGCCTCGAGGCTGGCCGGGGGCCTGGCGCAGGCATTCGCCACAGAGCAAACCCAGCGCCATTCTGGAGGAAGTGCAGCAGGGCCGAGGTCAGGCGTGCTGCTGGGGTTTGGAGAGGAGCACCGGGGCACCCCGTACCTCCAATGGCCACCCAAAGCAGGAAGAGGCTCACTGGGGCCCCTGGAGAGGAAGGAGGGAGCATCTCGAAGGACACAGGTGGGAGCTTGCTCATGGGGACACAGCAAGAGCAGCCCTGATACAACCCAGAACACAAAGGCCAGGCCTGCGGAAACTCTGCAGTAAGTGACCAACTCCACACTGGAGAGGTCCCAGGGCAGGCAACCAACACGGCAAGCAAACAGCGGGCCCTGCAGACACCACATAAGAAAGGTGCTTCCTCAGAGAGCTACACCTGTGGCAGGACCGGTGTCGCAAGGCCCACTCCCCCGGCAGACCTATGAGTCAGGCAGGGAAGGGAGAGGCGTTTCTGTCACTGAAGAAAATGCTGCAAGTTACCTTTCACTGCTCGTGCTCTGCAGGTCTGGCGCGGCAGCCATGTTGTGGGATACTAGGGTGCGCTGGAAATCGTACATCTCAAATGGGAAAATGGATTGTGCTCACCCGGTTCCAGAAGCCAATTTTCAATTGCTTAAAATAGTCATGATATTTTACCAAGGTAATTATACTCTTAGCTATCAGTAACAATTAACTCCTTAGACTGGAGCCGCGATGAAACTGCGCGTTCCAAGCACTGTAAGCGTAAATGTCAAGCACACACAGCCCCCTCTGAAGGGGTGCAGGAGGCAGGTACCTGAGATCTCCTCTCTGGAAGGGGGCTAGAGGTAAGCTGGAATGGGGGGGGAGCAGGGCATGGTCAGGCAAAGATGAGTAGTCAAAACACCCCAAAGCTGTCGGGCATGGTGGTGCACGCCTTTAATCCCAGCACTCAGGAGGCAGAGGTAGGAGGATTGCAGTGAATTCAAGGCTACCCTGAGACTACAAAGTGAATTCCAGGTCAGCCTGAGCTAGAGTGAGACCCTACCTGAGGGGGACCCACCCCAAAACCCTCGGGCTGCTTCCTTAGGGCCTTTGGAGGAGCACTCTCTTACTACAGGCAATCCAGGACAGGATCCACAGGAGAGGAGCACCACCAGGAGACAAGGGACACTGCCCGAGCCATCAGTCAGCAAAGCACATGAGGCCTCTGAAGACATGCCTAATAGAGAACGTCACCACACCAGCTAGCAAGACGGGTCCCTGCAGCCAGTGTCCCGGGGCTGTGCAGGTGATGGCTATCGACCATCCTAACCCTCCTCAGAGGGACAGTCGGTATAGATAATCAGTCAGTGGAAGGCAATCAATACCCACCTTCCAGCTCTCTCAGAGTGAGGCCAAGAGTGCAGAGCAGGTTGGGGTGAGGCTAGCTGGGACAGAGAGCCACCAGCTTTCCCTCTGCAGAGCCAGGAACACAATCAAGCACAGCAGCTCACCATGAAGGAAGAGGCGAGCCCAAGCCTCCAGGAGCCGCAGGAGCTCCGGGGAAGCGACATGGGAGCTAGGACTCCACAGGGGACAGATGCCACACTGTCCCATATCGCATATCCCAAATCCCATAACGGACATGAGGCCTGAACAGCCACAAGTCCACAGCAGAGGCCACTGCCACAAGGTGAACTCAGCCCACAAGAATACAAGCCACATGGGTAGAGATCCAAGAATGCCATTTGCACACAGCCGCAGACTATGGATGTCTCCAGAGAGCAAATGGCTCTTATACGACAAACAGCCAGGGATAGGGTTCTACTTTGTCCTGCCTGGGCGGCTCTGGCTCCCCAAGACCTCCTCATCACCGCTGTCTACCCATGGCAGGGACAGTCTTCAGAACACAGCATCTTGGGTGGAGAGATGGACAGGCAGTTAACTGCAGTTCCCATGCAAGCACGAAGGTTTGAGGAAGCCTGAAAGGCCCAAGTGGGGATCTCCAGACTTCATATGAACAGCTGGGCATGGCCCCACACATCTGCAACCCCATCTGTGTGCACAGCAGAGACTGGAAAACCACTGGGGTTCCTGGACTGCAGGCTCTGGAGTCATCGCACAGAAAACAGAACACAGGTGGGTGAGGGACGGAAGGAGACACCCAATGTTTGTCTCCTCTGGTCACTGCAGGCAAAACCACAGGGCACAGCCCTAGCACTTATATGTACATACACCACACACACACACACACACACACACACACACACACACCACGGCTTCTACACACTTTCCATCCTCGAGCCCTAGTGTAGACACCAAGTAATGCCCACTCAAAGATGTCCACACCTTATTCCCTGGGATCTATGAACAGGAACCTGTAAGCACAGGGACCATGAAGCTGTCATTAAGGGCCAGCTCAGTCCCAGGAGATTTAAAGACAGCATGGTTTCTTAGAGGAGCCAGAGGGACACAGTGGAGAGATCCCAAGACCGGGCAGGTCTCCAGGGCACTGGCTGGGGTGGACAGCAGAGGGAAGCATGAGAAGACCATGTCTGACTCTGTTTTCGCCCTGGCCACCCACAGGCAGGCAGGTGTCTGGAGTCTGTGTGGCACACAGCCTCGCTGGGAGGGACAAAGACCTCACTGTTGAGAAACATGGTGTAACAGGAGGGCTGCCCACGTAAGGACCTGGCATGAAATACCGTAGTGCCACTCCAAGGGACTGGGGGACATCCTACTGACTGGCTGTTTGTAGAAGGACCCAGGTCTGAAGAAAGGGCTTTGTTACTCAATTCTGGGAAGTTTCACATGAGACCGAGACAAATGCAAGGACTCCTCTGAAGAGACAAAACGGTGTGAGGACGGGCAAGGGGCATGCAGAACCCATGAAGCTATGGTGGGAAGTGGGAGAAAACAGCTCGCTTTATAACAGCTTCCTAACTAGAAGGCTCCAGCCGCAGAGTCATTTCCGTCGGACAGAACCAAGAGCAGGATGTCACACACACACACCTCGCAGGCAGGCGTAGCCTCTCCCCAGGCCCCAGGCCCACTCCCCATCAGTGTGAGGGAGGACCTCTGCAAGACCACACCTGGAAACTGAGTGGGCTCTTCCTTCCTTGTCTCAGGAAAGCTCCATGTCCCTGATGGGGTTATAACACTAAGAACCTTCACCTGTACATGGAGGACCACAGTGTACTGTAACAGGCATCAGAAAACATTGAGGCCACGTGCTGAGAGAGGCCAGGGAGCCGCCGCGAGGCTGGGAATCGGCATCTGTCCTGCGTACCAGACACAGAAAACCAAGAGGCCAGGGAGCCGCCGCGAGGCTGGGAATCACCACATTCGCTGAGAAAGAAAAGATGGCCACCATCATACTTCACCGAGATAAAACCCATGCCAGCATCCTCCACTGTTGGGGCAGCAGGAAACAGGAAAGCTACCCTGTCCTCTAGGTCCGCAGAGGGCCAGAGGTGATAGGAAACACTCCTGTGAGGCACTACAGCAGGCCAGAGGGCCAGGATGCACAGAGAACACAGCTGGGAGAGTAACTTTTGGTTTGCTGCTTTGTGGAGGCAGACTCCGGCTACGGAGCCAGGCCTACACTGCAACTCACGAACTTCCTGCCTCAGCCTCCCAAGTACTGAGATTACAGGCACACGCCACATGCCTGGCTCTGAAGGGATCTTTCTGGCTTTCCAAAGACTGCCATGACAATGTGGACTAACAACACCCAGACAGTCTCACCAAACTGTCCAACGCAGCTATTAAGGGGCCCTCTGCCTGGGCCTGGGACTTGGGCCAGTGACAAGACAGGGAGGTGTGATGTGTAGACCACGGGCAAGAGAAACACACAGCTTCACAAACTCTGGCTGGAGGTGGGGAGCTAGAGGGAAAGAGCAGGCAGGTAGGAGGTTGTAGGGCAGGCCAGGCCGCCCTTCGGCGAGCCATACCTTGGTCAGTAGCTGGACACGCTTCTGGAACCTTCGGGCCAGTGCCTCATGGGCCTCCCGCTTCTTCTTCTCCTCGAGCAGCTGTCCGCTGACCTGCCGGACCTCCTCCTGGAGCTGCTGCTGGGCCTTCTCCAGCCCCCGAGCACTGCAGAGAAGGCAAGATGGCAGAGGCATGAGGCCTGGCGTGACCACCACCCCAAAGGCAAGGACATGCCCCCCACTGCGAGCCCCATGGGGACAGCCTAAAATAGAGCTGCACGTGCGACCACCTCACTGCCATTTCCACACTCCTGAATAGCTACTTAGTGCCTTTCAGGAGGTTCAGGATTTCAAATAGACACCCAGGGTGATCCCAGAACACGGCGGGAGGGGGAGGGAAGCGCGACTCCACACACAATGGGAAAAATTGTCAGCCACGCAGCGCTTCAAGACGGGACTTCTGAATGAGCTAAATTGCCAGCGCCAGCACTTCCCATGTGAATCACAGTCAGCACAGATGCGCAGCGCGGGGAGGGGGGGCTGAGCGCGCCCACGCAGCGGGCACGGGACAGAACACTCTGCGAGGAGAAAGCCCAGCCACACACAGCATGGGACTGCTGCTGAGGGACACACTCAGGCCACACCTGGGCACTCACATCTTGGCCATCTCTTCACTTGTTTTTATTTCCTTCCTCCCTCCTTTTCTTTTTCCCTTCTTCCCTCCCTGTCTTTTCATAATCAGGTGATCAGACCTACAGCCTCATTCATGCTAGACAAGACTCTACCACTAAGCTACATCTACAGCAGGCTGGTTTTGTGTGTGTGTGTGTTTTGGTTTTTGGTTTTTTTGAGGTAGAGGCTCACTCTAGCTCAGGGTGACCTGGAATTCACTCTGTATTCTCAGAGAGACCGTGAACACATAATGATCCGCCTACCTCTGCCTTCCGAGTGCTGGGATTAAACGCATGCACCACCACGCTGCTTCTCCAGCACTTTTTATTCTGATACTGTGTCTAAGTTGCCCAGGTGAGCCTTGAACTCACTCTGTGGTCCAAGCTGGCCTTGAACCTGTAATCTTCCCATTTTAGCCTCCTGAGAAGCTGAGATGATAGGCTTATGGCTCCAGCCCTGCTCCTTTTTTCAATTCCCTCTTTCCTGTTGCATCGCTTCAGACTCTCCCCCTTGGTCACTTCTCCAATAAGTCACACAACAGCCTCCAACAGCCCACCTCAGTCAATTGTCTCTCCAGTGTTCACAGGCCTCTGAAGGTTACCAGCAGCTCCCAAGCTGACCTTGAACAATCTAGCCAGGTGGCAAAGGGCCCTCAAACAGTACCACTGCTCCTCTGTCAACAGCAACAGCTCCTGACAGCCCCATGACCAGAACAGCTCCTGTGCCTGCTGGTCCTGCAGAAACTGGCTTAGGACCCATGGCACAGTAAGAGGTGTCCAGGGATGCCAAAAGCAGACTCCACCAGTGTCTGAGTGATGTCCACCAAGTGCACCCACGGAAGAACAAAGGCAGAACTGACAGGAACAGCTGAGACAGTGGGAGTAGCTGCAGCAGGGCCCACCCCGCCCATCAAGATGGTCACACAGCAGGATGGACCAGTGGTGGGAACATGGTGTAGGTGCTAGGTCAGGTTTCCTTTAGGAAGAAGCTTCTGCTAATTCCCAGGATTCTGTTACAAGGTGACATGAAAACCCTGAGGCCACTCTGGAAACATGAATACTGGGGGTGGAGCCCGTGAGGGATACCTGCAGTCTTAGAACATTCCTGGCACCCAATTATTTCTATGAATTTTGATTACATGACTTCCAGTAAACCTTCATTCATGAGGGTGCAGACTACGCTGCCGTTGAAGGTAGTCTCCTCTACACGTCTATTTCTCAACTGTACGAGTGGCAACTTTTGTAAAATATAACTTAGATTCTTTAAACAGCTCAAATATCATCTGAAATTATTCTTAGAACTTCAGGAGGGACCTGAGTGGTCCTGATCCAGCCAGACATGTTGAAGAACGCTGCTCTGGGCCAACATGTGTGACCACAGGAGCTGAGCCCATCCTCTCACGCAAGGGGTCCTGGCACTGCATGGACTCTGCTGTTTGGGGAAGCCTGGTGCTGACATTTCATCCCAATGACAGTCAGCCAACTGCCACCTGCACCTCTAGGCACGCCATAACCAAAAATCTAAGGCAAATATTCACATGAGACAGATGTATTAAGAGGCTATTTTGAGTTCCAGTTCAATTTAAAACTATTCATAGACCAATTTAATAATCAAGGACTGTGAAATCGACTCTTGAATCATTGAATTCAGGTGGGGAAGTTCACAAGCACTTTAAATCACTGCTCCAGAGTGGGTAATTCAATTAGAAGAATGGCAGTGTCTGCCTTGCTACTTTAAGAGCGACATACACAGGGCAGCACCTGGGTCAAAGGAACACTCTATCCTTAGCACAGGTCGTCAAGCAAGCATTTCAGGGGGCCTGACCACCCCAATCCTGCATTTGGGGAGCCCAGCCCACCTGGAACAGGTGCAAGAATGTTCAAGGTCACATGATAACCACTGCATCTCAGGGACTGTAAGGCCAAGCAGCAGGACCAGACAATAGGCACAGTTTGAGCTGGTATCAATCCTCATGCTGCAGTTGGGTCCTGGTCACAGGCACAAAGGTGCCTCAATCCCACCACCTCTGTACTAGGGATCAAACCCACGACCTCATGAGTGCTGGGCAAGTGCTCTATCCACTTGCTACAGCCCCGGCCCACAGTTCTTACGTGTGTGTGCGTGTGCATGTGCGTGTGTGTGTTCACACAGGTACAAATGCACATACGGCTGCAGCCCCGGCCCACAGTTCTTACGTGTGTGTGCGTGTGCATGTGCGTGTGTGTGTTCACACAGGTACAAATGCACATACGGCTGCAGCCCCGGCCCACAGTTCTTACATGTGCATGTGCGTGTGCACATACGGCTGCAGGCGAACATGGATGGAGAGGCCGGAGCGCAACCTTGGGTGTGACCGCTCATGTGCCGTCATCTTTTTATTTTGCAAACAGGGTCTCTCATTGGCCAGGACGTCACCACTCAGACCAGACAAGCCATCCAGCAGCCCCAGGGATCCTCCTGTCTCCACCTCCCCAGCTCCCTACCTGGCTAGGATTACAGGCATTCCTCACCATACCTAGCATTTTTCAGGTGGATTCATGAGGCTCAAACTCATGTCTTTATGTCTGCAAGGCACACTCTTCACTGAGCCATCTCCCCAACCCAGGATTTACTCTTGGTTGCAGGGCAGCTTTCATCCACTGAGGAAGGCAATACAGGAACTCAGAGAGTACACACCAGACAGCAGGCAGGGTTGTAGGCCGTTGACCTGACCACACAGCAGAGGGGAGGCCCTTCAAGAGCCACCAGGCTAACCACAGCGTAAAGCCTGCAAGTCCAGTTCCCAAGGCCAGCTCAGGGTTCCCAGCACTATATATGTTATGAATTACAGTGTGGCACATGGCCAAGAGAGGACGCTCCATGTATGTGCTCAGCAGGGTCTTCCTGGGGCCCTCACGAGGGGCCTGCCTCCCTAGCCCAGCCATACGCATGCGTTCAGTTCACTGACACGTGGCACTGCCAGCTGGGCAGAGAACTGTGGCCTGGGCAACTGAAGGGTGGAAGAACTCTCACGCCACACCACTCAGACGCGAACGGGCCAGTGGGCAATCGGTGTCTGTGCTGAAGAGAGGGCCTGTGAGGGCTGTGTTAGCTCTGAGTATGGTAAATGCCACAGACCAGTTCAGCCGATGTGCAGGAATGGGGAGGTGTGGAAAGAGTTGGGCAGACTGCGCACGGAGCCCTGCTCCTCCTCTGGCACCCGCTGCAGGCGGACGAAGGCGCCAGCTGGCATGGAGACGTGGGCTGCAGGTCTGAGCACTGCAGAGTTGACCACAGAAGAAGAGCAGGTGCTGAGGCTGTGGCAGAAGAGAGACAAAAGCCCCGCAAGAAACAACTGTGGCGGAAGGAGCAGAACACTCACGGGCCCAGCAGGCGGTGTGCAGCAGTCAAGGGGCTGGGGGCAGGGTGGCCTCTGTATCTCAGGCACTCCTGGCTCAGCATGGAAATAGGAGCTGGCTGAGGGGCTCAAAGTCAATGATCGGAAGGCAGTGAGGCTGGGCTGCAGAGGTGGCGCAAAGGACAAGAGCACTTCTTCTGCAAGCATAAGGGCCTGAAAGACTGCTGATGTCTGAGTTCCAGGACCCACGTCAACAGCTGGCATCAGCAGACTCTGTAAGCCCAATCCCGTAGGGCGGCACAGACATGGGGAAGGTACAGAAGAAACTCCAGCTCAAATAAGAACAGGACAAAGAGTGGTGGAGCGGGACACTGTGACCACGGGCGAGCATGTCCTGCCGCAAGCAACACCCACACAGCGTGCAACACGGGCACGTGCATGTCCCCACCACACCCGCTCAGCGTGCAGCACGGGCACGTGCATGTCCCCACCACACCCGCTCAGCGTGCAGCACGGGCACGTGCATGTCCCCACCACACCCGCTCAGCGTGCAGCACGGGCACGTGCACGTCCCCACCACACCCGCTCAGCGTGCAGCACGGGCACGTGCATGTCCCCACCACACCCGCTCAGCGTGCAGCACGGGCACGTGCACGTCCCCACCACACCCGCACAGCGTGCAGCACGGGCACGTGCATGTCCCCACCACACCCGCTCAGCGTGCAGCACGGGCACGTGCACGTCCCCACCACACCCACACAGCGTGCAGCACGGGCACGTGCATGTCCCCACCACACCCGCTCAGCGTGCAGCACGGGCACGTGCATGTCCCCACCACACCCGCTCAGCGTGCAGCACGGGCACGTGCATGTCCCCACCACACCCGCACAGCGTGCAGCACGGGCACGTGCATGTCCCCACCACACCCGCTCAGCGTGCAGCACGGGCACGTCCCCACCACACCCACACAGCGTGCAACACGGGCACGTGCATGTCCCCACCACACCCGCTCAGCGTGCAGCACGGGCACATGCATGTCCCCACCCCCACACGGCTGTTTGGTTAAAGCCAGGGAGGTCGAGAAGCAAGGCAAGGTCAGAAGGATGAGTGGACAGGCAGGAGTCTCTATGGGAGGGTCAAGAAGAGTGATACCCAAGCACAAGAGGCCCTTTCCACACCCCATCGGCTGGCCTGCAGAGGTGGAGTCGGCCTTGGGAAGAACTAGGGCCTGTGTATGTATGGGGAGTGACATGCAGAGGGGCATGCTCAGGGGACAGGCCCATATAGAGGGTGGAGGCCTGTGGACAGACAGAAGTTATGGACTACAACCTCCAAATAGGTTCCTGGAAGCCAGCACCAAGGCTTCTCAAGCCACACTCTCCAAATAGCCCTAGGTATCCAGGAATGCAGGGGGATGAGACCAGGAGCTCAGCTTGAAAGGTGGCCTCTGCCTCTCCTCCCCACAGGCCTGCGGAGGGGCTCGACAGTGGGATGCCTTTGAGCCACCTCATCCAGCCCCATCCCAGTCGGCTTCCCGAGTCTGCAGCTCCTTCCCCCAGGGGGATCTCTCCATTCAACTCCAGTCTTTCTTCTGAGGAAGAAAAGAGGGAGTTCATAAAAAATTAAACCTCTAGCTCGGCAGCACACTGAACTCTGAGGGCAGCGGCATTTCCGCGGACCTTTGGGACGTCAGAAAGAGGCTCTGGGTGCTTCAAGGAGAAGCAAGGCATGTTTATCGACCGATGCCTTTCTGAGGCAGCATCTACTGGCAGAAAAGAAGTCCAGGCCTTTGAGAGCCATCTGAGGATGGGGCTGGCCACTGACGATCACTTTCATGTGTGCGCCAACAGAAACGCCAGCCTAAGAATATCTACTTTCAAGGAACAAGGACAGGACATGAGACATTCCAAAGCGGCAGGAGACATTTTAACAAACCTCTCCAAGACACAGCTGTTTCCAGCTCCACTTTCATGGGACAGTAACTCACAGCTCTATGATGAGCTTTCCCCCAGCTCTAGCCCAGCACTTGGCACACACACATCTGGGGCCCCAGATGATGTGGCCATCACAGACCACACCAGCAGGCAAGGGGCTACACAGAGTCACAATGACCCAGATGAACAAAGACCGTACACAGAGTGACAATGTCCCAGATGAACAAGGACTGGACACAGAGTCACAATGTCGCAGATGAACAAGGACTGGACACAGAGTCACAATGTCGCAGATGAACAAGGACTGGACACGGTCACACGGTCACAATGTCACAGATGAACAAGGACTGTACACAGTCACAATGACCCAGATGAACAAGGACTGTACACGGTCACACGGTCACAATGTCCCAGATGAACAAGGACTGTACACAGTCACAATGTCCCAGATGAACAAGGACTGTACACAGTCACAATGACCCAGGTGAACAAGGACTGTACACGGTCACAATGTCCCAGATGAACAAGGACTGTACACAGTCACAATGACCCAGATGAACAAGGACTGTACACGGTCACACGGTCACAATGTCCCAGATGAACAAGGACTGGACACAAGTCACAATGTCCCAGATGAACAAGGACTGTACACAGTCACAATGTCCCAGATGAACAAGGACTGGACACAGTCACAATGACCCAGATGAACAAGGACTGTACACGGTCATAATGACCCAGATGAACAAGGACTGGACACAGTCACAATGACCAGATGAACAAGGACTGTACACGGTCACAATGACCCAGATGAACAAGGACTGTACACGGTCACAATGTCCCAGATGAACAAGGACTGTACACGGTCACAATGACCCAGATGAACAAGGACTGTACATGGTCACAATGACCCAGATGAACAAGGACTGTATACGGTCACAATGTCCCAGATGAACAAGGACTGTACACAGTCACAATGACCCAGATGAACAAGGACTATATACAGTCACAATGACCCAGATGAACAAGCACTATACATAGTCACAATGTCCCAGATGAACAAGGAACTGCACACAGAGTCACCATGGCTCAAATGCCTGGTGCAGAAACAGTTAATGGTCCTTTGTGGCAATGGCCAGGCCCCACTTGAGAGCTAAGTATGACTTCTGCTGTGGTCTGAAGGTTTGTGTTACCCAAAATGGTAAGATCTAATCTCCAAAGCAATGGTGTTTGAAGGAGAGGCCCCATTGGGCAGGCATGGCGAAGGAAACCCTGGAGATGGGATGACTCAGTCTCTAAGAGACAACCGGGGACTGTTTCTTCACTGTTCACCAAGGAAGTCATCTGTCTGCACCATGACTGGATACAGAGTCATAAGGACATTGTGTTCATGTTTGGGAGCCCAGACCATGGAAGTGTTGTGACAGAGCCCGAATTCACTGACAGCCTCACCTGGAAGAGAGATGCCACACAGGTAGAGCCACCTGGGAAGTCTTTCTGATGACTTCCAAAGTGCTACCTTGACAGCACGCACCAGCAGTGAGCTATGGCTGCCAATGGGTGAAGACAGAAAAGAATTGACATGTGAGCACTGGTTTAGTAATTCTTCTCTTGTAAGAGGCTAGGAAAGCACCAGTAAAATTGTACTCAAGGGCTGGAGAGATGTCTTAGCAGTTAAGGCGTTTGCCTGTGAAGTCTAAGGACCCAGGTTCAATTCTCCCACATAAGCCAGAGGCACACGGTGGCACCTGCATCTGGAATTCATCTGCAGTGGCTGGAAGCCCTGGCATGCCCATTCTCTCTCTCTCTCTCTCTCTCTCTCTCTCTCTCTTCCTCCCTCCCTCCCTCCCTCCCTCTGTGACTCTAATAAATGAATTTTAAAAATTTCTAAATCTTAAAAAAAAAAAACTGTACTGAAACTGTTGTGCAATCCCTGAAAGCATCCTTATTCCTAGAGAGCCTGTGAACATAGATCAAACCCTTCCAACACAAATGATGTCTAACCATGGGCTTTTTGTGATAACTAAATGCAGAGATCAGCGCTGAGTCACCTGTGTGAGGCCACTGTGTTCGCACTAGGAGACATGGCTGCTCACCCTCCCCAGCTCTGGGCGCTGTGCCTAGAGCAGCCCATGACACTGAGGGACAGCATACACATCATGCCAAGCCAGGCTGAGCCACCACCACTAGGTACCTCTGTCTCGAGCATAAAGGCCCCCAGTCTCCTGCATGAAGAAGCCCAGTCCCCACCCCACGTGAAGAGAAGCATGCGGGGTGCAGACCACCTCTACAGCCAAGGCCTCGGTACAGGACCTACAGCCCACTTCACCTATAGCCCCCAAATGGGGCATAGCAGAAGCAGGTGAGCATGTCTCTCATTGAGTATCCAGGAGCTGAAAGAAAATTCCGGACGTCTGGCTGTCCAACTTGTGAGAATAGAAAAGATCGAGAGGCAGGATGGAGTTATGGCCCCAGAAGTAGATAAGGGCATGAGGGCCAACTGGTCCTACCGAGTGTGTGGGCCAGGTCCCACTCCTGGGTTCGGAAGAAAAGTGCTATGAGGGTAGCCATCAGGATTTATCAATGCATGAGCTGGGGACAAGTTAGAAGGATAGGGGAGGCCACAGTGCTCTAGGACGGCAGGCAAGATGGTCTGTGGCCAAAAAAGCTTTGAAAAGGACAGAGACATGCAAGGGCAAAGTGATGTCAGAGAGGGCA
The DNA here is from genome assembly GCA_036346955.1 of Dipus sagitta. Lineage (NCBI taxonomy): Eukaryota > Metazoa > Chordata > Mammalia > Rodentia > Dipodidae > Dipus > Dipus sagitta. The sequence continues at coordinate 17,195,984 of CM070771.1, read as the reverse complement.
CAGAGTGTTCAGAAGACCCTCCAATCAGGACAGAAAGGAAGTGACAAGAAAGTGCACTCAGGGCCACCCAGGGCAGGAAGACCACCTGGCAGAATCTTTCAAGGAGGCCGCCTTCAATCCCAGCCCTCGGAAGGCTGAGGTAGGAGGATCACTGTGTGTTCAAGGCCAGCCTGAGACTACATAGTGAATTCCAGATTAGCCTGGCCTAGATCTAGTGAGTCCCTACCTCAAAAAACCAGAAACAATGTTCCAATGAGGGGACCACACCAGGCTGGGTCACCACCTGGGAGGGACCCTGCAGATGCTGGCACTGCTGGCAACCGAACCCCAGAAGGTCAGGCCTGGTTTCTGGCAAACATGGCTGCTGGACATGCAATGAGGAGACATGGAGCTAACCGCTCAGCAGAAGGCACGAAGGCATATGCTGGTCTAGCCAGATGGGCTCTCAGCCCAGGGATGGATTAGGTCTCAGCCTTCCTGCGACCCCTCAGGTGCTCTGTACTGCATAACCAGGGGCTCTTTTTTCACAGTTGCCCTAGAAAGGCTTTCATCTCCAAGAGACTTGCAACCAACACAGAAAAGGTCTCAGCGCCAGCAGACACACTCACAGGGGCTTCCAGAAGAACGGCAAGGTGGCCCCAGAGCTACCCTGGAGACAGCCACACCCACAGGCACCCAGGTCTTCTGTCCCTTCTATGCAGGTGCCAGTCCATGAGCAGCAAAGAGAGGCCACAGATGGGGGCGGTGGAGGCCCACCCACCCAATGTGAGAGAGCAGAGGCCCTGCAGATGTGGGCCGTGGGGCCGCCCAAGACACTGAGAAGCGGCCCAGTGAGCACACGATCAGATGGCTGGAGGCAGCGTGGACAGCCTCTGAATGAGGGAATGGACAGGCGCCAAGCCTGGAACCTGGGACTCCAAAGTGAGAGGGTCCGGCAAAGGCTTGCTCACTCCTAAATCCTCAGGTCTCTGAGAAGGGCATGACCACCACCCAGCCATGCCAGCCAGCACCCAGGTGTTGACCTTCCTTTCATAGCCAGAGCACACTCGGAGCTGGGGCTTCACTCCAGGCTGTATGACAGCAGCAGAAGTCTGTCCATGGCCTGGCAACTGCCACCTTGACCCTGCTGCAATGCCCTCACTTACATATGCCTGAAATAACACATCACCTCCTCCCAGCCACTCGGAAGTGACAGCTCATTACATGAGCTTTCCCCAGCAGCATTTTACCATCCTATCCCTGCCCGCAGAGCTGCCACCCCAACGCCACACCCCACGAGACATACCATGTAGCTGTCCTGCAGGCAGCCTTCCCTGGCCACCTCAGTCTTCAAGCACAAGTGGCCTGCGTAGCTCTCCTACCTGCACTGGTAGCCCCACATGTTGTCCTCATGAGGCCAGAATCTTCCAGGCCCACCTGAGTTGAAATCAAGTCTGTTTGCTCGCTGTCTAGACAAGTTAGACTAGGGCACACTCGTCCACTTGATATATACTTCCTCTGTTGCATGCCAGGAGGCGAGGCGGCAACCAGTCCACTAGGAAAGAGCATCAGGTCACACTGCATCCAGTCAGGAAGTAGACAGTAGACAGTGAGTGCTAGTGATTAGCTCCTTTGTTCCTTTTCACTTTTTGGTTTTTGGAAGTAAGGTCTCACTCTAGCTCACACTGACCTGGAATTCACTATATAGCCTCAGGGTGGCCTCAAATTTACAGCGATCCCCCTACCTCTGCCTCCCAAGTACTGGGATTAAAGGTGTGTGCCACCACACCTGGTACCTTTTCTCCTTTATTTTTTAAAATTAATTTTTTACTTATTAAGAGAAAGGGAGAGAGACAGAGAACACGCACACCAGGACCTTCAGCCACTGCAAATGAACTCCAGACACATGTGCTACCATGTGCATCTGCCTTATGTGGGTTCTATGGAGTCAACCCTGGGTCCCTAGGCTTTGCAGGCAAGCACCTCAATTGCTAAGGCATAATTCCAGCCCTCATTTCCTCCTTTTCATTCAATTCAGGACCAAAGCCTACAATTAAAACAGGTCTTCTTGCCAATGCACTCAAAGTCAATGATGCCCACCTGCCTAAGGGCTACAAAGAACCCGAGCCACATGGGTAGAGCACAGGTGGAGGCTGCTCAGGAGGCACTAATGCCCTGACTTGCCAGGACAGCACCCCACCTGAGCCCAACGAGGAGAGTGTGTCCCCTGCCGAGACTGAAATACAACCTGATAATGAGCAGATGGACATGCACAACACATCACGACCTGCTTCACTGAACATACATGGGCTGAAAGGAGGCAGAGAGGAAGTGGGCAGTCAGGGTGTCCAGCAGGCCACTGCCTTTGCCATGAGAAGGGCTTTCAGTGTGAAAGGACGCTTCTGACACAGGATCTGAGGTGGCCTCTACAGGAACCTGAAGGAAGTACACATGGAGAGCAAGCCTCATGAAATCTTCTACTGTATGGCTGGCCCGAACCACAAGGGGCGTTCACACAAAGGGTTTGAGAACCTTCTTCTGTAAGGCTGGCCTGAACCATGAGGGGAGTTCGCACAAAGGGTTTGAGAACCTTCTTCTGTACGGCTGGCCTGAACCACGAGGGGCGTTCACAGAAAGGATTTGGAACCTTCTCCTGTACAGCTGGCCTGAACCATGAGGGGAGTTCACAAAAAGGGTTTAGAACGTTCTTCTGTACGGCTGGCCCGAACCACGAGGGGCATTCACACAAAAGGTTTGGAACCTTCTCCTGTACGGCTGGCCCGAACCATGAGGGGCGTTCACACAAAGGGTTTAGAACCTTCTCCTGTACAGCTGGCCTGAACCATGAGGGGGGTTCACAAAAAGGGTTTAGAATGTTCTTCTGTACGGCTGGCCCGAACCACGAGGGGCATTCACACAAAAGGTTTGGAACCTTCTCCTGTACGGCTGGCCCGAACCATGAGGGGCGTTCACACAAAGGGTTTAGAACCTTCTCCTGTACAGCTGGCCCGAACCATGAGGGCCATTCACACAGAGGGTTTGGAACCTTCTCCTGTACGGCTGGCCTGAACGATGAGGGGTGTTCACACAAAGGGTTTGTAACCTTCTCCTGTACGGCTGGCCTGAACCACGAGGGGCATTCACAGAAAGGATTTGGAACCTTCTCCTGTACAGCTGGCCTGAACCATGAGGGGAGTTCACAAAAAGGGTTTAGAACATTCTTCTGTACGGCTGGCCCGAACCACGAGGGGCATTCACACAAAAGGTTTGGAACCTTCTCCTGTACGGCTGGCCCGAACCATGAGGGACGTTCACACAAAGGGTTTAGAACCTTCTCCTGTACAGCTGGCCTGAACCATGAGGGGGGTTCACAAAAAGGGTTTAGAATGTTCTTCTGTACGGCTGGCCCGAACCACGAGGGACATTCACACAAAGGTTTGGGAACCTTCTCCTGTACAGCTGGCCTGAACCATGAGGGGCGTTCACACAAAGGGTTTAGAACCTTCTCCTGTACAGCTGGCCCAAACCATGAGGGCCATTCACACAGAGGGTTTGGAACCTTCTCCTGTATGGCTGGCCTGAACGATGAGGGGTGTTCACACAAAGGGTTTGGAACCTTCTCCAGTACGGCTGGCCTGAACCACGAGGGGTGTTCACACAAAGAGTTTGAGAACCCTCTCCTGTACAGCTGGCCTGAACCACAAGGGGCGTTCACACAAAGGGTTTGAGAACCTTCTTCTGTACGGCTGGCCTGAACCATGAGGGGCGTTCACACAAAGGATTTGGAACCTTCTCCTGTACAGCTGGCCTGAACCACAAGGGGCATTCACACAAAGGGTTTGTAACCTTCTCCTGTATGGCTGGCCTGAACCACAAGGGGCATTCACACAAAGGGTTTGGAACCTTCTCCTGTATGGCTGGCCCGAACCACAAGGGGCATTCACACAAAGGGTTTGTAACCTTCTCCTGTACGGCTGGCCTGAACCACGAGGGGCGTTCACACAAAGGGTTTGGAATCTTCTCCATTATGGCTGGCCTGAACCACAAGGGGCATTCACACAAAGGGTTTGAGAACCTTCTCCTGTACGGCTGGCCTGAACCACGAGGGGCATTCACACAAAGGGTTTGAGAACCTTCTCCTGTACAGCTGGCCTGAACCACAAGGAGCATTCACACAAAAGGTTTGGGAACATGTGGGAGAAAGAGGCAGCAGGTGGCAGTCTTGGCCCAGCTCCTGCTGCAGGGCCACCAGGTACAGACTCAGAAAGCATGGTAAGCTCCCCCAATGCCCTCTATGCCTAGGCTCAGCCTGGCATACAGCAGTCTCTATTGATGCCATCTAATTCCAATCTTCAATGTCTCTCAGTGTCATTACACAATTTTCTGAAAGAAAAAAAAAAAATCCAAGCAGTGGAAACAAAACCAGAGAATGAGAAAAGCAAAGGCTGAAATAATTGCCAATCAAAGGTATGGCCGAGGGGGCAGGGGAGGAGGCCCGAGCCTGGCCCATCACCACTGAGCTGCTCTGATGAGCACTGTCCAGTCTCATGAATTCCAATCACCAAATTCAATTTGCATTTCAGATGAACAGAGGCCACCCAGCAAATGTTGTCATCTGACCTTGAAATGTGAATGGGAAAATCACCCCTCCCCAATTCAATTTGCTCCGACCATAGCAAACTATCCAATTCAGCTGAGTAGCTACCAACCGGAAATGCCAAGGTGGGACAGAGCTCACCCACAGGCAACTAGGACTCAGAACTGAGGACAGGAGGCCAGAGGACAGGTCACCCCTCCTGTCTGACTTTTGGGGAGGACAGCAGTAGACACATAATTTAGATATTCAGCAGTGTGAGGCTCCAGAATGGAGCATTTGCCTTATATTCTGGAGGCATCCTGGAACCACTGAGGTATCTTCACCCTGGTGTCAGCTATAGAAACAGACACCCTGGAAGGTCGTGATGCTCCCAGAGGACTGCTCATATGCCTCAGCATGCTACACCTCAGTCTGGCTAAACCTCAGCGGGGCCCCACCCTCTCCCACCTCCCACTCGTCCAAGACCCGGACTAGCTCCTTTCCTGGCCCAAACTCAGGGAAGACACATGCAGGAAGTGGGGAAAGCAGGAGCCGGGAAAAAGAGAGCACATGGCAATGGCCTTCCAGCAGAAACCAGGACCCGAGGAGGGCTTGGGCACCTCACAGTGAGGGCAACGTGACAAAGGCACCCAGTAGGGTAGGGGAACACAAGGAAGGGGCTGTGGCTCGCCGTGAACAAGGGTGGCAGCCCCTAGGAGCCCAGGTCTCTGCACTGGTCTCTGCCTCTCTTCTAGACCTTGAGTTCTAACCGAAGTCTACCAAGCTCCCTCCACACAGAACTTGCAGGAAACGAGGGTGCCATTGCCCATGTCCACCAGCCCCACACTGTGCTATCACCTACCACTGCCAGCCTCACGCTACGCCATTCCCCCATCACTGCCAGCACCACATTCTATTCTAACAGCACCCCTGTGCAGATGAAGAAGGAAGTCTCCTGGGCAGAGAGCTGGAAGGAGGAGATGCAGGAGTGCCAGTGGCCAGGACTCCTGCATCAGATGGGGACCCCTCTGGCTGGATGGGCAGCTCATGCCAGCACAGCTCAGGCCTTCCTCTGCTCCTTCCCTCTTTCACTGGGCCGCATCTCTAAGCTTCCTTCAAGTGCCCATCCAACCACTATACGACACAGGGAGAGGGGGTCAGTGGATCCCCGAGACCACATGCACAACGGCCTGAGAATCAGATGATGTAAGCATGTGTATGTGGGGCTGAAGCAGTAGCAAGCCCTAATGTTGCTGTGGTTGGAGGCAAGCTGTATCCCCCACAATAAACATGAATTGGGGAGCCATAAACAGGATGGAGAGACCTTAAGAGATGGCATGTGGAAGTCCTCAGGTCAATAGGGGGCCATGCCCTCCAAGGGCGAGTCTTTCTGCTCTTGGTCTCTCTCTGCTTCCTGGTTCGGACACAGTGACTTTCCTTCCATGTGTTCCCACTGTAACACGTGCCATCACCAGAGACCCACAGCCAGGCACTGCACAGCTGTGGACAGACACCTCCAGAACTGTGAGCCTAACAACCTTTGCTCTGTTTCTTGTCTCAGGCGTTTCACTGCAGGAAGCTGTTGAAAGGTGCAGGATGAGGCAGGGACAGGCTACGGGCCAGTGTGTATGAGAGCAGGAATGAGTGTGTGACGTGTGTGTGTGTGTGTGTGTGTGTCCAGAAGCACGAGAGGACCCAGGGGAGAATGACTGAAGAGCCAACAGTGACTGGAGCCAACAATCTGGGAGCCATTCAGAGCAAATCAGCACAGGGCTGAACATGCATCTCCAAGTCCATGCATGAGTCCTAAGACAAGGCTAAGGGCACAGGCCACAGGCAGGGCTAGGCCGAGAAGACACATGCTATGAGCAGCCAGGTGCGGGCTTGATTGAGGCTGTGAGTCAAACCGGGTAGGCAGTTCAATGAGACAAGGATCTCGGCGACATCTCTATCTTTGGAATCACACAGCAGCCCAATTAGTGGCTCTGATGCTGAGGTTCCCAGTACAGTGTGGTCGATAGCAGCCCACTGGCCAGCAGGACTGGACCACCTGCACTGGACGGGCCATCGATAGACAGCTGTGCTCCACGGTAATTCTTGCAGCGGAGTCTGATTAAGAAGACCCATTCCTCTATTTATTCTCCCATTGATTTCGCTGTCCTCAGCCCAACGCCCAGTCGATAACTGGTTGGGTGGGCAACTTCCAGGGGCCTCTCCTATCTCCCCAGACAAGGAGCATCACTAGCCTGTCAATCAGGTGTCACAGCACAGGGGCCACTGCAGGTCAGAGCCATCTATGCACGCATGAGATGTCGTGGCTAAGTAGGACTGACAGGCTTAAAAGCTGTCACTCGACTAATAAAGAAACATCTCCACACCGAAAAGCAAAACGGAGAGGAGATGAGTTTCAGAATTCCCAGCTTCTCGGCCGTCGCGTTCAGAGTGAGGGCTGGGAGCAGGGAGGCCTCTGCTGACCGATGGCTGTGTCAACACGGCCACTCGTTTCTTAATCTCACTTCCTCTCCCACTCAGCCGGAGATTGGAGAGTTGACACTTGGCTTGAGAAATGCCAGCTCTAAGCAGTTTATTTCCTCTTGAACTTTAAGAGCTGACTGAGACAGAAGTGACCTTTAAAAGGCAGGGTCGGAGCTTGTAGGACCTGCTCCAGCGCATCTCTGGCATCTTGGCACAGGCAACACCAGAGGGGCCGTGAACTCCTGTAAGGACGACCTGGGGGGCCCTAGGGCCTGGAGAGATGCAAGGCACAGGTGTGGCCTGGTGGGGTGGCGGACAAGTAGTGGGAGACTCCAAACCCACCGAGGTGTGCAGAGTGGGGTAAAGCTGAACATGAGCTGCACTGGTTGCAGCACAAGAGCACACGGCAGGTTTTGAACCTGGTACACCCTGGACCTCTGGAGGCAAGCAGGCAGTACTTAAAGAAGACCAGCACTCTGTAAAGAAGCCAATGTGTCCCAGCACCCTGCAGGGATCGCACCCTAGCCTCTCCTTGATTCTCGGGTCAGTTCTGAAGTGCCTCTGGTAGACCTGCTCCTGGTGTGGTGCCTCCAGGGCTCTGTGGTACCCTTGGTGTCAGCGGTCACTGAGGTCCGGAGCCAAGCAAGAGTTAAGCAGGGAAAGTGGCAAGCCGTGGGAAGATGTCACAGTGGGCAAAGCCATGCCGAGCAGACATGATGGCCTGAGTTCAGCTCAGCAGTATCCACATAAAGCCGGCACAGAAGTACGCATCTGCAGTCCCAGCAGATATACAGTGAGATGGAGGCAGAGGCAGGAGAATTCCTAGAGCTTACAGGCCAGCTGGCCTGGTGTGCACAGCGGCAAATAAGAAAAGACGCTGCCTCAACAAAGGTGAAAGGTGGGCTGGAGAGATGGTTTAGTGGTTAAGACGCTTGCCTGGAAAGCCAAAGGACCCAGATTCAATTCCCCAGGACTCACATAAGCCAGATGCACAAGGTGGTGCATGAATCTGGAGTTCATTTGAAGTGGCTGGAGGCCCTGGTGCACCCATATTCTCATTTTCTCTCCCCCACCCCCGCCTCATTCTCTCTCTCAAAAAAAAAAAAAAAAAATTGAGCCTGGCATAGGATCACCATGAGTTCGAGGCCACCCAGAGACTACATCATAAATTCCAGGTCAACCTGAGCTAGAGTGAGACCCTACCTTGAAAAGCCAAAAATATGTGAAAGGTGAGGACTGCCACTCCAGGCTCACACCATGGCAAGTATTTTCTCTCTCACACACACATAAACACACAAACATTAAGAAAAAGAGAGGCTGGCTTAGCAGTTAAGGCGCTTGCCTGCAAAGCCAAGGGACTCAGGTTTGACTCCTCAGGACCCACATAAGCCAGATGCACAAGGTGGCGCATGTGTCTGGTCACTCATGCAGCCAGAAGGTGCTTTGTGGTAACAGACTTGGACGAGGGCAGGAGTGACCATGAGTATTCAACACATGGAAGATTCTGGTCATGAATTCAGGGATGGAAATGGCTTCTGAATAGATTCACAGGTGTGTCTAACCCGAAGCCACAGGCCACGTGCATCCCAAAATAAGCCAAAGGGCTGGACACCTCTGGAGAGAACAGAGTCAGGGCTGCTATAACTGGGCATTCAATTTGTTTTCTAAAGGTTTCTGGAAGATACGGAGGATGGTTTACAAAATGCAGACCTGAGTGACCATGGAGATGAGCACAGGTGTGCAACATATGCCTGTGTCGCCAACAGCAGCAAGGAGGAGGCCCAGGCAGCCGTCATGTACTGGAGTCTGGGTCTTCCTGCCAGTTCTGCTGGGTGAGGGAGGCACGGGGCAAGGAGAGGAATCAGTAAGCAGTCATGTACTGGAGTCTGGGTCTTCCTGCCAGTTCTGCAGGGTGAGGCAGGCATGGGGCAAGGAGAGGAATCAGGCACGCCAGGGTTGTTTGGCAGGGACAGATGCAGAGGGGGCTCCAGAAGTGCCCTTGTGGCCTCCCACACACCCTCCTGACAGGGAGCAGAGCAGAAGCCCAGCGGCTGCTGCTGAGCAGATACCCCGCCAGGCACATCTGCCGAACACAGATTAGAGGCAGGAATCACAGCTCCCAGAGCCGGCGAGAAAACACATTTGCTGAGCCATTGTGTGATCGGCTGCTGCTCACGCCTGCCACTCAATCGGCAATTCACAATGAGGTTAATAACTTTCTTAGGAGACACTCAGAACTAACCTCAGACCTTTGAATATCAGCTCCTCAAGCTTCCTGTCCTAAGGCCAAAGCTCTGGTAGCCTAGGGCTGTCCTTGGAGACAGATGATCGAAACTAACAAAGGGAGGAAGCAAGGGGACAAGACAGCAATACTAAGTGTCCCTGGAAGCAGAGACGGCATTACTGGATGAGAGATCCCTGCTACCACAGGCACTTCAAGCAGAGAGGACATCTGGTCATCTTCACTTCTTGACCAAACTTTGCTCCCTTAACTCTGCCAAGTTGAAGGCTATGGTCTCCCTGAGAGACGTGGGGGTCAGGAGAAGGAATCCCAGGAAGGGCCTCTAGGCATCTCCAGTGGACACCTGACTAACAGAGGGGCACTCTGTGGTATGGGTTTGTTGTACAATGTCCCCACAGCCTCATGTGTTTGAACAGTGGGCCCACAGATGGTAGAAGTGCTGTTTTTAGAGGCTGTGGAATTGTAAGAGGTGAGACCTTGCTAAAGCAAGTGCGTGGTTTTCATCATAGCCTAGCGTGTCAAGCTGGGGTTCCTGGCCTACTGAGACGTAGGGAAGCGGCCTCACGATCAGGCTGCCACGGCCACAGGCTGCCGTGAGCTCCCCACGCTTTCCCCACCACACGGGAGCGGCCCTCGCCAACAGTGTGACAAAACAGGGAGCTCCCTTAAGTGCCTTTTTTCAGGTATTTCATCACTCTGACAAGAGAAATATAGTTCTTCACCTCAAATGTTAGGGAATTTGGTTGGGGGGGGGAGTAAAACACCCCCAGGCCAGCTCCAAGGCCACAGCAAGCTGCCTCGTCCTTCAACGGGGAAAGACGCAGAAGGAAGGAGGCGGTCATGGCCCCGACCTTGCACTTCCAAGCATCCAGACTGGAGAAACAGACGTTTGTGGGGTGTGAGCTGCCCAGGCTACAGCAGTTTGCTCCAGCGGGTGTAAATATCATACTCACACCATTCCTACCTAACAGAGTTCCACCTAACAAAATGGTAGTCAGAAGACATACTGTTGTGACAGACTCAAGGCTAATAGTGTCAACTTCCTGCTGGTCCCGGGGAGGAGCACACACGTCTTGCTTCTCTGGACACTACCCTAGTACATGAGGCTGTCACACGCCCACGGGCCTGGAGCCAGGCAGCATTATGGTGCGTGCACCTCTCTACAGAAGGACCAGGATGCGTAACATGGCAGAGTTAACGCCCGTCCCCACCCCCCACCCCAGATGCAACCACTCGGGGTCAAGATTAAAGAACTCTGTGCTCGTGAGGAGTCACTGCCACAGTCACAAGATTAACAAAGTCCTTAAAACACAGAAATTAAGGAGATGAACTACAGGGTCCTTAAGGAGAGACTGCTGATAAATTGCTCAGCCAGTGACGAGAAGCAGGACAAAGACGGAACAGGGACGGCCAGAGACCGATCACACGGCCGCCAGCATGGCCATCTGTGGGAGGGCCCTGTAATGCTGCCACAGGGTGATGGATTGGACGGCCAGAAACTGCTCTAATCTGCTTGGACTGCATGTGTGGGGAGACGTAGTCAGGAGTCCCGAGAGTGACACACTGCCTAGGGGAGGCCACAGCCAGGAGAGCAAGGAGGTGGCTGTGTCCTCGGAACCTGGCTTGGTATCCCACCGAACACTTCCCTGTGGGGCAGAGGCAGGGCTGGCAGGAAGGTGGCCAGGAGATCCTGAGGGTGGTGCCCCCATCTCTGTGCAGAACACGCAGTCTGTGTGTCAAGATCTATAGAACCCCACACCGCCATGCCACACTACCAGTAAATAAAAACCAATGGGGAGCTGAGTTAGTGAATAAAATGTTTGCTGAAGAACTCTGAGGACCGGAGGTCAGATCCTCAGACACCAGATAAAAGCCGGAAACTGTGATGGAACTCTGTAACCCCAGAGCACCTTCAACAAGAAACGAGGCAAAAATGAGACAAAAATCAGAGAACCAAATTAATTAATTAATTTTAAATAATTGGAAGCTGGATGTGGTGGAGCACGACTAATCCCAGCACTCGGGAGGCATAGATAGGAGGATCACCGTGGGTTCAAGGCTACCCTGAGACTACGTAGTGAATTCCAGGTCAGCCTGGGCTAGAGTGAGACCCTACCTCAAAAAATGAAAAACTGAAAAATGAAAAAAAAAATGGAATGAGCGGGCTCCAATGAACACATTGGACACTTTAGCTACATGACTTGCAGCCTGCATGGACGACAGAGAAGACGGACCGGCGTCTGTGGAGAGGATGCTCCTCACCAGCCAAGTGCAGGGCACTGGGATCAAGTCAGAGTGTGCATTTACACAGATTCTGATGCCTACAGAGAGAAGCTGCATAGAAGAGAGATCGGGGCACAGTGCTCAAGATCAGCACCCAGCACGACCAATACTCCTTGGCTGTGACATAGCACTCGGCTCAAGGGCGATCGGCCCAAGGACACACTCCATCTCTCAATGCTCTGTATCAGGCCAGCCTCAGATGCCAGCGAACTTGACCAAAGTGACACACGTGCTTAACAGAAGGCAGAGGTTAGAGCCTTGGCTGTCGGGACCCCACGCCTGACTTGTGAGCTGGCTGTATTCACTGTGCAATAAGCCAAGTTCCATAAGCCTAAAACAGCTAAGGGGAGAACAGCAGACAGGGTGCAGAGAGATTAATTCTACCATATCCACTCATTTGGTGCCAGACTGGGGAGCCAATGAGCTACCATCTCATCACTGGTGCAGACAGCAGCTTTCCTTACTCAGGAGATCAGCTCTCTCTTCTCCATCCTCCGTCCCTTGGAAGAAGTCAGCCAGCCCTGCCCATCAAGTCCTGCCTCTCGATGTGGAGAGGACTACATGTGTCACATGCAAGGAGGGCCCATCTCTGTTCCATGAAGTTTGTACTTCATATTTGTGTTAACTGTATCTTCCACAGAGCAAACACTTTTCCAGAGCCAATCTATCAATCCGTGTGACACCAACCTACTTCTTATGTTGGAAGGCAAAGCTCGTGGTCAGACCCAGGGCCCCACGGCTCTGTCTCCTACTTTCTGCTGAATGAGCAAAGGGCCATCTTGTTAAAATGAAGACACACAAAAGCTCCTGGCCCGGGCTAAATGGTCCAGAACTGTTAGCTTTTAAAAGCATGAATACTTTTCAAACAACAATTATGCTTTTAAGAATTTTTTTCCTTAAGGAAATAATCAGCAATTATGCAAGAAAAGATTTGGAGGTGTGTATTAATCAGAGTATTATTCACAATGGAGAGAAAACTAAAGATGATTAAATAGGTAACAGTAAGAGAATAGCTAAGTAAAGTTCTCATAATGGGAACAATTTATAGCCAGAAGTGGGGCATGGAGAACTGGGCCTCCCCCGTGCATACTAAGCATGTGCCTGAGCTACAGCCCAGCTACAGAATGTTTCTTTAAAAGTGTGTGTGTGTGTGTGTGTGTGCCACAGCATACATGTGGTGGTCAAAGGACAACCTTGGCCTGTTGGTCCTCTCCTTCCATCTTGTTTGAAACAGGGTCTCTCTTGTCTTGCTGCTGGGAAGGCCAGACGAGTTGGTCTACCAGCTATAAGATTTTCCTGACTCCATCTCCCACTGCCATAGGTAGGCTGAGACTACGGTTGTGGGCACCACGGCACGCCCAACTTTGCATGGATGCTGGGGATTTGAACTCGGCCTGGCAGGCTTGCAGAGCAAGCACCTTTAACCACTGAGCCATCTCCCCAGCCAAAAGTTGTGTTTTAAAAGGACATTTAACTTGGAAAGTGCTCACAAAAGATTAAGCAAAATAAGTAGACTCACCAAATAGTGCACACGTGGTATTATATTTTTTCCTAAAAACTACATCAGGAAAACATTTTTCATACACGCATATATATATATACAAATGTCAGGCAGAATCTAAGCCAACACATTTCAAGTGGCTTTGGTTGGGCTGAGGGATTATGGGAAAGCTTTCTTCTCATCTTTTCTGTTTGTTTCCTCTACATTGTCAAATGTTCTAAATGAAACTGGATTCCTTTTGTAGTCAGATCCAAAACAGGTTATTCAAATGCAATGCTGACATCCTCATCCTCTCCCTTCCTCCAGGTGGGGGAACAGCTGTGGGGACCTGGGGAAGCAGATACAGCAAACTCGAGAGAGAAAAGGGACACCCAAGGACTCTCAGTGTCATCCACCCTGCAGCAGGGGCTGCGGGCACATCGTCAAGTGCTTTTAGAGAATAACCACAGGCACACAGCATGGGGCTCCCAAAGAAGGCTGAGAATGGGGGGTGGGGGGACGACACAGAGATGCAAGATCAGGCCAATAACCTAGCAACTACGTAGTAACTGTTCCCAGAAACTGGAAGTGACTTGACCAGAGAAGAAGCATAGTCGGAACACAGAAAATGCCCCAAACTCCAAAGGCTAGCCAGACACTTCCGGAGCTCCAAGGGGAGGGGGAGGAGGAGGAGGAGGCCAGAGCAGCAACCCTGGGCCTACAGCACAGGTATCCAAGCATAAGAAAGGCATGCTCAAGGCCAGGGCAGTGGCTCAGCGCATAGTTCTGCCACCTGAACATGAGGATCTGAGTTCGAATCCCCAGCACCCACATACAAATACCAGGCTTGATGCATACCTGTAATCCTGGCACTGGGGAGGCCAAAATAGGGGCAACACCTAGAGCTTGCTGGCAAAGTTGGCAAGGTAAGGGTTCAGTACAAAGCCCTGATGCAAAAGATATGGTGGAAACCAACTGAGGAAAGCACCCGGCATTGATCTCTGGCCTCTGCATATACCTGTGGCACACGCACACACACACGCACCTGTACCAGCACATAGGTGTGCATACGCAAACTCACAATGTTACACACACGCACATACCACAAATGCAAAAAAGAAAACAAGCATGCTCGCTGTCACAGCTACACAAGCTGCGAGGAAGTCCCTGCTAAGATGGAGAAGGACTGCACAAGACCATCCTGGACCCTCAGACCTCACGCTGCAGACACACTCCGCTCAGCATCAACACGTGCCACATGCCCATTGGACGGGCGTGCCCCACACGGCCCGGCATGAAGGCCTACTGCTGCCACCCCAGCAAGAGCGGGAGAAACACGACATCTCAACACAACAGAATTGGTGGTCTGGGTGAGGACAGAGAACATTCTGGAAGCTGTGAGGGCTGGAACAGACTTGTAAGAAGAAGAACAGCGTGGGGTTAGGGTTCGTGTGCGTGGGGAAACGGTGACGTGAGGACTCTGAAGACACAAATTCTAGGTCTGTCAGGAACAGCAGCTCACACTGCTCTTGCCTCGTTTAGTCCCTCACTCACAGGAGGCACGTGCCAGCTTTGCTCCCGGGTATCTGAGTCACCAGCACCGCTGCCCTGGTACTGTGAAACCACTGTGAGAAAACAAGGGGCTCAATCACCATCAGTGCCTTTGGAAGGCCACACAGCTGCCACACGGTTAGCGGGTGGGCACAGATATGGTGTGGAAACACTGGACAAATCAGCTGCTGGGTGGGGCAGACTAAGATGCAGACAGAATGGCATACAAATTGTTTCTGGAACTTTCTATGTAATATTTTCAGACTATAGTGACTGGGGTCAATAACAACATAAAGAACAAGCCAGCAAGTGGAGGGCCCAGTACATAGAGGGCACTCACTGACAGCTCACAGTGCAGGTGAAGGTGGCTGTCCCCAGCAGGGAGGGTCATGCTTCTGCAAGAAGACAGGACAGACAGCGTGGCATGGGAAGAGTCGGGTACCCTCTGATGATCTCAGGCCATTGAAATCACACTCTTCCTTGGACTAGGGAAACAGCTCATTCAGTAAAGTGCTTGCCTCGCAAGCATAAAGACTTGAATTCAATCCCCAGAACCCACGTAAAACTGCCAGGCATGGTATAACATGCCTGTGATCCTATCACTGGAGAAGCAGAGACAGGTGGATCCCTGGGGCTCCCTGGCCACCAGTCTAGCCTAATTGGTGAGTGTCAGGCCAATGAGAGACCCTGTCTCAAAAACAGGACAATACCTGAGGAACAACCCTCAAAGCTGTCATCTGGTCCCCACATGCACATGTGTGCAACATGTAATTCCTCCAGTATAACCTGACTAATTGTGTCCTGGCATCTTACAGACCACAGACAGAAATAAGTAAGTGGCACTTGCCAGACTGGTCATGGGACAGTGTCACCACAGCATGCTTTACGACCCCACTCAGAACTAGGTGCATGGCAGAAAGAATACTGGGTGACCAGATAACCTGCAAACAGACCATGCCCGTCAGCAGACAAGGGCTCCCAGTAGAAAAACCTCCTCTGAAGCCAGGCCACCAGGGCAAATTGACTCAGCCCCCAGCGCCTCAGCCCCATGAACTAAAGCACGTAACTCCTGGCTGGACCTGACTCTGGCTCTGGTTGGTTATTTATTTATTCAGTTTCTTTGCAACAGGGTCTCACTATATAGCTCAGGCTAGTTCTGAACTCATGATCCTCCTGCCACAACCTCCCCTGCTAGGACTTCTGGCTGAGCGGCCACCACACTGAGCTGGATTATTCGCCAAATCCTGTTTCCTATACTGCCCCCCTGAGAGCATGGTGTCCTGACCCACCCACAATGAGGCTGCCCAGACAGGGCAGGGCCTAGAACAACACAGATGCTGGGAAAGGTTACCTGCAAGATTAGGCCCAGGACAACTGTCCATACTACATGGCGCTTGAGCAAGAGACAGAAGGAAGGGCTGAGGAAGAACTGGGGTGGCCCCTGCTACGTTGAGTGGCAGGACACCTGCAGCACCTCACACCCTCCACAGCCTTGGCTCAGTTCTAAGCACAAGTAGTGCTGGGAGTGTCCACCCCTGAACACGAGGAATGCCGGGAGTGTCCACCCCTGAACACGAGGAGCCGGGAGTGTCCACCCCTGAACACGAGGAATGCCGGGAGTGTCCACCCCTGAACACGAGGAATGCCGGGAGTGTCCACCCCTGAACACGAGGACTGCCAGGAGTGTCCACCCCTGAACACGAGGACTGCCGGGAGTGTCCACCCCTGAACACGAGGAATGCCGGGAGTGTCCACCCCTGAACAAGAGGAATGCCGGGAGTGTCCACCCCTGAACACGAGGAATGCCGGGAGTGTCCACCCCTGAACACGAGGACTGCCGGGAGTGTCCACCCCTGAACAGAGAATGCGGGAGTGTCACCCTGAACATGAGGACTGCTGGGAGTGTCCACCCTGAACACAAGTGTACCGGGAGTGTCCAACCCTGAACACGAGAGGGCCAGGAGTGTCCACCCCTGAACAAAAGGAATGCCGGGAGTGTCCACCCCTGAACACGAGAGTGCCGGGAGTGTCCACCCCTGAACACGAGGACTGCCGGGAGTGTCCACCCCTGAACAAGAGGAATGCCGGGAGTGTCCACCCCTGAACACGAGAGTGCCGGGAGTGTCCACCCCTGAACACGAGGACTGCCAGGAGTGTCCACCCCTGAACACGAGAGGACAGGGAGCAGCAGTAAATAGCATACATGTTCTTGCCACACACTATGCCCTTGGGCAAAGTCTCGTCACCCTCAGACTCTGGATCCTAAGAACGTGGCTTGTGGAGTTGTGACCTCTGCATGGCTGGCTGGGGAAACTCAAGGCCAGCATTGATTCCTGACAGGGCCACAGACAGGACACCTCGTTCCTGCTGCTCTGCTGTGGTCTGCTCTGCTCTGCTTCCTTGGCCCTGCAGATCCACACTGCACATGAACAAAGTCACCCAAGTGCAGAATGGCACAGCTGAGCACACAGCAGAATGCCCACTCTGCATGTGCATGTACATGCACACGTGTCCATGTGTACACACAGGGGGTGTGTACCCGCTAGGCTGCTTGATAGGTTGGGACAGAAAGTCACACTGAAGGGGACACCCCCTACACGGAAAACGCCTAGGTTGCGTGTCAACGTAGATGAGCTCCAGGAGCCGCCCCGTCCTTGAAGAGCTTGCTCCACTGTGGGAAGGCAGGCAGAGCAGCAGAAACATGCCACCCTAGCAAGGAGCTCTCCAGGCTGGAAGGAGACAGGGCGGGTGACAGGAAAGGAGCTTCGCAAGCAGACACTCCTCCTATATACCTGTCACCTGCCTGCGGTCCTGCTGTCCCCCAAGAGGGACCCATAGGGAGATGGGGCGAACAGAAGAACACAGAAGAAATAAGGAAGGATACTATTCAAACTGCATCGCAAGGCCAACATGCAGCTGGCTAAGCAACGAGTGTTGATACAAAGCCAGGTAGAAGAAATGCCAGGAAGGAACGGGATATTTAGGGATGACACAGGGACAAGGGAGTAGTGAGATCATGTGGCTAGGCAGCAGGGGCTACAGACCAGGAACCAGATGGGACAGAAGCAGGTCTGTGGATGAGCATCTCAAGGGACCTGCAGCTCTCAAGGCTAAGGTCACACTCCTCGCCCTATGCACTTCCGCCTAGCTCTGGAAGCGCGACCTGCCCCTGGGCACTTCACGCTGCCCCGACCCCTCCGTCAGTATTGGGCATGCTCTCTGCCTTCCTCTGCCATGCACAAGGAACACTTCCACTCTCAGCCAGCACCCAGCTGCCAATGTTCCAACATTTTTTCCTTTTACTTAAAAGATGAAATCTCTTTTTCAATTTCCAAAAGAGACAACCGCCAATCTTACTGTACTAAACATCTGCCACCCAGAGGCAGGGCAGGAGGTGCGGACCTAGCTCAGGCTGGGAGAGCCTGAAGCAGAGACCTGCTTCTGTCCCTAAAACTCGACAGTTGTACTTTGGGAGGGGCACTCCTCAGAGGGTGGGGGGCAGTGGAAGCTCATGTCCAAGGACAACTCCATAGGAGTTACCAGCCAGGGAGTGGAACCTACTGACCCTGACTCAAGAAAGACCGTGTTCCTGAAAACAGCACCCAGGGTTGTCCTATGACCTCCACAGCCAGGCACAAAATGCAGTGAACATGTCTCCATGTCCTGCGGTGTCACCTGGACCTGACCTGTCACATACTGTCAGCCAGCTGGCTGCAAGCTCCTTGCAGGGACAGGTCATTTCTTACGTTGTGCCCTTAGCTGCATGAGGCCTAAAACCATGGTGACATAGGTGCTCTGTGCTGGCAGGTCGGAATGACAGATGAACTCATGCCACAGGGTTGGTGTGACAACCCACAGAGGGCAAGCCACCTCACTCTTTCTGGTCCAGCCTGCCAGAGGACATGAAACCTGTTTCCATGCAGAGCTGGCACCTGCTCTCGGACCAGCACTCATGACACCTTGTAAGTGAAGAGGCAGCCTCTCAGACTCCAGCTTCCTACAGAGATGAAAAGGCATGCCACAGCCCAGCACTGGCCACCTGCTTCCCCGAGGGTAGCAAGGCCTGTCACTGGGCCTCTAAGCTCTGAGGCTGTCTAAGGTGGGGATCTTACACGGCGGGGCAATAGCATACTTAGTCACCCGGACCCTCAGCTATGGGGCCATCTGCGGCTAGATTCTCCACTACAGGGTCACAGCAAGCCTGGCTCCCAGCAGAGTCCTGCTCGGCGGGATCCCCACAAGCCCGATCCCCCAGTACAAAATGCTGAGAGACTACTTCTGCTTGTGGCTACTCTGGATCTGCCCCATGGCTCCCTCTGTCTCAGGACTCTGAGCCACCACCTGGACGAGCTGTGTCTGTCCCGAGCCAGCTCCCAGGTATGGTACTCTCCAGGGTGAGGGAATCTGCCTGCAAGCCAGGAAGACCTTACGAACACAGCAACAGAGACCAGGGAAACACCAGAACTTCTCTCAGGAAGATCACTTTGCTTTTATGAGCATTTTTAAGTAACTAATGCAGCCTACAGGGGTTTGCAACAAAGAGATGGAAGGCTGGGGAGCGGTAAAGGGGTACCCCAACAACCTCTCCAGCCACCTAAGAAGGGTGGGGCCTCAGTGCCTCCACACACTCACCCTCCTTGTCCAGATATGCCTGACAGCTTGACACTGGTGTTAAAATTCTATCATTTATGTAACAGCTCGGTTATTAACGGCGTCTCATTTGCACGTGTCAGAGGAAGAGAAAAATCACCTAATTAACCACTTTCCCCATCAGCAACGCAAAGGGGGAAGGGCTGCCTAAGTGTTCCCACAGCTTTCCTCCCACCCTAAGAAGCCAGCTCCTCCTTAATGGAAAGGATTTCTAACCCTTTGTCATAAAGAACTGAAAACCCTCTCCCAATTCTCAGGCTGTTACCCACATCAAGTTCGGTGTTGTTCTTTGCTATGTAGGTCTGGCACTATGTGGGGCCATGTATTCTGTGGAACTCTTGGGGACCCTTCCACAATGCTGATTCTCTGTTAGGAGGTACGCTCAGTAAGGGTGAGTAGCCTCCATACACAGAAGCCATTTTTTGTATTGTTTGTTTACAGTGATGGGGATGGAACTCTCAGGGTCTTGAACATGCTAGGCAAGTGCTCCTCACTAAAGGATACCAGGCAGGTGCACTGCCACTTAGCCGCATCCCCAGCCTCTCACTAGGATATTTCAGGCAGCTAAGACACACACGCCCTTACTGGGGATTATCGACAGGAGCTCTACCACTGAGCCACACCCCCAGCACCTCACTGGGGGATTCTAGGCAGGAGCTCTACCACTGAGCCACACCCCCAGCCCCTCAAGGGGGGATTCTAGGGAGGAGTTCTACCACTGAGCCACACCCCAGCCCCTCACTGGGGATTCTAGGCAGGTGTTCTACCACTGAGCCACACTCCCAGCCCCTCACTGGGGGATTCTAGGCAAGTGCTCTATCCCTGATAGCAATGTTTAAGGAAGCTTCTATTGGAGATCAAATTGAGAGAGAAAGAGGAGAGAGAAGGAGGCAACAGGCCACACGGAGACCACTCCACAGCACACACTGCATGAAGCCAGGGCTTGCCACCTCTTGCAATGCCCACCACAGGTCCTGGCAAGCACATGGACACAGTCTACTATGGGGTTCCAGTACTCCTGGGAATGAGGAACCCCAGGCAGAGAAAAGTGAGCCGACCCCAAAGGGACAACGTGGCAATGAGGAACAACATAGGCAGTGCCCACTAGCAGCACCCTGATAGGAGGCTCCAGCCTAGTAAAGTTAAAAGGAGCAGTGGCTCTTGGGAAGGAACAGATGGTATGGTCAGAGCTCTCCAGGCCAGGCCAACACCCCTTACTGGACAGGATGTGCTGTCACCAAAAGCTTGTGGAACATGCCAGGCCTCCATGGGGGCGGGGGGGAGGGTAACCCAGGACAAAGGCAGAGCAGAAGAGCCAGCTCCCACTGAAGAGGAACAAAGCCTCCCAAAGGCACTTGGGCCTGAGACACCTGCATGGCATCAGCCTGCAGCCAACACAGATGATGCCCCGACAGACCAGGACACTCTGTCTGGCTAGTGGACAGCCTGCTACTTCAGGCCCTCTATCCACACGTCACACACACCAGTGCCTCCAGCAGCCACTTGGCAACCAGTGACAGAAACCACCCTGGGTCCCAGGAGAGAGGCTTCTGAGAAAAGAGAAGGGATAGCTGGTAGTGAGGGGAGCCACATGAGAGAGGCCTTCTGGGCAGAAAGCTCCCCAAAGTCATATCTGGTCTAAATGGATTTACTCGTGGTTAAGTTTCTGAACCTGAAAAGTGTTCTGTGCTATTTTGCCTCAAGGACATTGCTGTCAAATCCTACTGTAATCACCCCAGCTCGGGGCCCATTTATCATCCGGCCTCCAAGTTGGCCGGGCTTGCACCACAGGATGCTGATAGCGATATGTGGGGACATCCGATGCCCAGGCTCAGGGACTCCCTCCAGCACGGGATGTGACCACTCACCTCCCAGGCACTGAGGATATGGGAGGCCCATGTACACTCAGCATGGACACCTGAGCCCCACCACACCCACTGCAGAGTGGCCCAGCCCCAGGGCCAGTTGCAGAAGGAAAGAACCTTTGCAAAAGGCCAAAGGCATCTGTCTGGTGGCGAGAAGCTGGCTCCAACCTGCAGCCAGGGCCCTTCCCTAAGACCACAGCGTGTGCCGCTGGATGAGAGAGTGAGGGTGCCTCATAGACACAGACTCTGACTGCAGGACGTGAGTGGCCACAGGACAACGGTGACAAGGGCCTTAAAGGTGAAGCTAAGGGTGGAAAGCCCTCCCCGGACCTACCACTTGAATGGCAGCAGCCCTCCTGGCCCCCTCTGGAGTGCTAGGGTGTGTTTCTCTTTACTGGCGCACCTGAGGGCATCTGAGCATGGGGTGGCGCAGGGCTGAATGCAGTGCTGGCGGAAACGCTTCCTCTCGGCCGCCGCTGCCCATCTGTAGTGGGCATGTATGGGCTTGGGGACTGGTCCTTTCCACCAGAAGCCACCAAGGCTACACCTCTGGCAGCACAAGGGACACTGGGATGACAGAGGGCCAGCACAGCACATGGTGTACCTAAATGCCTAATTTCAGACTTGCTGACAGGAAACTCCAAGGTGGATGGGTCCCTCAGAGCTACGAGCGAGGGCTGCGGGTTTCGTGATGGACGCCGCACCTCTGCCAAGGAGCCGGGGCCAGGCAAATCCGCTCGGTGGGACTCACATTGCCCCGCTCCACTATTCAGCCTCCCTCATCAGCACATCAGGCTTAATTGGTATTTCATCCACATTGTGTCTGAGAAAGGGATGAGGTGCAATTATGGTGGGGGGGCACTCCCTGGCTCCGCTTAATTCGGGTCTTTCATCGCGTCAGAATGAGCGCAGATGTTCCATTGGAGGACAGGAGGAAGATGAGCGGCTTTCACAGGCACTTTGTTACTTTAAAACTTTATTTAAGATAAAAAAGTGACTGAAGTGAAATTTACACACAGTGTTTTCCCCCTTTGTTCTACTTGCCCCGGGGCATTCACTTTCAAAGGCTGGTTCCGCTTAATTTGATTTTTCATTTTCAAATGAACATCTGTGTTTAGGTCTAAAAAGCTCTTTGTTTAAACATACAGAGCGAGAGGGTCTGAACAAAGGCTCTTCTGTAAACACTTGCTTACTTACCAGGAAGGCTTGTTGTGGAAGCACCACTCCACGGTCCGGGACCTGTGCCTCAGCTTACCAAGAAAACCTGTTTCACATGGGGAACTTTGGATTCCAAGGCTGAGAACCTATGCCTTGGCTCCTCATGTCTAGGGACCAGATTCGCAGGACAGGAGCCTGTACCTCGCCTTTCTCTGGTACAGAGGAGAACTTTGTCTCTTTTCAAGTTAGGAACAAAAACGTCCTTACTGGGTAACAAACAGCCTAGCATTTCCGCAGGAAGACGATGGGAGGAAGGGCTCCTGGAAGTAGATCTTGTGGCGCCCATGAATCCAATTTCTCTGCCTCCTTCTGATGGCACCTGTTTCTGAGCAGCTCTTGGAAGATGCGCAGCCACCACCAGGAAGGTGCCCTGAAGACCCAGCTACTCCTGAGGCATTCTCAGGGCCCACTGAACCCGGTCTGCAGCTCAGAGCCCCATGCACACACTGGTCTTCTGCTTCTCTTCTCCACCCTTCCTTTTTCAGTGCTCGGGATTGAACAGAGGACCTTGTAGATTCTAGACAGGTAGCCTACCACTGAGCCACAGCCCTAGTCCCTCACTGAGGGATTCTAGGCAAACACTCTAAGCCAAGGCTGTGGCCACTCACTGGGGGGTTATAGGCAGGCGCTCTACCACTGAGCTCCATGCCTGGCCCTCATTTACTTAGAGACAGGGTCTCACTAAATTGCCCAACTGTCCTTGGCTTTCCTCAGTAGCTCGGGAAGGACTTAAAATCTCATACTCCTCTAGCCTCAGGCCTCCTAAGCGGCTGAGGTCACTCTGGCTGTGACCAGGGACAGGCCCTGGCTCTAGGCCCTCATCACCTGGCATCTACCACCTGGACTGGAGACTCTGGATAGTCAGGTGACCTAAAACACCTTCTCCTCCTTCCAGTCAAGGGGACAACTTCTGAGCTCACAGGATCTCCTGCCTGCTTGGGTGATACCCATTCTAACTTGCCTGCAAGACCACTGAAGATCTCACAGAACCAGGTGTGTCTGCAAGGACATGGAAGACTGAGAGGAAGGCCCTCACCTTGCCACAGAAGGAGAAAAGCTGACCTTGGGCATCCATCAATGATGGCAGGGACTTGGGAGTAGGATCCTGAGGACACTACAATGTCCATATTCAAGAGCATAAAGGCAAGGGCCAGTGGGCACCAGGGGTGCCCCTGACAGCACCACGCTTGACTTTAGATTCTCAGGAAGAAATGAGACTTCTCTACAGTCGCCTGTGGTTAATGGGGAAGTTGAGCACACAGCCCACTGCGGCTGTGTGGGTCTAAATAGTTTGCAACACTTCTATGTTTTTATACCACTATATTTAGAAGCCTCTAAATAGAACCCACGGAGAGTGGTGCAATAATACACAATTTTAAACTCACTAATTGAATGTTGCCATTACAAGTGCTATTTTGGACCATCTGCTAAATATGTAATTTAGGAATTAAGATTCATATCTTATAGGATACTAATTATTCCTCCGAATCCATGTGGGGACTTTCAGAGCACACACTTGAAGTCCCACAGTTGGCAACAAGAGCTGCCTCAATCACAAGGGCAGAGGTCAGGCCACTCCGAACCAAGCACAGGCACAGGCCAGCCAGAGAAGGGACGTCAGGTGACCACGCACCTGGACAACTCAAGAGGCGAAGCAGCCCGCACTCGAAGGCACATTAAGAGAAGGCCGTATGATGCGCTCATGAACTCACAGCAGCTGTGGCTTCCTGCGTAAGACTCAGCCCATCACCATTCCATCGTGGGGCGGGGGAGGCCTCACAAGACCCCACTCCCCCCAGAGGAGCGGCAGGCAGTTAGTGAGGGAGTCATGATCTTCAGTGGTAAGTTCCCCAGCACATAACCGCACGCAAGCGCATCCAAGCAGCCCTACAGTTTAACCAAGGGAGTCACAGAAACCAAGACAGGGACGTTGGAAGAACACTGTTTGGAAAGAGGTTTCACAGAGTGGGAAGTGGACAAGAAAGGGTAATGGGAGTGGATATGGTCAAAATATATACATGTATCAAACTGTCAAAAATAAACAAACTAAATTTAAGAAGAGACACGGCCTATTTTCCTAAAACTTGCTCCATGTCTTGATCTCACACGGCTTAGTGAAGAGACATGGGAGTCTAAAGCCTCAGATTTCAAGGCCTCCTCCTATGCTACACTGTCAGACACCACCATACCTGCGGCAAAGGACAGGGGCTGTCCCTGCCTCCCCGTGGCGGACCCCCATCCTATCTAGTGCCCTGGAAGGAATCATGCCCAAGGGTGGTACGTCAGAGCCCAGCAGAGGTCTTCTGACTCACCATTCCCACGAGCCATCCACTTCGACAGTGCCGTGTAGGAGAGCACCCTTCTGCACGAGCCTGAGACATGCGGGAGCAGCCTTAGAGAGGTTCAGATGGGAAGCCTGGGAGAGCCGCTCTCCATCCATCCTCAGTGCAGACAGCAGCTTCAAATTTCAGGTGTGTGTCACTTTTGTCCCAAGGAAAACTGATCTTGTGGACTTTACACTATTGGGACATTGATTTCCCTGACTGAGAAATCCTGCTTCTCTGACACCCCATGCCAATCATGGCTGAGTGGCCCATGACACACCATAAGACATATCTTCTGCACTTTGCCAGGCAGGAAAAACAGCCCACCCTCAGATGTGTGTCCTTCAAACAGGGTTCCTCCACAGCATCAAGGAACTCAGGCAGCATGGGGGAAGCTATGCCTACAAACCACTCATTCGTTCCTCAAGCCATCTTGTGTCACCTTTCTAGGAAAGACAGAACCAGAGTCTACCACAGGTGGGGCACCAACCACAAGCCAAAGAATGACTGCACTCAGGTCTAGTGTACTGACCCAGTGACATGACTGGGGAGACTGAGTATGGAAGGCTTTAGCAGGGGATCCTCAGCATGAGTGACACACAACTCACACAGCCGCATCTCTAGAGCTCCCTGCAACGTCTACTGCTCACATAGCCACATCTCTGGAGCTCCCTGCAACGTCTACTGCTCACACAGCTCCATCTCTGGAGCTCCCTGCATCGTCTACTGCTCACACAGCCGCATCTCTGGAGCTCCCTGCAACGTCTACTGCTCACACAGCTGCATCTCTGGAGCTCCCTGCATCGTCTACTGCTCACACAGCCGCATCTCTGGAGCTCCCTGCAATGTCTACTGCTCACACAGCTGCATCTCTGGAGCTCCCTGCAACGTCTACTGCTCACACAGCCGCATCTCTGGAGCTCCCTGCAACGTCTACTGCTCACACAGCCGCATCTCTGGAGCTCCCTGCATCGTCTACTGCTCACACAGCCGCATCTCTGGAGCTCCCTGCATCGTCTACTGCTCACACAGCCGCATCTCTAGAGCTCCCTGCATTGTCTACTGCTCACACAGCTGCATCTCTGGAACTCCCTGCAACGCTTACTGCTCACACAGCTGCATCTCTGGAGCTCCCTGCAACGCTTACTGCTCACACAGCTGCATCTCTGGAGCTCCCTGCAGGTTTCTTCTCCCTGTATTTTGGGAGTCCTGCATGCACCCAA
This sequence comes from Dipus sagitta, assembly GCA_036346955.1. NCBI lineage: Eukaryota > Metazoa > Chordata > Mammalia > Rodentia > Dipodidae > Dipus > Dipus sagitta. Next base: position 17,170,118 of record CM070771.1, on the reverse strand, counting down.
GGGCAAACAAGCAGCCAAGAATGGGAGATACAATGCTGGAGAGATGGCTTAGTGATTAAGGCACTTGCCTGCACAGGCAAAGGAGCCAGGTTCAATTCCCAGGACCCACATAAGCCAGATGTACAAGGTGTGCATGTATCTGGAGTTCATTTCCAGTGGCTTTAGGCCCTGGCACGTCCATTCTCATTCTTTCTCTCTCTCTCTTTTTCTCTACCTGCCTCTTTCTGTCTATATCTCTCTCAAATAAATAAAAATAAAAATATTTTTTTAAAAAAGAAACAGGACATACAAAATGAATGAAGTGCCCAAGGGCACAGAGAAGCTATTAAGTGCTGGAGCAAATGGCACAGTAAGGATGAATGAGGGTCTGATCCCCAGAACCCATGCAAAAAACATGAACATGGCTGCTGACATATGGACCTGCAGCACTGACAGGGGTGGACACAGGAGATCAGTGGGCACACTGGTCAGCCAGTCTAAATGAGAACCAGGGAGCTCCAGATTCAGTGAGAGACTCAATATAGAAGGACACCTGATATCCTCCTGCCTCCACATATATGCACCTATGCATACACACAACAAATGAGCACATACCAAAAAGAAAAACAGAAGCAAGGCAGAAAAGGAAGACTAGCAAGGACAGACATGCTGAGATCCCATATACACGCCGCACATGTCACAACACGCCACTAGCACCTCATACCTCACCGGATGCAGCATGCCCATATCACACTGCACACCCGTGCCTCACATCACACTGTGCCCCTCGAGCCAATCCATGCATGTCCTACCACACTATAGACATGCCTGTGTGCCTCTCATCCATGCCACACACTTCACACCACATTGTGCTTTTTCTGCCATACCATGTGATTCAGGCCGTGCTACATACCACATACTGCATGTCATTCCATGCTATTCACCTCATGCCAGACAAAAGTACAAAATAAGAGGATGAATGCCTAGAGGTACCAAACAAAAAGCAAATACCAGGATGTGCGGCAGAGTCAGGCACTAACACAGGGGTGTGTAAGCACAGAGTAGAACACAGTCATACCTTTGCTCACAGTCCACTGAGACAAGAAGCAGTGACCAGAGCCAGAGGCATGAACTGACAGTTGTACATATTGCTGCTCTCCAGGAAAGGTAACCAGGACCTTTGAAAAGTTATGAAGTGCAGAGTACATGCACATCCAAGACGAAGATGCTCAGGTCAGATGAGGGCAAAGCCAAGCCCACGGGCAGAGCAAGAGCTCCCAGGAACCAGTGCCATGACCAAAGGGCAGCAAGTGGACATGGGCTAGAACACAGAGGTGAGCGAAGCCCCGGAACCACAGTGCCACAACCAAAGGACACCACATGGACATGGGTAGAACACTGCTGTGAGAGCTCCCAGGGACAACGGTGCCACAACAAAAGAACATCACATGGACATGAAAGAACGCAGCTGAAACATGACAAAGTGCAAACCTATCTGAATGAGTACGTGGGAAACAGGACAGTCTTCTCCATCACTGAATGCCAATTCCAGCAGGAAGAAGGAACAAGATTCAGTAACATACCAGTGGGGGCTGTCAAGGTGAGGGAGGGTACCATCAAGGACCACAATGGCGGACAAAATTTTGAAAAGAAACAGATTTACATAAGCTCAAAGAATCTTCCAAGATACTTTACAACAACAAGTAAAAAGAAAAATATGCTCACCTTATAGGGGAGACATGGCATAGACCTAAGGGAGTGATCATGGCAAGACAGCAATGCACATTTGAACTTAAGGGACATGAGCTGAACACCGCAAGGGAGCCTCTTGGAGTGAAAAAGGACATGAGAAGAGAGTGGCACCGACAAGTCGCAGTGTCAGATCATTGTGCACTGAAATTCTAACCTGACACCAGCAAGCCAATTCAGATACTGGAAGCATTTAGAACACCAAACAGACAATTCGGAAAAGAACTTCTCACTGTCATATTATAATTAAACTACGAAACAACTAAAACAAAGAAAATACACTGAATGCAGTCAGAGAGAAAAATCAAGTCACATACAAAGGCAAGCCCATGAGGATAACAGCAGATTACTCAACACAAACTTTAAAAGCCAGAAGGGCTTGGAATGATGTATTCCAAGTGCTGAAAGATAACAACTGTCAACCAAGATTACTTTATCCAGCAAAACTATCCATCCAAACTGACGGAGAAATAAGGACATTCCACAACAAAAACAGGCTAAACCAGCTCTACAGAAAACACTTGCAAGGATCCTTCATGCTGAAGAGAAAAGCACACACATAAGGAAACAGGAAAAATAAACCATACTCAAATACTAGTTAATACAAGAGCACAAAGGAAGAACAGGAAGCACTACAAAATGAGAAGAATGGCAAGAATAAATACACACCTTTCAATAATAACTATTAATATCAACAGCCTCAGTTCTCCAAACAAAAGACACAGGCTTGCAGACTGGTTTACAAAGCAGAATCCTTCTATTTATTGCCTCCAAGAAACGCACCTTTCCATAAAAGACAGACACTACCTTAGGGTGAAAGGATGGAAAACAGAATTCAAGCAAATGGGCCTAGAAAAAAAGCAGGGGTTGCTATAATGATATCTGACAAGATAGATTTCAAACCAATATTACTTAGGAAAGATAAGGAAGGTCACTTTATAATGATTAAAGGAACATTCCAACAGGAGGACATTACAATCCTAAATGTATATGCACCTAACATGGGGGCTCCCAATTCATCAAACAAACACCATTAGAATTAAGATCACAGGTTACACCAAACAAAGTTGTAGTGGGTGACTTCAATATAACACTCTCATCAATGGACAGGTCATCCCAGCAATAAATAGAGATGCATCCAGATTAAGTGAGGTCATAGAACAAATGGACCTAACAGATATCTACAGAACATTCCATCCACATGCTGCAGAATACACATTTTTTTCAGCAGCACATGGGACATTCTCTAAAACAGACCATATATTAGGACACAAAGCAAATCTTAACAAGTACAGGAAAATTGAAATAATTCCTTGCATGCTATCTGATCACAATGGGACTAAATTATAAATCAACAGCAAGAAAATCTATAGAGCATACACAAAATCATAGAAATTAAACAATAGACAACTAAAGGATGAATGGGTCAATGAAGAAATCAAGGAAAGCCAAAAATTCATGGAATCAAATGACAATGAGAACGTCACATATCAAAACCTTTGGGACAAAATGAAGGCAGTCCTAAGAGGGAAATTTATAGCTTTATGTCTATATTAAAGAGATTAGAAAGGCTACAAGTAAATAACTTAATGCTTCACCTTAAGGTCTTGGAGAAAGAAGAAAAAGGTAAACCAAAAATCAGTAGATGGGAAGAAATTATAAAGATTGGGGAAGAAATTAATGAAATAGAAAACAAAAAAAAAATACAATGAGTCAATGAAACAAAGAGTTGGTTCTTTGAAAGGATAAACAAGATTGATAAACCCATAGCAAATCTGACCAAACGAAAGAGAAAAAAGACACAAATTAATAAAATTACAGATGAAAAAGGCACCATTACAGATACCAAAGAAATTCAGAAAATCATATGGACATACTTTAAGAACTTACACTCCACTAAGTTTGAAAATCGGATTTCCTAAATTTATATGAACTACCAAAATTAAATCAAGATGAGATAAACCATTTAAATAGAACTATAATAAGTAAGGAGATCAAAGCAGTTATAAAAAAATTCTCCCACTGGGCATGGTGGTGCATACCTTTAATCCCAGCACTCAAGAGGCTGAGGTAGGAGGATTGCCGTGAGTTCAAGGCCACCCTGAGACTACATAGTGAATTCCAAGTCAGTCTGAGCAAGAGCAAAACTCTACCTCAGGGAAAAAACAATTCTCTCAACTAAAAAAAAGTCCAGGCCTAGATAAATTTTACCAGACCTTCATGGAAGAACTAACACTAGTGCTTCTCAAACTTTTCCATAAAATAGAAAGGACGGAATAATACGATACTCCTTCTACAATGCTGCATGCAGCCCTATGGGAGAGAAGTCATCAGTGGAGATAAACAACAGTGGATACTGCAAGCCTTAAATTTGGCCAGCCAGGCCAAAAGAGCCAACGGGTACAATAGAGGCATGTCTGTTATGGGGAAAACCAACCGCTCTCTAATTGGGCTGGAGGCCCGCTCCACAGGAGGGAAAACATGCCTGGTACTGAAAACCTATGATGGGGAGGTCATGAGCTCTAGGGGTGTACCGCCTGCTGATGTCTAGCTAATTACATATATCCTGCTCACCCAAACTGCCCAGTAAGCACTTCTCTTAATGCTCATACGCATATATTAATGCTACTCTCACTTTTGGTTAGAGAAGCTTCTCTTTTCAGATGGCAGTGATCTCTGGGATGACTCAAAAGGCACCATAGTGCTGAAAAGAAGTGACAGAGGAGTGCTCAGCACTAAAACCTCTATCCCACCTTCCAAGGCTCAGCGTCCATTGTGGAAGAGGTGGCAGAAAGAATGTAAGAACTAAAGGAAGGGTAGGACTCCTTACAACGTGTTCCTCCAGACACAAAACAGCCTGGATATCCATACTTTGCAGTGTCTGGCACTATGTACACAAGACCATCATAATAGGAGGAAAAGATGATGACATCAAAATTAAAAAAGAGAGACTAATTGAGAGGGGGAAGGGAAATGATGGAGAGTGGAGTTGGGAAGGACAAAGTGGTGAGGGAAGGGAATTATCATGCTTTATTGTCTATAATTATGGAAGTTATCAATAATTTTTTTTTAAATGCAAGGAGCTGCAAAGGGCCCAAGCACAGTCTGAGCCCAGGGGTGGTATCAGGCCCCTGCCCAGCACTTGGTCAGGACAGAGAAACCGATGACTTCTCAAGGCAGAGCTCAGCTCTGTCCTCCCACTCTGCCTGGTCCGCCTCTGACCAAAACATGGTCTGACAGAGCTGATTCAAAAAGGCCTGAAAGCAGATCAGAGACGTGCTTACTGGGCAGTTTGGTGAGCATAATATACGCATGTAGCCAAAGATGAAGTCTGCATTGCGGATGGGTGACTCAGGTGACCTCCTGTGGCACAGTCCACCACACTACATACATGCTATTTGACAGGTGAAGATGACACCAAGATGGCATGTCCATGCTGGGCACCACAGCTTGGCCAGAGGGGCAATTTGGCCAGCAGTCTGGTTGGTGCAGGCCCAAGGAGCACAGCCATGCCCCTGCCTCTCCTGTGCCGCACTCGTGACAGAGACCACCTGCCCTCCGAGCGTGCGGTGCGGACTCTGGCCCTTAAGAGAAGAGGCCCACCAACCCAAGTTTTAGAGGCCAGCTGGGGAACTGCGCTCTCATGGAGGTGCAACCCTGTAAACAGAAAAGGCAAAGCTTTGCTTCCTGAGTAGGCGTCAATGCCCGGGCTCCAGGGTGTGGAAGTGACAGTCCTCTGCTGCTGAAAGGAGCCACATGGGTTGCTGCTCACAGCTCCTTGGCCCGACGGGCAGCAGACAGAGTGGCTCCCCAGCATCCCTGGGCTGGGCACAGCCTATGCTTGGAGGGCAGTGCTTTCCCTTTGGGGCCATTCAGTCTCTATCCACCTCGAGGCAAAGCTGGAGCTCAGGGGCCAGCGTCCCCAGGGTCTGTGGGCATGACTACATGGTCGCAGCTGCAACAGCGCAGCCCGATCCTCTCGGCTACACGGTCATATTTTCATAAAGCAAGGCAGTCCACAGCAGGCAGCTGGGGCCTCCAGCCACTCACCACGGCCTCCCATGGTGCTTCTGTCCAAGCTCACCCCGGCCCTCCCTCTCTCTGAAACAGGACCCTGCCGGCCTCCCTGGCTTATGGGGAATCACACTCTCAAAACCACAAGTGGCAACCCCCAGGCTGAAGCCCCCTTCAATCCTCAACACCAGCATGTTCCCATTCACACTGCTACTGAAAGAGGCACACACAGTGAGGGATGTGTGGTGAGAGACCACCCCTGCCCCCCACCAACTCCAGCCCCTCTGGAGTCATTTGGGACCATGCCATGTAGCCTTACCTGGCCCCATTCTCCACTTACTTGTCCAGCCCATAAACCAAACCACATTTTTCACTAGGTACAGCTGACCACACCCACCAGCTCAAGCCACCCTCTAGCTGCCACCTCTTGTCTCTCCAAGGCAGCCTGCCACTGAGGGCCACTGGCACCTGGACAGAGGGGAACACCGCCACAAAAGACACCATGGCAGGAGCTTGCACAGTGGGTCACCCCAGCCCCTGCCCCTTGCATGTCACTGGTGCGGGGATTCACAATGCAGGAACCACCTCTGCTTATTTCCCAGCACCATGAACACCACCAGCCTTCTCTACACGTGAGCAGCCTAGTGCCGAGAGACACGGCAAGTGCTTGTGGGAAGCATATATGGAGGCAGTGGCCTGTGGTCCACATCTGCAGAAGGGAGAAGGTGCTCTGGGGCAGCACGGTGCCTCCCAAGGCCTCGGGGGCAGGACAGAGAGGCCCATCCATATGCGAGAGACAGAAGGACGTCTGAAGACCCCAGGAAAAGAGGATGGCCTCGCCGTGGCACTGTGGTCTCAGAGAGGTGACATCAAGGGGCTCTGCATTCACGAGACATAGGTACACGTGTCAACTCTGGTGATGGAGGGTCTGCAGGTGGGCCCATGCACTGCCGAACGCCAGCTCTGATGACACTGCTGGAGGTGCGGCTTTCAGAGGATAGACCTAAACAGAGCAGCTCTGAGGGCCCGTCCAGGCGCAAGGTCCCTCACAAGTTGGTCCTCACTAGCCGATCTGCTCCCTGTTCCCACATTACGTGCCAGCCACGGCCTAGCGAAGAGGACAAGGCCACTTATAGCATGCTTCCAACACGCTACTCAGGGTCATCATGAAGCCTGCCATGGCCAGCCCCCATGGGAGGAACAAGGGAGTCTGGCCAAGCCCACGAGTGTGCACATACACACCCACACACACACACTTTAGTCTGCACAGCCAAGGCACACTCCTCTGCCTGGAGCCTCCCTGATGGCTGGCTGGCGCAACCTCATATCTCCACATGGGCAGCTCATTAGCAGAGCCATTGATCTTCTTGCTTTTGAAGCAAGAGGTTCTGAACTCAACATAGAGGGTGAAGGCCTGGGACTACACTGTGGATTGGGGCAGTCTTAGAACAGTCACCAGGAGGGCCCAGAGCCTAGCGGCTCCAAGGACAGCCACCAGCTGGTAGCAGAGCACCAACAGCAGGCCGGACAACAGCCCTCCAGGAAGAAGTCTCTGGAAAGAGGAAGCTATGGAGAAAGGTCATCAGAGAGGCACTTGCCGAACGCAGGAGGCCCGTCCACTGCCTGCCCCGACCCCGGGCTTGGGTCACTCACAGCCAGGTCCACCCACCTGCTCTCTGCTCCCACCCACACACAGGGCCAGCCTGGCACAGGCAACTGCATAGTGAGCAGACAGACATGCAGACACCTCATATATGCAGATGAAAGACAAGCCAAGTCTGGGGAACACAACTGCCAAAAGGGACCATGGTGGAGGATGAGGCTGGAGGGGCAGCCCCAGGGGCACCTCAAATATGCCATCTTCAGTGCCAATGCGTCAAGGAATGGCTTCTACCAGCTCACCTTTCAATTAAACAAACAAGAACTAGAGAAGAGAGAGACAAACATTTAATCGTCATTGATTGAGTCCCTATCAACAGGATGAGAAGTTAGGGAAGACATGACCTCATCCCAGTCCCAGCTTGCACCTGAGGTCACAGTTCCTGGCCCAAATGCTGCAGTCTCCTCTTTTGGCCTTACAGGGACAAAAGCAGTCCCCAGGAGACATCCCAGCAGCGCTGGCCTCTGCCACTGCAGAAGGACCTGGCAAGGGAGAGGTGCACAGCAGCCTGGCAGGTCACAGCCATCCAGCCACTCAGGCTCTCCCCACATTTTATGGAGACATCTAAGTCACATCCAGCACTCTGCTGTCACTTAAAAACCCCACCCTGCCCTTGGTTTCCCACCAGGAATCGATGGTAAGACCCTATTGCTGAAGACTCCACATACTTGGGCTGCAAGGCCACTGAGAAATCCTGCTGGAGCTGAGTTGATAACCTCCTCCTTGTAGATCAGCTGCAGAAAGCTGGAAGAAGCCATTCTGCATGCAATTCAATGGGAGAGAGAGAAATCACCAGTGAAGATACTCAGCAGTGGACACTACAAGCCTTATATTTGGCCAGCCAGGCCAAATGAGCCAACGGGTGCAATAGTGGCACGTCTGTCATGGTGGAAACCAACTGCCCTCTAATTGGACTGGAGGCCTGCTCCATGGGAGGGAATACATCCCTGATACTGAAAACTTAAAACAGGGGTAGTCATGAGCCCTAGGGGTGTAACGTCTGCTGCTGTCTGGCTAAATGTATATACTATGCTCATCAAACTGCCCAGTAAGTACTTCCCTTAATGTTCATACACTTGTATTAATGCTACTCTCACTTTTGGTTAGAGAATCTTCTCTTTTCAGATGGCAGTGACCTTGGGATGACTCAGAAGGCATCATGGTGCTGGGAAGAAGTGACAGGAGTGCTCAGAACTGCAATATCTCTATCACACCTTCCAAGGCTAAGGGTCTATTGCAGAAGAGGTGGTGGAAAGAATGTAAGAGCCAAAGGAAGGGTAGGACTCCTTACAATGTGCTCCTCCAGACACAAAACGGCCTGGATATCTATGACCTCACAGTGCCTGACACTACCTACACAAGACCACCATAATAGGAGGAAAAGATCATGACATCAAAATAAGAGAGCTGACTGACAGGGGGAGGGCATATGATGGAGAATGAAATTTCAAAGGGGAAAGTGGGGGAGGAAGGGCATTACCACTGGATATTGTTTATAATCATGGAAGTTGTTAATAAAAAAAAAATTTTTTTAAAAACCCGCCCTGGGTCCTAGAGTCTCAACCCAGAGAAATGAGGCAGCCTGCCCGGAAATGGAAGCAGAAGCCCACAGCTCAGTGACAAGCAAGGCCCTAGGAAACAGGCACCACTGGTCTGAGGGCGGAAGGTCCTGCTGCAGGACAGCCGAGGCAGTGCGTGCGGCTCACCCACACAGGGACACTAGCGCAAAGCGGAACCCAGCTATCAGAGTCCAGAGCCAGGGCTCCGCCCACCCCTAAGACCCTGGGGATGGGCAGCTCCTGTCTGCAGTATCTCAGGGCACACAGCCCAGAGCATGTGGCAAGTCACCCTACAAGCTTGGGCAACGGTCTGCACACCATACCTGTGGTTATGGGGCAAACACATAAAAACATGGCAGGTATAGCCAAGCGTGGTGACGCACGCCTTTAATCCCAGCACTAGGGAGGCAGAGGTAATAGGAGGATCGCTTGAGTTCAAGGCCACCCTGAGACTACAGAGTGAATTCCAGGTCAGCCCGGGCTAGAGTGAGACGCTATCTAGAAAAAGAAAAAAAAAAAAAAAACATGGCAGGTACGACGCCTATCTCCTCCTGTGGAAACTGGCACATGGGGCATGGTAAGAGCCCCAGCCAGCCCAGGGTCACAGTGAAATCTGACCTATACAGATTCACAAAGGCCAGATGGCCACTGCAAGAGTAGGCTGGCAGCACAGGGCACTAGTCAGCTCCAGGCTGTCCTTGCCAAGGCTTCCCAGCGTCTCAGATTGTGTGAGGTGGTCACACTGGCCACTAGAGGCATAGGCTTGGTGGCCCTTAACATTGTGGGCCAGGCAGTGGACAGCACCCTGGGCCTCCAAGGAGGACACATGTGGGGGAGACTTCTCACTCCCAGGGCAAGCAGAACCCTAGGTGAGCAGAGAGACACCTTCATGCAGTGCCTGCTGGGGATGTGGTGTGAGTAAGCTGGTCTTGAGGCAATTAAGCCCACTTCAGAGTAGGTTTGGCAGGCGACGCCAAATCAATGGCTCCCCTGTGCGTGCCTGCAGGTGAGGAATCGATGAGACGAGCGCCTCCCCACCTGCTCCCGCTGGGTGGAGAATCAGAGCTGTTTGCCATCCAGGCCCAGAAATAAATAAATAAAGCCGTCAATTAGCTAGCACCCTCTGCTTCTCTGGCAAGAGCTTTTTACTACTTCCACAAAGCTGGTGCCCCTACAAGGCCATCCATTAGGCACATGGACAGCTCAGGGCTCAGGAGGAAGAGAAGGTGGGGTGAGGGCTGAGACCCCGGGTGGGGACGGCAGCCTGTCAGGGAAGCCTGGGTTTCTTCTGCAGGAGCCAAGGGGAAGAAAAGCCCCAAGCAGCTGGAACTCAGGCACACGTCCACTTACCCCAATAGTCCAGTGGCCAGACCATCCTGGGGCGAGGCATTCGGTCCCAGGAGCCGCCCTCGGCTCCACGTCCTGCTCCTGTTCAAGCGTTGGCTCAGCACAAAGCCCGTGCCCAGGCAGGGATGGCCATCGCCCCACCCCGCTCCTCTTACTCGAGACACACGATACAGACGGAGCCCTCAACTGGCACCGAGGGCTGCTAGGCAGGGGCAGAAGTGCATGAGCGCGAGGCCGTGTCAGGGTCCTGCTCACCAGCCCACGCCCAACAGAAGGGAGAGACCGGCCAGTGCACGCAAGGTCACCCACAGGACACCATGTGAGGACCCTGTCAGGCTCAATATGATGTAAACTTGCAGACACTGTGTATGGGGTGCCTCCCATGCTTTCAAGCCCTGGAGGGGGGGGTTTCAAAGCCCCTCCTATATGAGCTAAATGTACCAACACAGGGAGGACCAACAGGAGGTGGACCTGGGGTCCGGATTCAAGAAAAGACACGAGGAACAGCAGATGACCGCAGGGCTGCCAGCACCCATCTTCAAGGAAGAGGATGGAGCCTGAGCAGACCTGGGACAGCCTGTGGGAGGTCTGTGACCTAGAGAGGCGAGAGGAAGGAGCTCCCCTGGAGAGCATCCAGAAGGAACTGAGTGCAGGGGACCTGTTCTACTGGGAAAGAGGCTCAATGGCTCACACCTCCTCAGCCATGTCCAACACAGCCCAGAGCCACCAGAAGTGGAAGTTGTATCAGCTGGGGTGGCACCATCACCCAGTTGCACCGACCCCATGTCACTCACTTGGGAAACCTACATTGATTCCCTACAGACAGGAAACACATCAGAGGGAGGGAGGCGACTCTGAACTCAGGAGCTGGTATTGTGACAGGGACACTACCCAGACAGCACCCCTGGGGAGGAATGACGGTGGCCTGCCTACTTCGGGAAAGAGAAGCAGAGAGAGGATACGGGCCCAGCAGCACCTGCCCCACATATGATCGGAGCCAACGGGCTGCCATTAGGAGGTGTCAACAAGAATAGAAGGAAGACTCTGGGGTGCTTCCTGTGAGCCAGGCACCCATGGCAAATAGGCACATCACATGAAGATCATGGTCACCTGAGGACTTGCTTGTGACATCAAGAAGCTTGTCACACAAATACACTCAGGGCGGGCAGGCCAGGGGGGAACAGGATGAGCAGACAGTGGGCTGTGGGTGAAACTTAGAAAAGGCCACCAGAGGCTGGGGAGACAGCTCGGTGTCAAGTGCTCCCCTCCCAAGCATGAGCTTCAGCCCCAGAACCTACAGGAAAGAAAAGTCAGGTCTAGTGACCACCGCCTACAGTTCTGGAGGGCCTGCAGGCAGAGACAAGAGCGCACTGTGGCTGGCCGGCCAACCAAATCTATCCTAACTGGTGAGCTCCAAGCCAGCTGAGAGACCCTGTCTCAAAGAAGGAACGTGGCACCTGAGGAATGACACCCAAGGCATGTACAAACACACACATGTAAACACATATACATACACTCACACATTTTAAAAATAAAGATGCTCTTTGAAAAAGGGAGGGAGAGAGAGAAGGGAGGATGGGACACCAGGGCAATATGATCCAAATAGTGAACCAGCGGGAGCCTGGAGTGAGGGTAGACATCAGCATGGTGCAGAGACCAGGGGGAGGGAGGAGGCACCCCAGGCTGGGGCTCTGCCCTGCTGCTGAGAGCCATGCCAATGCTACCCTGTGAAGGCCTTCTGTCTGCCCACCAGCACCATGTGGCGCTTGGTGACATTTCAGACAACCAGGCCATCATGCCCTCCCCCTCTGCCTGTGAAGCAAGGTTGGGGACAAGGTTTCTGATATGAAATGCCCCTGAATATTTGAGGCCATGTCTGTCCAGGTGCATCTGGGGACCCACTTGGCTCACTTCACCACCCCCCTAACACGCACTGACTATAGAGCAGAGCTCAAGATGGCCAATGTTCCCAGCAGGGGAGCAAAGACGACCACTGGCCAGCTCCCTGACAGAAGGGGACACAGGAGACCAGAAGCTGAGCGGTGCAAGTCCTCCGTCTTGACACTGGACAGAAGCCACCCTCCGTCTTCAGTAATGGCCTCCCGAATCTCTTCAAACAAACTAGAGAGACAGTGTAGGGAACCGTCCTGACATTTGCCCAGCTTCAGAGTCTCAAGACAAGCGGCCCAGAGCCTGCTCAAAGTGCTACTTAAAAGCAAGCTGGCTCACAGCTTCCAAGCGCAGCCAATTAGTGTGTGGCCCGCCACTGCTTGGCAGCCTGACATTTAAGCTCTGGGATGGGAAGAGCCACAGGGCTGGAGGCTTGAGCCAGGGCCCACGTCTCCATGCTGCCGTCCACGCACGCAGAGAGCTGCGTGGGTGCTAAGAACATAGACCATAAGGCTGGCCCAAGCTCGGGCCACACCCCCTTCTGATGAGGATGTGGTCTGTGGGTACCTAGGAGTGGGCATGGCACCGCACAGCTACAAAGACCCAAGATGACAGCAGGACAGTGCGCTGAAAACCAACCAGGGCCACACACAGGGGTTGAGGCAGAGACCAATAAGCAAAACCTACGGAACACCACCCAGCAACCCCCCCCACACTAAACAGGAAGGAGCCACGAAACAGTACCTTCAAATTTGATCGTCAAAGATGTAGGTGCTCAGACACCCACCAAGAGGGACACAGATGTGTGTTCTTTCTCAGTGGGTGTGATCCAGTGGGGTGGAAACTCCCACCCGCTGAGCACAATCCCCAAGACCCTAGGGCCCACTCTCCGCCAGGGTGTGGGGGTGGGGAGAAGCGGGACTAGCAGTGCACCTAACCCCACAGGCTGGGCCACAGGCTCACGGAACAGCCCGCAGCCTCCTTAGAGACATGAACCTGTGATGGGGACCTCCAGAGCAGGACGCCCACCTGGCCAAGTACTGTGATCTGAATGTCCCGGGTACGGGACGCTCAGGGGACCTGGGAACACATCGGAACACAGGGAGAGCAGCGAGGCATTCAAGCACTACTGCTGCTCTCGTGGTTACGGTTCTCAAACACGCTGGTTTGGACGTGAAGGTCCCCACAGGCGCGTGTGTTTGAACACGTCATCCCAGCCGCTCGTGCTGTTTTGAGAGGTTGAAGTGTGGGAGGTGAGGCCTGAGCAGAGGACATGAGTGACTAAGGAGCAGCTTAGAGGTCGTAACCTGGAACAGGGTCCATTCTGAACTCTGTGCTTCCTGCTCTGCCCAGATGTGACCAAGTCTCAGCTACAAGCTACGGCCACCAAGAACTCGGCCACACCCTCCTGCCATGAGCAAAAGAAATCTTCCTGAAGTTGCACCTGTCAGGTATTTGGTCAGAGCAACGGGAACACTGACTAACACGTAGGTTTAAAGGCTTCCGCAATGTATGTGATTCTATAGTCACTCCAGCAGTTTCCAGAGACTATCATCAACCCATATGGAGCCATGCGCCTGGGCAAGGCGGGTGTCCACCAACCAACTGTGGCCATCAGAAAGCATGGGCCTCCAGCGAGTCTCAGTTCACACCACCAGGCAGAGCAGCGGCGCTGGGGCTACACCGCACTGGCCTTTCAAACAGAGATGAGTTCTACCTGGGCGCCTCTGCACAGGCAGTCAATGAGCACAGTGACCTTGAAAGGTGAGTTAAAAAGGCAGGCCTCGCCAAAAGAATTGTTCCCAGGTCACACACAGGGCAGCGCCTGCTAACCAGGCTTCCATCATCCCGTGCAGGGACAACACAACACAAAGCAGCCGTGGGCCTGCAGCTGGCCACGATTCCAGCAGACCTGCTTGGTGCTGATGAGCAGACCTGGACCTCCCGTGGGTGCATCTGGGTGGAAGTGGATGGAGCACTGCTCTAGGAGGTCAAAGTGAGTCAGCGTCTGAAGGAGGAGGACTTGAGGCCCCTGGTGTTCCCTGGGCTCAGTGGCCGGCCAACCTAGCCTGCTTAGACAGCCTACAGGCCAGCTAGTGACCCTGCCTCCAAGGAAGTCACTGATGTTCCTGATGACAACACTCAAGGTTGTCCTCTGGCCTCCAGACGTGCACATACATGCAGACATGAACACGCATACACACACATGCACACACACACACACACACGCATTTTAAACAGGTCTCTGGGGAGCATGGTGAGCCCACATGTATGCACTGAAGGACAGTCAGCCTGGGAACTGGACTGAGCAAGTACTCACAGGGGCCACGTGACATTAGGCAATACTCCAACTCACACCCAAGAGGACAGGGCAGCACCACCCCTCTTCACAATGATTACCAGGGGTCACATGTCATTAGACAATACTCCAATTCACACCTGAGAGGACAGGAAGCATCCCCCCCTTCACAATGACTAGGACAAACAAGTATGAGATGCCAACACACAGTGGGCACTCAGCACACAAAGGGCCTTGAAAATCACACACACCCCCCCCATTACAAGAGCACCCAGATTCCCAGAAACTTATGAGTCTGGTTTGGTCCTTTCACTGGCTGCTGGCGCCTCCTCCCCAGATCCTTTCCCTAGTCAGCGGGGCTTCCGTGAGCCCACCCAGTGACTACTCCATCCCCTGCCTCTTCTCTATGGCTCTCAGCGTCCCCACTAATTCTTTCACTTTTCTGCCACTGAACAGCATTTGTCACCACCCACTCAGCACTTATCACAGCAGACGGCTCAGCTCAAAGTCTGCCAGCCTGTCCACAGGGCAAAGCACTGGTCACTTGTGGCACACCTTGGGAGGCAGTGCCATTATGGAAGAGCAGGCAGCTGGGTTCTTAACAGGACTCAGCCACAAAGGTGTCACCAAAAGCACAGGACACAGGGGCTGTCTGAGCAAACGGCCCTCAGGAGAGCCCTAGACAGCTCCTCCTGTGAACTGGGTGCCTTGGAGGGCCGGGTAACATCTAGCCAAGAGGTCCTTGACACAAAGGTGGTGTCTGACACAGAGCCAGAGCCCAGTGAAATGCAACCAGTTGTCAAGTATGATGAGGCATGCCAGGAACTCACCACCCAGGAGGCTGAGGCAGGAGGGTCCTAAGTACAAAGCCAGCCTGGACCACACAGCAAAACTCTACCTCCATAAAGAAAAAACACACCATGAAGCCGGGCGTGGTGACGCACGGAGGCAGAGGTTGGAGGATCGCCATGAGGTCAAGACCACCCTGAGACTACAGAGTGAATTCCAGGTCAGCCTGGGTTAGAGTAAGACCCTACCTTGAAAAACCAAAAGAAAAGAAAAAGGCCAGGAAGGAGCAAAGGCCAGGAAAAAAAAGAAAAGAAAAAGGCCAGGACAGGAAGGACATGGCCTGGGGCTGGGGAGGGAAAGGGGGGCACCAAATGTCAGGCAAAGCACAGGGTCCAGGAGTGTCAAACTTCCTCAATGGAAACTAATTTGTGAAGGAATTTTAAACTAATAGAAATCATGACTCTTTAGTGAGTCACAAAGCATCCCTCTCAGGGAGACTTTTCTGGGTTAGTGCCCTTCCTGGGGCAGTGAGAGGGTGGGTAGCCATAGAAACAGGACATGACCCGCACCCTGCATTCAAGTCTGCACCACTCCGAAGATGGGATGGGTTCCACGGGGCACCCAGACTCGTGGTTTGTACCCTGACAGTTTTCACTCCTGGGAGCTGCACAGAGAGCAGACTGCGGTGTGGGGCTGAGGAGAGGCTCAAGAGGCTGAAGTGAGTTCTCCATGTGGTGAACAGGACTGGGTGAAAGGAGACCTGTCTCCCACAACCCTGGCCACTTGGCTCTGTGCAACTCCACTGTTCCCAAAGCACCTGCACATCTAACAAGCCCTCCTATGCTGGAAGCTTCAGACAGGACAAGCAGGACATGGGATCCCTGTGGGGACATCACAGCCAACCAAGCGCTCACAGTAGACACTCCAGAATGTTCCATGGGTGACCAGGCCCAAACGCTTAATAGTGGGCGGTGGAGGTTCCAAGGCCTGGCGAAGAGCAACCCTCTCGCTTCTCTAGCTTTTTATGAGAATCGATATTAAAAATGGTTTAAACACAATAAAATCTGTTCCATTTATGACAAGAAAATATGGAACAGTCATAAAATTAGCAGAGCGTAGAAATGAGAGGACACTAAGCATCCTTGGCTCTCAGCAGAAGACGACAAGGAGACTGCTAAATGGAAGAGATTTAAGCCAACTCCAAATGCAGAGCACCGCTTCTTCCCTGTGCACTCATCCTGCGGGACAGCCTGCCCAGGCACTTCCAGCAACCACAAGGTCCCCGGCTCGTTCTCCTCAAAGGAGATCTGTGCCTTCCTGCCTGTGCTGCCAGGCCTCAGACTAGAGTATGGGAGACTGCAGTCCCTTCAAGCAACAGCCCCAAGCCCACAGCTCCCAGGACACTAACTCTCTGTACCCCCGACAGCCCCTGACCCACACCTCCCAGCTTGGCTACCCAGTGTACCCACAGGTGAGGTCAGGGGATCAGCAAACACAGCTCCCCATCTCAGTCTCTCCAGAGCACAAAAGGCAGTGCTGCCCCGCTACAGGACAAGACTGAGGAGAGCCGACCCATGCTGAGGGCCACCGTGCCAAAGCAACGCAGGACACGCTGGAGAAGGGCTGGCCTGACACTGAAGCGTGGCTTCCTGGCTCTGCACATTCCTACTGCCAGGCAAGTCACAGAGACTCTGAGAAAGGCTGGTCCCAGTCCCAGGGGATCTGGTCTCAGGGACCTAACCTCTGGGATAGCTCTTTACTCACAATGACAGTTTACGGCAGAGTAAGCTTTCTGTGACATATTCGCTGTCTGGGCCTGCAATGAGGACATGTTCATCCCTTCTCCATCCCAACACAAGAACCACACTGATCTTTCTTTTTCTTTGCCTTTCGCTTCTTTCTTATTTTTTGTTTGTTTGAGGCAGAGTCTCACTCTAACCCAGGTTGATGTGGAACCCACTCTGCAGTCCCAGGCTGGCCTTGAACTGACGGCAGTCCTCCTTCCTCAGCCTCCGGAGTGAACCACTGACCTTTCCATGGCTCCAGCCGTCTGCCTTTTCCAAGCTTCCGGCAGCAGAGGTCTTGGCCTTTCCCCACTGCCTCTTCCACTCACTGCCTACATAAGGCTGGCCATGTGTGCTCGTGGTGGAGAGCCCGTTTCATTAGAGCACAGAATGAATGCTATTCCACTCTCCAGGGTTCCATAGTACACATGCCTGATCTTCCCTTGACTACGTCTTCCCTGTCTCCAGGTATTGGCAATTAAGAACAGACCTGCTGGGGCCGGGGCAATGGCTCAGTAGGTAAAGTGCCTGCTCCACGAGCATGAAGACCTGACCCTGGAGCCCCAGAATCTACATAAAAGCAAGATGTAGCAACGCAGGTCTGTACCTCCAGTGCTTCAGGAAGCAGACACAGGAGGATCTGTGGGGCGTGCTGACCAGCTTGTCAGGCACGCGCAGTGAGCCCTAGGTTCAGAGACACCGTGTCTCAGAAACACCTTTAGTGTAGACTGACGGAGGGTGGTGTTTAGCAGCCACCTCTGACCTCCACATGCACACGTGTGTCCGGACACATAGAATATGCATACATACATATGCACACGCGCACACATACATGCATGGAGCTGCTATAAATGCTGGTGCGTACACTGCCATGGACGTAAGCTTTCCACCATCCAGGTATATTCCACAGGGTGCAATGCTGAGCCATATGGTGAAATTATGCTTAGTGTTTTAAGAACTGCCAAGCTCTCTTCCAAAATAGTTGTACCGTCTTGCATCACCAGCAAAGAATGAGAGTTCCTGTTTATTCCTCTGCGGGCATTTGGTCGGGTCAGTGTTGGGGATTTTAGACAGCTGAATGAGTGGATCAGGGAAGCGCGTTTTAATTTACACTTCCCAGATGCTGGATGATGTCGAGCGTCCTTGCAAATGCTTATTTACCATCGGCTTCTTTTCTTAGGCAAGGTGTCTGTTCAGAGCTCTTACCCATGTTGGAAATCTCATTACTGTTGAGTTTTAAGGACTCTTTGTATGTTTTGTATTTTGGTAACAATCCTTTATTCAAAATGCCGTTTGCAAATATTTTCTCCCAGTTTATGGGTGCTGAGTCTTTTCTTATTTAGGACTGGGAATTGCACCCTGAGCTTCCAACCACTTAGCCATATCTCTTGCCCCTCAGAGTAGATTCTAGGCAGGAGCTACCACTGAGCCACACCCTCAGCCCCTCACTGGGGGATTGCAGATAGGAGCTCTACCACTGAGCCACGACCCCAGCCACTCACTGGGGGATTCTAGGCAGAAGCTCTACCACTGAGCCACGCCCCAGCCCCTCACTGGGGGATTCTAGGCAGGTGCTCTACCACTGAGCCATGCCCCCAGCCCCTCACTGGGGGAGTCTAGGCAGGAGCTCTACCACTGAGCCACACCCCAGCCCCTCACTGGGGGATTCTAGGCAGGAGCTCTACCACTGAGCCACACCCCAGCCCCTCACTGGGGGATTCTAGGCAGGAGCTCTACCACTGAGCCACACCCCAGCCCCTCACTGGGCGATTCCAGACAGGAGCTCTACCACTGAGCCACATCTCAGCCCCTCACTGGGGGATTCCAGGCAGGAGCTCTACCACTGAGCCACACACCAGCCCCTCACTGGGGGGATTCTAGGCAGGAGCTCTACCACTGAGCCATGCCCCCACCCCCTCACTGGGGGATTCTAGGCAGGTGCTCTACCACTGAGCCACACCACCAGCCCCTCACTGGGGGATTCCAGGCAGAAGCTCTACCACTGAGCCACGCCCCAGCCCCTCACTGGGGGATTCCAAGCAGGAGCTCTACCATTGAGCCACACCCCAGCCCCTCACTGGGGGATTCTAGGCAGGTGCTCTACTACTAAGCCATGCCCCCAGCCCTCTTTTGTACTTTTTCTATTGAGATAGGGTCTCATAAATTGCCTGGGCTGGACTTGAACTCACTCTGTATAAAGGCAAGCCTTGAATTTGCCTAGGTTTTCCCAGTAACTGGGGTGCCAGGCCTGCAGATCAGACCGAGGTGTGGTTTCTCTTTGTAGTTTCTTGGCAGTGTCCTCTGTGGAGCTGAACAGAGGTTTTCAATTCCAATGACACCCAGCTCAACAATCATTTCTTTGAGGAATGCTACCTTTAGTAGTATAGATTAAAAGTCCACCCCAAACTACAGGTGAGCTGAATTTCCCTCCTGTTTCCTCTGGAGTTTTAAATTTTTTGTTTTACATTTAGGCCCACAATCCCCTCTCCCCATTTTCCACTGAGCCGCCAGGGTCAGCAGGCTGTGCTCAGGAAGTCTGGAGCCCATTTGCCTGGTTTGAGAGACCCGCTTTCAGCAGCTCACACTGCCTCTGGCTCCACACTCAGCCTGTCCCTACCCCTGCCTGTCGTTCTTCCCCAGGATGCACCAGTCATTCTGGGTCTCTTGGGTTTCCATCTAAGCAGTAGAATCTGTGTGAATATCCACAAAGCACCTTCCAGGGCTGTGCGTGAGGCCACACTGTGTCCAGGTCAAGGTGCAAGTCTGGCATCTCTGTGACACTGACCCTTGTTACCCACCAAGGGCTGTCTCTCCACGTTTGCAGTCTTTGTTTCTTTCATCAGTCTCGGATAATGTTCCCCACGGGGACTTGGCCGTATTCGGCTGGTTGGTTGGTTGGTTGGGTTGGTTAGTTGGTTAACTGGATGGTCAGCTGGTTGGTGGGCTGGGTGAATTGGTGGCTGGTTGGTTTGTTGGTTGGTCTTTGGCACTCATGTACATGGTACTGTGTTTCTGATTTTAAAGGCTGCTGTCCACTGTTGGCCACTGACTTTCTGGGTGGCAGCCTAGATCACCACGCTCAATCTGAAGGCTTCACTCAGGACTCTACAGGCTTTCTGGTTGTTGATTCTCTGACTTCTCCACAGTCATGCTGTCTGCAGACAGTTTTGGGGGAGCCTTTGGGAGGAGGGGTTTCAAGGTAGGGTCTCACTCTAGCCCAGGCTGACCTGGAGTTCACTATGAAGTCTCAGGGTGGCCTTGAACTCACAGCGATCCTCCTGCCTCTGCCTCCTGAGTGCTGGGATTAAAGGCATGCACCACCATGCCCAGCACAAAGGTATTTTTCTTCCCAACCCACAAGGCTTTTGCGTCCTTTCCCATCTTACCCCATCAGTGGGAACTTCAGCATAATGCGGAGGAAGAGTGGTGACGGGCACCCTGGCCTTGTTCACGGTCTGAGGAAGACACTAGCTTCTGAAGTGGTTCTCAGGTGAAGTCGTCAGGCCCCAGTAACAAGCCCTGAGTCACAACACACATGGCTGAACTTGCAACCCAAGACATGGAACTCTCCTGGCCCAAGCTGCTAGCATCTAGTCATCCACGCCCACGTGGCCACAGCGAGAACTGTTGAGACCATAGCAACCACAATCACGAGAAGTTTCTTTGTGCCAGGTCACTCAGCTGAGGAGCAGGTCCAGAGCATGCCCAGGGCCACACACTGCCCTCCTGCCCCGGGCCACTGCTCCCTGACCACTCACTTGCTTATGTGCACGCTCACTGCCCGATGCCATGTAGGCTTCTTGGGGAATGGCAGGGTCAGGGTTAGGGTTAGGGTTCACAGCTTAAGTTTTTTTGGAAGTATTAAAACTTACGCTGGGTGTGGTGGCACACGCCTTTAATCCCAGTACCCAGGAGGTAGAGGTAGGAGGATCACCATGAGTTTGAGGCCACCTTGAGACTACATAGTGAATTCAAGGTCAGCCTGGGATAGAGTGAGGCCCTACCTCAAAACCTGAAGAAAAGAAAAAAGAAGTTGCCATGGTGGGAGCTGAAGGTGTGGCTTAGTGGGCACAGTACCTGCCTGGCATGCACAAAGTCCTGGGCTTCATCCCCAGCAGTAGATAAATCAGGTATGGTAACATATAGCCATAATCCAAGAATTCAGAAAGTACAGGCAAGAGATCAGGAGTTCAAGGTCAGTCTTGCCTATATAATGAATTTGAGGTTGACCTAGGTTCCACCTAAGACCCTATCTAAACAAAAAAGTAAGGAACGGAGGGAAGGAGGGAGGGAGGGAAGAGGAAGAGAGGAGGAGAAAGGAAGGAGAGGGAAAAGGAGGGGAGGAAAGGAAGAAAAACAAAACAACATTCCATAAGGGCTGGGGCTGGGGGTCAATGCTAGAACACCTGTGTAGAATGCACAAGGTCCTGAGCTGAATTTCCAGTATTGAAAAACAAAGTCAGGGCTGGAGAGATGGCTTAGTGGTTAAGGCACATGCCTGTGAAGCCTAAGAACCCAGGTTTGATTCTCCAGGTCCCACGTAAGCCAGATGCATATGGTGGTGCATGTGTCTG
Source organism: Dipus sagitta (assembly GCA_036346955.1). Lineage (NCBI taxonomy): Eukaryota > Metazoa > Chordata > Mammalia > Rodentia > Dipodidae > Dipus > Dipus sagitta. Next base: position 17,148,474 of record CM070771.1, on the reverse strand, counting down.
GAGTTCATCTGCAGTGGCTAGAGGCCCTGGCATGTCCATTCTCTCTCTCTCTCTCTCTCTCTCTCTCTCTCTCTCTCCCTATCTCTAAAAATAAACAAAAGGCCGGGCGTGGTGGTGCAGGCCTTTAATACCAGCACTCCAGAGGCAGAGGTTGGGGGATCACTATGAGTTCGAGGCCACCCTGAGACTCCATAGTGAATTCCAGGTCAGCCTGAGCTAAAGTGAGACCCTACCTTGAAATAAGTAAATAAATAAAAACAAAAGATATGCATTAACAACAACAACAAAAAAAAAAAACTGTGAAAAAACAGGGTATGGGTTTCAGTTTATGGAACAAGTTCTCCTGGTGGGAAGCACTCCTCCACCAGGCCCACCCCACACAGCCGACAAGCCCATCGTGTACAGCCTCTGTCCATCCCAACCCCGGCTGGCCCTTCCTGCAGACTGGAACCTCCTCCACAGCCCATACCACCTGCAGGGCCCAGGCAGCCTTGGAAGCAGGAAGAAACCCTGACCTTGACAGAAGGCAGGCAGGCAGAGCACAGCTTGGGCACTAACGGGCTGAAGAAGAGTGATGGGACTTGACCATAGCACAGAAGAAGGCCCCGGTGCCCATTACTGCTGCAGCCCCCACCAGCCACTGGCTGCACCCAACCTGGATGGACATATGCCGAGACTGGAGCTGAAACTCTGTCACAGCTGGGGAAACTAGGGCCCAGTGAGGAAAGTAAGTGGCAGAGCTGGCATGGGATCCAGGACAGAACGACAGCCCTGGCCCTCTGGTGACAGCATCTGCCATTGCCAGGCACCGACAGGGACCTCTACGACCTTCCATCTCCAGCAGTCTTGCCCCACTAGCCTCAGCCTGACTTTCGAGAGGAAACGATGGCAGCAGGTCCAGGAAACAGCCGGTGTCCTGGGCTCAGCAGTCAGAACTGCAGGCTTCACTGCCTCCCCACAGGCCCAGCCTCGCCTCCAGAAGCCAAAACTTCAGGAGGGAACACAGAGGCGCCATGGCAGGGAAGACAGTGTGTCAGCCTCACCGTCGAAGTGCGGTCAGGGTGAGGACCAGGGGGCCAGACCACCACGAACAGAACCTCAGAAAGAGAAGCTCCAGGCTAGCGAGAGAGCTCAGCAACGACTGGAGTTTGAATCCCAGAGCGCACCCGTGAGGAATGCAGACACACCAGAGCAGGCCTGCGATCCCGGCCCTCTGGTGAGAGGACAGACAGACACCTGGGAGCCCATACGCCAGCCAGCCTGACGTGTTCATTGGTGAAACAAGGTGGAAGGGGAGGACCAATACCTGGTTGTCCTCTGACCTCCACACATATGACATGTGTACATATATATGCACAAAGATTTAAAAAAAAAAAAAAAGGTGGCGGAAAGGATGTAAGAGCCAAAGGAAGGGTACGACTCCTTACAATGTGCTCCTCCAAACATAAAATAGCCTGGATATCCATGACCTCACAGTGCCTGACACTACCTACACAAGACCATCATGATAGGAGGAAAAGATCATGACATCAAAATAAAAAAGGGAATGATTGAGAAGAGGAGGGGATATGATGGAGAGTGGAATTTCAAAGGGGAAAGTGGGGGGAGGGACGGAATTACCATGGGATAGTTTTCAATTATGGAAGTTGTCAATTAAAAAAAAAATAAAAATAAACTTCTACTATGATTGCTAAAGAAAAGAAAAAGCAGGAAAGAGAAAAAGGGTGTAGGGTGAGGGAGGAGAAGGTGAGGCTCCAGGAGGCCACAGAGCCCACAGCTCCTGTGCAGCCAGGGCCCAGAGGCGGTGGCAGCATGTTCCCAGCGTGGCAATCACCCTCATGAGCTATGCCCTGAGCCGCGCCCAGAGTCACAGAGCTGCTGACTTCCCTTCCACTCTTCTCCAGCCTCAGCCCTGGGCCACGCGACAGCCGGTCACAGGAACGCAACCGCTAGGCCAGGCAAGACAGGCCGGGGTGTGGGTCTTGCACAGAGGACCTGATGGCAGCTCAGGGCCACACTCCTGCCCTCTTTCCACAGACAGTGGGTATCTGGGAAATGTCACCTCCCTACCCCACCCAGAGCTGCACACCCATGACAAAAACTGGTATCTCTTGCTGCCCTCTGGTGACAGGAAAAGTGACACCACTCCTGAGAGGTCCCACAAGAGCCCTGTCATTCTAGGTCCTTGTCCAGGGCCCAGAGCAGTCTGGGTAATGCCTGTGAGCTGGTGTCGGGGTCTGTGCTCAGGTCGGTCTCGTGGTTACATGTGTCAGTCGAAACAGCTAAAGGTTCTTTGAAAATGGATGGCAGCGTTTGTTTTTCTACTTCATTTACAGTGTTTTTTGTCACTTCAACTTTCTAGTATTGTGGCCAAGTTTATCACTTTGCCTTCTATTTGGACTATTTAGGAAGGCTTTTCTGAGGCAACAAAAGCAAAAACAAAACACTACCACAATGCCATCTTTAAAATGGAAAGACAGACCAGAGATGAGAAATTCTGGTTCTGTCTGAACATAATGGGATATATCCTTCCTGCACCGGGCCTTGAGGACCCTTCTGGGCCCGTGTTCACTGCTCAACACCGGCCCTGCCTGCCCCTGCCACACACTAACCAACACCAGGAGACTACAGGTTCCAGCCTGGTTACTCCCGAACCTATGCTTCACCCGCAGCCAAGGCTGATCCACAGGTGCCACTCTTCGGCCCCTCCGTCATCTCTGTCTGCAGCATCCTCCATGGGACCCCCATCAGGCACACAGCTCAGAAGCAAAGGCTCAGACATATTACCAGTGGGCCCATGTCAACATATCCGTTGGCACATCCGGCCCTGTGACCCTCATAGGCCCCTCTGAGGAGAACGAGACCGGTGCTTCTTCCTCCGCAGAAAGGGAAGGTGGAATGGGACTGCTTCTTGAAAGCCCAGCTGGTGGCCACAGCACCCAAGGCCAGCGCCATCCTCTTAGGGATGGAGATATCTCTGACTCAGCCACTCTCAGACCAGCAGGCCTCACCTGGTGTGAGCTTTTCTTCCCAAAAGAAGGGAAAGCGGGGCTGGGGAGATGGCTCAAAGGGTAAGGCACTTGCCATGTCAGCTTGGTGACGGGACTTCACATTAACGCCAGCAGGCGTGGCAGCCTGTCTGGAACCCTGGCTCCCAAGAGGCAGAGACACAATTCCCAGGGCAAACTGGCTAGCTAAACTAGACGAGCGTGTGTCCATAAAGAAAGCGGAGAGACTTGACATCGACCTCTGGTTTCTACACACACACATGCGTGCACACACAAGCACATGCACATGCACATACATCACACACATACACAAGTGCAAAAATAATAATAATAGCAAATTTCCAACCAAGAAAAAGGGAAATGATGAGAGATGGCTAAAAGAAGAGACCTACGATGGACACAAGGCCTAGGGGCCCTGCTGAGCGCAGGGGAGGGGCAGGCTCCCTCGGCAGCCTCTGCACACTGGGCAGGGCAAGGCAGCAGAGGGCCTGGGACCAGGCTGGCTTCCGGGATAATTGCCATGGCAACAGCAACGGAACTAACCACTCAGAAAGTGACTGCACTGGGGGTGAAGTTTTCTCCAGCACTTGAATAAAGGAGGGAGTTTCACATTTTATCCACTTCCGCATCCCTTAACAATAAGAACTTATTTAAAAATCCATGAATATGTAAATACCATTTTAAATATGGAAATGAAAGACATGCAAAGCAACAGTCCGGGTGTGAAATGTTAATGGCATCTCGCCTAGCTGAAGAGCCAACAGGAGTTGGCTGAGAGAAACGGTTCAGGAACCCCGGCCCTCCTCCACCCTTGGATGGCAAAGGGTAGACCCTGGGCAGGCATGGAGGGGCAGCAGTCCTGTCCCTGAGGAGGGAGGTGTCCATCCACCCACGGCATGCAGGGCCCTGTGGAGGCCAACTGAGGCCCTCAACCTAGTGGCCCACATAGGGCAAAGCACAGAACCACAGGTCCAGACCTTGACTGAGCCTGGGCAGGGCTGGATGCTGTCTTAGAGGCACCCAGACTTTGGGACAGTGGTGCCTGAGATGGGTCCCAGGTCTCTAAGAGCAGGCAGCTCAGGACCCCCCCCCCCCCCGGGTCCACATCCACCACCACTACACTGACCAGCACTGCCCCAGAAAGAACTAGAGATCACACAGCCGGTGTGGAGAGGGAAGGCAGTCAGGGAGACACCTGTGAGGTCTTCATTTCTCTCATTCCTTCCCCACCCCCACGTTCTCCCACTATCTGGTCACAAAACGTATAGACTTGGTACCGCGACTGGCGAGGCTGTGGGAGGAGGCTCTGCAAGGAGGGCAGACATGCTCCAAGCGCTGAGGCACCATCTCACGTTCAAAGCCAGACACTGCAGGCAGGTGCCAGGGCTGCTCTGTGCTGAGCAAGGCCCTGCACAGCCATGTAGCCCATCCTGGGCTAGCACTGCTGAGGGGATCCTGTCAGGAGCTCCAGGCAGGCACAGCTCATATCCGAGAAGCTAAAGGACAGGAAGACTTGAGCAGACGCCCAGAAATCCCCAGGCTGTGCACAGTGCACATACTAGGGGGCGATGGCAACACTATGGCATCCAGTTGGCACACACAAATGTGGTGCCATGCAGAAGGGTCTGCTCCTCAAGTTACCTTAGGGAGCCAACTGTGGGACAGCCAGTGGGCTGAGGGTACTGTGGACCATGGGGTCCCAGCATCTTTATGACACAGGACACTGCGAGCTGCCCTGATGGTGGGCTCGGTATCAGGAGGCAGGTGCCATGCTATGTGGCCATGCTCCAAGCCTGGGTCTGGGAAGCATTTCAAAGAGAAAGACTGGATGTGAGGCCATTACCCGGTGGGTGAGCTGGCCAGGAGCCCAAGCTAGCACATCAGGTGAGTGTCACTGTGCCCACAGGGCATTCTGCAGCCCAGGCCACTATGGACCAGATCACTCCAGGGTGGGGGGCACAGCACTATGCCAGCCACTGTGCAGCTAACACCGGGGAGACGAGCTTGGTATCAGACCATGTGCTCCACTGCCGCTCACAGCACAGCCAGCTTCCCAAGAGGGACCATGGGGCCCACTGACACGAGGAGGAGCACGGGGGCAGAAAGCCATGCGGGCAGAGCAGGCCGGATGATGCACAGCTCACAGTGGCAGAGAGGCCTGAGGCCATGGCGAAGCTGGGCAGCAACATGCCTCCTCAGGAGGCCCATGACCTGTCTGCCCCACACGCCGGGGGACCAGGGCTCAAACTTGACTATTGCTGTCTATACGCACCTCTTAGGTGACTTTCTGTTCTCCAACCCTAGTATTCCAAGAACTAAACAAAGCCTGTGTCCTCTAAGAAATGCTCCCTGATCGACTCTGTAGCCAAAAAAAAAAAAAAAAAAATCAATCTTTCTGTCACTCTAAAACACACTTACAGGTTTCTGTGCTTTCGTAGCAGTGTGCGTGCAACACGCGCGCGTGCACACACACACACACACACACCCTCAGGTCCTCCCGGTCCATTTACATACATGTCACTCTTTCTCCCCACGCTGCCTGGCACAAGCGGCACACAACCCAGGGTGTCGCCCTCGCAGCCCTCTGCAGAGCCATCTCCCCGACAGCAGGCCTGGTTGTGGCCCACTGGACCTGAAGCCCTAGCCGAGCAGAACGCTGATCTCCTTCCACTTGGCACAGCCTCGGTCCCGGTGCAGAAGCCGCTTCCCCAGTGGAATGTGAAGGGAAACGCGGAGCGTGCTGCTTGGGCATAAAGCAGAACAGGAGCCGTGCCCTCCAGCAAGCCGCACACTCACAGCTCTAAGCCATTCGGCTGGCGCAGGCGGCTGGGGTAGTGAGAGCTGACAGACACTACAGGCAGGGCTGCAGCCACAGGCCACAGATCACACCCAGCACCAATTCCCCACCTCAGCCGCTACGACACCTGGCAAAGCATGGCTCAAGGGGAGGGAACAGCAGACAAATCAGGTGAGGAGACGGGGGTGACCCCACATGCCAACGCAGGCCCACAGGAAGCTAGAGCCACGGTGGGAGGCCCAGGACGAGAGGTGTATGCTTACTCACTGTGCCCAACACAACTTGGGCATGGATTAGGTGCTGGGGACACAGTGACCACATCCCTCCACACTCACCGGTTCATATGCCAACTTGGAGACTTGTACAACACAAACACGTGAAGAGACAGGGGCAGGAGCAAACACAGCCACGAGGCGGCAGGAGAAGCAGCTGGCGGCCATGACAGTGGGACAGTGGGGGCAGGGAGTCTAACAAGCCGGGTCAGGAGCGAGGACAAAGCCCAGTCGGGGACTCCAGCATGCTCTCAAACAGTGTGACTGCTGACAGATCAGAAGACACAGGATGAGCAGGAGTGGTCAGCCTTGCCAGGGCTGTGGGACGTCAGAGGACAGTGGGAGGGCCCTTGAGGCACCTCAGACAGTGCTGAACCCAGAACAGCCAAGGATGGAAATGCAGAGGCCATTCTGGGCTGACAGGGCAGGGGGCCCTGGGGGGGGGGGCTGGGGGGCCCTGTGGGGGGGGGCAGTGGTCTCATGGCTTGGACGGCAGGGAACGTTAAGAAAAGACCCATGCCCAAAGCCTGTGTGTCAGGACTGCCGATGCCATCCGCTCACTCACTAGCACTCAGCTAAAAAGTGGACTGCATGCCATGACTGAGCTTCTGCCAGTCACAGTAAGACTAACCTGGCCAGGCACAGTCCCCCGTACTGAAATGCACTGAGGCAGACATACCGTCATTCTAATGAGCACTGTAGCTTCAACGTGCGGACCAGTGGAGGCCCAAGTCAAGAGCAGAGGGTACAAGCGTGGTGTGCACACCCTCGGGAGGGTCTATATATATCCTGAGAGCCATGTGGAGACAAAACAGCCCAACATGCGTCAGAAAGTGTCCTTGGGACAAGAGGGGTCTGAAAGTGAGAGCCACCTGAAGGAAAGGCAGTGACAGAGTGGCATGAGCTGACCAGCAGGAGGACAGCACCAGAGAGAGTCTAAAAGCACATGCTTCCAGCAAGATGTGGAGGTGGGGCAGACACAGACAAAGGGCCGGAAATACAAGGTGTCAGGGCCCATGGTGACTGGGCGACCAATACAGACAGTGAGGCCATGGGTCCGGGGACTGGAAGAATGGAGTGCCAAGGCCCATGGAGACTGGACTATTAAAGACAGAGCCAAGCACAGCAACCAGGGTGGCACTGAGTCTGTAAGTCTTTGTCTACATGGTTACCTGGTGTGCCTCCTGAGCAGGGCTGGCCTGGGCAGGGCCCAGAAGCTTAACTTCACTCCCAGCTCTGTCCTGAAGACAACACACGGAGCTTCCCACAGCAGCAGCAGACCGCAGCGCACAGGCGCAGCCAGCAGCATGCCCCGGTCATGGGGAGAGGCAGCTCCGGCCATCACAGAGGAGGAAGGGTAAGCTTTCTTGGGATCCTCCTCCCGGGGCCTCTCAATAAGGTGCTGGGGCTCAACACACCAGCAATGCCAACCTCTAGGAGCTTGCCTGGCCTGGCGCCACCAGTGCCAGGTGTGAGCTGAGGAAGAGCAGCCCCACGGCGCTGTGAAACATGCACCGCAGGCTGCCATGGGAGACACACGGAGACAGCCCGCCAGACACACGCTGGCCTAACCTCCCTGCCAAAGCCCATTCACTTCAAGCGGAAAAAGCCAAACAGACATGACAGCAGCTCTGCCCCTCACAAGGCAGGGGCTGGCCCTTATCGAGACAGTAACTGGCTAGGACACACGAGACCCAGTGGCAGACGCAGCTGTGGGGACGGCCAGGGCTGGGCTGGGTCTGCGAGAGGCACTGCTTTTCCTGCTTTCACCAAATCCAGCAGAGCAAATTCTGCCATCTTTTCTGTTGACATACACCTATCCCTAGTTCCCCTGGCCACTGCCAGAGGCCAACACCTCATCTTACTGTATCACCCACTGCGTGCTCCCCAGTGCCCCTAACATCTCACAGCCATTCACGCTGGTTCCTCAAACACAGGAGAGGTCAAATGTGATAAGGTAGCTAGCCGGCTCCCTGCCGACGTGCCAGGCCCCAGCCTGAAGCCTTTATGCCTGTGTCCATTAGTGCACGGCGTCCACGCTCCAAGAGGTGCTGTCACTGGGAAGTCTAACTCAGTATCCCAGGAAGAGCTCTCCTCCATGGCGGGCTGAGGTCTGAACACAGCATCTCTGCTTGAGGCTGGGAGGAACTGCTTGCTGGCCGCCATCCCACAGCCAGGACAGAGCGTGACACCCTTTCAGAGGCACGAAGCATGTCCCTGCATCATGAATCCTGGTCACCTGTCACTTGCCCTGCTGGCCTCTGGACGGCTCAAGAGCGCTATAACTCACACAGACAGCAGTTGACAAAGGTGACAAGGCCTCATTATACTACAAGATGCTCCTGGAAGATGGCCTAAGTGCTTTGGACAAACAGCAGCAAGAATTATGACTAGGATGTTGACCTAAACTCTCTGTCAGGTGACAAGTGAGAAAGCCAGTGCACAGCCTGTGATGCAGATGGGAAAACGTCCCCCACACCCACTGATGCCTAAGTCCCCTTTCCTAAGAACAAACTCCCTCCATGGGCACCAGGCCCTGCACAGGTCGCAGGACATGCACCCTGCCACCCCAACATAAGCATGGCAGGGCTTGTTCCACCCAACATCCGGGAAAGCCAGAATGAGTACAGTTGGCTAGACAAAGGGTGCATCAGCCTCAAGACCCCTGCCTGGCCAGCTCAGGTGAACACGGCTGACACCCCATGGCTTCTCCCCGTAGACTAGGCTGTCTCTACCTCACATGAGCCTGGAGGAAGGTGGCAGGGTGAACACCACAGAACAACTCCCGTGAGAACAAAGACAGTGACAAAGGGAGCCACACCAGGGCTCCAGCCTCAACTGTGGTATGTGCACTCCAGAGACAGAAAGACTGAGTGAGTCCTAGTTCTACTGCTGCCCTGCAGATCCTCCCAGAGCTCACGTGCTCCTGCAAAACAAGCGCTGAACTGAGCTGGTCTGAGAGGAGGCAAGCAATGCTGGAAGTGCCGAGCACAGTGCTCCCTTCAGGGAGACCAGGGCCACAACTGCTCTAGTCACCCTCGACATCGTCATGATTATAGAAGACAAAGCTGTACCCTAGGACCCTGAAGGTCCTGGGGGGCCCTGACACCTCCAGCATCCTGCTCCAAAAGAAGTCCCCCCCGCTCTGCAAAGCAAAGACACTCCAGACAGCACAGCCCCTAATCCCTGCGCAAGAATTCTGGTACTGGCTCAACGTTCCCCACAGCACAGGAGCCCGTCCAGCTCAGGTCTCCACAATGATACTTTGGCCTGTTCTAAGCCTGCCTGACACCCGGCCGCAGCACCCCAGCACTAGCAACAGGACACTGGGCACAGGTGGTGTGCAGCGAGGGCCTGGGCCCTGGAACAGGACGCTGGACACGCGTGGTGTGCAGCGAGGGCCTGGGCCCTGGAACAGGACGCTGGACACGCGTGGTGTGCAGCGAGGGCCTGGGCCCTGGAACAGGACGCTGGACACGCGTGGTGTGCAGCGAGGGCCTGGGCCCTGGAACAGGACGCTGGACACGCGTGGTGTGCAGCGAGGGCCTGGGCCCTGGACGTGCCCATGCAGGAGACAGTGAGCAAAGAATGCAACAGATCTGTTCACACCGAGCAACATGCCTGACCCTTTTAGCCTCAGAACAAGAAAGGACATTATTGGCCACCAAAGACAAAAATCAAGGCTGGGGCAGCGAAGAAGACAAGACTCCTGGCTCTGTAATCAGATCCTGTCCCAAGGTGACAAGGGTGCGCAGACAGGCCCTGACAGCCCCATCCATACTCGTGATGGATGGTGCCCACACACTGAGCAAGGATGGAGAGTTTTAGAAAGGGAAACTGTAGCGAGTGCGGCTTGACTGTTCACAGGACTGTGCAGGCCACACCTACCCTGAGGATTTCCTGCTGGTGCCCCAGCTCTGCAAGCAGTCCCTCATCTAGTGTGGAGAAGCCTGCTCCCTGTCCAGCTGCACAGCCAGCCAGGGCCCTTCTCCCCCACCCACACTGCTGGCTTTGTGCGTCGCCCTCTGGCACAGCCCCGTAGAGACACATTTCATTTGAAAATATCACCATCTAAGAAAGCCACACAGAGTGACACGGTCCTCCCGCCCACTGGACACAGCATGGCCCCATCTCCTGCTGCCACCTTGGAAAGGCTCAGAAAGTCTCGAGAATACCAGCCCACAACCAAACCTTCCACCCAAAATATTGAGAAAGGTAACAATTTCAGCCCAGTGAGTTGACACATACCTATTACCTCAGCACTACAGAGTTCAAGGCCATCTTGGGCTACACAGGAAGTTCCAGACTAGCCTCAGGAGCCTGAGGAAACCCTGTCTCAAAAAAACTAAATAGCAGCCGGGCATGGTAGCACACGCCTTTAATCCCAGCACTAGGGAGGCAGAGGTAGGAGGATCGCTGTGAGTTCGAGGCCACCCTGAGACTGCACGGTGAATTCCCAGTCAGCCTGAGCTAGAGTGAAGCCCTACCTCAACCCCCCCCCCCCCGCAAAAAAAATAAAAATAAAAAGCTAAGCCGGGCATGGTGGTGCACGCCTTTAGTCCCAGCACTGGGGAGACAGAAGTAAAAGGCTTGCCTGTGCATTTGAGGCCACCCTGAGATTACATATTGAATTCCAGGTCAGCCTGGGCTAAAGTGAGATGCTACCTCAAAAAAACAAACAAACAAAACTCTCCATCCAACAGGGAGTTCAGCCTACCTGCCCAGCACCTAGGCGTCAGCCACACATACCTGTCTGGGGAAACACTTTTTCTGCTCCTGGCTGGCTGCTGATCTGGGGAGTGATGTCACATGATTTTCCCAGAGGTAAATATGGTCAGCCAATCAGCCTCCTCCGTGTGGTGACCGCCTGCCCCATACCATGGCCATGCAGAGCTCAGGTCAGAGCCCTGCTTTGAAGCTGTTTCCACTCTAAACTCTTCCCCCGGGAGTCATGCTTCTGTACAGCACAGGCTAGCAGTAACGAGAGAGAGGGAAGGAGCCCAACTACAGCATCACCAACACCATAAGTGCTTGCAAGGAAACAGCTGCAGAGCAGACGGCAGGCACTGAGTTTCCGAGACAAAGTGCCGCACTCAGGGGGACATCGTAACACACGTTTGAAGGCGTCCCGAGACTGGAAGTGTCTCCATGCAGTCCACAATGGAGAGATATGATGTGTGATGGTGAAATTGGTCTTTCAAAGGCAAGTTCTAGAAATCTACATGATACAGACCCATCGTGCCCAAGAACTCATCCTAAGGAATTGGCATTCCTACAGCACTGTTCAAAACAGCAAAACAGGCCTGGAGAAGGGGGCTCAGCAGGTTAAGCGCTTGCCTACAAAGCCTAAGGACCCCAGTTCGATTCTCCAGGACCCACATAAGCCAGATGCACAGGTGCTGCATGAGTCTGGAGTTCGCTTGCAGTGGGTAGAGGCCCTGGCTTGCCCATTAATATTCTCTTTCTCTCAAATAAATACATGTAACTTTTTAGTTTAAAAAAGTGAAATAATGAAGATGAAAAAGACAGAAAAGTCTGGCAGTGGGCCTGTGACGTCATGGCAGCTGTGTAAAAACAGCACCAGAGACGCTGCAGGCCCAGCATGGCTCAGCACAACAGTACATGACGGGAGGACAGGCTGACGGTCCCCGCAGCCATGCAGGTGGGTATGGACAGAGCCACAGGCCAGTAGGTGGGACAGGGTTTGCTGCTCAGTAACCTTGTGACACTCAGAGAAGGAGCCAGAAACCACCCTTCCCTGTGAAAATGAGTCCCATCCATGAAGCCTTTACAACACTGAGTGTGACACCGTTCTGATCTCGTCCCATGTCACCTCCTTCCTATTTCATCTGAATTTCTGCCTAACCGCCTTTAAAGGCTCCATGGAAACAGATGAGCTGTTTGTTTTGCAGAGTGTCCTGGCCCCATGAGTGTCATGGAGACCTGCCTCCTGAGCCCGGGAGCCAAGGCTGAGGCTCCACTGACAGAATAACCCACCCAAACAAGACAGCCGGCCAGTGCGGCACAGTAGTCCCCGCCCCCAGGCCCGGCTTTTCTGGGACCTGGGAGGGAGAGGGGGCAGGGCTGAGCTCAGCTTGCGGCAGGCTGACCACGCGAGGGTCTCGACTCATCTGCTGAGCACCTTGGGACTTGATGCCTCAGAGGCCCAGGGTCAAGAACCATCCACCTTGTTACAGTAGCACCCACCAAAATCTAGGGTGTCTCAGTTTGCAGGCAGGACACCAGGCCAGGGTAGACCGCGCTGTGGCCATGGGTGACCCGGGCACTCACTCCACAGCAGCAAGAGCAGATCCTGCCTGCAGCCCCGGCCTGCCAGGGAGGAACCCGAGGAAGGCAGCCCCAGTGCCCGGAGGCTGCTGTCTCTCCACTCGCCCCACCCACAGCATGACCCACGCAGCTCACGAGCTGGACAGGCTCTGCCAGCTCCGGCGGAAGCCCACACCATAGAGCACCGAGCCACACATCCCATGAGAAGCCGGGCACATGGAAAGCTCATGGAACTCCAAAATGCCAACCATTCTGAGAAAAAGAAAAACATTCCCAGGGAAGAAGGGGCAGCCAGTCCTGGGGTACTGCCAAGTAGGGTCCATGCTGACTCCTCTGCAGAAGACAGCAAAGACCCAAGATGTCCAAGGGATGTCCTGGTGTTACCTCTCCTCACAGAGCAGCTGTGTCCACTCAGGGGGCCCCATCACTGCCTAGCCCTGACACAGGCTACTCCGAGATCCCATCCCATCCAGCCCAAAGTGAGCCACAGGCTGGCGGAATACACACTCGTGACAGCAGGGTTGCTGGGGAACAAAGAAGTGCCGACCCCCTGCCGCTGGCTCCTGGGAAGACACGTCTGACTGCAAGCGGTCATAGCCGTTCACTGTGTAAAGCTGTCTGTCGGATGGGCGAAAGCACAGACAGGTTTCCTTCCCCTGAATAGTTTGTGCTGCCTCATAGAGGAAAATGAGAAGGATCACCAAGCAAAATGTTAAAGCTTTAATTCCAAATCACTTTTCACGCCCGTTTCATCTGACAGTGGCTTTGAAAGCAAAGGCAATCTTTATCATTTGAGCTTTTTAAAATAGATGTGATTATGTCCAACATAACCAGATGCTTCTAAAAGCCAATTTTCAAAGTGACATCAGCCCTCAAAATAAGAACCCTTTCCTTGTGGCTAGTAATAAATGATTAAGACACAGTCCCCAGGGGAGGACAAGGCTGTGGCCTGATCACTGATGGCAGTCAGGCTGGCTCCAGGCTGTCTTCACAGGCCTGAGCTCAGTGACAAGTCTGCACAGGACTCTTGGGGATCTCCTCCCCCGCCTCCCCCCCCCCCCCCCCCGTCACTGCACACAGTGACCTCTGCCTATGGCTTTCTAGGAGCTGGATTCTACCCACCTCAGCTAGCTTGACCACAGGTGAGATGACTCTCGGCTCACATTGGTAAAAACCCCATCTTTTCTGTAGGTAACTAGTTTGGGTAGACGCATGAACAAGTTTTGGCCAGTGAGAGGGAACGGCTGCAATGGGTCCTAGACAAAGCTTCGTTGTTCCAGAAAAGACTCAAGGAAGCCTCTCTTTTTATCTCTCATGACATTAAACCTGAGCCTAGAAGGCAGCCAAGGGGAAGCCACCTAAGGGAAAGACGTACAAGAGCCCACACTGGCATGAAAACAAAGATCATACCTACTTGGGCTGTCTCCAGTTCCTGGCAGGGCCCTAAAACCATCGGGGTCCCCTGGTGGCAGGCCTGCCTGCTGTCATTCTTAACAGTTTCCTCATGTTACACTTGGGTTTATCTAAGGAAAGTGCCTAGGACAGGCCCAACATGGCTCAGGATGGTCACAAAGCAGAGGGTAGAAGTTTCCAGCCAAACCACGGACTCCGGGGGCAGAGATGGAGGCAGGTTGTAAAGACTCATGAAGGAGAATACTGGGGGCTTCAGGGCTGGGAGAGCACCGAGGGGCTGAGAGACAGGTGGGGCAGCGCTGTGCCCTCGCACTCCCACGCCTCACCCTGTCCTCCGCCCTCCATCCGGCCATTCCTGAGCTGAGTCCTTCAAAAATGAATCAGGGCCTAGGCTAGAATGAAACCCTACCTCGAAAAAACAAAACAAAACAGAAACAAAAAGAATCAGGAACCATGAGTGAGAGCCACTATCCGTGATCTGAGAATCCTAGAACCTGAGGAGGGAGGTGAGACGCAGGGTGAGAAAGAAAGCTGGAGGGACCTAATACTTGCGGCTGACATTTGAGGAGCATCTTGTGGGAGCAAGGCCCCAAACCTGCTAACTCCAGAGCGTCAGCATTGACTCCTAAGACCCCACGTTGGCGCTGGGACTTGGAGACGTGCTACTGGCAAAGACAGGAGTCTGCGGGGTCTAGTGTGGGAGAAGGAGCCTCACGGCAGGCCTGATGAGGACGTGCAGCTGCCCTCAGCCTGCTGGGCTGGGGACAGGTGTGCACTCTGCTCATCTCTCGGTGAGGGCTTGCTCACGCACAATCAAAGGCATCAGACGGCTGGAGTGTTTGCACACACCACACGCAGGCACCCCAGAGGACCGGTTTCTGCAGCACAAAGAGGTCATTCAGAACCCACTTAGTGCCAGGAAGAAGGAAAGCTCTTGACACCGAAGTCACAAAGAAAACTCGCCAGGGACCCAGAGGTGAGCGTCATGGGCTCAGAAATCATTATGGCAGCTCAAGGTGAGACACCAGCCCCCAACTCCACCAACTGGGACCAAGCAGCATCCCACAGCAAGGCACGGCCACTCACAAGTGCTGGGACGTGTACATGGTTTAAAAGCATCCCCCGGGGACTCATTTGAGGTATGGCCAAGTGGGAGGCCTTTGTATCACCAAGGGTACTGAAGTCCGAAGAGACTAGACAAGGGACCCCTTGTCTACTTCTCACAAGAGCTGTTAGGACAGCAGCATGTGCAGCCCCTACTCTCCCTCTGGCACTCGGAGCCCTGTGGCCCTGCCGCACAGCCACGAGCCCATCACCAGAGCTGAGCTGATGCCAACATCACCCGTTCAATCTCTAGAACCATGAGTCACACAAAGTTCTTGAAAAGAAACATGGCCTCAGGCACTTTTCTGATAGTAACGGACCACGGACTAGCACACCAAGTGAGCTGGGGTGGAGGGGTGGGTAGCCACTTCCGACGAACTGCCAAGAGGGAATGTCCACCCGTCCGTCCACAGGGCTCGCTGGACGGCAGCCTACCTGCTGGTGATGATACTGTTCTTCTCCTTCAGGGCGAGTTCTCGCTGCTGCAGCTCAACCACAAACCTGGAAAGGTCCTCTGGAGTCCTGAGGGATAAAGAAGGACACTCAGTTCTGGGGTCCTAGGAAGTGGGGCCAAGCCCACACGCAGCGGAGACGGTCACAGAGCACGCCAGCCTCTGAAGGCTGAGGGCCAACATCACTTCACTCTGCAGCTGTGCGCAGCACAGAGGTTCGATTCCCCAGTACCCACATAAGCCAGATGCACAAGGAGGTGCATGAGTGTGGAGTTTGCAGTGGCTGGAGACCCTGGCATGCCCATTCTCCCACCCCACCCCCGTCTCTAATAAATAGGTGTCACATCTAGAAAATGACACTCACAACTGCCCCCCAGGCCCCACCACAGAGGTGGTGCTCGCTCAGCAGGCCTCAGCTCTACCTCTCCAGGACAGCTCCGACAGTGACAGAGGAAAGAGCCACAGTGGAGCCTCCTGCACTCGCTTCACAACTCTCAAAACACACTGGAGCATGCTCAGCAGATCCCTTCATTATTCTTTTTTGTTGTTGTTTTGGTTTTTCGAGGTAGGGTCTAGCCCAGGCTGACCTGGAATTCACTATGTAGTCTCAGGATAGCCTCAAATTCACAGCGATCCTCCTACCTCTGCCTCTCGAGTGCTGGGATTAAAGGCGTGTGCCACCATGCCCAGCTTCTACACTTTAATCATCCCATCATTCAGTGAGAAAACTAATGTCCCAGGTGCTGCCACTCCTTCCAGAGTGCAGCTGAACTCAAAGCAGGCCATGTCTTCAACAGCACATAACCAGGATTCCTTGGGAGATTTAAGATCAGTGAGAACATCCCACCCCCCTCCCCACACACACACACACAGGTATGTGGCAAGAACACCTGGTGCGGCAATGGACGCACTGGCTTGCCTTGCCACCTATCACCAGAAGACGGGGGAGGGCTCCTGTCTTACACACTACCCACAGCCAAGGCCCGACATGCTCAGGATCTTCACCAGAAGACGGGGGAGGGCTCCTTTGATACGCACTGCCCACAGCCAAGGCCCGATATGCCACCTATCACCAGAAGACAGGGGAGGGCTCCTGTGGTACGCAGTACCCACAGCCAATTCCTGACATGCTCAAGATCTTCACCCGGGGATGACAGTGACCCCTGCGCTGGCCACAGAGACCATGACTGCAAGTGTACATGTGGTAGGCAGAGCTCCAGCAAGCAGGGTCTTGAGGCAAGTTGCAAGGAGAGCACTACTGGCCACCCTGCATGCCTGCACACAAGCACCCTGCAGCCTCTGAGCAGAAGGGGACACTGAGTCTGGGGCACAGGAAGACCACGCACCTATTCAAAGGCACCTATGGATGGGTCCCCATGGAAGGGTCCTGGTCTGTGCTGGCTGCAACAAGCCATCCTAACCGACTATCCAGACATGCTGCATAATGGGCTGAACCCTGTCCTCTCCACAGCCCAGTGCGAAGGGCTGGGAGCACAGCTCAGTGGTACAGGATTTACCAAGCACTCCCAAGGCCCCGAATCCCTACACAGCACCAGAATAAAACAAAAGCAAAAGTCCCTGTGTGAAGCCTTAGCTCTCTATAGACAGGCCTTTGGAAGGAGATGAGGGCCACTGAGGCCCAAGAGTGGGGGTAAGAAGAAATACGAGGACCTGCCTGTACCTCTTCTGACAACATGAGGACGGAAGAGCAGGCCTCTGCAAGGCCTGCACTGACCACCCACTTCCAGAACCCCAAGGAGTCAGGTCCTGGAGGCCAGGGAGGGTTCAGAAAAACCAACCCCTCCTACAAACACACTGTGCAAATGACATCATGTTCTACACATGAAGAAGACAAGCAACATGTATGTACTTGAAGTTATCCCAGGGCTGGGGGTGGGGCTCAGTGGCAGAGCACTGGCCTAGCATGCATGGATCTTAGATTTGATCCCACACGTTGCAAAATAAAGTGCATATCCTAGAAGACTGTACCCCACACTTACCACAAAGGTCACATGCACATCAGAGCATGGGGGCCTATTATGGGTCTCTAATCACAGTGTACCGTGTGAACTTTCTAGAACGAGAACTCATAGGACATACACGAATAAAAACTAAGACCATAAAGCTAAGAGGACAAAACAAGCTGGTGGAAGTCCAGCCTAGTGGGCAGGGAGCCTGAGGACAACACACTGCTCAGCTGGGCACAAGCCCTGGCACTGGGATGCAGGGCACCGGGGCGGAAGCAGGAGGAAATGATCCACAATCCTCAAGAAACCCTGAGACTCAGGAAGCGAGGGTGGCAGTCAGAGGCCCACAGCCCAAGAGCTGCGGAGCCCCAGAGGACCCACACACACAGACGCAGTCAGCAGTCACCGCCTCATCTCGTCTCCCACCAAGACCAAAGGCCAGCACGCAGCCAAGTGAAGGGAAGAGTGTTGGTTTTCCGGGAGCTCCTGACCTGTGTGGCTAGAGCTGCTCAGACACGCTCACCCAGGGCACTCCAGAGATTAGCAAAGTGCTTTTAACTAGAAGGAGTCCTGCCAAGTGCCACTGTGGCCTAAAAATACCACGGCTGGTCCACTGTGACACTACACTTCACAGCTACAAAGTGGAAGGCACTCTGGGCCTCAGGAGCCTCCGACACGGGTGACAGGGGATGACAGTTCCAACTGCAGCCCAAGCTGTGTGACATCTGCTGCCAAGCACTCGGGCTTCAGCTGCAAGGCCTCTCACAGTGAAGGGGGGAAAGGCTTGTGGGGAGAGAAGTCCCTTTGTCCCGCCTAGCAGCTGAACGCTGACACAAACTCAGCTGCACACAGAAGCACGGGGCCATGGGATCGAGCCCACTGGTTTATTCTGGGGGCGAAGGCAGTTCCAGCCCCAGCCGCAGCTATTTTGAGTCCTAATAGCAGATGCGATAGCTCTCACTGAAGCCCTAAATACCAGTTTCACTGAGTGTGAAAGACACCAGACCCAGAGGACGCCAGCATAGGGAATGAATGAGGAGCCAACACACACAGCCCCAATTAGCAAACGCCAGGCAGTGAGCTTTCTTCCGAGGTGCTATTCTTTCCAGAGAATATGAACCCACGGGGCCAGGAGCACAGTCCAAAACCGCGGTGGCTGGGCTGAGGCCAGGACACAACACAGAGGGACGGAGAGAAGAGGCCCTCCCCCAGCAGCGGGGGCTGATTGTTCTAGTAAAGAGTATGCCAGAACCAGAAAAGAACACATTAGACAGCAAAAACGTGTGCTAAACACTAAAAGAATGACAGACATTCACAGATGCGAAGCCACAGGATCAGTCTGGACTTCTCCCAATAACTCAACTGGGTGGGAAGGGAGCTCCCATGACCGACAGGCACTCAGGCCGGGGTGGAGGCAGCAGATATCGCACACTAACTCAACACCGCATGGAGGCCTCGCTCTGGACCAAGCACTCGGTGCTGGCCATGTCTGCTAGCACCAGAGCTGAGGCTACAACGACCAAGGCATCAAGGAGACACTACAGGCAGCAATTCATGTCACCATCGGAGCTCGGGGACATTCTGTGACATCCTGACTGGGGGAACAGACAGCATACAAATCCACCCTCCAAAGCTGCCCACTTCTACCATGGAAGGAGAGGCAGGGCTGGCCTCTGACTCAGGCATGGTGGCCCAACACACCTCTTTATAGGACCAGTCCCACCCACCGCAGCAAAGGACTGGCAGGTGCTTCGCACGTGTCAGCCCTCCACCTTGCTACAGACAGATTCATGGCCCTGGTCATGCTCCTTCCTTGGGGCCCTACAGGTCCCTTCCCACGACTGCTCCTCCCTTTGTGTCCAAACTCCACTCTGTCCTCATCGGAGTCTCTAGTCATCTGTGTCTGCAGCTGGGCCTGCTGATACCTGCCTAAAGCCCTCCCTAACCCTTACTCCCCACAGCTCCCCTTCCCAGCCCAGAGCACAGACTCCCCACCAAGCATGCAGTGGGCATCATCCTCACTCATCCAGTGTCAGTGTGCTACAGAAAGTGTTTGGCTTAGACTCACTTCACAGCATTTGAGAAATCAAACGATCGGCTTTATCCCAGAGATGCAGGGATGGTTCAACATACACAAATCAATAAATGTAATGCACTATATAAATGGACTGAAGGACAAAAATCACATGATCATCTCAACAGATGCAGAAAAGGCATTCGACAAACTCCAACATCCCTTCATGCTTTAAAAAAAAAAAAAAAAAAAAAAAAACCTACAGAAACTGGAACTAGAAGGAACATACCTCAACATAATAAAAGCTATTTATGACAAATCTGCAGCCAACATAATACTAAACAGGGAAAAACTTGAAGCTTTTCCACTAAAATCAGGAACAAGACAAGGGTGTCCACTGTACCCACTCTTATTCAGTATAGTACTGGAAGTCTTAGCTATAGTAATAAGGCAAGAGACGCACATAAAAGGGATACAAGTTGGAAAGGAAGAGACCAAATTATCATTATTTGTACATGATGTGATTCTAGACATAAAGGACCCTAAAGACTCTACCAGCAAACTGTTAGCGCTGATAAACACTTTTAGCAACAAAGCAGGATACAAAATAAACACACAGAAATCAGTAACTTTCCTGTATACTAACAATAAGCATGTGGAGGATAAAATCAGGGAGTCTCTCCCATTCACAATTGTTTCAAAAAATAATAATAAATAAATAAAGTCCTTTGGAATAAACCTAACCAAGGAAGTAAAGGAGCTCTACAATGAGAGCTTTAAAACACTCGAACAAGAAATTGCAGAAGGCACGAGGAAATGGAAAGATATCCCATGATCTTGGATTGGAAGAATCAATATTAGGAAAATGTCAGTCTTACCAAAAGCACTCTATACATTTAATGCAACCCCCAATCAAATTCCAATAGCATTCTTCACAGAAATAGAAAAAATAATCCCAAAATTCATTTGGAAGGACAAAAAAAACTTGAATAACCAAAACAATTTTGAGCAACAAAAACAAGGCTGGTGGATCATCATACCTATGTTAAGCTATAATACAAAGCCATAGTAACAAAAACAGCATGGTTCTGGCACAAAGGCAAACACATATATCAATGGAACAGAATAGAGGACCCAGATTTTAATCTAGGCAGCTACAGCCATCTGATTTTTGACAAAAACGCCAAAAATATTCATTAGAAAAAAGGCAGCCTCTTCAACAAGGGGTGCTGAGAACATAGGATATCTCTATGTAGAAGGATGAAAACAGAGCCTTGTCTTTCCCTGTGCACAAGAATCAAGTCCAAATGGATAAGGGACCTTAATATCAGACCTGAAACTCTGAAACTGCTAGAAGAAAAAGTAGGGGAACCTCTTCAACATACTGGCATAGGCAATGACTTTCTGAATATAATCCCAGCTGCTCAGGAAATAAAACCACTAATCAACCACTGGGATCCCATGAAATTACAAAGCTTTTGTACAACACAGGACACTGTGAATAGAGCAAAGAGACAACCTACAGAATGGGAGAAAATCTTTGCCAGCTATACATCTGACAGAGGATTAATATCCAGAACATACAAAGGATTTGCCAGGCATGGTGGAACACGCCTTTACTCCCAGCACTGGGAAGGCAGAGCTCGTAGGAGGATTGCTGTGAGTTCGAGGCCACCTGAGATTACATAGTTAATTCCAGGTCAGCCTGGGCCAGAGTGACACCCTACCTCAAAGAAACAAAACAAAGCAAGCAAACAAACAAACATAAAAGCAGAATATACAAAGAACTCAAAAAAAAACAATAAGAAATCAAACAACACAATTAAAGATGGGCTATGGAACTAAATAGAGAGTTCTCAAAAGAAGAAATACAGATGGAATATAAACATCTAAAACAGTGTTTTATATCCTTAACCATCAAGGAAATACAAATTAAAACTACTTTGAGAGTCCATCTCAATCCTGTCATAATGGCTATCATCAAGCAAACATATGAGGACTAGAGAGATGGCTTGGCAATTAAGGTGCTTGTCTGCAAAGCCAAATGACCTCAGTTAGAGTCCCCAGGACCCATGTAAGCCAGATGCACAAGGGATGTGCCTGTGTCTGGAGTTCATCTGCAATGACTGAAGGTTCTGGTATGCCCATTCTCTTTCTCTCCCCCTATGCCTTTCTCTCAAATAAATAAATAATAAAGTGTTTTTTTTAAAAAACGAAAACAAATGACAATAAATGTTGGCAAGGATGTGCAAAAAGAGGAACCCTTCTATGCTGCTGGTGGGAATATAGTCTGGAACAGCCACTGTGGAAATCAGTGTGGAGGTTCTTGAGACAGCTAAAAATAGATCTACCATATGACCCAGCTATAGCACTCTTAGACATATATCCTAATAACTCTTCTCACTACCATAGAGATACTTGCACAACCATGTTTACTGCTGCTCTATTCAGACACCAGTAAGCTAGAAAAAAAGCTATAAGGGAGGGAGGAGAGGTGAGGACTTAAGGGAATAATATTGTACATATCAAAGTAGAAGAACAGATAGATTACAGGGAGTGGAATGGGTGTGGAAAGGCCTAAGCAAGGTCAGGGAAAGACATTGAGTAAAAGAAGGGTGGCGGAGGGTCAATCAAATTTCAAGATATTCTGAATAAGACATATAAAAACCTACGTTTTTGGATAATGCCACATCCAGAAGCCATAGATTGTTACTAGAAAATTTTCAGTGCCAGGGATGGGATACCTTCCAATGAGGTGTTGGCCAGGGAGGTCTCTGTTGCCTCCAAAACATGATAGGCTATTGCCAAGACCCTTGGTTTCCTACGAGAAACAGGCGGTAAGACCCTATTGCTGAAGACTTCACATGCCTGAGCGACAAAGTCACTGAAAAATCAAGCTGGTGCTGAGCAGAAAACCTCTCCCTATAGTCCAGCCAACTGAAAGCTGGAAAAAGCTGCACTGCATGCAGTACTATGGGAGACAGAAGTCATCAGTGGTGAAAACAGTGGACACTGGAAGCCTCAAGTTTGGCCACACAGGCCAAATGACCGAACTAGTGCAATAGTGGCATGTCTACTCTGGGAAAATCCAACTGCTCTCTAATTGGACTCTATGGGAGGGAATACATGTCTGGTACTGAAAACCTCATCAAAAGCCTATGGCAGGGGAGGTCCTGAGCCTTAGGGGTATAAAGCCTGCTCTTGTCTGGTTAAATACATACATTATTTGCACCGAACTTCCCTGAAAGCACTACACTTAATGTTCATATTCATATATTAATGCTACTCCACTTCTGGTTAGAGAAGCTTTTCTTTTCAGATGGCAGTGACCTCTGGGATGACCCAAAAGGCAACACAGTGCTGAGAAAAAGTGACGGAGGAGTGTCCAGCACTTAAACATCCCTATCACACCCTCCAAGGCTCAGGGTCCATTGCAGAAGAGTTGGCGGAAAGAACGTAAGAGCCAAAGGAAGGGTACGACTCCTTACAATGTCCAGGGAGAAATTGGCCTTGATATCCACAACCTCACAGTGCCTAGCAACACCTTCACAAGACCCTCATAATAAGAGAAAAAGATGATGGCATCAAAATAAAATTGAGACTAATGGACAGAGGGAGGGGAAATGATGGAGAGTGGACTTGTGAAGGGGAAAGTAGAGGAGGGGACAGAATTATGATTTACTGCCTATAAGGATGGAAGTTGTCAATAATAAAATTATACATTTAAAAAAAAAAGAAGTCAGAGCCAGGTGTGATGGCACACACCTTTAATCCCAGCACTTGGGAGGCAGAGGTAGGTGGAGCACTGTGAATTCGAGGCCACCCTGAGACTACATAGTGAGTTCCAGGTCAGCCTAGACTAGACTAGAGTAAGACCCTACCTCAAAAACCAAAAAAAAAAAAAAAAAAAAAAAAGTCAAACGATTAAAAATCATGAGACCTTTCTGCAACAAAAAATCCAAGTTCTGCCAGAGCCTCGACTCAGACAGGTACTGCATTAAAACTTCAGTGTTGGCCAGGTGTGGTGTCACATGCCTTTAATCCCAGCACTTGGGAGGCAGAGATAGGAAGATCACTATGAGTTTGAGGCTACCCTGAGACTACATAGAGAATTCCAGGTCAGCCTGAGCTAGAGTAAGACCCTACCTCGGAAACCGACCCTCCCCCCAAAAAAGAGACCACCAAGACATTTTATACATTAATACAAAAAGGTTCCCAAACTACAAGGAGTGGATGTAAACATACTGTACCATCTGCATAAATCAAAAGCCAGGCATAGTGCTGGAGCGATGTCTTAGCAAATTAAGATATTTGCCTGCAAAGCCTAAGGACCCAGGTTCAATTCCCAGTACCCAAATAAGCTAGATGCACATAGTGGAACATGCATATGGAGTTCGTTTGGAGTGGCTAAAGGCCCTGTGAGCCCATTCTCTCTTTTGCCTCTTGCTCCCTCCCTCCCTCCCTCCCTCTCTCTCTCTCTCTCTCTCTCTCACACACACACACACACACACACAATATATATATATATATATATATATATATATATATATATATATATATATGTATATATACACACACACATTTAAAAATAAATAAAAGTATTTGAGAAGCGAGGCATAGCTGTGCAGCTCTGCACATGCATTACACACATAGAAGATAGACAGTGGCAGTATCCACCTATGGCACACTTACCCTGAACACTATTAAACTTTTTAAATATTTGGTGCCACAGAAATCTAATAGCTATTCAATAAATAATTTAAGTTTTGCTCTGTAACTTTATACTGTACTCAAATATAATATAAAAACTTTGGAGCTAGAGAGATGGCTTAGTTGTTAAGGTATATGCCTGTGAAGCCTAAAGACCCAGGTTCAATTCCCCAATACCCATATAAAGCCAGATGTAAACCCATGTAAAGGTGGTGCATGTAGCTGGAGTTCATTTGTAGTGGCTAGAGGTCCTGGCATGCCCATTCTCACCCCCCCCCCAAGTCTATAATAAATAGATAAATGAAAATAAAATCTTTTAAAAAAAAAACTTTGGAAAAAGGAAACAGGCTTGCCTTTGCTGCCACAGTAGAGACTGCCAAGCTGATCACACTCCCCAATCCTGGGCACTAAGTAGGCACCCAGGGTCCAGATGGCAGTGGATACCAGGGAGACGCAAGACCCATCAGTATGACAAGAAAAGAAAGCCCAGTGTGTAGCATGACATGAGTCATCTCCAGCACATCTTCCAGGTCCCAGGAGCCACTGTAGAGGAAGTGGTGGGTTCAGTATGAGCACTGCTCTCACGGCCAGCCTGGGAACCTCCTCCCCAGAGATGGCAGTAGACCGAGGAGACTCAAAACTCATCAACGCAGAAAATCAGAGGCTGCCGAGAGTTCTACGCTAATGGAGATTTATGGCATGCCCTCCAAGGCTTAGGGAACATTGTGGAAGAGAGGTGAAAAGAACAGAAGGAAGAGTCACAGGGTGTACTGTGAGATATTGTCCCACCCGCAACAGAGACTGACTGGTGCATTCCTGACCCCACGGTGAATACCGATCATCCCACTGAGGAGGGTCCGTTGTAGAATGGGGGCAAGAAGAGGGAACGTAAGAGTAGAACTCAATGGGAATATGACCACTATGTAATATGTTCACATAATAAAGCTCTCAATAAAAAATGAAACAAATTATTCTCATGAAAAATTAAGACATAAAAATCTAACTAGCCGGGGGTGACAGCACACGTCTTTAATGGCAGCACTTGGGAATCAGACGTAGGAGGATTGGGGTGAGTTCGAGGCTACCCTGAGACTACATAGTGAATTCCAGGTCAGCCTGGACTACAGAGTGAGACCCTACCTCAAAAAACCAAAAATTACCATAAAATCTAACTGTAACATATTTAACAACATGCCAACCCTAAATGGTGTTCAGCTTCACATAACACACAACTTGCATTACAAAGGTGCATCTTATACACATACGTGTGTGAAATACGTAGCATACACATGTGTGAAAGCATATATCTACCTGAAACTTATCACTACAGTTATTTAAGAAGGGCACTAAATGATCCATATATTTCAAACATTTTCACACACACACACACATGCGCACACACAATTATTCTTTAAGTGGCTCTCATTAGTTTCTTCTTGTTTCTTTTGTAAGAGACAGAGAGAGAGAATTGGCACGCCAGAGCCTCTAGACACTGCAATCAAACTCCAATTTCATGTACTAATGTGTGGCCTTGTGCACATACATCACCATGTGCATCTGGCTTACATGGGTCCTGGGGAATCAAACCTGGGTCCTTAGGCTTTGCGGGCAAGCACCTTAACCGCTAAGCCATCTCTCCAGCCCTTTTGTGTTTTGGGGGAATTTTTCGGTGTTGTTGTTTTCTTCACACTGACCACATGCAAAAGACATAATTCACAACTTTGAGCTCTTGATTCTTAATCTGAGATCCTGTAAGATTTATGACTTGTTCTACATCTTTTACAATTTTCCTGTTCAACAGCAATTTTTCAACAACTTTCTTTTGAGACTTTTCAAAGTGCTCAACATTGTTTGCATAGAACCACTGCTTTTTTACACTTCATTTTTCATCAAGTTCCAGGGTATTTCATTAAATTACAATTCATGTCGTGCAACCGGCATCCGCAGGCTCATGTCAAGTGAGCAGCACAGTGTGAACAACTCCAACACCATTACCAAGCTCAGCCAACACACACACACACACACACACACACACACACACACACAGCAGATGAGGTGGGGTGACTGTGGGAGAGGCAGGATAGAACCAAGAAGGGTCATGTCTTCAAAGCACTGTTCTTTTCATGATCTGAGGATGCCACACAGGTCACAACCTGTATTCTTTGAAGACACACTTCTCCATAAATAATGTACTTCAAACTCTTTTGTAAAAACTCAGAGGAGCTGGGGAGAAGGCTAAAAGTGTAAAGTTTTTGCCACACACACATGAGGACCCCAGCACCCACATAAAAGCCAGCAGCAACAGCACATGCCTATAATCCTAGAGCTAGGGAGACAGAGACAGGAGGATCCAGGGAGCTTGCTGGCTAGCTAGTGTGCCAAATTAGTAAGCCCCAGGTTTATCAGAGACCCTGTATCAATAAATAAGGGGCTGAGAAGATAGCTCAGTGAGTATAGTATCTGCAACACAAGCATGAGAGCCTGAGTAAAGATCCCCAACACGCATGTAAAATGCCAAAGTAGGGCTGGAGAGATGGCTTAATGGTTAAGGCACTTGCCTGCAAAGGCTAAGGACCTATGTTCAATTCTCCAAATCCCACGTGAGCC
Source organism: Dipus sagitta (assembly GCA_036346955.1). Classification (NCBI taxonomy): domain Eukaryota; kingdom Metazoa; phylum Chordata; class Mammalia; order Rodentia; family Dipodidae; genus Dipus; species Dipus sagitta. The sequence continues at coordinate 17,121,842 of CM070771.1, read as the reverse complement.
AGACACACATAGGTAAGGCAAGTGCAAGGTCGTACATGCCCACTGGATGGCACAAGCATCTGGAGTTCAAATGTAGTGGCTGAGGCCCTGGCCTGCCAATTTTCTCACTTTCTCTCTAGAATAAAAAAAAAATAAAGAGAAAGAGAGAGAGAGAAGAAAAAAGAGAGAGAGAGAGAAAAAAAGGAAGGGAGGAAGGGAGGGAGCATACAACACATGCCTATAACTGGGAAAAAAGTGCTGGGAAAAAAGACAAGAGACCCCTGGGGCACGCTGGCTAGCTGGTCTGGCCAGATCAGTGAGCTCCAGGCTCGGTAAGAGACCCCATCTCTGAGAACAAGGTGGACAGCACTGAAGAAGACTCCCACTGCTGACTTCCGGCTTCCACACTCATATACACTTACACTAGCATGCACACGTGGACACGCACACTAAAAATAATGAATAAAGACAAATCAGGAGCAGCCTTGTAGGAACAGACCCCGGGAGCTTTGGGATCTGTGAGAATTTCCAGCGCCTGGACGGCACCGATCCACCTACGAGCTAAGTGATCTCACGTTTTGGCCAGCCAGCGCATCACCCTGCTTCCCACGGGAATCCGACCCTGGATGTGGCATGAGTCCACAGAACCAAGACATGGGCACTGATCAAGTTGTTGTTTCCAAACCATCAGGGGGAGAATGAAAGGCCACAGAGCTGACTTCTCAGCTGACATCGGACAGCACAGTCAGTCCGCGCTCAAAGCACTCTGTCTGCTCCTGACCACTCAGCCTGTCCCAAATCAGCCCACCTCTGCACACTCAACTGGCTCCTCGGAATGAAGTGATGAGAACAATGGACTTAGCAAATCTAGGGACACCAAGCTGGTGTGACAGGGACAGTATTAAGGACTACAAACACAGGCAGCACTGAGGAGACAGCACGGCCAGTGAAGTGCTCACGCGTGAGCAGAAGGACCTGAGTCTGATCCTCAGATCCCACGTATAAAAGCTGGGCGAGGTGGCACACCAACAATCCCAGCACGGGGAAGAAGGCACAGGAAGATGTCCGGAACTCACTGACCAGCCTAACTGGTGAGGTCAGTCCAGTCAGAGACCTTGTCTCAAAATAAAACACCACAATTGTCCTCTGGCCTGCACATGTGCGTGCACACACACACACACACACGAATCACAAATACAGGGGACATCATGGGCATACTCCAGGATGTGCACGGCTAGCAGGCAGTGCAGGACTGGCATCCGGTATGGAGCCTCTGACAGAACTCCCACGGAAACTTCACGACATGAGGTGGGCTGTGAAGCCAAGTGCTACAGAAACTCACAGTGTATGACCACAAACACACTGTGTCCCCTGACCTTGCTCCAGGGGGAGGAAGAGTGGTTCTGAACATCTTGGAAGATTGTCTCCAAAAAGGTGATGAGGGAGAGTAAGCAAAGAGGAAGAGGATAAAAAATAAATAAATAAATAATAAAAAATTTAAAAGAGGAAGAGGAGAGATCAGCAGTGAGACTTCCCTGAGGCCAACCAGGCTCAGGGTAAGATCCAAGCCCAGTCTGTGCAATAGGGGTGACATCCCCTACCCTAGAGCCCTTCACTGAGAGCACCTGGCCATCCCTGGGCCTGTGTGGTATCCAGCTGCTGCCAGAGGTCCTTGGGATGGTGCCTGGAGCTATGATTCCACCCCCATCTCCACCCATCATGCAGGCACTGAGAGACAACAAGCTGACACGTTCCTGACACACAGGGAAATGAGCAAAGACCATGACAGAGTCAGGTCCACACAACAGAGGACAGGGTGAATAGATAACAAAAAACAAACAAACCAAAACCAGAAGCCCTCCCAGTCACACGTGAGGTGACTGAGCACACAGTCTGATCGCCCATTGTGCGCAGCTCCTGTGTAGACCCAGACCCAGAACCGGGTGTCAGGCGATCTCCTTCACTCAGCAACCCGGGCTGGCATGCGGCACATGCCTGTCATCCCAGCACTCGAGGCTAAGACAAGGAGGACTGCATGTTCCATGACAGCCTGCGTGACCAAATACGACATTTCTAAGAAAACCTGGGCTCGGTACGTCAAGCGCTGACTGGGTTTAGGTGCCCAGAACTCACATGAGCCGGACGCAGTAACCGGCACCTGTGGCACCAGCACTCAAACAGCAAGGTAAAAACAGAAACGGGAGACTCCCCGGAAGCTCACAGGCCAGCCAGCCTGACAGGCACAGTAACAAAGAACAAGAGACCCTGTCTCACACAAGATGAAGACAAGGACCTCCAAGTCAGGCTGTCCTCGGACCTCGCACATGCACCTGCCTCCACAGAGCCCACGAGGCACATGCCAGAGCCGACAGACCCCATACTGCACATCCCACACTGTGCAGTGCAGATGCACTCGCTGCCCAGGTAGGGGAGAGCTAAGCAATACAGGTCAAAAAGCTAGTGCTACCTCAGCACTTGGAAGGCTGTGATAGGAAGATCACAAGTTTGAGGCCAACCTGAGCTGCATATGAAGACCCTGACACCATCAAAATGCGGGGCTAGGAAGGTGGCTTGAAGGGTAACAGTGTTTGCTTGCAAAGCCCGTCAGTGTGAGTCTGATCCTCCCCAGCACCCACGTAAAGCCAGATGCCAAGGGGCGCATGCACCCGTGATCCCTACAACAGTGTGCCTTCAACAGTGGAGGTGGAGCTAGGAGAATCCAAAGCTGATGATCCAGCAACAACAAGAGACGCTACCTCAAGGAAGGTGGAAGAAGAGTGGACACACCTCAAGGTTACCCTCTGACCTCCATACACACACCTTAAAAAAAAAAAAAAAAAAAGCCGGGCGTGGTGACGAACGACTTTAATCCCAGCACTCGGGAGGCAGAGAGGGAGGATCACCCTGAGTTCGAGGCCACCCTGAGACTACATGGTGAATTCCAGGTCAGCCTGAGCTAGAGTGAGACCTTACCTCAGAAAACCAAGAAAAAAAAACCCACAGGTGGCTCAAGGAAGATAGTGCTGGGGCGAGCCAGGCCAGAGAGCCTGTGCTGCTAAGGGCAGCTGCCCCCTCTGCAGAGCGGGAGGAAGTAGGTAGAAGGAGGCAATGAGGGAGCCATGTCACCCAGAGAGGCAGTCATGGCTCAAGGGAAGACAGCTCTGCTGGGTGGCAAATGTCCTAACCCACGAGACAAGAGACTAGCAGGCAAGGCTGGTAGAGGCAGAGCTGCACAGGAACTCTGTCCAGCTGCTGCCACCTTAATTCCAACCACTGTCCTGTGACCCTCTGGCCAGGGACCAGCTCCCCACCTCCAACCCAACATCAGGACCTCACTCAACTGCCCACAGCCAGCAATATGGCTTAACTGCTTCAAGGAAATGAGTTACATGGGTCCCTAGACATGTAAATAAAATGAAGAAATTTCAAATGTACAGTTGCTGCCTCCGAGTCCTTTCTCCCAGCACAGGAAGGATTAAAAGGGCTTCAAAGCAGCCCAGGCTCCAATTAAGCCACTGTGACCACCCCAGGGAAGCTGGGATATGCCTCTGATTAACAAGAGGCGCTCTTTGAACTGTTCGCGCTAAAAAAAGCTCTCAGAACCTCTCAAACAAATGCTGCAATTTCTCTCCCACTTCCGCCGCTCTGGAAAAGCTCTGGGTGTTTTGAAGATCCAGAAACACTGCTGAAGAGCAGCCCTAGCAAACACCAGCAGGGGCCCGGGAGGGAGCCAAGCAGAAGTCTACAGGCAAGCGCACATGCAGGCCCCGGCAGAGGGCACTGGCCGGCCACGGCCACATGTGCACATCAGCTGACAGGAGCTAGAGCAGCCACGCCCGGGGACCAGCCCCCCAGCTTGCCCCACTCTGCTCTCAACATGGGGTATAGCCTCACCTAGAGGAGACTTGGAACACATGCTCCACACCTGCCTGAACGGAGTGTCCTTCACAAAGCATATGCTGGGGCTGTCGGAGACTGGAGTGGGCAAACGCGGCTGGCCAGCCCTTCACGCTGGGAGCAAGCGCAGCTCAGCTGGCCACAGTACCTGGAGGAGGGCCTTGTGAACTCAGCACGTGAGACCACCATGGCAGACGGCTGCATGCCAGCACGAGACAAGACGAGGTGTCCAAGGTGGCACCTCGCTGTGGACAACTGGCGAGGGCAGGAAGTGCACGTACTCAGAAGTTAGTGCCAGTCATCAAACTGACTATTTCACTCTTGACATGACTTTTGATGTTAAACACTAGGGGGAAAAACCCTCCTATAATCTATTTACAGCTCGCTGACCCATCTACCTACCGACGAGGACTTCTCTCAGTGGAGGCAGAAGATGGCAAAGAACAGAACAGTGATTTAAAAATCCAGCAAACTTGGCTGCCAGGGAAACAATCAAAGGCAGTGTGGAACAAAGGGCTTTGGCAGATACGGAGACTCAGACAGGGGCCGTCATTAGTGAGACGCTGTCTTTGAACTCAGCACGCATCAAGCGGGAGAAAGGACTCAGAACTTTGGGAGAGCAGCAGCCATGCACTTGCACATCTGGGGTGCTCCTCAGCAGGACCCAAGCTTGCTGCCCTGGGCTACTTACTTGGCCTTTCTGAACTTTGGTTTATCCATCCTTTAAGGAAGAGGATTAGACCAGTGGGCCTCTCCCTGACTTGTCAATCTATCTCAAAAAAAAAAAAAAAAGCCTCAAAATCTCTTACTGGGGCTGGAGGGATGGCTCAGCAGGTGAGGCATTTGCCAGCAAAGCCAAATGACCCAGGTTCTATCCCCCAGGACCCACATAAAGCCAGATGCACAAAGTGGCACATGCATATGGAGTTCGTTTGCAGTGGCTAGAGGTCCTAACACGCCCCCCAACCCTCGATCCCTCTCTTTCAAATAAATAAATACTTTTTAAATAAAGGAATAAAAAATTTCTTCCCTCTGGGATACCTTCCAGTGAGTTGTTCGCCAGGGAGGTCCCTGGTGCCCCAAAAACATTACAGGCCATTACCGAGGCCCTTGGTTTCCCACCAGGAATAGATGGTAAGACCCTACTGCGGAACATTCCACATACTTGGGCTGCAAGGTCACCGAGAAATCCTGCTGGAGCTCAGCTGAAAACCTCTTCCATGTAGACCAGCTGACAGAAAGCTGGAAAAAGCCACATTGCATGCAGTTCAATGGGAGAGAAATCACCAGTGAAGATACTCAACAGTGGAGACTGCAAGCCTTATATTTGGCCATCGAGGCCAAATGAGCCAACAGGTGCAATAGTGGCATGTCTGTTATGGAGGAAACCAACCGCCCTCTAATTTGAATGGAGGCCCACTCCATGGGAGGAAATACATCCCTGATACTGAAAACCTACAATAGGGGTAGTCATGAGCCCTAGGGGTGTAACATCTGCTGTTGTCTGGCTAAATGTATATACTATGCTCACCAAACTGCCCAGTAAGCACTTCTCTTAATGTTCATACCCATATATTAATGCTACTCTCACTTTTGGCTACAGAACCTTCTCTTTTCAGATGGCAGTGACCTTGGGATGGATCAGAAAGCACGATGATGCTGAGAAGAAATGACAGAGGGGTGCTCACCACTGAAATGTCTCAATCACACCTTCCAAGGCTCAGGGTCCATTGCGGAAAAGGTGGCTGAAAGAATGTAAGAGCCAAAGGAAGGGTAGGACTCCTTACAGTGTGTTCCTCCAGACACAAAATGGCCTGGATATCCACGTCCTCACAGTGCCTGACACTATGTACACAAGGCCATCATAACAGGAGGTAAAGATGACATCAAAATAAAAAAGAGACTGATTGAGAAGGGGAGGGAATACGATGGCGAGTGGAGTTTCAAAGGAGAAAGTGGGGGGAGGGAGGGCATTACCATGGGATATTGTTTACAATCATGGAAGCTGTCAATAAAAAGGGGGAAAAAATAAAATGAAATAAAAATTTCTTCCCTCAAGTGAGATTCCAAGCAGATGCAGTAATGAGGGCAACATCCCTGAAGTATAACTGAGCAAGGGGAGGTCTGGAAGGTTCTAGAGGGATGGCAAGCCTAACCTGGGAAAAAAGACAGACGGCATAGGGATTATGCCACGGGGCACAGTGAGAGCTTATTCTCAGCACAACAGTAAGCACCATGGGACAGATAATTTAGGCTGAAGGAATGCTGCTTGGTTTTAGGGACAGTCTATGATGTTTTAGGGGGAGGTATATAACAAAGTCAAGTTTGTCCTATTTCATTTAAACAGGGAAAACAAAACCTCCATATCCCCAGAAGCAAGTAAAGGCAACCAGACAAGGGCAGGGGTCCCTAGCAATAAGTCATATTAAGAAAGACAGTCAGCAGGGCATGATTGTGCACGCCTTTAATCCCAGTACTCGGGAGGTAGAGGTAGGAAGATCACCATGAGTTTGAGGCCACCTTGAGACTACATAGTGAATTCCAGGTCAGCCTCGGCTACAGAGAGACCCTACCTTGAAAACCCCCAAAAAAAAGAAAAAAAAAAGGAGGAGGAGGTGGAGGAGGAGAAGGAAGAAAGAGGGTCAAGGCTGGGGCTGGCACTCAGTGAAAGAACACTGAGCTTGCATGGATGAGGCCGGGGTTCCAGCCCCAGTGCTGCAGAGCAGGAAGGGGGGAAGAGGGCAGGGGGAGGGAAGAGAAGGAAGGGAGAGAGAGAGAGGGAGGGAGAGAAGGAGGGAGGGAGAGAAGGAAGGCATGAGATAGACTGGAAGCCAGTGATGGCTTTGAGCAGAGCTATGTGCCAAGCTTCACTGGAGAGGCCTTTGAAGGATGAGAGGAGCTGGTGTGGAGATAGAATGATGACATGGCCACTGCATGTGAATGGTGTGTCAGCAAAAGGGAGGCAGGACGCAGCATGTCTGAGACAAGCTGACATACAAGCTGGGTCCTGCAGCTTTCTTCGTAGGTTTCAGCATTAGTACTAAAGGCTCTGTCTCCAGAAAATGCTTGTGCCTCCTTCAGGAAAGCCACAAAAACCACCCTAGGCTGTTTTCTCAAAGAGGAAATGAAGGGCTAGGGCACGGCTCAGGAGTAGCACCCCTGCCTAGAATCCCCCAGTGAGGGGCTGGGGACGTGGCTCAGTGGCAGAGCTCCTGCCTAGAATCCCCAGTGAGGGGCTGGGGGTGTGGCTCAGTGGTACAGCACCTGCCTAGAATCCCCCAGTGAGGGGCTGGGGTGTGGCTCAGTGGTAGAGGCCCTGCCTAGAATCCCCCAGTGAGGGGCTGGGGGTGTGGCTCAGTGGTAGAGCTCCTGCCTAGAATCCCCAGTGAGAGGGTGGGGGTATGGCTCAGTGGTGGAGCTCCTGCCTAGAATCCCCCAGTGAGGGGCTGGGGTGTGGCTCAGTGGTAGAGCTCCTGCCTAGAATCCCCCAGTGAAGGGCTGGGGGTGTGGCTCAGTGGTAGAGCTCCTGCCTAGAATCCCCAGTGAGGGGCTGGGGGCGTGGGTCTGTGGTAGAGCTCCTGCCTAGAATCCACAGTGAGGGGGTGGGGGTATGGCTCAGCGGTAGAGCACCTGCCTAGAATCCCCCAGTGAGGAGTGGGGTGTGGCTCAGAGGTAGAGCTCCTGCCTAGAATCCCCCAGTGAGGGGCTGGGGTGTGGCTCAGCGGTAGAGCACCTGCCTAGAATCCTCCAGTGAGAGGATGGGGGACGTGGTTCAGTGGTAGAGCACCTGCCTAGAATCCCCCAGTGAGGGGCTGGGGTGTGGCTCAGTGGTAGAGCTCCTGCCTAGAATCCCCCAGTGAAGGGCTGGGGTGTGGCTCAGCGGTAGAGCTCCTGCCTAGAATCCCCCAGTGAGGGCTGGGGGTGTGACTCAGTTAGAGCTCCTGCCTAGAATCCCCAGTGAGGTCTAGAAGCAGGGCTCAAGAGCTGGAGAGTTTGCCTCACATGCACAAGCCTTATGTTGCATCCCTCATACTGCAATTAAAAAGAAAAGTTTTAATTTTTGAGCCAGGCATGTGTGGTATGCAGCTATAGTCCCAGCACTCAGGAGGCTGAGGCAAAAGCGTCACAGTTTGAGACCAATCAATCTGTGCTACACAGCAAGTTCCAGGCCAGCAAAACTGACTCGAAAAGAAAAAGAGGCCTTAGAGGTTAAGGTGCTTGCCTACAAAGTCAAAGGATCTTGGTTCAATTTCCCAGGACAAGGTGGTGCATGCATCTGGAGTTCATTTGCAGAGGCTGGAGGCCTTGGTGTGCCCATTCTCTATCTTTCGCGCACTCTAGCTCTTAGTCTCTTGCTCTCCCCCCCCCCTTATAAATTAATTTATTTTTTTAAAAAGTAAGAATGTTGCCACCTCGACAGGAAGTACCAGCCTAGGGCAGCCACGCACTCTTCCACCTCCCTTCAAAACGGCGCATAGCAGACTACTTCCAACACTTAAGAGGAGTTGGGAAAATTCAGCTCAAGCCTTGCTGAGGTCGTGCTTCATGGGAAGGAGGCAGAGTAGGCAGGCCTGAGATCCTGAAGGGCTGAGGTCCATGTGCTTGCCACTGTCCCAATGTGCCCTGCCTGGGACATGGACAAGGCAGGAGTCCCATGCAGGCTCACAGGGCAAGGTCAGAAGCCAGACAACCACTGTGGCCCAGGCGGAAGCAGCACGCCCCAACATCCCCAGGACTCTCCTTTCTCCCATGCGTACAACCAGTGGTGCAGGGGGGCTCAAACATAGCGCCCAAGGTCTGCTATGAGAAAGCACACCCACTCACACACACGCGCACAGTGCATCTCCAGCACCAGGTCCCCGCTTCTGCAACAACATACCGAGTCACTTGAGCCAAGCATGCTGGAGCTACTCCAGCTCTCATTCAATGTCACCTCAGTCCTATCTCTCACCATGGCCCTTCCTACAGCTTGGGCACACAGTCACCACCACCCTCACCAACACCACAGCTAAACCAAGACTGGAGAGTTCTAGCTAGCTCCATGACAAAGTCACCCTCACTCATGCCAAGGCCACACTTCAACCCATGATTGATTCCATTTCCTGGACGACTTGGTATCTTCTCAAAGCCAATGACAAGTGTTTTATGCAGTGTCGGGTGTGGCTGCCACTCTCTCCACCCTGCGCTCTTCACACCCACCATCTAGACCTCCTCCTGGGATGACCAGAGATGGCAGGCTACCCATCAAGTTCACATTCAGACACAACTCACACTCCGAGGAAGACGAGGGCCTTTGTGATGAAGATCCTGCCTCTATACCCAAGCCCTTCCTCCACATCATCCATGAGGAACATTCTGGAAAGGAAGATGAGGAGGGACAGAGTTTGGAGATGCTACAGATCACAGTACAACTCATGCCACTCTCCCACAGACTTTTAGTCTGCCTGGGCACGGGACTCAGACTGGGCACTTGGCAGTTGTGCTTCTACACCTGTGGTCCCAGCCACTCTAGAGGCAGATCTCAGGAAGCTGGTAAGTTTGAGGCCAACCTCGTTAGTTTTGCAAAACGTAATGTCCAAAAGAAAATTTTAGGGCTGGAGAGACGGGTTAGCAGAAAAGGCGCTTGCCTGCAAAGCCTAAGGACTCGTGTTCGACTCTCCAGGTCCTATGTAAGCCAGACGCACACTGATGCAAGTGCACGAGGTCACACATGTGCGCAAGGGGGTGCACATATCTGAGTTCCACTGCAGTGGCTAGAGGCCCTGGCGCACCAATTCCCTCTCCCTCTCTCCCTATCGCTCTCTCACATTAAAAAAAAAAAAAAAAAAATTATAGGTTGAAAACTCCTTTCCTGCAAGCACCAGAATGTACTGTTGGTCTTCAGTAGATTCACTTCCTGCTGCCAAGTCAAAAATCCCAGAACTGTGCCATGAGACAGCTGGCATCATGACCCTCACCATGGATTCTCAGTCACTAGACAGGGACTGCTGGCCCCTGCACTGTGCCGTGGGCATAACCCTCACCATGGGCCGACTCATAGTCCCTCTTTCCTTTTCTTTTTTTTCATTTTTTCTTTTTTTTTTAATTTTTATTTGTATTTATTTATTTGAAAGTGACAGAGAGAGAGAGAAAGAGGCAGATAAGATACAGAGAGAGAGAGAATGGGCGCGCCAGGGCCTCCAGCCACTGTGAACGAACTCCAGATGCATGTGCCCCCTTGTGCATCTGGCTAACGTGGGTCCTAGGGAATCAAGCCTCGAACCGGGGTCCTTAGGCTTCACAGGCAAGCGCTTAATCGCTAAGCCATCTCTCCAGCCCCCTCTTTCCTTCTTTCTCTCTCTCTCTACACACACACACACACACACATGCACGCAGGATGGGGGCTGCTGGGCCCTTTCAACCTACAATGTCCTTCGGATGTAGGAATTCACAAAGTGTTCCACAGTAACTTCCTCCCACCTACATCTTTGCTGTATTTTATTATTATTATTATGGTCCACAGAGACCAATCCTTGGATTTTATTATTTTTCTCATTTGGTCTTTTGTTCTTTCTGGAAGACTCCCTCAACTTTCCAAACCCTCATGGTGATTTTCTCCCATATCTGCTCAGTGTTTATTTCCCAGAGCTCATTGGTTCACAAAACGTTCTTGCACAGAATTCTTTTCTTGTTTCAATATCTTTTCTTGTTAAAACATCTACTATGATTTCTCTGGAGATATCTGTGAGAGGTTTTCTCCCTTGAAGTCTTATCCTCACATAATTTACATCTCCACCAAGCTTCTATACCCGTCTAGTCTGTTAGCAGCGTCCAGCTCCTGCGGACATGGCGTGAGGCTGCAGGACGGCTGGGACGGGCTTCACCACAGAGGGAGCTGAGAGACCTCAGGTTTCGGCCCCAGCATGTCCTCCTCCTCCACAGGGCCAGGGTCCCCAGCAGGCTCTTCTCATCGCTAACTCAGTGGACAACAGCCTGCCAGCCGCAACTCCATGCCAGGAGGGATGAAGGCTGGTAGCCGAAGCATCCAGGAGGCACAAGCTTACTCACCTGCATCAAGCAGGGCACAGGAGCATGGGCTTTGCCCTCCTCCACCAGCTATGTGCCTTCTCTCTGCCAGGCCGCGCATGACTCAGGCCCCCTGCGCCCCAAGGGCCCCAGGCTGCTGCCGCCAGCGAGCTCGCCACATCTATTACAAACCGCTCTCACTTGCTCCATTCCCTGCCAGTTGGGGGCACACGGCCACAGCGCCTGAGCCAAGCAGAAGCCATGCAGCATAAATCGGGCTGGCTCCCACCTTCGCCTCTCCCATAGCGGCGTCTGATTCTCTCACGTCAGCTCAGTCCACCCGTCACCAACGCTTCCATGGCGCAGACACTACACTCTCTCGCGGGTCACAGGCTGCTGTCGATTACAAAGTCTCATCGATACCGTGCACTAACGTTCAGGAGGACAAACAGCAGAGATACACGGCACATAGGTACACATCCAGAATTTACCTCATCCACCCACCATCTTTACCTGAGAAGCTTTCGTTCCCCCTTTATCTTCCCACACCCCTAACTGCCATCGGCTGATGTGATTTTCATGTGTGGACAAATCCCGTGATCGGGCTTGTTTGATGACTTCTCGTGAGGGCCCACACTGGACCCGAGTCAGCGTGGGAATTTCCATCTTTCCTGTCCTTGCAGAAAGAATGCAGCAATAGCTGAAGACAAGAGGTGACACGGGACAGGAGAAGTTGGAGCTTCAGTTAGTCAGCATCACAAGGGCTGATTGGCCACAGTGCCATTCTGTGGTTGGTGGTTGGTTGGCTTGCTGTGAGACAGGGTCTTACCATATAGCCCAGGCTAACTGGAACTCTGCGCTCCTCCTGCCTCAGCCTCCCGAGTGCTGGATGACAGGTGCACAGCACCTGCCAGGCCTATATTATCCTTTCATTTGAGCCCAGCAACTTCTGAGCCAGGCCTCAAGTGAGGACATGCCTCAGACTTAGCCACCAATTTTTTTATGAAAATGCTGGGCACACCTCAGGCTCAGATCTCTCCATCTGATGTTCTATGGTATGTTCCTGGAATGTTTTGCTTCCACCTCCAACTCAGCCATATACTTCAAGACTTTCCTCTATAAAAAGGATGCTCGGGCTGGAGAGATGACTTAGCAGTTAAGACGTTTGCCTGCAAAGCCTAAGGACACAGGTTCAACTCCCAGAACCCATGTGAGCCAGATGCACAAGGTGGTGCATGCATCTGAGTTCATTTGCAGTGGCTTGAGGCCATGGCACTCCCATTCCCTATCTCTCTCTGCCTCTCTCTTAAATAAATAAATAAATGGTTTTTTAAAAGGATGCATGTCCATCTGACAACTAGATGCTAGTATCCACTACTTTGAAATAGGTTTAGTTACTATCCTTTGTGAATACTATGCCTAATTTTCTAATTGCCTTTTTATCTTTGTGTTGGAAGCCACAGAGATGACCTAAGTTCCTTGCTGCTTGTGTTACTCCATTAGGAATCTGCATTGACGTCTCACATCAGAACAATATCACTGGTAAACAGCCCTGCCAGCAAGTCTCTCTGTAATCTCCAGACAGCCAGGCTTCACTTCGAAATGCTGGCTGGAAGGCTCAGTGTGGACCGTTACCCCAAGAAAGGCCAGGCTCAGAAGTTCATGGGAAGGACTCCGAAGACCTCAAACCCAAGACCCTGTGCAAGAGCTTCAATAACATGCCAAGTCAGAATTTCCAAATTCATCTTAGACAACATGTAAGTGGACAGGAATAAATTACACAGAGCTGAATTAACTGAAGAGGGAAATGTTACAGAGGTCATCTGTAGATAGTGGTTTATGTTCTATTTTTCTAAACACACAAGGAAGCAATTATGCTCTTTCTTCTGAAACACTGTAACCTACAACAATTTAGTAAACCCTGCTTTGATAAATGAAACATTGTCAAATGGTATCTGGCCCTCACTGAGGTTTCCAACTTCAGATACCCTTCGAAGCGCTCTTGTTTCACATGTACTATTTACATGTTTACACTGGATAAGAATCCCTCCTCCTTGTTAACAAAATTGTAACAATGAAGACTTTTTTTTTTTTTTTTGAGACAGGCTCTCCTGGGAGCCAGGCTGGCCTGGAACTCATATTGTAGCTAAGGACGACCTTGAATTTCGGATTCTCCTGCCTCCACCTCCGGAGTGCTGAGATTGCAAGCATGCACCACTACGCCTAGTTTACGCACCACTACGGCTGGATCCCAGGGCTTCGCCATGCTAGGACAGCACTCGGCCATCTGAGGTCTATCCCAATCCCAAAGAGATTTCGTAAAGTACTGAAATCATCAGAGCAAAAGAAAATGATAAACCGAACTTCAGAAAAATTAAATCTTCTTAACATCAAAAACCACCATTAAGACCAACAAAACAGCTTCCACTCCAAGACAGAAGGCGCAGTGGGGCTGGCATCTTCCCCAATGTGAGCATGTGACCCGTGTGATCTACCTACCACCTCCCACCTTTACACACACGGAAAGCCCGTCTTTGTCCACCTGACCTGACCCTGGAGGGCAGAGGGGCCTGAGGGTGCGCCCTCCAAAAGCTTTCACATCACAGGTGCCTGAGCTGATGAGACCAGCAGTGACCAAGACAGCAAGCGCTGAGGCCTGAGGCCTGCACAGCCCCTGGGAGCCCAGGGCCCCAGCGATAGATAGATGCGTAGGCTGGGCAGGCCCCTGGGCAGGAGGAAGCTCAGTACCAGGAGGTGAGGCTGTGGTAGAGTTGCAACAACCTTCCTGAGTTATGAGGACGTGCACGGCCCGCCGGCCCCCGCGCCTCACAGACAGGAAGAGTGACTGGTTCCAGTCACCCTGGGAAACCTGTGCACCACTCACGAGACTGCCGCCTGCTGAAAACACAGATCCGGCCTGCGGTTCACCGAGGGCGTCCAGGCAAGCATCTGCCAGATCAACTTGTCTACTAAGGATGGACACTAGCTCCTGGTTCACATGGAGCTGACAGTAAACTCTTAACCCAATAATATAGGAACAATAAGGCCAGTCAGTGTGGTACTGCATGCCTGTTATCCAAACACTTGGGAGACTGAGGTAGAAGGATCATAAGTTCAAACACAGCCTCAGCTACACAGCAAGTTCAAGAGAAGCAAAACCCTATCTTTAAAAAAAAAAAAAAAAAGATAAAATGAATAACACAACTGTCTAAAAGGGCAGGCCTTTCCGGGTGTGGTGGCACACGCTTTTAATCCCCAGCACTCGGAAGGCAGAAGTAGGAGGATCGCCGTGAGTTTGAGGCCGCCCTGAGACTCCATAGTGAATACCAGGTCAGCCTGGGCTAGAGTGAGACCCTACCACGAAAAACCAAAAAAAAAAAAGGACAGGTCAGGTGTAGTGGTGCACGCCTTTAAACCCAGCACAAGGGAGGCAGAGGTAGGAGGACTGCCATGAGTTTGAGGCCACCCTGAGACTACAGAGTGAATTCCAGGCACATCAGCCTGGACTAGAGTGAAATCTACCTCAAAAAAAAAAAAAAGAAAGAAAGAAAGAAAGAAAGGAAAGGAAAGGAAAGGAAAGGAAAGGAAAGGAAAGGGGGCTGGAGAGATGGCTGAGCGGTTAAGGTGCTTGCCTCTGAAGCCAAAGGACGCAGGTTCAATTCCCCAGGGCCCACAAAAGCCAGATGTACAAGGGGCACATGTGTCTAGAGTTCATTTGCGGTGGCTGGAGGCCCTGGCATGCCCATTCTCTATCTGTCTCTCTTCTATCTCTCTCTCTCTCTGCTTACAAATAAATAAAGAAAAGAAAAAAACAGAGAAACTAGGGGCCTGGAGATATGGCTTAGTGGTTAAGGTGTTTGCCAGCAAAGCCAAAGGACCCAGGTTTAATACCCCAGGACCCATTAATCCAGATGCACAAGATGGCACATGTGTCTAGAGTTCATTTGCAGTGGCTGGAAGCCCTGGTATGGCCATAACCCCCCACAAATAAATAAATAAAAATATTTTTTTGCTTATTTATTTGAGAGAAAAAGGCAGAGAGAAAGAGAATGGGTGCACCAGAGCATCCAGCCACTGCAAACAGACTCCAGATATATGCGCCCCCCCCCCACCAACGTGCACCTGGTTTACATGGGTCCTGGGGAATCAAACCGGGGTCCTTTGGCTTTGCAGGCAAACACCTTAACTGCTAAGCCATTTCTCCAGTCCAATAAAATATTTTAAAAATAAGTAAATAAAGGGAAACTAGGTTGTTTAACTTTCAAAACAAAGAACAAAAGAAAATTTTTTAAGTAAGCAGCCATTGTGCTGGCTCATGCCTGGACTCCCAGCCCTTAGGAAACAGAGGCAGGAGGACTGTTCCAGGCCACACTGGACCACAGAGTAAGACCCTGTCTCACAAAGCAGAGCTAGGCCGGGCACGGTGGCGCACACCTTCAACCCCAGCACTCAGGAGGCAGAGGTGGGAGGATCGCCGTGAGGTGGGTTGGCTTTCCACTGCTTTCCCTGTCGTGACGTCTCAGCCCTGGCAGTTGCTACTGTCTTCCCAGCCTTTGCTCCTCTGGCACGCAGGCTCTCCATCCTCACAGGGTTCACTGACGCTGCAACCAGCCCTGCTTGCCAGCTTGCTGTGCGACACTTGGGTCTGTCCTGTCTGCACCTCCCTCAGGGGTCGCTTTCGTCTCCGTTAAAACCACGAGAGAAAGTGCTTCACGCCACTAGGGCGACAGTTCAAAGCACAGATAGGCTGGCGAGGTGGCTCAGGCCATACGAGCATGACGGCCTGAGCTCAGACGTCCAGAGCCCATGTCAATGGCTGGCAGGCCACGTCCCAGCACGTGGAAGACACAGACAGTGAAGCCGGGGCAAGCCGGCTAGCTAGACTAGCCAAATCCCTCGACTCCAGGTGCAAGTAAGAGGCCCTGTGTCACTAAATAAATAAGGTGGAGGGTGACTGAGGAAGATATCTGTGACGGTTTGAATATATGTCCTCCAATCCGTGTTTTGCTAAAACTTGGGTTTCCAGCCACCTGGTTGGAGGAGGGGTCGCTGGAGGTGACGGATTTCCAGGCCAAGGGTACGCAGAGCAGCCGGAGCCCTGCCTGGGTCCCTGCTGTCTTTGCTTGCTTGTGGGGCTGGCTGTGTGGCGGCGTCTCTCTCTGTTTGGGTTTATGAATGGGGCCAGCCTCTTCCGCCATTGGGGAACTTCCCCTGGATCTATGAGCCTGAAGTAAACCCTTCCTCCCCTGAACTGTGTCCATTTGGAAGTGTATCGCAGCAACGCATGGAGCTGACACCACCACCTGATGTCAATCTTTGCTCTTCACAGGTACACACATGTGAACATGCATACACACAGTAGACAGTAGTAAGGGTTAATCTGAGTGTGGGAAAGCTGCAAGTCTCATACACGACTGAGGGGACTCAGGGCAGAATGCTTGGGCTTCTCCTCAAAAAGTTACTTAACGTTACCATATGACACAGCAATGCCACTCCTGGGCATCTGCTTAAAAGAACTGAAAAGGCCAGGTGTGGTGGCGCACGCCTTTAATCCCAGCACTTGATGGGCAGAGGTAGGAGGATCAGCATGAGTCCAAGGCTACCCTGAGACTACATAGTGAATTCCAGGTCAGCCTGGGCTACAGTGATAACCTACCTTGGAAAAAAAAAAAAAGTAAGCCGAGCATGGTGGCGCATGCCTTTTTAATCCCAACACAGCACTCGGGAGGCAGACGTAGGAGGATCACCATGAGCTCGAGGCTACCCTGAGGCTACATAGTGAATTCCAGTCAGCCTGGGCTAGAGTGAGATGCTACCTTGGGGGGGGGGGGGAGTATGTTCAAACAAGCTTACACATGAATGTTCACAGCGCTGAGAGTGAAAACGAGCCAGCACCACAGCAGTGTGCATAGGGAGTGAGCGTGTGTGTAAGACACCCCCAGGGTTGTGGCCACCACCCCGGAGAAAGGAAGGAGGGCTGATCCATGCTCACCGTGGGTGAGCACTGAAAGCACCAGGAGGGAAAGCCCCAGAGTGCACGATTCCACTACAGGTACCCAGGATGGGCAGCTACGCACAGTGTCAGACGCACAGCAGCCGTGGCTGGAGCGGGAAAGGAAAGCCATATCTAATTGGGGGTTTATGGAAGTATTCTGGAACCAGACCACAGCTATAGTTGTACAACCTATGCATTTACTCAGACCATTCAATATACGCATTACAGATGTCTGCTTTACGGCACACGTAGTATCTCAATAGCTGACAGCACCTGGGCAGATGGCTCAGTTGGCAAAGTCCTTGCTGCACACGCAAGAGAACTGGACTTTGGATCACCAGTCCACATGCAAATGCCAGACATCCCAGTACTCGGCAAGCAGAGACAAAGGACCCCCAGAGAAAGCCGGCTAGCTCGACTGACTAACAGAATCCATGTGCTCTGGGCTCAGAGACCCTGCTTCAGTAAATAATGTAGTGAGAGATTGAGGAAGACACCCAACATCAACTCTGGGCCTCCACACTCAGACATACATGTGCCCACACATGTAAACATACACATATACATGTATGCACAACACACACAGATGGACACACACACATAAAAACCAAGAAAATAAAGATGCTACAGACTTGGTGAAACTATTACCAAGACATCTACTTAGTAAGGGACTCATGTTCACAAGAAAGACCTTGTAAAAAGAAATCAATAAAAAGAACACAGCTCAATAAGAGTTTGCAAGACTCAGAACAGACACTTCCAAAAGCACACGGAGCACGCATAAGGCCATCAAACACAGGGGCTCAGCACAGTCACTGCACGGGTGTGAACACATGCCTCAGCACAGTCACAGGATGAGTGTGAACACAGGGCTCAGCAGTCACTGGACAGGTGTGAACACAGGGACTCAGCACAGGTGTGAACACATGGCTCAGCACAGTCACAGGATGAGTGTGAACACATGGTTCAGCAGTCACTGCACAGGTATGAACACATGCCTCAGCAGTCACAGGATGGGTATGAACACAGGGTTCAGCAGTCACTGGACAGGTGTGAACACCAGGACTCAGCACAATCACTATACAGGTGTAAGCACATGCCTCAGCACAGTCGCAGGATGGGTGTGAACAAGGGCTCAGAACAGTGGGCGGGTGTAAACACAGGGGTCAGCCAAGTCACTAGATGGGTGTGAACACAGGGGCTCAGCAGTTACTGGACAGGTATGAACAGCGGGGCTTATCAGTCACTGGACAGTGTGAACACAGGGCTAATCATAGTCACTGGATAGGTATGGACAAGGGCACAGCACAATCACTGGACGGGTATGAACACAGGTTCAGCACAATCACTGGATGGGTGTGAACACAGGCACAGCAGTCACTGGACAGGTGTGAATAGTCTCAGCACAATCACTGGATGGGTGTAAACACAGGCAGGCACAGCACAGTCACTGGATGGGTGTGAACACAGGCACAGATGTCACTGGACAGGTGTGAACACAGTCTCAGCAAATCACTGGATGGGTGTGAACACAGGTACAGCAGTCACTGGACAGGTGTGAACACAGTCTCAGCACAGTCACTGGAAGGGTGTGAACACAGGCAGCACAGTCACTGGAAGGGTGTGAACACAGGCAGCACAGTCACTGGAAGGGTGTGAACACAGGACTCAGCACAGTCACTGGAAGGGTGTGAACACAGTCTCAGCACAATCACTGGACAGGTATGAACACAGGGCTCAGCACAGCCACTGGAAGGGTGTGAACTGAAATTAGAAACAGAGAGTACCTCACATCCCCTGAAAAAATTAAATAATTGTTAGAAACAAACAACCCTGATAAAGTGGTGTGAGAATCTTCATATTGCAGGAAAAGAATAAAACCACCTAGCTGTATGGAGGCTGGCTTCAGTCCTCACAGGTTAGACACAGGCAACAGCTCCGGAGTGTCACTCCTGGGTGCTGTCTTGGAGATGTGGCTGGGAAAGGTCAGGTAGAAACCACACCATCCCAAACGGAGGACAGAGGAGACGAGATGGGCATGGGATGGATTAACACCCAACAACAACAAGGAATGGCCTCCCAGTAAACTTATTATTGATTGCAAAATTGACATGTCTTCTAGGAGACAAACTTCTGGGCATGTTTGAGGAGACTACCTACATTAGGATAACTGAAGTGGGAAGACCCAGTCTAACTGTGGCGGGAAGCCTCCAATAGCTGGGATCCAGGAATGAAAAGGAAAAGCAAGCTGAGCACCAGCATTCCTCATGCTCGGACTGTGGACACACACCACGGGACCAGCTGCCTCACGGTCTGGCCTCCAGCGTTCCTCTCCACAGTGGACTGTAACAAACTGTTAGCTGAAACAAACCCTGCCTCCCTCCCTCCACCCCTTTCTTCTTTCTGTTGCTTTTGTCAGGTATTTTATCCCATTAGCAAGAAAAGAACTAACACAACTAAAACACAAGTGTCTGCAGAGCAAAACAGGGACCAAGAGAAGGCATCTGCAGTGTGGCACACTGGGGTGGCAAAGAGCCAAGCCCAGCCTCTGTGGCCAGCGCCTAGTCCCAGTACCAGAAAAAGGAAGGCAGCTGTCAAAGAAAAACACAGCACCATTCCATTTATTTACAATTCTAGAACAGAGGAAACTGTTCCATGGAAACACGCAGAACAGCGCTATCTCCTGGGGGCAGGAACAGGGAAGAATGCTGGGGAAAGTAAGGGAACGTCCTGTGAGCTGCCTGCCTGAGGACAGGATCGCGGGCACCATGTTTTCAACCTCCTTCGGTCAGCACTCAGGACCCGTCCCTGGCACCATATGCAGGGCAGTTAAAGACTCACGGGGAGCGGGGAGGCTGGGGTGCACCTGCAGCCCTGCTGCTGGGGAGAATGAGGGGAAAGATGTCTTGGGCCCAGGAGTTCCAGGCCAACCTGGGCGACATAGGGTGAGGCTGTCTGTAAGTAAGCAAACAAACAAGGGGCTAAGGCTACTCCAGCCACTGCAGTGCTCACGTCACACGCATGAGGACCCGAACTTGATTCGCATGACCCATGTAAAATACCAGGTGCAGTGATGTGCACCTATAATCCCAGCACCTGGGAGGAGGAGACAGAAGGACCCCTTGGGCTTGCAGGCCTACTTGTACAGCCTAATTGATAAGCTCCAGGCCAGGGAGAGATCCTGTGTCAAAGGAAGTAGACGCCACTCCTGAGAGTGACACCTAAGTAGGCCTCTACATGCATTCACACATACACATGTATACACACCTGCACACACATGCATGCACATACAAACACACACACACACACACATGCACATAAAAAAGGTAAGGCGATCTGAAAGAGTCACATTTTAGTTTGCCTAGAAGACCACAGAAAGCCGTATGGGGCCAGAGAACCACGCCTGCAGGCACACACCTCTGCAGGTCACTAAGGCAAGTTTCTTCAGAGACCACCTTCAACCTCAGGAAACTGAGGGCCCAGGGGTGCACACCCCCAACATGATAAGGCAGGGATGGGTGCTCCACACCACTCACGAGCATCAGACTGGCTGCTTCCCTGCCCCTTCCCACCCCACGCCTTAGGGGGCACTTGGACTCTGGTAAGAGTATTTCCAGAGAACCAGCCCTAATTGGTTGTTCTTAATATAATTAAAAATAGAATGACTGGGGCATTGGAGAGATGGGTTAGCGGTTAAGGCAGGTACCTGCAAAGCCAAAGGACGAAGGTTCAATTCCCCAGGACGCACATTAGCCAGATGCACAAGGTGGTACACGCATCTGGAGTTTCTTTGCAGTGGCTGGAAGCCCTGGTGTGCCCACTCACTTTCTCTCTCTCACACTCTCTCTCTCTCTCTCTCTCTCTCTCTACCTGCCTATTTCTGTATCTCTCTCTCAAATAAATAAATTTAAAAAATAGGGTCACTGAGAAATCCTGCTGGAGCTGAGCTGAAAACCTCCTCCATGCAGACCAGCTGACAAAAAGCTGGAAAAAGCCCTGCTGCATGCAGTTCAATGGGAGAGAGAGAAATCACCAGTGAAGATAACCAACAGTGGTACGTCTGTTACAGGGGAAACCAAGCACCCTCTAATTAGACTGCAGGCCTGCTCCATGGGAGGGAATATATCCCTGATACTGAAAATCTACAACATGGGTAGTCATGAGCCCTAGGGGTGTAACATCTGCTGCTGTCTGGCTAAAAGTATATACTATGCTCACCAAACTGCCCAGTAAGCACTTCTCTTAATGTTCGTAACCATATATTAATGCTACTCTCACTTTTGATTAGAGAACCCTCTCTTTTCAGATGGCAGTGAACTTAGGATGACTCAGAAGGCATCATGGTGCTGAGGAGAAGTGACAGAGGAGTGCTCAGCACTGAAATGTCTCAATCACACCTTCCAAGGCTCAGGGTCCGTTGCGGAAGAGGTGGCAGAAAGAATGTAAGAGCCTAAAGAAAGGTAGGACTCCTTACAACGTGCTCCTCAAGACACAAATGACCTGGATATCCATGATCTCACAGTGTCTGACACTACCTACGTAAGACCATCATAATAGGAAGAAAAGATGATGACATCAAAATAAAAGAAAGACTGATTGAGAGGGAGGGGGATATGATGGAGAGTGGAGTTTCAAAGGGGAAAGTGGGGGGAGCGAGGGAGGGAATTATCATGAGATATTGTTTACAATTATGGGAGTTGTCAATAAATAAATAACAACAAAAAATTAGTAAGACAACATAAAATAACATAAGTTAAAAAATAGAATGGCTGCATGACTTAAGTATGTGCCCAGAGTTGAAAGCAAGACCTTGAGATGTTCATGTTTACACAAATATAACAGGCAGGACAAGGAGATGACACCCATGTCCTAGGAGCTGAAGGGACAAGGAAATGCTCTGTGTGGACCGCAGCGTGTCAGCCTTGGGAAGGAGGACATTGACCACACGGGACCCTGCCGACAGCATGGCCAGCGAAATGAGCCAGCACACAGGGACAGACCCCATGGCGTTCCACTCCTGTGAGGGACCCAGAATCCTTACAATCACAGGCGGTAGGATGGGGACACCAGGACTCAGGAGCTGCTTAACCAACACCACAGTTAGTTCTGGAGATGGCATGACAGCTACCTGAATGAATTAAGACAGGGCTGCGGGGATGGGTCAGTGGTTAAGGGTACTTGATCTGCCAGCCTGCCGACCAGAGCTCGAGTCCCAGCACCCATGTGAAATTCATGCACCTATAATCCCAGCGCTGGAAGGTAGACAGGCATATCCCCGGGGCAGGGCTGGCTGGCCGGTCTAGCCAAATCAGTGAGCTCCAAGTTCAGGGAGACCCTGTCACAAAAACTAAGATGGAGAGTGACTGAGGTGATTCAATGCCCACATGCACAGCCATACATGCACATCTAGACATGTGCACCTACACAAACATGCATACATACATGCACACCATACACATGTGCAAAAACGGCTATGACAGTAAAATATAAATAGAAGAAAACAGTTGAATCAACCAGGGGGATTGAGAAGCTCTGAGATTAGCCAAGCATGCCTTGGGGCGTGCCCAGGAGGGCGGGTGTTTGCAGAGGGGGTTGAAGGCCCGCCCTGAATGTAGGCAGCACTCTCCAGCAGGCACATAGGAATGAAAGGGGAGGAGGAGACCAGCCAACACAGGCCTGTTCCCTCTCTCTGCTCCTGACCACCGTCACGTGAGCAGATCTTCTCTGCCAAGATGGCAGCCACAACGGACTATAGCCTCAGAAACCAGAAATGTGTATCTTTCCACCTTTACGTTATTTATGTCAAGTGTTTTTTTTTGTTTTTTTTTAAGGGGCGAGGGCTAGGGTCTCACTCTAGCCCAGGCTTACCTGAAATTCGCTATGTAGTATCAGAGTGGCTGCGAATTCATGGTAATCCTTCTACCTCTGCTGGGATTAAAGGTGTGAGCCATCATGCCTGGCTTATGTCAAGAGTTTTTAACACATGGAAAAAATAATTTTCACAAGGAAGAAAAAAGTCAGAGGGCTTCCTACCATACTTTTAAAAAAATCAATGAGGACTTAAGGGGGCATACTGTACATATGTAAGCAGATGAACAGATTATTGGGGGTGCAATGGCATAAGTGAGGTCAGGGGAAGAGAATGAATAAAGGGTATGGGGGAGAGTTAATCAAAATTTAAGATGTTATTAATAAGCCATATGAAAACCTGTTTCTTTGGATAATGACTCACCCAGAAGCTATAAAGAGTTACTAGATAAATTTCAGTGCCAGGGATGGGATACCTTCCAATGAGATGTTGGCCAAGAAGGTCCCTGGTGCCCCCAAAACATTACAGGACATTGCCAAGGCTCTTGGCTTCCCAAAAGAACCAGATGGTAAGACCCAATTGCTGAAGATTCCACATGCTTGGGCTGCAGGTCACTGAGAAATCAAGCTGGAGCTGAGCTGAAAACCTCCCTGTAGACCAGCTGACAAAAAACTGGAAAAAGACTACATTGCATGTAGCCCTATGGGAGAGAAACGTTATCAATGGTGGTAAACAGCAGTGGATACCACAAGCCTTAAGACTGGCCAGACAGGCCAAATGTGCCAACTGGTGCTATAGTGGCATGTCTATTACGGGGGTAACCAACCACTCTCTAACTGGACTGGAGGCCCACTTCATGGAAAGGAATACATCATGCCTGGTACTGAAAACCTAGTCAAAAGCCTAGGGCAAGGGAGGTCCTTAGCTCTAGGGGAAGTAATGCCTGCTCTTGTCTGGCTACCTGTATATATTATGACCACCAAACTGCCCAGTAAGCACATCTCTTAATGTTCATACCCATATGTTAATGTCACTCTCACTTTTGGTTAAAGAACCTTCTCTTTTCAGATAGCGGTGACCCCAGGGATGACTCAGAAGGCACCATGGTGCTGAGAAGAAGTGACAGAGGAGTGCTCACCACTGAAACATCTCAATCACACCCCCCAAGGATCAGAGTCCATTGCAGAAGAGGTGGCGAAAGAATGTAAGAGCCAAAGGAAGGGTAGGACTACTTACAATGCAATCTTTCAGACACAAATTGGCCTGGACCTCCATGACCTCACAATGCCTGGCGTGACCTACACAAGACCTTCATAATAGAAAAAAAAGATAACATCAAAATAAAAGCAAGACAGCAGGCATGGTGGCACACACCTTTGATCCCAGCACTCAGGGGGCAGAGGTAGGAGGATTGCTGTGAGTTTGAGGCCATCCCTAAGACTACATAGTAAATTCCAGGTCACCCTGGGCTAGAGTGAGACCCTACCTTGAAGAAAAAAAAAGAAAGAGCTGGGCATGGTGGTACACGCCTTTAATCCCAGCACTTGGGAGGCAGACGTAGGAGGACCGCCATGAGTTCGAGGTCACCCTGAGACTACATAGTGAATTCCAGGTCAGCCTGGACTAGAGTGAAACCCTATCTCAAAAAACCTAAAGAGAGACTAAATGAGATTGGGAGGGTATATGATGGAGGGTGGATTTGTGAGCGGGGAAAGTGGAGGTGGGAATTATCCTGGTTTATTGTTTATGGCAGCTGTCAATAAAAAAATTTTAGAAAAAAACATCACTGGGGCCAAGGATGCAGCTCCAAGGTAGACTGCTTGCCTCCTGACGTAAGGCCCTGCTCCTCCCTGCCGGTCAGAGCGGCAGGTAGCAAGCAGGAAGAGCAGCCCAGCCCACAAGCCTTTGGGGAATCCCATGTCCACCGAGCACATTGGTCACAAGGAGTCAGTGAGTCTGAACTGTCCAACAGCCAGAATCAGTATGGAGGGGTTTTGCTGGTTCCAAGTTCCTACTGTTGGCTGGAAGGCAGAGCCAGGAGAGGCTGCCTCAGAGCCCCTGCCCCTACTTAAGGACGGGAGGTGATCTCCACACAGGGAAACACAGACAGTCCAGACGCAGACCCAGTGCAGGGAACAGAACCAAGGCTGAGCTCAGCCTGCTGGGAAGCGAGTCTCCCAGGAATGCAGTTTGAAAAGAGAGCCTCTCCACAGAGGGGAGGGAGGACGGCCTTTCTCCCAGCCTCCTCAGTGCTCCTACGTGGACACCATGCCCCAGGGAAGCCAGAGAGAAGGGCTGTCATTAATAGGGTTAGTTCAACTTTCTTTTCAATGGTGCTGAAAAGTATATGCAAATCCACCCGTAATGAGGTTTAAAAATTCCATTTCATGGGATAATCAGACTTCAAAAAACTCAATTTTAGTTTTAATCAGATTTTAACAAGGATATTAAGTCCATTTCAGTTAGAAAAGGAAAAAACTGTGAATATAACACAAAATGTATTCAAGCTTAGCCCTGGGAGATAATTAAATAAAATTAATTTGGCAAGGGTTGTCAGTAAATGGAAAAGCCGTAAACAGGAGTTCATGTTTTTGATAGAAACAAAACAAGTCTTACTGTAGCAACAGACATGGGGCTTGCGATTGGCCGGGGAGGGTGCAACGCAGCCTATCCCCAGCCAGGGGATGGACAGTCCTTCCCCTTCCCCAGGCACAGTGACACACAGGCAGAGGAAGAGATGCTGGGAGGAGATGGAGGAGGTAAAGACAACTCACACCTTCTACAGAAAAGTTGGAAACATCGCCCAGGCAGCCTCCAGCACCAGCCACTCACCACCCAACCCACAGGCCGCATAGGAGAACGGCACAGCATGGCAAACTCCTAGGGCCAGCCCCTCCCTCCAAGTGGGCTTTCCCAGTAAGTAACAGGCAGGTCCTCCCGCTGTCTCTTCGCAGAGCCCATGCCACGGGCCAAGTTAAAAAGGCTTTGCCATTCAGAATCTTCCATGGAAGGATGACACATCCTTCAGATAGCTCACCACCTTGAAAGTTTACTACTCAGTCCTTTACAGAAAAGCCAGGCCAGCCACCACCCTGAGCCATCCCATGACCATAGGTAAGCGTTGCAAAACTGCCAAGAAGTAGGGCATGGTGGTGCACGCCTTTAATCCCAGCACTCGGGAGGCAGAGGTAGGTGGATCACCGTGAGTTCGAGGCCACCCTGAGACTACAGAGTGAATTCCAGGTCAGCCTGGGCTACAGTGAGGCCCTACCTTGAAAGACCAAAAAAAATAAATAAATAAATAACAGCAAAGAGAACAACAGAACTGACGCTATATACGAAACAAGAGCAGTTTCTACTAGCACGTCTGTGTATCACAAGCTTCCTCCACTGCAAAACATGAGTAGTGACCCCTACTGGGATGTCCCCGACACTGCAGGCGACCTGCAGTAAACAGTAAAACTGCCCAGAGCAAAGCGAAGCCCACAACAGCATCAGTGTCTCTTTTCTCACCACTAATGTTCTCATAAGTCAGTAAAAAAATAAGCTTTGATTTAAAGGAAAATAAAACCAACATGCTACAACTTGTCTAGCCTAAAAGATGACTGGTACCTGCGTTTTGTAATTGCAATTCCAATAAATGGCAAAATGCTCCTGAGAACAGAGAGCAATAAACTGGAGCCATACCGAAAAAGCGAAGGGGGGGGAGGGGGCAGTGAGACTACAGAGAACTGTGTGTCTGAGTGTCTTCCATGAGGACGCGGAAGTAATTCCTATCAGCTCACAAGCAGACAAGCAGCGGTGTGCTGGAAATGAACCGAGGAGCAGCCTGGCCCTCCTCGCCGTGGGAGGGCTGTTTGGTTCCACGGAACTGAAGAGGAGTTGCGTGCAATAAAGAATTAATTGCTAATCGTCTACCTCAGCCGCCTCCACCTGACGAGACAGCATTGTGATGCCGCCTCAGAAGTTAAATGCTTCCTCTCCCAAGTGATGGCTGATCGCGCCTTACCTGGCAGCCTCCCCATACAGGAGCGAGCCCAGACCCAGCCGGGAGGCAGGGCCAGGCTGCCCTCCAGCAGGCTGTGCCAAGGTACTGCAGAGTCATCAGTCGGCAAGAGCCACCGCCTGTTGGTGGGCTTCCTGCCACACATGTGTGGCACTCTGTTCAGGCTAACGAAACACACCCGCACCCCCCCCCCCGGCAGAAGCTGGGTGTTGGCACCCAGGCCAGCTGCCCAGTACCAGAGCAGCACCAGACAGACAGAGTCTACTGAAGGCAGAGCCCACCGTGCTTGAGGAGCCACCCAGCAAGGCACAGACTCACTTGGCTGACCTTGGGCCGCTGGCCATTCCCAAAAGCTCCAGTCCCTCCCTGCAGGCGGGATATACAAGCCAGGAGGAGGGGAAGGGCATGCAGCTGGCACCACGAATGGGCATCTGTGGGCAGGTGAAGACCTCTTCGGAGCAAGAGCTCCCTTCAAGCAGTGGACGTGTGGTTCTCTTCAAAGACACCTGTTTCCACAGCAGAGACAGAGCCTGGCCTCTGTTCCCACCCACCAATCCAGCAAAGACACACGGTCAACCCCCAGCCTGGTGACGCCTCCTGCAACTGTCACACCTCATCCACCTGAAAAGCCCTCAGTCTCACGTTTACGGAGCTGCTTCGGCCACCATGTGAACGGGGCCTGTCCACCGCTGGCAAAGGCAGGAACCCAGTGCCAAGAATGAGCAAAGAAATGAGTTTTCCAAAACCATGGTTCCACCACTGGAAGTGGTGGTCAGAAAGGAACAGGAACTAACCCAGAGAAGAATCTGGCATGAACACAAAGCACTGTGGAAGCCCACCTCCACTCTGGATCTCGCTACAATCCAAGGGGCCACTGCAGGCAGGCCAGACCCCCATGGCAGGGCACATGAAGCCCAGGAGGGCACAGGCAGAAAAGGAGGACCAACCTTTCCTGGGGAGAACCTTCTGCTTCCCCCACCACCACCATAGCCGTGGGCTTCATCCCACACGCCCTGCGAAACTCACACCACATCCTGGATGGACTCGTGCTTGCCTGGGCACCTGCCACACCCCCACCAGGGCACAGCCACTGCCTGCCCATCTCTCTGAAGAAGCCTGGCACACTGTTCTGTGCCCCTCAGGTGCCTCCTTCTCTCTAGGCAAGAGACCTGAGCCAAAGGCAGGACAAGGCCAGCAGTCCTGAGGAGGATACTGTCCTTGGGCCTAGCAGTCCAGTCACCAAGACTCACGGGCCACACTGATTCTGAAAGCCAAAGGTAGGTGACAGGCCTCCCCTGCACAGTCCTCCACCCAGCATCTCTTCCAGACCAATCACACCTTGACGTGGATGGCCTCAGCCTCGCAAGCGCACGCATGCATCTGTGCTAAGCCTCCTCACAAGGACAGCTGTGTCAAAATGGTCTTCCCAAAGTCCACAGGAAACACGAGGATGGGGAATGGCCCCCATGCATCTACCAGACACATCCGCTGCAGCGTGGTATTGGGCTGTTCTAACCCTCCCAGTGCAAGGACTGATGAGTAACAGTTAGTTGTTAGGTGTTCATCCTGGCTTTAACAGGTGCTGTCTGCCATGGCATTTGTAAACACCATTCAGTCAAGGCCAAGATCCCAGGACATCCAGACCACTGCCACCGTAGGCCATACCTCATAGCGTGTGTTCTGCAGACAACGAAGGATGCCTGCAGCCTAGGGCCTGTCACTCATGTGTCCCACGGGTAGCAAAGGACTCAGGAGTGGCTCCAGTAACATATTGCTTACACCAAAGACATTTTAATTTTTTTCTATTCATTTGTGTGTACACATATACATGTGTACATATGTGTATGACATGAGCACACATGGGCATGAGCATGCCACAGCATGTGTGTGGAGGGCACGGCAACAGCAGGGAATTTCTCCTCTCCTCCCACTCTTCTGAGAGTGGGTTTCCTTTGCTGCTGCTTTTGAGCTTCCAGATGCTCCATAGGCGCACTGGGGAAACAGGCAGGGGCCTCTTTGTGTCTGGCTTCATG
Source organism: Dipus sagitta (assembly GCA_036346955.1). Classification (NCBI taxonomy): domain Eukaryota; kingdom Metazoa; phylum Chordata; class Mammalia; order Rodentia; family Dipodidae; genus Dipus; species Dipus sagitta. Next base: position 17,093,118 of record CM070771.1, on the reverse strand, counting down.
CGAGCACTGGGGGGTGGAATTCTGGTCACCCTCAGGCTTGCAAGCGAGCACCTTTAAGTGCTGAGCCATCCCCCAGCCCTGACAACTCTCTAACCATTTCAGAAGCTCTCTGCTACAGGTACTTGACCTCTTCCACTTCTTACCCAGACAAGACAGGCTGGACCCAGGGTCACAGGCGAGGGTGGGGACAGGACGGGGGGCAGGGGGGCAGGCGGATCTGCTGATGCTGATGCTGACCCTGCCACCTTCTCAGCTCCAGGAAGACCCTTAGCCAGCAAACCATCCACCTGAATGCATCCCAGTGCTGTGCTGGGTGGCAGGATCCAGGCTCTCTCGGGCCCCATGCCTGGCAGCCAGCCTGCCCACAGTAGCTCTGAGGAGTTTGCTAGCTTAAGGATGGATAAGACATGGGCAGCAAGGCAGAGCTGCGGGCTCTGTGTGGGGCGTGGTGTGAATGAAGACCTCAGAGATGTGCTCAACAGACCTGGTGCCTCTGCTTTAAAGACAAGAGCACAACTATCACAAAGCCAGAGGTGGAGGGCCAGAGCCTGCAGCCAGTCATTTCAGTGATAATCCCCTCCACTTGTATGGATGCAAGCCTGCTCTCAACAGAGCTCAGCACAAACGCTCTGCTGAAAGACTTCTCTGTGAGCTTCCCAGGCGCCTGCCTGCCTGCCTGGGCCCTCAGTGCTCCTCCCGCGGGTGCATGGCTCCAACCAAGTGGGGCTCCTCTCTGGATCAGTGCAGGGGCTGAGGCCAAGTGGGACCTAGGTTCTGGAATGTTCAACAACTAGGGAGCCCCAGGTGCTGAAGCCGAGCAGGCAAGCACGGGAAAGACGCAGTTGCTGATGCTGATGAGCACAGGCAGGAGGAAGAGCACCACCACGTGATCCGAGGTTACCCTGTCCAGGCCAGATCTCACAGCCGCAAAAACAATGCTCAAGGCCCTCGTGGGAATCCAGACCCTAATATTGGCAGGCTATTTTCTAGAGTCTGCAAGACAAAGACCCTCCAAGCACTGTGGCTGCTGGAAGGCCCCTGGTACTCCGAGAGAGACCTTCAGCCCCTCCTCCACTCTGTGCAGAGCCAACTTCACCCCTCCTGCCAAAGCCCTCACAGTTCTTCTGTGTGAGATATCCTGGGCCCCAGGTTCCAAGACTCTCCCACTTTTGCCTGGAGATAAAGGGGCCTGGGCACCCTAGAGCTCCTGACTGCCAACAAGGGGGGTCAGAAGGTGACAGGACCCCAATTAAGCACCTGCTGAGTCAAAACCAACCCTAACCGGAGGTGGCTGCCACAGCCTCATCCTCAAGTGCATCATTACCTCACAGCCCTGCTACACTAAGGGCTTTCACTACCAGGCCTCAGGTTTTTGTCAAATCGATTTTGGAGGAGGCATGGGAGCCAAGCCCAATCACAAGGCCTAGGGAAAAGCCACCAGAATGCTTCAAGAGCCAAGAGCAGAGTGAGAAGTACGCAGCACTTCCAAGCCAGGGCCCTGCTGCGCACACAGATGTCTGGACACACATGTAGACTGCTCTAGAAAGCACTTTTTCTGCTGGCTCGAAACCCCACTGCCATGCGACCTTCTCCAACATACTATCGGCAGGGGTAACACCAGCTGCCTCTCGTCCTTTGCCCCCCGAGGCTCAGAGGCCATCAGGCCCTGGGGGCTGGATATCCATGCTAGGAGAAGACCTCAGCAAAGCTTCACAAGGAGCAGAGAGGAGGGGCTGCCGACTCTAGCAGCACGGGGCAGGTCTCTGCAGCCCCTGCTTCCTACCTCACACAGCTGAACGTGCCTCAGAGGCTTCTCCCCACACGCAGGCAAGGCCGGTGGCTGCAGCCCCGCATCTCTCACACACAAGCATTCAGCTAACCGGCTCCCCCAGTGTTTCCTGAATGCCCACTGCACACCACACACCAAGTCTGTCCTTACGCCCAGGCCACAGGGATGAAGGGCCAACACGAGCAAAGCAGCAGAGCCCCCTGTTTAGAAAGTGCGTGTATTTTAGGCACTGGAGACCAATGGTGGGAGGGAAGCCCAGCCCTCTGGGGCTCCCGAGACTAAGAGCCCACCCCAGGCCCAGCCTGCAGGGTCCCTCCCTCTCCTAAGGCGGCAGCACGTGGAGAACGAACCAATAAAAGGCCAAGAAAGGGCCACGTGCCACAGGTACCAGAGATCAAACGTTTCTTTTCCCTCTCCTCCACCCCAAAGAAAATCATTCCAAGACGAGTCACCTCAAGATCCCAGACACTCCTTCCTCACCCACATTCCCAAGCTCAGCAGAGCTGTCAGTGTCCATCAACCCAACACCCACATCATCACGAACACAGAAAGCAGGGAGCAGACAGGCCATGTCGGGCCAACCAATTAGCTCCCTCCTCAAAGGGAGCCACATCCCGCACCCCCTTGCTCAGAGCGACCCCCTCACTGGCCTCGCACATCAGGGAAGCCGGTCCCCAGAACGTGTCATCTGGCTGGGCCACAGACGTGCTCAGGAAAGCATCCAGGTCGGCACTTGCTGGCTCCCAACTCTGGCTCCAGGAGATGGGTCAGCAGTTTATGGTGGGCATGTGCCACTTTCAAAGCCATGTGAGCTGCCTGCCTTCTTACTACCCTCACCCTCCTCGGTGCCCAGCAAGCCTGCACACATGCTCACAGGTACAATGCCCACCCAGCAGGGTTGGCAGCAAGACCAGACTTGGGCACAGAAGAGGCAGGGCCAGGAGCCAAGCAGCACAGACATCTTAGCCACAAGCAAATTACTGCCTCAGCAAAAGAAGGGCAGACTACAGAGGGGTCATACTCACGGAGAAACCTGCTCAGTAAGACTCCCCTCCATCTGAATTGCTAAACACAGTGTCTAAAGAGCCAAGCACCCAGGCCGCCTGCTCTCCTCACGTCGTGGTGGCATACTCTGGTAGAACCTTTGAAAGCACACACTCGCCCAATTAAGGCCTGACATTCACATTCACTGATTGAAATGTACACAAGTACAGTTTTTTTGAAGGGCAATTTGGCACCAGCTATCAATTTCAAATGCGCATTTTTTTTCTAACTAAAACTGCTGCCTTTAGGAATTTATCCAACCAACACTGTTTACTGTGGTGCGGAGGATGACTGTCCCTCAAAAAGGGAATCAGCCAGGCAGTCCTGAGCAGCTCCTCAAACGCCGCACGGAGCAGGCTCTGCTGGTACAGAAACGATGTCCAAAGTGAAGCCAGGCATGGTGGCGCATGCCTGCGAGCCCAGCACTGGACGCTGAGGACAAGGGTCACCGGGCGTTCTTGAGACCAGCCTAGGTGAGAGTTACTTCCAAATCAACCCAGGACAGCATGAGCCCCTGCCTGAAGAGTCATTAAAAAATAATAATAATAACAGAAGAGGGTAGCGGTGATAACTCAGTCAGTAAAGACCTTGGCTTGCAGGCACAAGGACCTGAGTCGGACAACAACCCATGTCAAAAAAAAAAAAAAAAAAAGCCGGGCGTGGTGGCGCACGCCTTTAATCCCAGCACTCAGGAGGCAGTGGTAAGAGGATCGCCGTGAGTTCGAGGCCACCCTGAGACTACCTAGTTTATTCCAGGTCAGCCTGGGCCAGAGTGAAACCCTACCTCGAAAAACCAAGGAAAAAAAAAAAAGCTAGACGTACCGGCACACACCTATAATCCGAGGACTAGGAAAGCAGAGACTGATATATAGCGAGAATGGGCACACCAGGGCCTCCAGCCATTGCAAATGAACTCCAAGTTCATGCGCCACCTTGTGCATCTGGCTTACATGGGTCCTGGGGAATAGAACCGGGATCCTTTGGCTTTGCAGGCAAACACCTTAACCACTAAACCATCTCTCCAGCCCCAAAAGATTATCTTTCATGTGTGTGTGCATGTTCATATATGTATGGACACATGTGGAGGCCAAAGGTCGATGTAGAGGTTTCCCTCTGTAGCTGTACACCTTAGTTTTTGAGCAGCATCTGTCAAACCTAGAGCTACACTAGGTGGCCAGTGAGCCCAATGACCCATGGCCTCTGCCTCCCAGTGCCCGATTACAGGCATGCACTGCCAGCCCGCGCGTTTACATGAGCACCAGGGATCCAAACTCAGGTCCTCGGGCTCGCTCAGAAAGCACTTCACCCGCTGAGCCGCCCTTCCTTTCCGGACGCCCTGCTGAATGCTCCCGTGTTTCGAACTTTGAACTTTGAAGCCTATGTTACCCAGGCCAGTGTAAGTAAGCCCTGTAACCTAAGCTGCACAGGTTTCTTTAGAAACTTTATGAATTACTTTGTTGAGCTCTATCCAAAAAGCTGATGGACTCTGTGACTACATTCACCACACCGACTGAGCTGACCGCTTGCTGACGTGCACTTCCTAAAGTTCTTGCAAACTTTGAGGCAGCTGGTGCCTTGCAGCCCCTATAGACATGGACAAGGCTGGTCACCAGAACGACAATGCTGAAACAGGATGGGGAAGAGACACAGGCTGAGGTCGAAATAACATCCAGTAGCCAGTCATACTCCCAATCATACTTGTGCAGTGAGTCCCCTAGAAGAGCCCAAGAGCTTTCGGCCAGATCAAGGCTGGAGCCTCCTCCCCATGCACCCCTGCTCCTGACTGTGCGCCTCAGTCTCTGCAGTGGGAGGCGTGAAGAAGCGCTTCTCCCTGGTCTCTGAGCAGCTCGAACAAACTAACCCAAGGGGGTTCCAGTAGCTGGCTTCTGAGCCAGTCAGTTGGAAGGAAAAGACACCCTATGACTTGGGACAGGTATGGGCCTTCAGCCTGGGGATTAGGCTCGGAGACGCATGAGAACTGGATAGCAGGACACCCCGCGGATGTCCACTAGAGGACCGCTGGCTGTGCAGCAAAAGCCCATCTGGTGTCAGGGTGCAGGGCGAGCAAGCGGCGGGGAGACAGGGAAGAGGTTATTTTCTCCTGCTCCGTCTCTCCACGTCCCTGCGTTATTAGGTCATCTGTAATTACTGTCAGCTGCATCTCCTGGTTTTCAGAGTACGGATCTTAGACACATTGTGTTAAATTTATCCCTAAGTATTGCACAGTCCTGTTGCTACTGCACACGCTGTCCTTCCGACGGCTCTCTGCCAGCGCTCAGAAATATCATCTACTATTCACTGCTGTGCCTGTACTCTTGTGACCTGGTTCACCTGCTTAATCAGCTCAAACAGGTTAGTATTGATGCCTTAGGGTTCCTACATAATCGTGTCGCCGACGACCAACTTCAATGTTTCCTATCCAGTCTGATAGATCACCGTCTCTTACCACATCACACAGGTAAGAGCTTCAGTACAAATGGCGAAGATGGGGAGAACAAACAGCCTCATCCTCTCATAAAGGTAACAGCCAGTCCACCAGCTACAGGGACAGCAGGAAGCACATACCTGGTCTACCTGTGACAACTCACCACCGTGGACGGTCCTACCACCAGTACTGCACTCACAGTATTTTACAGACTCCTTTTACTCAGCTGTGGGATCTCTTCACTCCTAGCTTGCCAAGTGTTCTCAATCACTAGTGTTGAGTTTTACAAATACACCTCAGGATGGGCTATGAAAACAATGTTCTCAGGAGCCTGGCATGAACCCCACTCCGGCCTCTCTCCACTTCTCCGCCACAGCCTGCCTGTCCTGCACAGCTGCTGGCTGTCTCCAGTCATTCACTTTCCACACCGTAAGTCCTTCCCAGATACCAAGCGCTTCATGTCACCATGCCCACACTCCCTCACCACACTGTGAAACCACAGTGAATTCCTAAAGCCGCTATGGGTAACTAGGGCCACATGCTCCTCAGCACCAGACCCACCAGAGGCTTCAAGCCCCAAGCCATACACACACATCATACACACACACTGCCATGCCCCTTCCCAGGACCCTCCAAGTGACACAGCCTAATCTGCTCCCGATCACAGGACCCTGAGCCCTCACATCACACACACATCACAGCCTCCTACGCCAACCAATTTGCTTACCCACCCCTTCCTAGTATCTCTGGGTTCCTCAGAAGTAAGGAACCCACACTGGACAGAAGGTGACCACTGGCACACTCCATCTTAAACCAGAGCACTGTTCCCAACCTCGTGGTGGTCACTCAAGGGAGACCCACCCTGAAAGTGGGCAGCTCTATCCCATGAGCTGGGATCCCTGGCTGAACGAAAAGAAGAATGTGGGCTGAAGAGAATGCTTAGTGGTTAAGGCACTCGCCTGCAAAGCCTAAGGACCCAGGTTTGATTCCACAGGACCCACATAAGCTAGATGCGCATGGTAGTGTATGCGTCTGGAGTTCTTTTGTAATGACAGAAGACCCTGGCATGCCCATTATCTCTCCATCTACTTGGCTTTTTCTCTGTCTTTCTCTCAAATTAAAAACTATTTGAGCCGGGTGTAGTGGTGCACACCTATAATGCCAGCACTCGGGAGGCAGAGGCAGGAGAAGCGCTATGAGTTCGAGGCCAGCCTGAGACGACATAGTGAATTCCAGGTTAGCCTGAGTTAGAGACCCTACCTTGAAAAACCAAAAAATTAAATTAAATTAAATACGAAGAAAAACAGGCGCTGAGCAGCAGCTTCCTCACTGCACACAGCACGGCCGGCTGCCTCACATGCCTGCCAGCCTGCCTTCCCCACCATGATGGACTGTACCCCCAAACCATATGCAAAACAGACCCTTCCTTAAGGGGTCTTGTCAGCTTTGTAGCACATACAATAGGAATGAGACTGACCTACACTAGACACCCAAAGACCAGGACCCCAGGGCATGGAGGGCTTTGACAGAGGCTGGTCACAGATGTGGCAAGCATGGGACAGGCCACAGGGGCAGTCTCCCTGACCACAAGCAGGCAGAAGACAGATATCCCTCATACCCTGGTCAAGACCCTTGACCCTCATTAGGAAAAGCCCTGTTGGGAGGACAGCAGACCTCAGGACAGACACCCTGAAAAGGCCAGATCATTAAGGGGGTGGCGCCACCTAGTGGTCACCATGCCTCAGACCTCAGGAAGCTTGGGTGGAACAAGTCCCAAAATAATGGCGGAAGATGCTCAACAGCTGGCAAGCCCCAGGGCACCAAAGTGGCTGCTTCAGGCACCTGATCAGTGAGAGGTGGCTGACCACGTCAGATCTCCGCTGCATGGACCCTGGTCTGGTGCACTCTTGTGTGCATGTGCCCACATGTGTGAACATGACACAGCCCTAGGACTCAATCCCAGCTCCTCCCAGCCCAGCACCCCTGCTGACCATACCCGAACCACGCCCCATCCCAGCTCCTCCCAGCTCCAGCACCCCTGCTGACCATACCCGAACCACGCCCCATCCCAACTCCTCCCAGCCCAGCACCCCTGCTGACCATACCCGAACCACAACCCATCCCAGCTGGAGAGATGGTTTAGTGGTTAAGGTATTGAAGCCAAAGGACCTCGGTTCAATTCCCTTGGACCCACATAAGCCAGATGCATAAAGGGGCACATGCATCTGGAACTCATTTGCAGTGGCTAGAGGCCCTGGCATGCCCATTCTCTCTCTCCCTCTCTCTGCCTCTTTCTCTCTTTCTCTCTCTCTCAAATGAATAAAGTTTAAAAAATAAAATAAAATAAAAAGTGCACCAGGCATGGTGGTGCACGCCTTTAATCCCAACACTCGGGAGGCAGAGGTAGGAGGATCGCCCTGAGTTCAAGGCCACCATGAGACTACATAGTGAATTCCAGGTCAGCCTGGGCTAGAGTGAAACACTACCTCAAAAAATAAATAAATAAATAAATAAATAAATAAATAAATAAATAAAATAAAATAAAAAATTCATCATAGCAGGGTAGTTCTAAGGTCACCCCAACACTCACACCCAGTTCCCAGTGCTGCTGACTCATTTTATCTGGGCCTGGCCCCAAAATCTGTGCTGTCCCAACTTCAGGTGATATATTTTTTAAATTAATTATTATTTGCAAGTAGACACACACACACAGATATGAATGTACCAGGTCCTCTTACTACTACAAACAAACTCCAGATTCACGCACCACTTTGTGCACCTGGCTTTTCGTGTGTACTGGGGATTTGAATCTGGGCCATTAGGCTTGTAAGCAAGCACCTCAACCACTAAGCCATCTCTCCAGTCAGGTATGGGTGTCTACTTGAGCCTCCAGCCTCAGTTACCCAAGTAGCTAGACTTCAGATGAGCAGCCAGGCTTAGAGAAAAGACTTCCTGGCAGAGGGGGTGTCAGGGCCTGAAGCAAGAGAGCTTCATACGCATTAAATACACCCTAGCAATGAACTAACACCAAACCCTCCAACCCCATGTGAATTCAACCAGGGTGGCCTGCATTCCACACTGTTACAGACCAAGCATCACCATGGAGTACAGCACAAGTCACCTGGGTTGTCAAGGCTGACCTGAGCTGGTACCCAGACATCTGCCAAGGGAAGGCTGAGCAATGGTGAGGTTTCCAAGGTGCCAGGCAGCCACGACAGCCCAGACATGACAGACAAGCATGAGAAAGAACATCTGCCCAGCAGTGACACCCACCACTGAGGAGAGACTCAGGGACACCAAGAAGCCAAGCACCACAAAGCCTGGGCCCTCTGCCTTGCAGAAATGCCAGTCCCCAGGTCAGGCATTCCCAGCTGTCAACAGAGGGGCCTGGCCACCTCTATAAAGACAGGCCAGCACAAGCACCAGCTCCCACCTCCTGCCCGGCCCTGTGGTAGGAAGAGCACAGGCAGCCCCGGCCAGGACTGGGCTGGGCTGGAACCGAGCCACACAGGAACCAGCCCCACTCTCCACGGAGCACTCGCCTGGGGAGCCTGGTCCAAAGAGCGCAAAGAAACGCTGGACGTTCTCACCAGGCCATGGCAGCTGTGCTACTCCAGACTGACAGGAACTGCTTCGGGAAGAACCAGGCACCCCAGTGCTCCCACAGGCCAGTCAGACTGGGCACAAGGGGCCTCTGATCTCCATCAAGACAAAGCAGTCACGGAGGTTTCTGGTCTGAGCAGAGTCGCCCCAGGAGCAGGAGGGACCCTCGCCGGCAGTTAACAAGGCCAGAGATCAGGAGAAAGCACATGACCAAAGGCCTGCTGGGTCAGCCTGAGAGCCTGGGTTCAAACAGCAGCTGCTCCCTCCTCTGTGACTTACAAGGACACCTAGAGGCACTGCCAAGTGGCAGAGAATGGAAAGCTGGGATGGGAAGGAGGAGATTCCAAGAGCCAGCAGGGGATAGTGTGATTACAGGACAGCTCAGCTGGGACAGTTTCAGTCGTGGCCTTATTTCCACGAGCAGCGGGAAAGACGACCAGAAGCCGGAAGTCTCGAAGCCCTTGAAACCAAACAAAAGGCTTCCTGAACTCTGCGGGCGTGTGTACAGGCCCATTCTGCTCATCCCGTCCTCAGTCCCCCGGCCTGTCAGAGACATGGGGAACACCGGGATACCACGAAGGGCAGCAGCTGGGTCGCATCTTCAGAGGCTCACAGAAGGTCACTATCACCAAAGGGTGGGCCACACCTGGTCACTGATGCCCGAGAAGCATGGGGCACTGGACAGATGCACTGGCTAACGGGATCTACCTACCCTTCCCATATGAACGCCTGCGTTCTTTCACCTACCGGCTGGCAGTGAGTCTGACACAGACCAGCTGAGCGGTACGCAACAGGAGCCTGAGTGGGACAAGATCCCTGCACGTTGATAGGACTGAACCCTAAATTTCAGTTCATTCTAAGCAGTTACCACCACCGCCAGACAGTGAGAGTGCAGGACAGTGGGAGCTGCGCCTCCCTCTGCTGGCTCTCATGCTGGGCCCCACAACGTCAGCACGAAGAACCACTGGGTTCCTTCCCCTTCCCTACTGCTGCAAAGTCCCCTGCCGAGAAGCCCACCCTGGAAGGCACTGAGCCAGGAGGCAGGAGCAGCCCTGGAGCCGACCACCCAGAGTGGGACAGGTGGCAGCCCACCTACCTGAGGTTCAAGCCCATGGTCTGGTCCAGTCTCTCCCAGCTCTGCAGCTTCGTCAGCAGCCTCTGGAAAGACAATTACAGCACTTGTTCCAGGGCTTAGTACCAGACCCTGCGCCTACAGAAGCCTCCTCCAAGAGATGCCTATCTGCGATGGGCAGCCTGGTGTGAGCCACTAACTACACCAGCTACTCACACGGGGCCCTGAAGCCCCAACAGGTCATCGGCCACCTGGGAGCTGCTGGGGTGACAGCTCAGTGGGTAAAGTGCTTGCTGTGCAAGCATGAGGACCGGAGTTCAGATCCCCGGTGTCCACATAAAAGGCAGGCACGAAAACACTGATAATCTGCTACAGATTATTGCCGAAGACATCCCGGGCTAGGGTCACAGGACCTCAGAACACCACGCTGCAACAGGAAGGGAAACTAGCTTGCTCTTGGCGAGCCCCATAGTGCTGGAGAGAAAACAATCGCCAATAACATGAATAGGCAGGGACCCTGCAGACTACAAAATTAACCAGCCAGACAAGTACACACTTGCACAATAGTGGCACACAGCCTCTGCGGATAACTAACTGTTCTCTGCTTGGACATGAGGCTCACTCAGTGGGACAGAACTCATATTTGGTACTGGAAACCAAGTCAGAATCCCACGGTCAGGAAACTCATAGGCTTCAGAAAGAAACCCCCCTGCTCTCTGGTGAAAGAGTGGGCTTGCACAACGAAAAGCTCTCAAATAACTTTGTATACCTCCTTTAACCCAAGCTCTCACTCCTGGTTAGAGAATCTGTTTTATTTTATATCTATCCATCTGGCAGAAAAAAATGGAGAAAAGCCAAGATCTATCAATAAGACAAAAAGATAGGCAATTGCCCACCACAAGGCGTGCCACCTCTACCACATCTGCCAGGGCCCAGGAGAAACTGCAGAGAAAGCGGCAACATGAACACTGCTCTTACTGCTGGCCTGACAACCAGCTCCAGGGAAATAGTGACAGACACAGTGATCAATCAAAACCTATTAAAGCAGAAATCCAGAGGCTACAGAGAACTCAAAACTAAATCACACTGCAAACAGGCCTGCCATGGCTCAGGGAATATGGCAGAAGAGGGGGCAGAAAGATTCTAAGAGCCACAAAGTGGGTAGGAACACCCTGAGGCATGGTCACCCCACTAGGGACTGAAGGCCCTCATGACCCACACAGTGAATACCATAACTCCACTGAGGAGGACCCCCAGGGTAACAGCAGACAGGGTAAGGGGCTATAAGAGTATATCCTGGTACAATATATATATAATAAAAATTTTAAAGTATATGAGAAAAATGATTAAAAAAAGAGTTTACATAGGGCTGGAGAGATGGCTTCATTGTTAAGGCACTTGCCTACAAAGCCTAAGGACCCAGGTTCAATTTCCCAATACCCACATAAGCCAGATGCACAAGGTGGCACATGTGTCTGGAGTTCATTTGCAGTGGCTAGAGGCCCTTGTATACCCATTCTATCTGCCTCTTTCTCTCGAAAAAAAAATAATAATAATTTTTTTTTTTTTTTTTTTTTTGGGGGTTCTCGAGGTAGGCTCTGGCTCTGGCCCAGGCTGACCTGGAATTCACTAGGTAGTCTCAGGGTGGTGTCAAACTCACAGTGATCCTCCTACCTCTGCCTCCCAAGTGCTGGGATTAAAGGTGTGTGCCACCACAACCAGCTCAAATAAAATTTTTTCTTTAAAAAAAAGAGTATGCATAAGCTGGGTGTGGTGGCACACGCCTTTAATCCCAGCACCCGGGAGGCAGAGGTTGGAGGATCGCTGTGAGTTTGACAGCTACCCTGAGATTACATAGTGAATTCAAGGTCAGCCTGAGCTGGAGTGAAACCCTACCTCGAAAGACCAATTTAAAAAAAAAAGAGTATGCATAAACACTAATTTAAAATCTTAAATTAAAAAGGAAAGCCAGACATGGTGAGAGGTGCCTATAATCCCAGCTCTGAGGGCAGAGACAAGAAGCTCCCTGGGACGTGTTGGCCGTCCATACTGACTCAATCAGTGAGCTCAAGGTCCAGGGAGAGACCCTGTCCCTAAACGTAAGGTGGAGAAAGACTGAGGAACACACCCAATGTCAGTATCTGTCCTCCATGCATACCACACACACACGTTATCCAAAAGGGTACACTTCAGGCAGTAGCCAGAGATGGGGGACAGCTGAGGGTCAAGATGGCACGCTGACATTTTATTACTCCAGACCGGCAGGATGGAAAAACAGAGGCCAGGCACATGCCTGGCCAACCATGGAAGGTGACTAGGAAAGCACAGGGAAACATGATGAAGGACAGAAAGACCCCGGGCAGACCCTGGTTCTGGTCCAAACTCGCTGGACAATGGCTGACCTAACGCTCAGTTTCTCACTCTGCCTACATGTGACTCCCCGATGCTTCGCAGCGCCATACCCTCAACACAGCACCATTGAGTCCCAACTACCAACTACAGACAGGGGAGACGGCCCTAGCCTGGGTCCCCACATCTCCCCTCCACCCTGACACTCCAGCAGCCCACCCATCTCACAGCTTCCTTCTGTAGCTGAGAAATCTAACCAGGTCTTGCTGAGCTGGAAGCAAGGCGCCACCAGGGCTGTGTGACTTCTGGAGGCTTTGGGGACAACTTGTCTCCTGCCTTTTCCAGTGTCTAGAGGTACCAGAACCCCTGGCTCAGGCCCTCCTACCATGTTCACAGCAGCAGCAGACAGGTCCTCCTCCTCACCACCCACCTCTACAGACCAACTCCAGCCAGTTGGCTAGTGTATCTGGAAAACCCAGGATCTGCCCAGACCCAAGCCAGGTGATTATAAGCCCAACCCATTGGGCTGCAGAGATGGCTTAGCAGTTAAGCACTTGCCTGTGAAGCCTAAGGACCCCAGTTCGAGGCTCGATTCCCCAGAACCCACATTAGCCAGATGCACAAGGGGCACATGCATCTGGAGTATATTTGCAGTGGCTAGAGGTCCTGGTGCATCCATTCTCTCTCTCTCTCTCTCTCTCTCTCTCTCTGCCTCCTTTTCTCTCTCAAATAAATAATTTTTTTAAAAAAAGAGGAGAGGAGCCAGGTGTGGTGGCGCACGCCTTTAATCCCAGCACTTGGGAGGCAGCGGTAGGAGGATTGCCATGAGTTCAAGGTCACCCTGAGACTACATAGTGAATTCCAGGTCAGCCCGGGCTAGAGTGAGACCCTACCTCGAAAAACTAAAAAAAAGGGGGGGGGGGCTAGAGAGAGAGCTCAGCGGTTAAGGTGCATGCCTACAAAGCCTAAGGACACAAGTTCGAGTCTCCAGGTCCCATGTAAGCCAGATGGACATGGTGGCGCATGCATTTGGAGTTCGTTTGCAGTGGCTGGAGGCCCTGGCGCCCGTCCTCACTCTCTCCTTCTCTCTGTCTCTAATAAATAAATTCAAAAAGCTCAATCCCTTGCCAGGTTCCAGGATTTCAGCATTCTGCCTATCACATGCCCACAGCAGCCAGCAGGTGAGCACTTGTTACATCTAACAGGCAAACAGGGTGCTCCGGGCAGTTGGAGGTCAGCCCTGGAGGTGCGGCTCAGCCACCACCCACCACCCACCTCCTTCTCCAGCTCCAGGGCAACCAGCGCTTCCTGCATCTTCTCCTGCCGGCCCAGCTTCCTCTGCAGGCCCTCCAGCTCCTCCTTGAGCAGCCCGTTGGTCTCCTTCATCTCCCTGCAAGGCCAGAATAGCCACTGCAACAGCCACAGGGGCTGGAGGTGACCCCAACAGTCCTCCCTGCCCTCCAACGGCCACACACCAGGGGACAGCCTATGGGACAAGCCCAAGGGTCCCAGTAATGTGAGCAGCGCCCATGACAGCAACCCAGCGCCAGCCAGAGGTGGCAGGCTGCCCCCAGGCCCTCACCTCAGGTGAGCGTTCTCCTCGCGCAGCCGCGTCAGCTCCCGCTCCATGCGGGGCATGCGCAGAAGCTCGGACCTCATGCTGCGCAGCACGGCTGTGTCCTGCTCCTGCAGGCGCAGCTTCTGCTCCAGGTCCTGTCCGGGACAGAGCAGGGAAAGGAAAGTGAGCAGGCAGGAAACAGAAAAACACGTCTGCAAAGTGGAGGGGCCAGCCTGGAAGGCACGCCCAGAAGCTCCAACTATGGAATGTCCTAGAAGGGAGAACGGGGACAGTGAGACAGTGGCTATCATGGGAAGAGAGCAGGAAGAAAAGGAGGCAGAGGGAAGGTTTTACGGCAGGGGAATGCCCCTGGGAAATTACGACAGATACATCATCATGCACACCGCAGCCTGGTGGAACCCCGTAAGCTGTGACCCAGTGGTAAGGCTGACTACAGATTCATTGATCACAACTCGCGCCACCCTTCAGGGACCACGGATGATGCAGGCCGTGAGGGGGGACACAGGTATGAGAGCCCTGCACCTCTGCTGAGGCCCTGAGATGGCTTTGTCTGCAGCCTGCTCCCCCACTGCCCTCTCCATGGGAGCCAGCCCACCACAGGCTGGAACCTCTGACACCCCTCAAGGAGGTGGCAGGAGCACAGTGGAAGCAGTTACCTGGCAACAGACATCCTCAAGTGCGGCTGGCACTTCTGTTTCAGTGCAAGATGTGACAACCCGATGCTCCTGACCTGATTCGCGCTGCCCACTGTCGCTTTCAGACGCGAGCCCAAATGTTAGCGGGGGAGGCTGGTTTTCCACGACACACAATTAGTCAGTATGTGACTTAACACTTTATGAAAATAAACAAAAGGGCTGGAGACTTTGCTCTGTTGGTTGAGCGTTTACCTAGCATGCAGGAAATCATGCATGGTGGTGTCACATGCCTGGAGGCCTACTTCGAGAGACTGACACAGAAGGGACACAAGTTCTTGGCCTCAGCTACATAACGAGCAGCAGGCTAGCTTCCGCTACACAAAGAAGCCCTGTGAGAAACATTCAAGACTCATGGGGCTTGGGATATAACTCAGCTGGTACAGTGCTTGCTAGCAGGTAGGAAGCTCTGGGTTCCAACCCCAGCACCACATACTCTGGGCACGGGGATGGTGGTACAGGCCTGTAATCCCAGCACTCAAGAGGTGCAGACAGAGAGATCAGATATGATTCAAGGTCATGAGCTGAGGCCATCCCAGGCTACAAGAGACCCTGCCTCAAACAAACAAAGAGTAAGATAGTGCTCGCTTCGGCAGCAAATATACTAAAATTGGAACGATACAGAGAAGATTAGCATGGCCCCTGCGCAAGGATGACACGCAAATTCGTGAAGCGTTCCATATTTTTTAATAATGGTACCAAACTGACTGTATTTGCTGAATACAAAACTGACTAATAAAGAAAAAAAAATAAAAAAAAAAAGTAGGAGAGATGCAATAATAAAGCAAAAAAAAAAAAAAAAGAGTAAGATAAATAAAGTAAGTCTTGGGAGCTGCAAAGATCTCCTAAGTTGTCCAAGGACCTCAGTGGTCTCCAGGGCTCAGAGCCCTTGGGGTCTTCCCAGGCTGCTGTAGCCGGCCCCCTCAGCATCAGCTTTGCCACCACTTCTAAAATGGCCCTGCCCTCGGCATCCTGACAGCCATCCGTCCGCACACCATCCAGCCCCAGGTCCCTAACAGGAGCTTGGGGTACATCTGAATACAATGAGGCCCTCCTCAGGCTCCACGACTGCCCTTTCTGTGGGAGCGGCCGTGCCTGACCCACCTTGTAGACACTCTTTTACTACAGTGGTCACCTTGGCCCTCAACAAGACAGCAGCAGCACCTAGTGACAAGTCACCCTACAGGCTACGTACAAAACCACTACCATGTCAGTCCATGGTCAACAAGCCCCTATGGAGTCCAATGCTGTCCAGATACAGGGTCAGAGGGTGGGGACAGAAAGACAGAGAGGACAAACTGGCCAAGCCTATGTACAAGTAGACAGTACTGAGCAGGGGACACAGAAGAAAGGAAGAAGGCCAGAGGGAAGGTGACTGAGAAGACAAGGAAAAGAAGGTGAGGGAGGGGAGCAGATAAGCTGATAGCCAGGAACAGGAGAAGCCCAGGCCTGGGGCTGGTGGGGGACACACAATACGCAGTCGGGGGCAGTAGGGAGCAGCTGGCGCGGGCCTGCCACCAGGACTGTTTGTTTCTCTGAAGGCCACAGAAAGGAAGCCAAAGATTTCTATTTTACTTTTATTTGTTTGAGAGAGAAAGGCAGAGAGTGAGAGAGAGAGAGAATGGGCGGACCAGGGCTTTCAGCCACTGCAAACGAACTTCACATGCATGCGCCACCTCCTGCATCTGGCTTATGTGGGTCCTGGGGAACTGAACGTGGGTTCTTTGGCTTTGCAGGCAAGCACCTTAAGTGCTAAGCCATCTCCCCAGGCTGCCAGAGAAGATTTCTCAAGGCACCATCTCTCCCACAACACTCTCTCTGGTGAAGTGTTGGGGCCTCAACTGTCAGAAAGCCTTGGCTTGGAGACCCAGCACAGCCACACTCTGGCTGTTCAACCATGGGCAGTGTACCCAACTAAGCCTACTCTTCGTGTAGCCTAGGCTGGTCTTGGAACATACACTACTCCTGTTTCAGCAGTAATTACAGGCATGTGCAACACACCCAGCTCTCAAAGCCTACGTTGCATCATCCTGCATGTGGACCTAGATTATGTGTGTGCATATGAGTATTCATTTCCACATGTATGGGTGCATGCCTGTGTGCATGTGTGTGCAACCGGATACGGAGGCCAAAGGTTGCCTAATGTCTTCTTTTAACTTTTTTTGTTTTGTTTTGTTTTTGAAGTAGGGTCTCACTAATGCAGGCTGACCTGGAACTCACTGTGTAGTCCCAGGTTGGGCTTGAACTCACAGCGATCCTCCTACCTCTGCCCGAGTGCTAGGACTAAAGGCGTGCACCACACCTGGCTTTTTTTAACTTTTTATTGACAACTTTTGTAAACATAGGCAATAGACCATTATCATAACCCCCTCCCCTATCCCCCTTTTCTCCTTCCAAATCCTCCCTCCACTGAATTCCTTCTTTCTAACTATTCTCTCTTCTATTTTGGTGTCATCATTTTTGCCTCCACTATGCAGGTCTGTGTAGGTAGTGTTGAGCGTTGTTCTTTGATCTCTCCACCTTATTTATTAAGAAAAGGTATCTCAGCCGGGCGTGGTGGCGCATGCCTTTAATCCCAGCACTCAGGAGGCAGAGGTAGGAGGATCGCCATGAGTCTGAGGCCACCCTGAGACTACAGAGTGAATTCCAGGTCAGCCTGAGCCTCGAAAAACAAAACAAAACCAAAAAAAAACAGGTATCTCACTTGAACTCAGAGGTCACCTATTCAGCCAAGAGCCATCGGTCCCAGAGACCCTACCTCTGTGCCCTGAGTGCTGGGATGGCACGGGTGCTGGGAGTCTGAACTCAGATCATCCTGCTTGTGTGGGACACACTTTACCAATTAAGCCATCTTCCCCAGGCCCCATGTTAACCTTGCTCTTAGGTGTCTAAAGGTCTTTATCACTACGTCATCAGAGCGTTCGCTGTGGCCTCCACAGCACCCAGCATACGGGGCTGGGCACTCAGGACAATCAACTAATGTCCTCACACGCCACTGAACACATGCCCCACTCAGAAAGGCCTGTGCAGGACAGGAGGTCTCAGGCCACTGCAGCTTCCGACAGGAAGCACACACAGGGCTTACTCAATAATAGCCCACCTTGATCTTCTGCTCCTGGTCTGTTCTCTCGTCTTGGCTGGCCTGCAGTTCCTGGATCTTCTGATTTGCCTCCTGCCATTTTCTGTGGGGAGAAAAAAGGTACAACATGCACTAGCTGGGCGTGGTGGCGCATTCCTTTAATCCCAGCACTCAGAAGACTGAGGTAGGAAGATCTCCAGGAATTCAAGGCCGGCCTGGGGCTCCAGAGTGAGGTCCAGGTTAGCAAAGGCTAGAGTGAGACCCTGTCTCAAAAACCCCCAAAAGAGAGAGGGAGAGAAGCAGAACACATTCAAGGCCAGCCCAAGCCTCCAATATGGCTTACACATACCCTCTACAGGGGAACCCCACATCCTGGGCCAGCCTCTGAACTGGCACCAAAGCTTTGGTCTCATCTAGACAGGGCAGTAAGTGTGCCCAAGACCCTGTGGCACCACACAGGTCCCCATCCTTGCTCACCAAACAGTGCCTGTCAGCCCACCACAGCAACCTGACCATGGAGAGAGCCTGACTACCACTCACCAGGGGGTGCACATGCCTATTCTCTGCCACAGTCACCCACCCCTCCAAATCTGGCTCGGAACAGTCCCTCTCTGGAAGCCAGCTCCAAGAATGCATGCCACCTCCCATCCTGGCACTCTGCACTGGGTTCAGAGGCCCCCTGTGTGTCCCTCCTGCAGTCCGTGGACAAGGACAGCAGCTAAGGGCTTGGCACAGGGGTGGGTCACTGCACTCACTGCTGCTGCGAATCCAGCTGCTCCTTCAGCTCCTGCTTCTCGGACTCCAGGCGCTTCACCTGGACGTCCTGGTCC
The DNA here is from genome assembly GCA_036346955.1 of Dipus sagitta. Taxonomy (NCBI): domain Eukaryota; kingdom Metazoa; phylum Chordata; class Mammalia; order Rodentia; family Dipodidae; genus Dipus; species Dipus sagitta. The sequence goes on along the minus strand of CM070771.1, from coordinate 17,074,656 downwards.
ATCATGCTCCACTGCAGCTCCGAGATGCGCCCCTTCAGCGTGGCGATCGTCTGCAGATTTGTGGACCAGAGGTCAAGGGGAAAGAAGGGCCGGGCACCTTGTCTCTGCTCCCCACAGCAACAGGTACCTAAGGGCCTCCTTGTGTTCCCCATAAGCTGACAGAAAGGTATAGATCACAACCAGACCCTCTGGGAAAACTATTCCTTCTGAGGGGTTACCAAAGCCACCTGCTACAATGAACCTCTAAGTCCAGGTAGCCTCCAAACCCATATGGCGCACCCAGCATTCCTGCACACCAGGTATCCACCTCCATCTCCCCTCCACACTTTGGCTCTCATCATACTTTCTCTGAGCACCCCGATGGATGTTACCATTCCAGTGTTAAGAATGTGATTAGGATATAGGGACAGCACAGTCCTCACAAAGCAGCAGGAGACAGGAGACCTAAGGCTGTCCTTAAAACCAAGCTACGGAGCAGGACCTGGGTGTAGGCCTCTCATGCCAGCACTCACGAGGCTGAGGCAGGTAGATTACAAATTTGAGGCCAACCTGGGCTACAAAATGAGTTCAAAGACAGCCTGGGCAACTTAAGGAGATATTGTATCAAGAGAAAAAGTAGGAACCAGGCGTGGGGGTGCATGCCTTTAATCCCAGAGATAGGAGGATTGATGTCAGTTCAAGGCCACCTTGAGACTACATAGTGAATTCCAGGTTAGCATGGGCTAGAGTGAGACCCTACCTTGGAAAAAAAAAAAACAGAGAGAGAGAGAGAGAAAGTAGGGCTGGAGATATGGCTTAGTGGTTACAGGCACTTGAATGCAAAGCCTAAGGACCCAGGTTCGATTCCCTAGTACCCATGTAAGCCAGATGCTCAAGGTGGCATATGCGTCTGGAGTTCATTTGCAGTGGCTAAAGGGCCTGGTGTGCCCACTCTCATTCTCTCTCTCAAATAAATAATAAGTAAAATTGTAAAATTAAATTAAGATATTAAAAAAAAAATCCAGGCATGGTGGCACATGCCTTTAATCCCAGCACTCGGGAGGCAGAGGTAGGAGGACCGCCGTGAGTTCGAGGCCACCCTGAGACTACATAGTGAGTTCCAGGTCAGCCTGGGCTAGAGTGAGACCCTACCTCGAAAAATAAAAAAATAAAAATAATAATAAAATAATTAAAAAAAGAGCTGGGCATTGTGGTGCACAACGTTAATCCCAGCACTCAGGAGGCAGAGGTAGGAGGATTGCCATGAGTTTGAGACTACATAGTGAGTTCCAGGTCAGCCTGGACTAGAGTGAGACCCTACCTCGGGGGGGGGGGGAAAAAAAAAAAAAACAGGGCTGGAGAGATGGATTAGTGGGGTTAAGGTGTTTGCCTGCAAAGCCAAAGGATCCCAGTTCGATTCTCCAGGACCCACAAAAGCCAGATGCACAAGGTGGCACATGCATCTGGAGTTCGTTTGCAGTGGCTGGAAGCCCTGATGTGACCATTTACACACTCTCTCTAACTCTTTCTATCAAATAAATAAATAAGATATATTTTAAAAAACATATTTAAAAAAAGAAAAAGTAGCCAGGCATGGTGGCATATGCTTTTAATCCCAGCACTGGGGAGGGTGAGGTAGGAGGATTGCTGTGAATTTGAGGCCAGCCAAGGACTACAGAGTGAATTCCAGGTCAGCCTGGGCTAGTGCAACAACTACTTTAAAAAAAAGAAAAATGGGGGAAGCCAGGCATGGTGGTGCATGCCTTTAATCCCAGCACTCTGGAGGCAGAGGTAGGAGGATTGCCAAAAGGTCGAGGCCACCCAGAGACTACATAGTAAATTCCAGGTCAGCCTGAGCTAGAGTAAAACCCTATCTCAAAAAAAAAAAAAAAAAAAGAAAAAGAAAAAGAAAAAAAGGGGGGCTGGAGAGATGGCTTAGCAGTTAAGGCCTTTGTGTGCAAAGGCAAAGGATCTTGGTTTGATTCTCCAGCACCCACGTAAGCCAGATGTACAAGGGGACATATGCATTTGTGGCTGGAGGCCCTGGAGCACCCATTTTCTCCCTCTTTCTTTCTCTCTCTCTGCCCCTTTCTCTTTACCAAATAAATATTTTTTTTAAAAAATTTTAAAAGATATCTAAGATCTGTTTAAAAGAAGAAGAAGAAGAGGAGAAGAGAAGGAGGAGGAGGAAGGCAGGGTATGGTGGCACATGCCTTTAATCCCAGCACTTGGGAGGCAGAGGTAGGAGGATAACCGAGAGTTCGAGGCCACCCAGAGATTACATAGTGAATTCCAGGTCAGCCTGAGCTAGAGTGAGACCCTACCTCGAAAAACCAAAAAGAAACAAAAGGTACCCAAGGGCTGGGGAGCTGCTCAGCTAGTAAAGTGCTTGCCTTGCAGCATGAGGACCTAAGTTTGATCTCCAGAACCCATGTACAATGCCAGGTGTATCTGGCGTCTTAGAGGTGAGGAGGCGGAGACAGGAGGATTCTTGGACTTGTCGGCAGCCAGTCTAGTTTATGTGGCAGGTTTCAGGGCCAGCGAAAAACAATCTCAAAATAAGGTGGACCTGAGAGATGACACCTGAGGTTGTCCTCTGTGGGGGAGGGGGTGTAGAAAAAACAACAGCCTATGTAGGAATACACTGTGACAAAAACAAAGCTGCCCAACAATGACATGTCCTCCAAGAGGCCTGTGCAGTGCCATGCGAGGGCCATCAGGGGCTCCGACAGGGACGGCCTGAGGAAGGACATCAGTAAGAGAAGAGATGGATGGCAGGACCACAGGGCAGGGACAAGAGTGAGGAATCAGGCCAAAGCAGACTCCTCACCCTGGGCTGCATGACAAAGGAGGGCTTCTCTAAGGAGGGGACAGTCTCTCCTGCTCTTCAATGAGGAGTTTACAAAGGAGCTTCCAGCATGCAGGGCCAGGGACTCAGAGCAAGGGTGCACCCGAGTGAGACAGGAGCTGCTTCTCTGGAAACGGATCACGCCTCCTCTCCTGCCAAGACTCGCCTCAGAAGACAGATGCAAGAGCAGCGTTAACACACTCCCGGCGCTGCAGAGGCAAAAATAACCCGCAGCCCGCTCGCGAGGCTCTATCAAGTGAGAGGTGCAGAGACAGAATACCAACGACGCGACGGGCCAGCGCCAGCGCTCTGCTGTCTCCTCTTGGCACCTGTGATCCTGAACACCACAGAGCAGGGATGGGGAAGGGGGAGGGGAGCCTCCCACTGCACTGGCATTCAGCAGCCTCCAAAATGCACCAGAGTATCTCGGACCGCAGTGCACACATGCCCTGGTTCAAAGACATTCTCAGATGCTAACAGAACTTGCTAGAAATCAAAGAAATGCAAATCCAGAGGCAGCTACTTACACTGTCTGGGAAAAAAGAAAACAGTATTTCAGAACATCCCCCGACCCATGACAGGCGAGATGATAGCGACACCACGGTGGCTGTTAACAACGGCCCAGCAGCTGACAGCAGCCGCTGACCAGAGCTGTGATGGGCTGTCATCCTGCCCCGAGGGTCTGGCCAAACCAATGTTGCAGAAGCACACAGGAAACCATGTGTCATGAAGGTCTGTGAGTGAACACACACACAATGACAACCCGTGCATCAGCCAACCATTAAAGCTCATGTTTATGAACACCCAAGTGAGCCAGGCACGATTGCTACCTTGCAGCATCTCAGCACCCCAAAGGCTGACACAGGTGGACTGCTTTGAGTTCAAGGCCAGCTTGGGTTATGTAGTGAGTTTCTGGCCAACCTGGACTACAAAGTAAGAACATCCTCAAAAAAAAAAGAGGGGGGGGAGTGTGGTGGGGGTGCTGCATGCCTCTAATTCCAGCACTCAGGAGACAGAGCCATGTAGATGGCTGGGAGTTCGAGTACAGCCTGAGACTTCAAACTGAGTTCCACGTCAGCCTGGGCTGGAGTGAGCCCCCACCTGGGGGGGGGGGGTCTGAGGACCAAAGCGCTGAACCGCTTCACTAAAACCCATGGGATGGAAAGTCACATATTTTACTATGATTTCAGTCATGCAGGCGGCAGGCATGCCCACGATTTGTGGGTTTAAAAGATGCTTTGCCGTCACCCTGCTGAGCTGGGAGCCCGCTCCTTCTTTCTCCTTGGGAACAGGCTAGGCAGAGGTGGCTCACCTCCCTGGCCGCGGCCAGGCCGTCCTCGCGCTCGCGCAGCTGCTGGCTGGCCGTGTCCAGGCTCTGCTTGCACAGCCGGTGGCGCTCCAGCTGTTCCCGCAGCTTCTCCTCGGCCTCGGCCTCCCGCTCCTGGAACTGCCGAATGCGCGCCAGGAGCTCCTGGTTGCGGTCGACCTCTCGCTGAGGAGAGGGAAGGACACGGTCAGGGTGAGAGAGGCGACTCCAGGCCGCAGAAGAACAGCGCCGGGACGAGACCCAGGGTGCCGGGTCTTCTGGTGTGGCAGCACAACTCTCCCACCGAGAGGCACTTGGCATGGATCCCATGACATGCTTGGCACACCGTCTACTCCTGGCCACCATCTTGGTGGAAGGAGATAAGAGCATGGAAAAATCTCCACTTCGGACTTGACCTTGGAACAAGGCTGAGCTTCTGCAGCCCAAGCAGCTCTCGTCTGGCCATCATTAAAATGCACCAGCGCTCCCCACCGAGCGGATGACCAAAGCAGGGCAGGGGCACAGACAGCAGCCTGCAGCCAGGATGGTCACACTGAGCCTGGACATGCCCCAAGTGTCCATGCCAGACCTTCAGGGTAACCAACCTCCCAACCCTCCAGGCACACACAAGCTCCCTCAAGAGCCACCGGGAACGGCCACTGCAAGCTCTACTCAGCGAAGGAGGGTGCCACCCTTGCCCAGGACTCTGCAGCCCCAAATCCAGGAAGCAGCCAGGGCTGCAGCCCCTGGAGAAAAGGAAGGGGAGGAACCGGTTACGTAGCTCAGTGGTAGAGCACTGACCCAACACGTACAAGGCCCTGGGTTCAATCCCCAGCCCCACCAAACAAGGAAGAGGAAGAGGAAAAGACTGAACGGAACCTCAGCGTGTCCCACAGGAGGAGACAAGGGGACAGTGACTGTAAACAAGTGCAGCCTCCACAGCCAGGGCCCCTCCTGCACAGCAGATCAACAAGCTCTGTGAGGGGCTGGTAGTGTGGCTCTGTGGGAGAACAAGTGCTTAGCATGCAGGAGGACCTGGGAGGAAGGAGACAGAGGGCACTCTCTATTGGTACTGTCAGTCCAGTGCAGAATGGGAGTTATTTGAGGCAGGTCTTCAGACCAAGGGCCTCGCCTCCAGAGGATATCTGCAATGGGAGAGCCATCACCACCCATCCAAACAGGCCATTTCTTTTTTTTTTGTTTGTTTAATTTTTATTTATTTATTTGCAAGCAGAGAGAGGGAGATAGAAGAGAAGCAGACAGAGTGAGAATGGGCACGCCAAGGCCTCTAGCCACTGCAAACGAACTCCAGATGCATGTGCCCCTTGTGCATCTGGCTTACATGGGTCCTAAAGAATTGAACCTGGGTTCTTTGGCTTCACAGGCAAATGCCTTAACTGCTAAACCATTTCTCCAGGCAACAGGCCATTTCTGAAAAGCAAGCCTGTAGATTACAAGACCCCAAGAGATAATCTTACAGTGCTCAGAACAGAGGCCCTAGGGGCCCCTCAGTGTGTCTATGAGCAGAACAGGCCTCTGGGAAGGCAGCAAAGGCTCCACAGGCCAGGCCCATGTTCTGCCACCCTGCTACCCCTTGGTCTTCTCTAAGAAAGAACTTCAAGACCTAGCAGCCACCTTCACTCACTCAAACATTCTCCACCAAGGCCACGGCTGTGCTGGACAATGGAACCTCTGTCCAGGGCTCCCAGTAACCCCAGGGCCTAGCTTTCTTCCTGAGAGCCAGGCCAGCCCTGCAGGACAGCACTTCCCACAGGCCAAGGACCCCCATGCCACCAGTCTACCTGCGATGGTTGACCTTGACTGTCTCCTTGCTGGGATTTGGAATCACCTAGAAGACACACTTGTGTCCATGTCTGTAAGGGCATCTCTACAGACGCTTAACTGAGCAGGGAGGATCCACCCTCAGTGTGGTTAGCACCACCCCATGGGCTGGAGTTCCAGACTAAATAAAAAGGAGAAAGCAGGCTGACTACGGATGCAGTGTGACCAGCCGCATCATGTTCCTGCCAACCCCGCCTTCCTCACCACGAGGGACTGTCACCTCAAACTAAGCCACAACGAACTCTTGCCCTGCAGTTGCTTTTGTCAGTATCTCTGTCACAACAAGGAAAGTAACTAATACAGCATTCTCACAAGGACCCTTGGGTCTCGGCTCACCAAGCCCAGACAGCACACCAGGGCTGAACAGCTTTCTGCATCCCAGGCTCAGACCCACCAGCCAGTGGCACCCAGGCACGATGGCAGCCCTCTCATCAAGACAAAGAGAGTCGTGACAAGCACATCAGGCCGCATGACCATCCTTGGGGAAGGGAGGAGGAAAGAGGTTTTGAGGGTTGGAAAGAGGGCTTAGTAGTTAAGGCGCTTGCCTGCAAGGCCAAAGGACCTAGGTTTGGTTCCCCAGGACCCACGTAAGGCAGATGCACAAGGGGGAACATGCATCTGGAGTTTCTCTGCAGTGGCTGGAGGCTCTAGCATGCCACTCTCTCCTCCCTCCTTTTCTCTCTCTCTTTCTCTCTCTCTCTCTCTCCTTCTTTCTCTCCCAAATAAATAAATAAAAATAATTTTTTTTTTTTTTTGGTTTTTTGAGGTAGGGTCTCACTCTAGCCCAGGCTGACCTGGAATTCACTATGTAGTCTCAGGTTGGCCTCAAACTCTCAGTGATCCTCCTACCTCTGCCTCCCGAGTGCTGGGATTAAAGGTGTGCGCCACCACGCCCGGCTAAAATATTTTTTTAAAAAGAGAGGTTTTGAGGTCCAGTGCTGTAAGTTCTGGCAGCACTCCTGCAGGTGCTCGCCCTGCTGAAAGCCCAGCAAAGGCCGTGGGTGAAAAGGGTTGGGTCCTCCCAGCTGCCCTGGGAGGCCAGGAGCCAATGCAGGAGCGCTATGCTGGGGCTCCAGCAATACCCACATGAGCCGGTCACCCCACAGCAGCTGGTATTCCAAGCCCTCCAGAGGGAAGAGGACACAGAGGCCCGGCAGCAGTAGGCCTGGCTGCACCACGGCTCCCTGAGCAGCAGACACAATGAGGAACGGCTCTGCGGCTGTCCCCAAGCCAGGCCATCCTCCTGCACTGACAACGGACCCACGGCAATGGCCACAGGTGAGCAGCCTGGCCCTCCCAATGCAGGGCACCTCAGGGCTGGTTGGCTGAGTCCTGACTGCACACAGGCCCGAGCCCTGGGGACCGCCTGGACCCACCTCATAGTTCCTGGCACTGGTATTGGCCGCTCTCTCCAGCTCCACGCGCGCCCTCTTGTGGCTCAGCTCCATCTGCATCTTCTCCCGCTCCACCTGGATGAGGTACGACTTCGAACGGATCTGCTCGGCCCTTTCCTCCAACTGAGAGTGTGTGCCCAAAAGAAGAGAAAGCTCAGTAGTCAGTCAACCAGGGCAAGTGGCAGCACGTAGGAGGCTGAAGCAGGGTGACTGCTGCACAGCAAGACCTTGTCTCGGGATGCCCTACGGCCTCTGTACTCAGGAACCCAACAGGGGTGGTGTGGTCGCTGCACAAGCCTGGGCCCGTCCACATTCCATCAGGATACCCCACCTCATCCTGAGGCCTTGCTGGCAGTTAATGGTTACTGCAGGAAGGAGATATTTTCTTCAGTGGTCACTGATGAGTCTCCCATGATCTGGTAATAACACCTTGCCCATGCGCATGCAAGTAGCACTAAGAAAACTCAGCAAGTCCCCCCAAAATTTATTTATTTATTTATGTGTGTGTGTGAGAGAGAGAGAGAGAGATAGCGCGCAAGAAGACAGAGGAAGAGAGAAAGACAGAAAGAGAATGGGCACACCAGGGCCTCTAGCCACTGCAAACAAACTCCAGACACATGCACCTCCTTGTGTTCTGGCTTACGTGGGTACTGGAGAATAGAACCTGGTTCTAGGCTTCACAGGCAAGCATCTTAACCACTAAGCCACCTCGCCGGCACCCCCTCCAAAACTTTAAAGACATGAAAGAAGTAAGGGGACTAAGTGGGCACAAGGGATTCTGTGGGCGTGGTAGAGTTTTTTGCCAGACACCGTCATGGAGCCACTGACTTCCCAGCCCAGAGCCTCGCCATGCAGACACGCAGCATCTCCTGAGCACTGAAGTCACACAGAACCCCAAGCTACACCCCACACTTGGTCAGTCACATCCAGACACACTGACTCACATGCCTTGGGCTGGGTGGCAGCTCCCCATCGGGGAACCCGGTTCTAGGAGAAGCCTGCTAGAGGCACTTCTGACTGCCAGAGGGTGGCAGGTAGGTGTCTGCCACTGACACCTTGTGTGCCAGGGATCACTCTACCCGTCCAGCAGTACCCAGGAAGTCCCATAGCCACAGAGCGCCCAGCTCACTGCCATGGTGGCAAGGCAGAGGTGAGGCGCGGCCCCGTGCCTCTTCCTGTGGGTGTTCCTTCCTTATTCCATCCCATTTCACCTCAACTCAATGCCCACCTGCTGACTTGGGGGCGGCGGGGGGGGGGGGCTCCCAAGTCCCTTGGCACTCACTAACCATTTTTTTTGGAGACAGAGCATCACCGTGTAGTGTAGCCTGGCCTCAACTCGCCACCCTCCCAAGTACACCACCACTCCCAGCTCTGGTCCCACTTCTGTGACCCAGCTGGGGGGTCACCAGCACACAGAGACCACCTGACCCACGTCTTCACCTTCCTGGAGCACCGCTGTACTGGGGCTTCCCTTCACAGCAAACCCTGAGGTGTATGGCAGGCACTTCTAACCAAAACAAGGCTGAAAAAGAGCTCCAGAGCAGCCTGGTCTCCTGTTCCCACTCTCGCTCAAGGAGACCCAACAGGACAAAAGCCACCAAAAGTTGCCCACCAGAACCAGGTGGTAAGACCCTACTGCTGAAGACTCCACATGCTTGGGCTGCAGGTCACTGAGAAATCAAGCAGGAGCTGAGCTGAAAACCTCCTCCCTATTGACTAGCTGTCAGGATGCTGGAAAGAGCTATGCAGCATGTGGAGTATGGCTCAGTGCAGAAGTGCTTGCCTAGTATACACAAGGCCCTGGCTTTAATCCTTGGTGGGAGGGAAAGAAGGTGGGACAGTTTTTTAAAGGCTAAAGTTATTAGTTTATTTAATCAATGATCAGACACAACTCCCATCTACTGCCAACATCGCTTCATTTAAAAAAAAAAAGCTTTCAGGCAGGTGAGGTGAGGCACACCTTTAATCGCAGCACACGAGAGGCAGAAGTAGGAGGATCACTGTGAGTCTGAGGCCAACCTGGAACACCAGAATGAGTTCCAGGTCAGCATGGGCTAGAGTGAAATACTACCTCGAAAATGAAAGAAAGAGAGAGAGAGAGAGAATGGGGGAGGGAGGAGAGGAAGGAAAGAGGGAGGAGGGAGGAAGGAAAGAAGGGAGGGAGGGTTGGTTTCAGAATGAAAGACTGTCCTTGCCAAGAAAAGGCAGTGTGCAACCTAGTGTGCTAACACTAACTCTCAACAAGCCAACATCATCTGTGTTGCCAAGCAGTGTGTGAGCCTCACCAGGAGTCCAAGAGTGACAGGAGGAGGTCCCTGGTGTAGGACAGAAGGGCTCGAGGGCAGAGGGCGGGCAGGGAGGACGTCGGGAGCAGTGGAGTTGGGAAGCAGCATGCTCTGTGTGGCATAAGGACAGGACCAAGCAAGGCAAGGCCCAAGCACCCGAGCCACAACTGGGGCTGATCCCATGGCCCTTCAGAGCCTCCAGTCCTTCAGGAGACCTTGACTCCCATGGGACAGTGTCCACAGAGAGCATTCCCAGGGCTACAATCAAGCAGACTTCTGCTGGCAAGCAGCACCCGAAGGTCTGCAAATGCCCCGCACAGGCCAGCACCATGCTGCCTGGTCCCTCTGCTCACTGCCCTGGCATGCTCCCTAGGCTGACCAGGCAGGTACTCATGCTCCCTGGCATCCTGGGTTTTGTCCTGTTAAAAGAATGAGCTGGAGCCGGGCGTGGTGGCGCACGCCTTTAATCCCAGCACTCGGGAGGCAGAGGTAGGAGGATCACCGTGAGTTCGAGGCCACCCTGAGACTACATAGTGAATTCCAGGTCAGCCTGAGCTAGAGTGAGACCCCTACCTTGGAAAAAAAAAAGGGGGGGCTGGAGAGATGGCTTAGTGGTTAAGCGCTTGCCTGTGAAGCCTAAGGACCCTGGTTCGAGACTCAATTCCCCAGGACCCACGTTAGCCAGATGCACAAGGGGGCGCACACGTCTGGAGTCTGTTTGCAGTGGCTGGAGGCCCTGGCGCACTCATTCTTTCTCTCCTCCTCCTCTCTCCTCCTCCTCTCTCTGTCGCTCTCAAAAAAAAAAAAAAAAAAAGAATGAGCTGGCTTTGCCATGTGGCCCTCAATATGAGCGCCTCACCCATCCAGGGACTGACAGGGCGGTCTTCATCCAGGATGGCCCAAGACAGGCCCTGGCCTCCTACTACTGCTCCAGTAATGAACGCCCAGGACAACTGTCTTGAGGACACTCAGCGGACTCCAGGCTGAGCTCCTGTTGACCTGCCTCCACTATGTGGCACTTGAACAGGCTGCACCTGAGCTCAGAGTCTACCCGAGATCCATCCCAGAACCTAACACTCGCCTCAGTTACAGGGACTTGACCAGCCCTCACCTGAGCCTAGAGCCCACCCACAGACCCACTCAGGGCCTGCCTCAGCTGAGTTAGAAGGACTTGATGACACTTCACCCACACCTGAAGTCAACCAAGAGGACCCTCACCCCAGTGCCAGCCACTCACCTGCATGCTTTGCTGGTACTGCATCTGCAGAGACCCGGGGACAGAGGTGGACGTATCCAGCCCAGATCCCCCCTCTACTCGCTGAGAAATGAAGCTGTTCAAAGACCTCAGCGTGGATAAGACGGTGGTGTTTTCCCCGAGGTCTTCCATGGTCACGTTCCTTCTGGGAGACAAAGGCAAGGTCAGCGCCAGCCTTCCCATGTGCCCTCAGTTGTCACTGTCAGCAGGGCCCCCAACCCAAGGCCCTTTCAGAGCCACAGCCAACCTTCAACGCTAACTAGGATTAAGCCCTGCTGAGATAACAGAAGAACGGAGGCGTATGAAGCCATGCAAGTACCAGGTGATGAAGGTGGAGGCAAGAGGACTAGGACTTCAACATAGAGCTATCTCAGCTGGAGAGATGGCCTGTAAAGCCAAAGGGCCCAGGTTCGATTCCCCAGGACCCACGTAAAGCCAGATGCACAAGATGACACATACATCTGCAGTTCGCTTGCAGTGGCTAGAGGCCCTGGCAGGGCCATTCTCTCTCCCCCCACCTCTCTCTCTCTCAAATAAATAAAATATTAAAAAAAAAAAAAAGATCCAGGGCTGGAGAGATGGCTTAGCAGTTAAGGCATTTGCCTATGAAGCCAAAGGACCCAGGTTTGATTCCCCAAGATCCATGTATGTCAGATGCACAAAGTGGCGCATGTGTCTGGAGTTCATTTGCAGTGGCTAAAGGCCCTGGCATACCCATTCTCTCTCTCACACACACATGTTCTTACTCTTTCTCTGTCAAATAAATAAAGTAAATAAAATATTTTTTAGAAAGCCAGGCATGGTGGTGCACGCCTTTAAGCCCAGCACTCAGGAGGCAGAGGAAGGAGGATCACAGTGAGTTCGAGGCCACCCTGAGACCACACAGTGAATTCTAGGTCAGCCTGAGCTAGAGTAAGACCCTACCGCGAAAATTTTTTTTAATTAAAATTTAAAAAAAAAAAAAGATCTGAGCATGGCAGCTCACCCCTTATAATCGCCAACACTCAGAAGGCTGAGGCAGGTGGATCACTATGAGTACAAGGCCAGCCTGGACTCCACAGAAAGTTCAGGGCAGCCTGACTACATGGTGGAACTTGTCTCAAAAAAAACTTTTTTTAAAATAAATAAACAAACAAACAAGGGGATAGAGAGATGGCTCAGCAGATGAAAGTGCTTGCTGTGTAAGGGAGATGACCTGAGTTCAGATCCCAGAACCAATGCAGCACAAAGCCTCCATGTGCCAGTGGTGAGATGCCAGGCGCAGACAGGAGAATCCAGCCCGGGGAGCGCAGCGGCAACAGGAATCCTGCCTCGGACGACTAAAAGGTGAGGACCGACACCACGGTTCCCCCGACCTCTACAAAGGCACCAGAGCATGTGCACAGCTGTGGACACACACAGACTAGGACTAGGGACGTAGGTCACTTGGTCAATCTCTGCCTAACATGCACGAATCGCTGGTTTCAGTCCCCAGAAACACATAGAGCAGGTGTGATGGAAAACATCAACCGCGGTGCTTGAGAAGTAGGGGCAGAAGGAGGCTGAAGTTCAAGTTATCCTCAGATAACCCAGGCAACGTGAACACAAAAGCTGGGCGTGGTGGCGCACACCTTAAACCCAGCACTCGGGAGGTGAGCAGAGGTAGGAGGATCGCCCTGAGTTCGAGGCCACCCTGAGACTACATAGTGAATTCCAGGTCAGCTTGGGCTAGAGAGAGACCCTATCTGGAAAAACCAAAAACAAACCAACGAAAAACCACAAGGCACACACCCTCAGCCACAGTCAGTCAGCTTCCCAGGGGACATGCTCAGCAGTAGGGAAGCATTTCCCACAGTGCGCGCTCACCCAGCAGGTGAGCACGCGTCCTGTGGGAACGAAAAGAAAGCAACTGTCAGGCGATGGGCCACAGCAGTGCCAGATGAGACGCTCATCATGGGCAATGTCATCAAGTGTCCCCACTCCTTCCAACTGGAGCCACAGAAGGGGATCCTACATTCGCCCAGTACCTACACTTAGAGAGGGACACCAAGTTGACCCAGTACCCACACTTGTTAAGCCTCAATTTCCTCATCCATAAACCCACCTCAGTGGTAACTCACTGTAGCATGAACTCTTCTGGAGAAGGACAGGAGCTTGCCCCCTCCAGGCAGGGCACCTACATCAGGCTAACAACCAATTCCATCGAAGTACCCCTCACAGCCACTGCTTAAGGGGCTTCCTTACAGAGCACGGGTAAGGTGCGCTGGGGATCAGTGAGGGGGTAACAGGAGCATGGAGACCCCAAAGCAGCTGGAGCATGGGAAGGTCTCATCCCAGCACAGATGATGACCTCTGACCTCCCCACAGCTACAGAGAGGGAGCTCCCTCCTGATCTCCCATCCTCTACATAGTCTTATCCCCCCATACCACAAACCATGTGAATTCCTGCACACGGCTGACGCAGGGGTGCCTGAGATCTCATTGGATTTGAAGACCCTTCCCACCTCTCCTTCTAGGAAGGAGCCTGAACAGGCCCAGTCCCAAAGGCCATTCATGAGCAATCACAGCTGCTTCTGATAAAGACAGAAATACTGTTTTTCTCAAAGGATGACCTCACACAACACTCAACACGCATAGCTGTTGAGAGGACATTCCGAGTCCACAGATGCCGGTGAGAGTCACCGTGATCACCCCATCTGAGCAGCACCCTGCTGGTACAGTTGCACACACGAGCTCGGGCTTCACAACACACTGGGGAATTCGGGATTCTTGCACAGATGTTAAAGGCAATGAGACAGGCTTCCAGAAGGTACAGGAGAGATTGGCGCCAGGGTCTGAGTGGCTCTAAAGGTGGCACACGTGCAGCCCTCAAGGGGAAGGGCTCAGCCCAGCACCCATGCGTATGATGGTCCCTCACCAGCCACAGGTGAGAACATCGCAGAGCCAAAAGGCATGAATTCTTACAGCACGAAGCCTTCCTCCCTTAGAAGAGGCAGCTCTGGTTGACCTCCCTTAAGGATCAGGTTGAGAACACATTCACAGACCCTTTCTCAGTTTTGAGAGAGGGCATCAGGAAGTCCAGGCTGACCTTGAACTCATGATTCTCCTGCCTCTGCCTTCCAGGTAGAGATTACAGGCATTTAACATCCTATACAGACATAAACTCTTTAAAAAAAATAATAAATGGAACTGGTAGAGTGCTTACCTACCATAAATGAAGCCCTGAGTCCGATCCTCAGAACTGCATAAAAATGAGTGTGATGGGGCTGGAGGGATGGCTTAGTGGTTAAATGCTTGCCTGTGAAGCCTAAGGGCCCCAGTTCAAGGCTCAATTCCCCAGGACTCACATTAGCCAGATGCACAAAGGGGTCACACACGTCTGGAGTTCATTTGCAGTGGCTGGAAGCCCTGGCACACCCATTCTCTCTCTCTGCCTCTTTCTCTATGTGTCTGTTGCTCTCAAATAAATAAATAAATAATTTTAAAAAATGAGTGTGCTGGTACACATCTAATCCCAGCACTCAGGAGTGGAGACAGGAGGATGAGAAGTTCAAAGTGATACTCTGCTACATAGCAAGAATGAGGCCAACCTGAAATACATAAGACCCTAATCTCAAAAAAAGGGGGGGGGACCAGTATGGAAGTTGTCAATAAAAACTTAAAATAATGGACTGGAGAGATTGCTCAGCAGTTAAGGTGCTTACCTATAAAGCCTAACGGCCAGAGTTCAATTCCCCTGTAACCACATAAAGCCAAATGCACAAAGGGGCACATTCATCTGAAGTTTGCAAGAGCTAGAGACCCTAGTGTTCCTATTCTCTCTGTCTCTCTTCTACCGCTCTCTGCCCGCAAATACATGAATACAATTTTGTTGTTGGTAGGTGGTTTTTCAAAGTCGGGTCTCACTCTAGCTGTGGCTGACGTGGAATTCACTATGTAGTCTCAGGGTGGCCTTGAACTCAGGGTGATCCCCCTATCTCTGCCTCCCAGAATGTTGGGATTAAAGGCATGTACCACCATGCCCATCTTATAAATACACTTTTTAAATAAAAGTTAAAATAAGGCTGGCAGGGACCTTTAATCCAAGGATTTGGAAGGAAGAAGTAGAAGGCTCACTATGAGTTCAAAACCAACCTGAGACTACAAAGTGAATTCCAGATCAGCATGGGCTAAAGCGAGATCCTACCTCAAAAAACAAAAACACAAAAAAGTTAAAATAAACTGGGCATGGTGGCTCATGCCTTTAATCCCAGTACTTGAGAGGCAGAGGTAAGAGGGTTGTCATGAGTTGGAGGCCAGCCTGGAATTACAGAGTTCCAGGCCAACCCAGGCTAGAGTGAGACCCTACCTCAGTAAGAAAAAAAAAAAAAGGTGGGGGTAGTAAACCAGGAATGGTGGTATTCTGTAATCCCAGCACTGGAGGCTGAGGCAAGAAGATCATAAATAGGAGGTCAACCTGAACTACATAGCTAGACCCTGTCCCAAAACAAAACAAAGCAAAATAAAACAAAACAAAATCTTAGTTTAGCTGAGCATGGTGGCGCACACCTTTACTCCCAGCACTTGAGAGGTAGAGGTAGCTGGATCACTGAGTTCAAAGCCACCCTGAGACTACACAGTGAATTCCAGGTCAGCCTGGGCTAGAGCATGACCCTACCTCAGTGAAAAAACATATATAAATATTAGTTCGTAAGTCAGGAGTGATGGTGTGTTGATACATTTCCAAGCACTTAGGAAGCCGAGACAAGAGGATCATGAGTTTCAGACAAGTCTGAGATGCCTAACCAGATCCAAAAAAATTTAGACTGCCACTGAAGTTGCCACTTAACAAGAACCCTGGCAAGAGCCTCAGGTATACACACCAGCAAAGGAAAAATGGGCCGGAAGGACAAAGGGAAAAATGGATGAAACAGACGGACAGACACTAGCATGCAAGGTAGAACGCTACAGACATCAGTCCTCTCATATACGCCAAGATCAGATCAGAGTCACGCTGGTCTGAGAGCTGAGCCACTGACAGACACACCAGAATAAAGAACCCACATTTTCACCTCCCAGAAGCCGGGCCACTCCACAGGCGGCTAAGATGCCAACTCCGGCTGCACCTTCCTAATCTGCACTCCACCTTCCAGCCCTCGGGCTCCAAGACACTAACTGCTATGGCTGGTCCCCCAGCCGACTCAAGTATAGGGTCCAGTCCTCCCTGCCTCAGCAAAGAGCCCCGGAGTCTAAAGTGCTCAGATGCAAGGCCTGATGGCTAGCCCTGTCATCCTAGCTACTCGAGACGCTGGAGTCCAGCCTGGGCTACAATACAGAGTGAGTTCAAGACCAGCCTGGGTAACTTAGTGAGATGCCGACTCAAAACAAAACGTAAAGAGAAGGCTCGGTGGTAGAGCGCCTGGCTGGCATGCACGGTGCCCAAGGCTCAATCCTCAATATTGAAGCAATACTGAAACAGCACCCGCACACCTGGCCGCGCGCCCCCTTCTTCTGACACACCCCCTGCGCCCCCACACCGGCCCGGGCAGCGGGATGCTGGGCACTGAAACCACGCCAGCAGCCAAGAGCTGGGCTGTCCCCGAGCCAGGCTGGGGGGCCGCGGGGGGAAGCTCCCCGACCCCCGCGGGATACTCGGGGGGGAGCCGGGGTGCACGCGATCGCGCCCCCCCCCCCCGCGAGCGGACGGGGGAGAGGGCAGGGAGGGGGTCTGCGGTGGCACCTGACGCCCGGCTCCGGGGGACGCGGGGAGCGCAGAAGGGGCGACACCCGTGGCAGGATCGCAGCCCCCGCTCCGCCCCAGGAGCCCCACGGCCGCGGCCCGGCGGCAGCTCACCTCGGCACGGAGATACAGCTTGCCGCCGCAGATCGGATCTCCCTCCGCTCAGCCCACGCCCACGTCTCGCGAGAAATGCGCCTGTGATCTCGCGAGGGCTGGGGAGATCGGGCCGTATAGAACCTAATAAGAGTGCGGCGGGTTTGAGAAGGCTCAGCCGCGCACCCCGGCCCAGTCCTAAGGAAAGAAGGGACACTGGACTACACGACTGGACCACGGAAGGACCACGGGCTGCCCGGCAGGTGGACAGGACACGCTTCCACTTCGGCCACCGCCTCGCGCCGTAATGTGTGGAATAGCGCCGCCTCTACCGACAAACTTGTTGATGTTCACTTCTCCCAAAATCTTGCTGCTTCTGCTTGGGATGAAATTGATTGGGTAGCTTTGGTCTAGAGGACTTTGGTTCGTTTCTAATTTTTACTGTTTGATTTGTTTTGTTTTGAGACAGCCTCTGTTACCCACGCTAGCCTTGAAGGCGTGGTGATCTACCTGTTTTCACTTTGCGAAGAGATCAAAGAATCTGGCTTATCTCTTGCCTAAAGGAGTTCCCTAGACCTGCTTTTCCATGAACAATCTGAGCTTCTCACTGGGAAAGAGTTCCTGTTTCCTAAAAGTAAGGTTTAAGTCTGATCCTGTAATTGTGATGGTTAAACTCAGCCCTAAACTTGGCATCATGGCTGGCCTCTTCTTGAGCCAGCCAGAGTCCACCAATCAGCTCTCTCAGACTCACCTGAGTCCGAGGTAAAGCCCACTGCAATGAGATTATAAATAGATGCGTACCAGATGGTACAGCCTCCATTTTGGCTGTTCACTTGTGAACTTCCAGGTCCCTGCTCTGTTAAGTCCCCCTCGTCTCTGTCCTACTGAGCAGAGATTGGGGAGACTCCTACCTACTCCCACGTGGGTTCCCTAGCCCCTCCGGGCGTCCACGTAGCGGAAGCTCTCTGTATTCTCACCTCTTCCTCTCTCTTAATCTAATAAAGTCTCACTAAACCTTACCCTCTGGTCTATAGATTTTAATTCTTTAAATTCATCGGACAAGGATCCAGGATACCCTAAATTTACTGAAGCATTGGTGTATTGACAAGGAACTCCCAAAATTCCCATTTTGAGATTTTTGTTTTGTTTTGTTTTTCTTTTTGGTAGTGCTGAGAAATGAACCCAGGGCCCCTGTTTTATGCAAAAGAGTGAGAGAGAGAGGAAAGAGAGAGAATCAGCACTAGGGCCTCCAGCCACTGTAATAGAACATCAGACAAATGCGCCACCTAGTGCGCATGTGCGACTAACACTTGCTTCACCTTGAGTCTGGCTGACGTGGGACCTGGAGAGTTGAACATTGGTCCTTAGGCTTCTCTCTCTTGCCTTAACCGCTAAACCATCTCTCCAGCTACTTTTTTTTTTTTTTTTAGTAGGGTCTCACTCTAGCCCAGGCTGACCTGGAATTCACTATGTAGTCTCAGGGTGGCCTCAAACTCTCAGCGATCCTCCTACCTCTGCCTCCTGAGTGCTGGGATTAAAGGCATGTGCCACCACGCCTGGCTTATTTTAAATATATTTTATTTTTATTTATTTATTTGACAGAGAAAAAGAGAGAGAGAATGGGTGCACCAGGGCCTCCAGCCACTGCAAACAAACTCCAGATGCATGCGCCACCTTGTACATCTGGCTTACATGGGTCCTGGGGAATCAAATCTGGGTCCTTTGGCTTTGCTGGCAAACACCTGAATCGCTAAGCCCGATAGCTCCTTTAATATATATATAATTTATAATATATATTATATATTTATATATGTTAATATATATACAATTTATAATATATATTATATATTTATATATATATATATATATATATATATATATATATATATATGAGGGCT
The DNA here is from genome assembly GCA_036346955.1 of Dipus sagitta. Lineage (NCBI taxonomy): Eukaryota > Metazoa > Chordata > Mammalia > Rodentia > Dipodidae > Dipus > Dipus sagitta. Next base: position 17,056,058 of record CM070771.1, on the reverse strand, counting down.
GGAGGGATGGCTTAGTGGTTCAGGTGCTTGCCTGCGAAACCTAAGGACCCAGGTTCAATTCTCCATGTCCCACGTAAGCCAGATGCACATGGTGGCACACATGTCTGGAGTTCATTTGCAGTAGCTAGAGGCCCTGGCGCTCGCTCTCTCTTTCTCTCTCTCTCTCTCTCTCTCTCTCTCTCAAATAAATAAAAATAATCAGAAAAAAATATATAAAGGAGCTGTCATTTTTGTTCACCCTCTACCCTTGACATACTCCAACACGTCCAGAGTCTATGGACAGCTGAAGCAGAATTACATGCAACTAGCAGGGGCTGTGGCTGGGCTCTCAGGTGAGGCTCTATTGGCCCTGCTCATCCTCTCCTTCTAGAAGGGATGCCAACAGGCCTGGTCTTGAGCCTCTTGTGGATGATCACAGCTGCTCTGGTGAACATGGTCATTGGCTGTTATGGTCAGAGGACAGCATTCCACCCCAGGGTGGCAGAGACAATGAGGAATGCCAGAAACAAGAAGTTCCTGGCCATGTGTGGTGGCACATGCCTTTAATCCCAGCACTCAAGAAGCTAAGGTAGGAAATCACTGTGAGTTCGAGGCCAGCCTGACACTACATTGTGAATTCAAGTCATCATGGACAAGAGTGAGACCCTACATCAGAAAAAAAAAAAAAAGTTCCAGGAGCTTTCAAGCGTCAAGGGCCAAGGGTCCCAGTCACCCAAGGCGTGAGATCTGTAATTCAGCCACATCTGTTCACTGCTGCTGCTGGACGCTGACCACAGCAGATGCCATGTGCCAGTACCACTGGCAGTTCAAGCCCAAGCAGTAAGTGTCTAGGTCTGCCTGGCCAGTCACGAGGCCTCGGGAACTGAAGGACCAGGATTGCCAATGACGGAGAGCTTCTCACCTATCGGGGCTGGGGAGACAGCTCATTGGACAAACTTACCATAAGCATGAGGACCTGAGTCAGAGTCCCCAGCACCCACGTACACCCACAGGCATGGAGAAGGCACATGTAACCCCTAGCGCTGGGCAGGAGATGGGGGATCCCCAGGGCTTGCTAGCTAGCTTGTTTTAGCTCATAACGTGAGTCAGCTCCAGGTTCAGAGAGACCGAGTAAGGTGGAGAGTCATCAAGTAAACACACGACGTCAACCTGTGTCCTCCACATGCCATGAACACACACACACAAAAGAATTGAGAACTGGAGAGGTGGCTTAGTGTTTAAGGCGCTTGCCTGCAAAGCCTAAGGACCCAGGTTCAACTCTCCAGATCCCACATTAGCCAAATGCACAGGGTGATGCGATCGCACAAGGTCATGCATGCACACAAGGTGGCACACGTCTGGAGTTTGATTGCAGTGGCTGGAGGCCCTGGCATGCCCATTTTCTCTCTCATAAATATATATGAGATATATATAGACTGAAGAGATGGCTTAGTGGTTAAGCGCTTGCCTGTGAGGCCTAAGGACCTTGGTTCGAGGCTCGATTCCCCAGTACCCATGTAAGCCAGATGCACAAGGTGTCACATGCATCTGGAGTTCGTTTGCAGTTGCTCTCAAAAAAGGAAAAAAAAATTGCCAGGTGTGGTGGCGCACGCCTTTAATCCCAGCACTTGGGAGGCAGAGGTAGGACGATTGCCGTGAGTTCTAGGCCACCCTGAGACTACATAGTGAGTTCCAGGTCAGACCAAACTGGAGTGAGACCCCTACCTCGAAAAACAAAACAAAAATTATATATATGTATATGTATATATATATATATATATATATATATATATATATATATATATATGTTTGAGAGAGAGAACAGGCATGCCAGAGCCTCCTGCTGCTGCAAACACACACCAGATGCATGCTTTATGTGAACCCAGGCCAGCTGGCTTTGCAAGCAGTACCTTCAACCAGCTAAGACATCTCCCCTGACCAAAGCTTTTAAAAAATATTCTATTTATTTATTTGAAAGAGAGAGGAAAAAAAAGAGAAAGAAGCAAAAAGAGAGAATGGGTGCACCAGGGCTTCCAGCCACTACAAACAAACTCCAGACACATGTGCCACCTTGTGCATCTGGCTTACGTCAGTACTGAGGGATCAAACCAGGGACCTTAGGCTTTGCAGGCAAGCACCTTAACCACTAAGGCCATCTCTCCAGCCCCCAAAATTTTTAAAAATATTTTTATGTATTTATTTTCAAGAGAATGGGCATGCCAGGGCCTCTGGCCACTGCAAACGAATTCAAGATGAATGTGGCACTTTGTGCATCTGGCTTGTCCCGGGTACTGGAGAATCGAACCCAAGTTTTTAGGCTTTTCAGGCAAGTGCTTTAAGTGCTGAGCCATCTCTCCAGACCCCTTCCCCCATAATTTTTTAAACTATCCAGGTAGAGCAGAAGGAGCCCAGACTGGTGACTCTAGGACCCAGGTGGACAATCTTGGGTATCAAGTCTCAGTATTTTCTTATCATCATCAAAGTCCATAGCTATGGGCTGGAGAGACTGGACAGATGGCTCTCTTCCTGTGTAAGCATGAGGGTTTGAGGAGGCCTGAAAGACCATTCGAGTTCAATCCCCAGGACTCACAGAAATAGCGCATGCCTGTAACCCCCAGTCCCACAGGGGAGCAGAGACTGAAAATTTGCCAGAGCTCATGGTGGGGGGGGGGGAGGCAAGTTCCAAGACTCTGGCTCAAATAAGAACAGGCAGAAGAGTGATAGGGTGGGGCACACAACATTCCCATTCCCACTCTGGCTTCTGCAAGCAAGCACACGGAGCGCCATTTGGGCACATATATATGCATGCACCACACACTAGATTATACACACACGCTATATCACACACACTACATCACACATGCTATATCATACACACTATATTACACACACTCTATTACACACACACTATATTACATACATATGCTATATTTACACACACTATATTATACACACACTATACTACATACACACTGTATTACACACACACTATATTACACACACCATATTACATACATATGCTGTATTACACAAGCAAAAATAAGAGCGTCCTCAGAGTCTTCTTGGGGGATGAGCACCCCTGTAGGAAATGCCTTTAAGAAGCCAGTCATGTTATTGTTTGTTTTTGTGATGCCAGGGATGGCCCCCAGAGCCCTTGTGCAATAAGACAGTTGATTATTTTAAAAACAAAAGCATTAAAAAAAAAATAGAAACAAAAGCATTGAAATCCCTTAAAATGATGCAATTGATTTGCTTTCAAAAAGCTGGATCAAGCTGATGAAAGACGAAATAAACACACCACCCACTGCTGGCTTTGGCAATTACCTTTATGGGCTCAGAAGCCTGGAGTATTGCAATCCACTCTTCCACCAAATCCCAGAGTGTCCCAGCCCGTGCATACATTCATATATTCATTCCTGATGCTTCCCCTAATTGCTCTGGGAATGACCACTGCTCTGAGAACAGATGAACTCCCAGACTACCCCCCTACAGAGGATGGGTTATTAATCCCCAAATGGAATTTTCACATTTTTCTACCTTACATGCTACTGTCAACACTGCAACTGCAAACCTGGGTGCCATGGCGGGAGAGCAAGAGGAACACCCTGTTTCCCTCGCGGGTTGAGAGTCTGAGCTGAGGTTCTGCGAGGGCAAAAGTGGACTTTGCCTTAGCAAACCCGGTTTGCAGAGCTGGGCACTGAACCCAGGGCCTGGCGCAAGCGAAGCAAACAGTCGACCACTAAGCCACATCCCTACCAGCCAAATTGTGGTGGTTTGAATAGAATAGATGGCCCCCAATATATTCAGTTGTTTATTTGTTTGTAGTTTGCATCTCTAGCCATCTGGCTGGAGGCAGTGCCATTGTGTGGATCTTAAGGTGTGGTGGTGGGTTTGAGATTTCAATCTAAAGATATGCAAAGTGTGCCTAGCAGGAGTTCCTGAAGTGTGCTGTGGCTTTTTAGGCTTGTACTTCTGTCTGCTTGGGCCTGTGAAGGCAGGCCAGCTTCTTCTGCCATTATGGAACTTCCCCTGGATCTGTAAGCTTCAATAAATCCCTTCCTCCATAACTGTGTCTGGTCTGGAAGTTTATCTCAGTCGAACCTGAAGCTGACTGCTACACAACTCCATTTTTTTTCTCTCCCCCAGCTGTCCTTTCACACTTCCCTGTTGACAACTTACTCTTTAAAACTCATGGTGTTGTCGGGCGTGGTGGCGCACGCCTTTAATCTCAGCATTTGGAAGGTAGAGGTAGAAGGAATGCTGTGAGTTCGAGGCCAGCCCGACACTACATAGTGAATTCTAGGTCAGTCTGAGCTAGAGCGAGACCCTACCTTAAAAAAAAAAAAAATCACAATGTAGAGCTGGAGGGATGGCTCAGTAGGTAACGTATGTGCCATGCAAGCATGAGAACTGAGTTTGGATCCCGGACTCCCATGAGAAAGCTGGGCAATGGTAATCCCACCACTGGGGAGGAAGAGACAGGAAAAAGCCTGGGACTCACTGGCCAGTGAGTCTAGCTGAATTAGGTGAGCTGAGGTTCAGCAAAAGACCTTGTCTCAAAACAATAAGGTATAATGAATGGCCAGGCGTGGTAGCACACGCCTTTAATCCTAGCACTTGGGAGGCAGAGGTAGGAGGATTGCCATGAGTTCAAGGCCACCCTGAGACTACACAGTGAATTCCAGGCCAGCCTGGACCAGAGTGAGACCCTACCTCGAAAAACAAAATAATAAATAAAAATAAAAAAGGATAAATTATGACATAAGATGTTTGTTTGTTTTGCAGTACTAGAGACTGAATTTAGGGGCTACTTATTATTAATTTATGCTACATCAGCTATCAGCCTTTTGTTGTTGTTGTTGTTTCTCGAGGTAAGGTCTCACTCTAGCTCAGGCTGACCTGGATTTCACTATGTAGTCTCAGGGTGGCCTTGAACTCATGGCGATCCTCCTACCTCTGATGGGATTAAAGGCATGTGCCACCATGCCCAGCTATCTTCAGCCCTTTTTAGTTATTTCTTTAAATATTATTTTTATTTATTTATTTGAGAGAGAAAGAGAGAACAAGGTAGAGAGAGGGAGAGAGGAAAAAAAGAAGATGGGCATGCCAGGGCATTCAGCAACTGTAAATGAACTCCAGACACATGTACCACCTTGTGCATTTGGCTTACATGGATCCTGGGGAATTGAACCTGCATCCTATGGCTTTGCAGGCAAGTGCCTTAACTGCTAAGCCATCTCTGCAGCACTGCCCTTTTAATTTTGAGACAGGGTCTCATCAAGTTGTCCAGTCAGACTACAGAGCGAATTGGTGATCCTCCTACCTCAGTCTGAGTAACTGGGATTACAGACCTCATGAAGGCTGTTTTAGTGCTTAGTTTTTATTTTTCACAGCTCTTGAATACACGTTTTCATGTCTTTTTGTTTAAAAACACAGACCTTGCCCGTGGTCCTGCTCAGCTCAGGCTCTGATCCTAGCTACCAGGAGCCTCGGGCCTTTTATGGGAAGGGCAGGGCGGACTGACTGCCTCACGGAGCCATCCTTCTGCGGTACTGTGTGGCCAAGAGGTACACCTCTGAGGACTCCTTCCTGCTGGCCCTGGGGTTTCAGAGTCCTCGTTTTCTGGAACTCCTCAGTCAGTCTCTTCTGCAGCTGGTGGCTCTGACGTCCAGCCCAGGTTTTACAGAGCAGGGTGCCCCCGGGGCACAGGATGTCCGCAGCCCTGTCCAGAAGCTCCAGGCACAGGCTGATGAGTCTGTCATGATCAAGGTCCCGGATCCCAGTGGCATTGGGTGCCATGTCGCTCAGAATCACATCTGCTTTCCTGCCAGGAAGCAACTCTAGGATTCTCTGGAAGGTTCTTGGGTCGGTCACATCAGCAGGGCACAGGAAAGTTGCCCCTTCCATGGGGACTATGTGGAGAAGATCGACCCCAAGCACGAAACCCACGGGAGAGCTGGGGTCTGTGGAAGGAACACAGAATGAGGTGCTCACGCCCTGAGCCTTCCCACCAAATACCTGCCACAAGGTGAAGTGAGGCACCACGAAGGCAGAGGGGATAATGGGTCTGTGGGGAAAGGGCTTGCCTCACAGGCATGAGGACCCAAGTTGAAGCCTCAGAACCCATGTTAAAATACCAGGGATGCCGGGCATGGTGGCAGACGCCTTTAATCCCAGCACTTGGGAGGCAGAGGTATAAGGACTGCGCGCTTGTCCGTGAAGCCTAAGGACCCTGGTTCGAGGCTCAATTCCCCAGGACCCACGTTAGCCAGATACACAAGGGGGTACACAGCGGCTGGAGTTCATTTACAGTGACTGGAAGCCCTGGCATGCCCATTCTCTCTCTCTCCCTCCCTTCCTCTCTCTCTCTCTCTGCCTCTTTCTCTCTCGTCTGTTACTCTCAAATAAATAAATAAAACTAAACAAAAAAATTAAAAAGGAAAGGAGGTAGACATCATTCCTGAGGTTGCCACCTGGCCTGCATGCATACCTACCCACACACTTGCAAACAAATGCATTTTTTTTTCAAAGACACTGGGGGCTGGAAAGATGGCTCACCAGTTAAAGGCACTTGCTTGCAAAGCCAGATGGCCCAGCGTGAGTTCTAGGTCAGCCTGTGCTAGAGTGAGACCCTGTCTCAAAAACAAACAAACAAACAATAATAAAATTAATTAAATTAAAAAGACTAGAGCCCGGCGTGGTGGCGCACGCCTTTAATCCCAGCACTTGGGAGGCAGAGGTAGTAGGATCCCTGTGAGTTCGAGGCTACCCTGAGAGTACATAGTGAATTCCAGGTCAGCCTGAGCCAGAGCGAGACACTACCTCAAAAAACCAAGACTAGAGTTCTTTTTGGCTCTCCTGCTACAGGTGTATTTGCACCCCTGTCTTTTCTCTTTTCTTGTCTTCTCTCTCCTTCCTCTCTCTCTCTCTCCTTGTGTATCTTTCTCTCTCATCCTCTTCTTTCTCTCTACCCCTTCTCCCCCTCCCTCATTACAATAAAGTCTTATATCCAAAAATTTAAGAAATGGTACTGGGCGTGGTGGTGCACATCTTTAATCCCAGCACTTGGCAGGCAGAGGTAGAAGGATCGCCGTGAGTTAGAAGCCACCCTGAGACTACATAGTGAATGCCAGGTTAGCCTGGGCTAGAGTGAGACCCTACCTCGAAAAACAATAAAAACAAAGAAGAAGAGAGAAGAAAGAAATGGCTGGGGAGGTGACTCAGTGGTTACAGGCACTTGCTTGGAAAGCCTGCAAGTCTGGCTTAGATTCCCCAGGACCCAGGCAAAGCCAGGCAAAGTGGCCTGCACCATCATGCCTGGCTCATCTGTGTCCTATTTTAGTTTCTTTTCTTTTTCTTTTTCTTTTTTTTTTTTTAAATTTATTCATTTTTATTTATTTGAGAGTCACAGACAGAGAGAAAGAGGCAGAGAGAGAGAGAGAAGGGGCACGCCAGGGACTCCAGCCACTGCAAACGAACTCCAGACGCATGCGCCCCCTTGTGCATCTGGCTAACATGGGTCCTGGGGAATTGAGCCTCGAACTGGGGTCCTTAGGCTTCACAGGCAAGCGCTTAACCACTAAGCCATCTCTCCAGCCCTCTTTTTCTTTTTAAATTGAGACAGGATCTTATGCATCCCAGGCTGATCTTGAACTATGTAGACAGGAAAACCTTGAACTTCTGATCCTCCTGCCTCTACCTCCCAAGTGCTGGGTTTACAGATGTAGACCACCGCCATGCCCAGTGTAGACAGACCCTGGAAATCCAACCCAGGGCCTGGTGCATGCCAGGCAAACACTGTGCCAACTGAGACACATCTCCACCCTTGTGTCCCGTCTTCTACCATTATGACTACGAAACAACCAACTCAGAAAGCAGCTCAACCACCGTGGCCACAGCCGAGGGCAGCTCACCAGCACACCTTCACGTTCATGGCAACCAGGGACACTGGCAGTTGTGAAAAAGCCCCACCTGTGCCCGTGGCGTTGACACTCTGCACAGGCCACCTGACTCCAGGCACCAGGGGCAGCCCCACAATCCAGCACCCGGAGGCCGGGACGGAGAATCTGGTGTTTCTCGTTCATCTCCAGGAGCTTGAAGGCGCTTCGGCAGCGGAAAAACTCTGCCTTGGCAGCCTTCACGAACGGGTCCTTCAGGTGCCGCGTCAGCCACTGGTGCTCCGCACCTGTCCGGCCCTTGCAGTGCTGCGTGGCAGTGTGGAACCTCCGCCAGAAGGGAGCGCATGTCAGCTTCATGCACCTTGTGGAGAGAAAAGATCTAGCAAGTTAGCAAATTCACATCCCACAGAGAGGCAGGTTGCATGCAAAGGAAAACCCAATGGCTTTTCTTTTTCTTTTTTCTTTTTTGGTTTTTCAAGGTAGGGTCTCACTCTAACCCAGGCTGACCTGGAATTCACTATGTAGTCTTAGGCTGGCCTTGAACTCATACTCACAGCGATCCTACCACCTCTGCCTCCCAAGTGCTGGGATTAAAGGCGTGTGCCACCACGCCCGGCTCCAAAGCTTTTCTTTTTAATATATATGGAGTTAAAGATATATATATATAGAGAGCTGGAGAGATGGCTTAGCGATTAAGCGCTTGCCTGTGAAGCCTAAGGACCCCGGTTCAAGGCTCGATTCCCCAGGACCCACGTTAGCCAGACGCACAAGGGGGCGCATGCATCTGGAGTTCGTTTGTAGTGGCTGGAAGCTCTGGCACACCCATTCTCTCTCTCTATCTGCCTCTTTCTCTCTCTCTCTCTCTGTCACTCTCAAATAAAAAATGAACAAAAAATTTTAAGAAAAAAAATATATTTTTTGGTTTTACTCACTATGTAGTCTCAGGCTGGCCTGGAACTCACAGTGATCCTCCTACCTCTGCCTCTCAAGTGCTGGGATTAAAGGCGTGCGCCACCACACCTGGATACTTTTTATTTTGATACAAGGTCTCACTAAGTTACCTAGGCTGGCACTGGCACTGGCCTTGAACTCACTCTGTGGCCCAGGTATACCAGAGCTTTCCATCATCTTGCTACAGCATCCTGAGTAGCTAGGATGACAGGCTGTGAAACAAGTCCAGCTGGAGAATACAAACTTCAGGGATCAAGGCTTCCCAGTACCAGCTAACAAGTAAGGATTAAATTCATGAAGGCTGCTGGGCATGGTGGCACCTGCCTTTAAGCCCACAACTGAGGAAGCTGAGGTAGTAGGATGGCTGTGAGTTAGAGGCCAGCCTGGAGCTACAGGCAAGTTCCTGTTTAGCCTGGGCTAGAGTGAGGCCCTACCTCACAAAACAGCCAAACAAAAACAAATCCATGAAGGCTGAGGTCACGTGCGTGGCGCAGGCCTAAAATCCCAGCACTGAGGTAGCTGAGGCAGGATTCTAACTTCAAGGCCAGCCTATGAAACATAATAAATACACTCTATCCCCAAAAAATAAAGTAATAGGGCTGGTGGGATGGCTTAGCGGTTAAGGCATTTGCCTGCAAGGCCAAAGGACCCAGGTTCAATTCCCCAGGGCCCATGTTAGCCAGATGCACAAGGGGACACAGGTGTCTGGAGTTCATTTGCAATGGCTAGAGGCCCTGGTGCAACCATTCTCTCACTCTCCCTCCTTAAATAAAATATATATATATATATATATATTTTTTTTTTGGTTTTGGTTTTTCGAGGTAGGGTCTCACTCTAGCCCAGGCTGACCTGGAATTCACTATGTAGTCTCAGGGTGGCCTCGAACTCAAGGCGATCCTCCTACCTTTGCCTCCCGAGTGCTGGGATTAAAGGCATGCGCCACCACGCCCAGCATAAATAAAAATATTTTAAAAATAAAAATAAAAAAAATAGAATAGAACAGAATAATCTATCTTAATTTTGCAGAGATTTTCTGTTCTGAGGACAGGTCCTTGCCCCAGTCTCTTCTCTATAGGGCTGAGCAGAGCCTGGCTTGGCACACTTCTTTTTTTTTTTTTTTAATTTAATTTAATTTTACTTATTTGATGGGGAAAAGAGGCAAGGAGAAAGAAAATGGGTGCACCAGGGCATCCAGCCACTGCAAATGAACTCCAGACACATGCGCTGCCTTGTGCATCTGGCTTAGGTGGGTCCTGGGGAATCGAACCTACATCCTTTGGCTTTACAGGCAAGTGCCTTAATCACTAAGCCATCTCTCCAGTCCTTGGCACACTTCTTAACATTGAACACAACCTGTGTGAATGCGAAATGTCAATTTCCAAGATGCTTTCCACAGTTGATTGACAGCCCACTCACAGTCGCTCAAGTCTGCACACAGTGGCTCAGCATGACACACTTCCCTCGCTTAAATCTGAGCAATCTTACATCAAAGGTCCCCATCCACTTCTCTGATGACAAAGGGTTTTCATCCTGCCCCATGGCTCCAAGATCAAAGAACCTTCAAAAGCCAAGTATGCTGACATGGTGTGAAAAGGAGGCTGGTGAACAGTAAATGTTGTCTTGAAATGGCTTGAAAGTGTCACGGGGAAATGGTAAACTGGTCCAGAGCACCCAAACTGAGTACATCAGTAGGAGAAAGTATGTCTCATGAAGTGGGACAGGCCGGAACATGAGTACAACCCACACTTCCCCAAGACTGCCTGACATGGGCCACTGATCTCTCCAGCCCCTCCCCAGGCCCTAGACTGAAGACAAACCCTCTTGTCCCTGCAGAGCCCTGTGTCACATCCTTTAGGACTGACCCCTGACCTGCCACTCTACAGGCCTCTCTCCGCCAGGAGCTGCTCACCTCCTCTCTCCACGTACAGGCCCTCACCTCCTCTCTCCACATACAAGTTCTCACCTCCTCTACCTACCTGTACCCCTCACCCCCTCTCTCCACGTACAGGCCCTCACCTCCTCTACCTACCTGTACCCCTCACCTCCTCTCTCCACGTACAGGCCCTCACCTCCTCTACCTACCTGTACCACTCACCTCCTCTTTCCACGTACAAGCCCTCACCTCCTCTACCTACCTGTACCCCTCATCCCCTCTCTCCAAGTACAGGCCCTCACCTCCTCTCTCCACATACAAATTCTCACCTCCTCTACCTACCTGTACCCCTCACCTCCTCTATCTACCTGTACCCCTCACCTCCTCTCTCCATGTACAGGTTCTCACCTCCTCTACCTACCTGTACCCCTCACCTCCTCTATCTACCTGTACCCCTCACCTCCTCTTTCCACGTACAAGGCCTCACCTCCTCTACCTACCTGCACCCCTCATCCCCTCTCTCCATGTACAGGCCCTCACCTCCTCTCTCCACGTACAAGCTCTCACCTCCTCTACCTACCTGTATCTCCCTGCACCCGTCAACCCCTCTCTCCACCTACAGGCCCTCACCTCCCCTCTCCTCCCGCAGCCCCTCAGTCCACTCACTGTATCTCTCCCACCTCCGCCCGCTCCTCTCCAAGTCTCAAATGCCAGGAGCGAGGTGGCCAAGGCGGTTCTGTGGGTGAGGGGCCGGGACTGCGACCCCTCCGCCTCCCCGCGCGCAAGCACCAGGCCCTCGGGGTGCAGGCCGACCCCGCCGGCCCACTCACCGGGCCATGAGTGCCGCCCGCGAGCTCGGGGCGCCGCCGGAAGTCCCGCCCTCGCTTCCGGATTGATGCCAGTCCCGGCCAGTGGCCGGCGCGGCTCGCAGGTACGAATGGCCCCTGGCGGGATCCAGCCGTGGTGTGGGAGAAACCAGGGGAGCTGGAGGGTCCTGGAAGGCAGGGCGGGGAGGAAGAGAGCCGGGGCGGGGAGCTCGGGGGACGGGATGGTCGGGTTTGAGAGTCGCCAGCAGGAGGAAGGACCAAGAGTCTGAGCCCGCTCGCCACCGTGGAGTCCGGTTGAAGTTCAGGCAGGAGTTGTTGGGTCTATGGTCTTTGGGGCCGGTGTCCTACCTGCAAAAGGCCACCTTGCTTCTGATCCCTATCAGTGGGACCTGGAGAGGGTGCGGGGGGTGCTGGCACGTGCAGACGGTGGCAAGGATGCTGTGCCCGGCGCTCGTCCTGGAAGGGGCAGCTGGGGAACCAGCATGAGCTGAGCGCCCACCGCACGCAGGTCTGAACCCCAGGGGCGTTGCCTCCCTCCCTTGCAACAGGCCTCAGTTCACAGGTGACCTCAACTCAGGCCACCAGCACCCACACTACCCTGAGGACCCATCCCATTCATTTGCTTCCTATCCCAGCTTCTCGAGCTGTGGGAAAACTAGACAGTGTTGGGGGAAAAGCCAGAAGGAACGAGCGGGAAATGAAACTAGAGAAAAGATTGTGCACAACAGCTGAGACAGGCTTTATTCCGAACAGCCTGCAAGGGCTCGGCCAGGCAGGTCAAGGGCAACTTCCCCTACAGACTAGGGGGCTCTTATCGGGTTGTGGGGGTCATGGGAATTCTTTTGTTGCTGATCATTTGGCCTTGCCTGGGGTGGGGTGGAGGACGTAGGCTACTTCTGGGAAATGATAATTAGACAAGTGTTTGGGGACGTTTCAGGGAAATGACAATTCATTTGCAATTGAGATAGGTGACCCGGGCCATTTCTGGGAAACTGAAACTGACCATCAAGTTCAAAACCTGAAGACGTTCTGGTTCTAACATTTCCTGCTCTGCTGTATAGAACGCCGGGGTAGGGATGTTTAGGAGAATGTTCTGGTAGCAGGGATGGCTAATGTGGGCTTGGTGGGGCGGTCCCGGGAGTATGGGTTTGATCTGTTCTTGGGAGGTGGCTCTGGAAATGGCTGTGATCCTAGTTCTAAGAAATCTCTGGAAAAGACTGAGAAAGCAGCGAGAGCAAGGCAGGGTGGGTTCTGAAGTCGTGAGTGGCTCAGTTTTCTTTAGTGAGGAGAAATGAAAGTGGTGCGGCCTCCCTGGAGCCTTGCTGTTGTGGCAATAATTGATCAGAATAATTTTGAAGGGCCCCTCCCAGTTTGGGTGGAGGGGTCTGTGGTGAAGTGGGGAGGGGTGTCACTTGAGGCATGGGCTGGGTTAGGCAGAGGAGATCTATCATTTGGAGAAGCAGCTCAGCAAGAAGTGTAGGTGGGGCAGGGAGTTGAGGAAGACAGTAGAGCCAGGGAGTGAGTTAAAGCCTACCATGCCAGGGGCAATCCTAAAGTCTAGGTCTAGCATGACCAGGTGATAGGGAGAGAGGGGGATGGGTAGAGTGCTCTGGGACTCTTAAGACCCCAGCATTCCTGTACACATGACCATGCTGGGGTGGTCTGGGTGAATCCAGTTAGGAGAACACTAGAGAGGGGCCTGTGAATATGAGAATCAAAATGGTTACCGAGGAAGTAACAACAGATATTTCTGAAACCATTTGGAATTGGATATGCTGCAATGGATTATGTAAGTAGGCAAATGAGAAACTGATCAAGTTGGGGCTGGAGAGATGGCTTAGCGGTTAAGGCGTCTGCCTGCAAAGCCAAAGGATCCCGGTTCGACTCTCCAGGACCCACGTAAGCCAGCTGCACAAGGGAGCGCATGCTTCTGGAGTTTGTTTGCAGGGGCTGGAGGCCCTGGCATGCCTATTCTCTCTCTCTCTACCTTTTCTCTCGCAAATAAATAAAATATATTAAAAAAACTATAAGCTGAAATATTAAAAGAAAAAAAAAAACCAAGCAAGTGTCCTCAGAGAGGTCTCTGTACTTATGACACTGAAAAGCAGAAAAATCTCAGTGAACATGAGGGGGCCATGGCATATAAGAATGAGTTATATCTGAGAAAAAAAAGCAATGCCATGCATAGGTGTAGGTTATATGGCATGTGCCTAGGAGAACTATAACACTGAACAAAGGTTGTCTTAATCACAAAGTTGTTAAATCATACACAAAAGATAATAAGCTGGCTATTTGTAGAAGGCTAATATAAGCTGGGCATGGTGGCACACACCTTTAGTACCAGCACTCTAAGAGGCTGAGAGAGAATCACTGTAAGTTCAAGGCCAACTTGGGCTAGAATAAGAGACCATGCTTTGGAAAACACTGACTAAATAAAAGGGTGATGTATCCCCGAAGTAATTTTTTTAAATTTTTTTATTTTTATTTATTTATTTGAAAGTGACAGAGAGAGAAAGAGGCAGATAGAGAGAGAGAATGGGTGTGCCAGGGCCTCCAGCCACTGCAAATGAACTCCAGATGCATGCGCCCTCTTGTGCATCTGGCTAACGTGGGTCCTGGGGAATCGAGCCTCGAACCGGGGTCCTTAGGCTTCATAGGCAAGCGCTTAACTGCTAAGCCATCTCTCCAGCCTCCCAAAGTAATTTTTGCTTTGGACCTGTAACATTCAACTCTCCACAGTTGCTGGAGTTCTAGTCACACAGGCATGGCTGCTGGGAGCCTCAGCTTTCTGGTTTCTTGTTGACAATTATTCGTGGCAAGCTGTTGTCCCATATAGCTAGGAAATTTCCTGCTAGGGTCTGTTATAGATGATGCTAAATAGGCAGGGAGGCAGCTTTTCAGGAGAGAGATAATTAGCAGAGCCATTAAGAAAGAAACTCCTGGATTATATTACATCTATTAGCTGTCATGCTCTGGTCACATATGTATATATATTATATAATAATTTTGTATGTGACATGACACATGTGACACATAACAGGAGCGTTATATTCCTTTTCATTTTTTTTTTTTTGGTTTGGTTTTTCGATTTAGGGTCTCACTCTAGCTCAGGCTGACCTAAAATTCACTATGTAGTCTCAGGGTGGCCTTGAACTCACAGCAACCCACCTACCTCTGCCTCCCAAGTGCTGGGATTAAAGGCTTGTGTCACCACACCCAGCTAGGAGCATTACATCCAAGGTTGCAAACAGTAAGAGAATAGACAGAGATGAGGGAGGAAAGGGGGTTGTCTGAAGAAGGGAAGACGGCATTCTTAGTTTGGATAAGAAGATTAGAGAAGTTTCTGGAAAAATGAAGATTAGGTTTAGGTAAGGTAGGAAGTATAAGAAACTAGTATCAAGGCTGGAGAGATGGCTTAGCAGTTAAGGCACTTGGCTGTGAACCCTAAGGACCCAGGTTCAGTTCCCCAGGACCCATGTAAGCCAGATACACAAGGTAGCACATGTGTCTGGAGTTCATTTGCAGTGGCTAGAGGCCCTGGCATGCCCATTCTCACTCTCTCTCTCTCCCTTCCTCTGTCTCTCTTTCTCTGTCTCTCAAATAAATAAATATCAAAGCAACATTTGAAATATCTTGAGCAGTTCAAAATTGTTTAAACATGAACAGATTTAAGAAATTAACTAATTTGGGGCTGGAGAGATGACTCAACAGTTAAGGTACTAGCCTGACCGCCAGAGTTCGATTCCCCAGTACCCACATGAAGCCAGATGCACAAAGTGGCACATGCATTTGGAGTTCATTTACAGGGCAAGAAGACCTGGCACACTCATATTCATATTATCATTCTTTCTCTCTCTCTGCTTGCAAATAATTTATTTTTTGAACTCACAGCGACTCATCTACCTTTGCCTCCAAAGTGCTGGGATTAAAGGTGTGTGTCACCACGTCCTGCTAAATAAAATTTTTTTAAGTTAATTTTGTACATGCCTTTTAAAATATTTTATTTTTGTTTATTTGAGAGAGAGATAGAGAAATAGGGGGAGAGAGAGAGAGAATGGGCTCACCAGGGCCTCCAGCCACTGCAAACAAACTCCAGATGCATGCACCCCCTTGTGCATCTGTCTTACGTGGGTCCTGGAGAATCAAATCTGGGTCCTTTGGCTTTGCAGGCAAGTGCCTTAACCACTAAGCCATCTCTCCAGCCCTGTACATGCCTTTAATCCCAGTACTCGGAGGTAGAAGGATCGCCATGACTTTGAGGTCACCCTGAGACTATCTAGTGAAATCCAGTTTAGTTTAAGCTAGAATGAGACCCTACCTCAAAAAAACAAAAACCAAAAAAAAAAATTTTTTTTTTGAGTATTTTAGTTATCAGGTTGAAAAGTTCCTTTTTTATTTTATTTTTATTTATTTATTTGAGAGAGAGAGAATGGACATGCCATGGCCTCCATCTACTGCAAACGAACTCCAGACACATATACCACTTTATGCATCTGCCTTACGTGGGTCCTGGGAAATTGAACCTGGGTCTTTTGGCTTTGCAGGCAAGCACTTTAACCACTAGGCCATCTCTCCAGCCCCTGAAAAGTTCTTTATAGTGGTCTTTTTTACTTTATTTTTAAATTTTATTAGAGAACAACAAAAGAGTAAGAGGAGCGTATGGGCTCACCAGGGCCTCTTGCTACTGCAAACAAACTTCAGATGCACACACCACTTTGTTCGTCTGGCTCTACATGGCTATTGGAGATTCAAACCCAGGCCAGCAGGCTTTGTGAGCCTCTAACCCCTGAGCCATCTCTCCAGCCCTATAATAGTTTTTATTATAGATGTCTCATAATTTGCAAGAGAGGTCTTAGATTTAGAAGAACTAATCAAAGTATGTTGGGCTGAAAATGCTCTAAGCTTTGGTTTATCTTAGTAATTTTTTATTGTCAGTTACTCATTTAACACTATGGACCATGAAATTTTGTATAATTGGGTCCACTTTTTATCTTATTAGACTAAGCCTTTTGTCAAACAAATAAGGTTTTTCCCAACAGGAAAACACATAAAAGTAAAGGAATATTTCAGACAACCTTTATAGTAAGTAGAGAATCAGGGGCTGTTGCAGTCAGGTTCACATTGCTGGTAGAAATCACCCAACCAAGAGCAGCTTGTAGGAAAAAGGTTTATTTTGGCTTACAGGCTTGAGGGGAAGCTCCACAATGGCAGGGAAAACAACGGCATGAGCAGACGGTGGACATCACCCCCTGGCCAACATAAGGTGGACAACAACAATAGGAGAGTGTGCCAAACACTAGCAAGGAGGAGCTGGTTATAGCACCCATAAGCCCACCCCCAACAATACACCACCTCCAAGAGGCATTAATTCCCAAATCCCCATCAGCTGGGAACCTAGCATTCAGAACAGCTAAGCTTATGGGGACACCTGAGTGAAACCACCTCAGGTGTTATATCAAATAACACATGCACCCAGTGGGAAAACATAAATTTGGCATTGAGATATAACTTAACCATAGGTTTTAGAGGCTTCAGTTAGTAAAGGGATTAAAACATAAAATCTTTGTAAGTCATTTTTATAAACACTTGTAAGATCAGAACAGTACTTAAGACATCTTATTGTTCTAAGCAGAGAAGCAGATGTTGAAGAAAATTGAGGTTTCATCTAATGAAAAAAAAAACTTAGCATTTGAATATAAATTGAATTATAAACTGAATTATAAATTTTAAGTATCTCATTTAGTAAAAGATAAAACATAAAATTTCTGTTTGTAAATTTTTTGGGGGGGCAGGTTCCAAGGTAGGGTCTCACTCTAGTCTAGCTCAGGCTGACCTATGTACTCTCAGTGTGGCCTCAGACTCACGGTGATCCTCCTACCTCTGCCTCCTGAGTGCTGGACTAAAGGCGTGCGCCACCCACCAGCACACCTGGCTAGTTTCTTTCTTAAATATACCTTAATTAAAAATTTAATAATCTTTGAGGCTGGAGAGATGGCTCAGCGGTTAAAGTGCTTGCCTGCAAAACCTAAGGACCTGAGTTTGATTTCCCCAGGACCCAAGTACCGCTGGATGCACAAGGCGGCACATGCATCTCCAGTTTGTTTGCAGTGGCACACCCATTCTCTTTCTCTCTCATATCTGCCTCTTTATCTCTCTCTCAAATAAATTCTTTTTTAAAAATCAAAATAATAAAAAAAAGAGTTGAGAATGCGCGTTGTTGCCGGACGAAGCTGAGTCCCATACAGCGCCCACAGCTCTCTTGATCATGGCTTCTTCGAGTTCCTTCACCTACTATTGCCCTCCATCTTCCTCTCCTGTCTGGTCGGAACCGCTGTACAGTCTGAGGCCCGAGCACGCGCGGGAGCGGTTGCAAGATGACTCGGTGGAAACAGTCACGTCCATAGAACAGGCCAAAGTAGAAGAAAAGATCCAAGAGGTCTTCAGTTCTTACAAATTCAACCACCTTGTACCAAGGCTCATTTTGCAGAGGGAGAAGCACTTTCATTATCTGAAGAGAGGCCTTCGACAGCTGACAGATGCCTATGAGTGTCTGGATGCCAGCCGCCCATGGCTCTGCTACTGGATCCTGCACAGCCTGGAACTCCTAGATGAACCCATCCCCCAGATAGTGGCTACAGAGTGAGTCTGGCCTCGGAGAAACCTGGGCTGTTCTCTGGAGTTGCATCTCGATATTTTTTTTTTTTAATTTTGTTCCTATTTTATTTGTTGTAAATGGGAGAGAGAGAGAGAGAACAAGCGACAAAGAAACTCTTGCCCTACTCGACCTCTAACAACTTCCTGAAACTCCTCCATTCAGAGGCCTATTGTAAGCTGTGGGTAGAACAACGCTTTGAACTCCCGAGAGAAGGATTCTGGTTTCTTCTGTGGCCTTTTCTTTCGGTCTTTGGCTCTGATCTTTGATAAAAGTCTTTACCATCAACTCTGAGAGACGTGCTTTCAACCAGAAAGTACTGTATATATTTACAGAGCTTCTGTGGGGAAGCATGTACCAATTCAATGAATAAAAATGCCTTTTCTTTCCTTAAAAAAAAAAAAAAAAAAAGAGTTGAGACCCAAATTCACTTGAGAGGCAGGTGTCAACATAATTTAGCTACTTGATGGTTTTTTTTAAAGGACTCTGTTCTTTTTTTTTTTTTTTGGTTTTTCGAGGTAGGGTCTCACTCTGGTCCAGGCTGACCTGGAATTAACTCTGTCATCTCAGGGTGGCCTTGAACTCATGGCGATCCTCCTACCTCTGCCTCCTGAGTGCTGGGATTAAAGGCATACGCCACCACGCCCGGCTCTAGGACTCTGTTCTTGTTGACTTTAGGCCTCAGGGGCCAAAAGGGACCCAGAGAGATGAAGTTAGACTGTAAGACCCTCTGAGGTGGATTGCCAACTGTAAAGGTATCCTATTGTCTTATTGACTACCCGGAAAGTCACTTATATCAGTCTTGTATTTTGGGCTTTGTGGTTAACATTTAAATAAAGCTTAAACAAAAATGCCACCCAGCTTAAGTCAATCTTGATTTTGTTAAGGCGCAGACCCAGGGCGTGATGGGCACCGCCTCGCTCTTCACCATGGTGCTGGTGCTGAAACCTCAGCAGGTGCTGCTGGGCTTGAAGAAGCAGGGCTTCGGCGCCGGCCGCTGGAACGGCTTCAGAGGCCAAGTGAAGGAAAGCGAGACCATCGAGGACGGGGCCAAGAGGTAAGGACCTGAGTGCAGATACTGTATCTGTGCGTCTGTACACACGTGTGCACACACCACACATCACTACACATACCCCCCAAAAAGAAAAGGAGGGCTGGGCGTGGTGGCACATGCCTCTAATCCCAGCACTCGGGAGGCAGAGGTAGGAGGATCACCGTGAGTTCAAGGCCACCCTGAGACTACATAGTGAATTTCAGGTCGGCCTGGGCTAGAGCAAGACCCTACCTCAAAAAAAAAAAAGAAAGAAAGAAAGAAAGAGAAGGGGAAAGGTAAAGGAAAAGAAAGGCTGGGTATGTAGCTTAGCAGGACGTGAGTTCAGATACTGTATCTGTGTGTCTGTACACACGTGTGCACACACCACACATACACCCCCAAATACCCTCCCAAAAAGAAAAGGAGGGCTGGGTGTGTAGCTTAGCAGTAAAGTGCTTGCTCAATCCTCCTGAGCATAAGAACAAAATAAAATAGCAGGTCCACATCCTAGGAGTTTCACTAAATCTCCTGCAAAGAGCTGAAGCTCAGAGAGGTTAACCAGCTTCTGTCAGGTCACACAGACCTCCCAGTGCCAACCTGTTTGCCCCAAGAGGCTCTATGAGGTGTTCAGCTTGTTTAACGGTGCCCTACCCACACATGGTGCCTGGGTACATTCGGAAAAAGCTCTCATGCATTAGGCCAGCATCCTAGAGAGGAGGGGATCCAGGGTGCTATGGTCCAGTGCCTCTCAAATTTTTATTTCAGTCTTAGGTATGAAATGTCTTCTATTCCAAGGTCAGGCATGGTGACACATGCCTGTCATCCCAGCACTTGGGAGGCTGAGTGGGGAAGATCACAAGTTTGAGGTCTGCCTCTCTCAAACTCCAAGACATCATTCATTCCCCTTGTGGATAACCCAGTGGCCCCAGGACAGCAAGGATGAGTTCTAGCAGCCTTCCCTCCGCAGGTGTCTGGTTTGTGTGTGCCGTATTCACACCTCACCAATCAGGTGGCAGTAACAAGACCCCTTGCTCACCAGCAGAGGGCTGGCAAGAATGACATTCCAGGGCTGGAGAGATGGCCTACTGAAGTCTAAGGACCCAGGTTCAATTCCTCAGAACCCATGTATGCCAGAGGCACATGCATCTGGAGTTTGTTTGCAGTGGCTAGAGGCCCTTGCACGCCCATAATCATATTCTTTCTCTCTCAAGTAAATATTTTTTTTTGGGGGGGGGGTCACTCTAGCTATCGCAGGCCGACCTGGAATTCACTATGTTCTCAGGTGGCCTTGAACTCATGGTAATCCTACCTCTGCCTCCCGCGTGCTGGGATTAAAGGCATGCATCACCACACGAGCTCTAAAATATATATATATATATATTAAAAAGAATGCCATTCCCCTCCCAGTTGATTGACATTGGTGGGGAAATCTAGGAGGACCCTTCTGAACCACTAGAAATGTGGTGGTGGGGGGACAGGGAGGAAGGTTATGAGGCCTTCAGTTTGTGGGATGTTAGGCTTCAGGTTTTGGCTTGAGGTATAAAATGTGAGTCTGTTTTTAAGAGATGGCATTCCTGGTCGCCACAAGCAGCCAGGATATGGAGCTGTGTTAAAAATTCCTGTTATGCCGGGCATGGGACTTGGGAGGCAGAGGTAGGAGGATCACTGTGAGTTCGAGGCCACCCTGAGACTACATAGTGAATTCCAGGTCAGCCTGAGCTAGAGTGAGACCCTACCTCGAATAACCAAAAAAAAAAAAAAGGGGGCTAGATCGCTTTGCAATTAAGGTACTTGCCTCCGAAGGCTAAGAACACAAATTCAAATCTCCAGGTCCCACACATAGCCAGACGCACATGTGCCACAAGGGGTTACATGTGTTTGGAGTTTGGTCACAGCAGCTAAAAGGCACACCCATTCTGCCTCTTTCTCTCTCTTGAAAATAAAATTTAAAGCTGGGCATGGTGGCGCACACCTTTAATCCCAGCATTTGGGAGGTACAGGTAGGAGGATTGCCGAGAGTTCAAGGCCACCCTGAGACTACATAGTGAATTCCAGGTCAGCTACAGTGAGACCCTGCCTCGAAAAACCAAAATAACAAACAAATAATAAAAAAAAATTCCTAGGGCCTTGCACCCATGAGGGCCACTTTCAGCCCATGCTCAGCCAGTCCTCTGTCTTCAGATGCCCAGTAACAGGGTCGTCTTTGTTTGTTCCCTGGCCCGGCCTGTGGTGTGGGGCTTCAGCTCTGGTGAAAGCTTTGCAGGCGCTGGTTTGCGGAGAAGGAACCGGGGTCATTCCCACGGGGGGTACGTCTTAAAGCGAGCTCCACCAGGCGTTGCTGAGCGCTTCTGTTAAGTTTAGTCAGGAGCCATTCACACACATACTTCAAGTGAAAACACTTCTTTTTAGGTCAAGTCTGCTTTTAATTAACCACCTCCGTGGCTGCCAACTCCAGGCTGTGTGAGTCAAGCTGCGGGGATGGCAGCACCATCCGCCCTTGTGGAGTCTAAGCCCAGGATCGTCTGACCTAACGTGTCCTGCACATGGGCACAACGGCTGCCTACTTTTTAACTTTCGTTTGGCATGTACAGTGCTACGCACGTCACATGGTATGTGTTCGTGTGTGGGTGCACGTCCGCGTCCACTGATGGTGTGTACTGTCTGCTGCTCTCCACTTACTTACCAAGACGGTCTTCCTCTCAAGGCCAGAGTGCAGCGATTTCCTAGGCAGCTTGACCCCAGCATCCCCGTTCTCCCGAGCACATGGTGCCCACATGAATGTTGGGGGGATCTGAGCTCTGGTCCTCATGCTTGTCACATACCTTATGGACCTGAGGCACAGTCTCTCACTTGAACTCAGAGCTCCCTGATGCAGCTGGTCTAGCGGGTGTGTCCCCACGTCCTGAGCAGCAAGGACTACAGCCACGCCCACCCAGCATTTATCACGTGGGCTGGCCGCAAACTCAAATACTTGTGCTCGCACAGCAAGCGTTCTGTTCACCGAGCCATCCCCCTAGCCCCTGACCAAGTCAGGTCAGGTTCAGCCTGCCAAAACCTCTGCACGTCATCCTCCCGGAACGTGTCACCCACACACCACGTGGCTGGGCTCTCTGGCCCTGTGGTCACGGACACTTCCTCCCTTCTCTCCCATCTCCGCCACAGGGGGCTGCAGGAAGAGTGGTCCGACAACAGACACGCTGCACAAGGTGGGCCGCATTGTATTTGAGTTTGTGGGTGCCCGAGCCGATGGAAGTGCATGTCTTCTACACATACAGTGTGCATGGGACACCCACTGAGAGTGAAGGTTAGTCTTGGGCCCTACTTCCTGCTGCCCACCATGGTCAGGGAAAGGCACCCAGCTTCTGGTGCTTCTGGCTAGGAGAGAGATGGCAGCTGTGGCTGAGGGTGGCCTAGGCCCGCCTACCTAACCCATGTCACATGGGATGAGCTGGGGCCACACCTGCCTGCCTTCCGTATCTCACATGGGATGTACTCGGCCCAGGCCTGGCCTCAACCAGGACCAGGTAGAGCAGCTCTGTAGCCCATACACCTAAGTGCTTTTGTTTTTGTTTTTTTCGAGGTAGGTTTTCATACTAGCCCAGGGTGACCTGGAACTATGTAGTCTCAGGATGGCCTCGAACTCACAGTGATCCTTTTACCTCTGCCTCCTTAGTGCTGGGATTAAAGGCATGTGCCACCACGCCTGGCTGCATTTTCTGTTTACATGGTGTGTTACATGCATGTGTGTGTGTGTGGGGGGGGATGTTTCTCAGTTGCTCTCCACTCCACTGAGGCAAGGTCTCTCACGGGAACCTAGAGCTAACGGAAGTGGCAGTCTAGCTAGGCTGCTTGTCCTAAGAATACTTTGTCTCTGGGATTACAGCTGTCGTCGGCTACGGCTGCTGTGTCCAAACTCTAGGCAAGCACTTTGTTAACTAAGTCATCTCCCCACCTCACCTAACCCACTTTCTTTTTAAAAAATTTTATATATTTATTTACTTGTAAGCAGAGAGAGACAGACAGAATGGGCACGCCAGGGCCTCCAGCCACTGCAGACGAACTCCAGATGAATGTGCCCCTTGTGCATCTGGCTTATGTGGGTCCTGGGGAATTGAACCTGTGTCCTTTGGCTTTGCAGGCAAATGCCTTAACCACTAAACCATCTCTCCAGCCCTAACCCACTTTCTTTATAAGGTAAGAAAAGCAGCAAGGTGACAGTGCAGAACTGTAATCCCAGCATTCAAAAGATTGAGACAGGGTTGTGAATTGAGGCCAGCCTAGGCTAGAGTGAGTTCCAGGTCTCTCAGGGGATGCTCCTCCCACAGATAAGCCAGTTGTGGTGGCACACATCTGTAATCTCAACATTTGGGAAGCTGACGCAGGAGGATTACCATGAGTTCAAGACCAGCCTGAGCAAGACATTCTCAAAACAAAACAGCAAAAAGAGTTGGGCATGGTGGCATAGAATACCTTTAATCCCAGCACTCAGGAGGCAGAGGAAGGAGGTTTGCTGTGAGTTCAAAGCCAGTTTGGGATTAGAGTTGAGTTTCAAGTCAGCCTGAGCTAGAGTAAGACCCTACCTGGGGGGGGGAACCCCAACAAAACAAACAAATAGGAACCAAGGGGGCGGGGAGATGACTCAGCAGTTAACAGTTGAAGGCACTTGTTTGTAAAGTTCCTTGCTGGGCCAGGTTCAATTCCCCTGCACCCACATAATGCCAGATGCAAAAAATAGCTTGTCTGGAGTTTGTGGGAGCCAGAGACCCTGGTGTGTGTGTGCGCGCGCACACACACACACACACACATTCAGATGCAAACAGAAGAGCAAAAGTATCCTGCTACCCCAGGATTCAAGGCCCAAGCAGGATTACTGCAAATCCCAGGCCAGCCTGGGCTAAAACAGGAGACCCTGTCTTAACCCCAAAGAGGGAACTTCTGCCATCAACCACCTGAGAATCTCCCAGCAGACCGGCTAATATTAATTTCACATTAAAACAAAGAATTCCTGCCAGGCATGGTGGCGCACACCTGTAATCCCAACACCTGGGAGGCAGAGGAAGGAGGATCGCCATGAGTATGAGTTCAAGGCCATCCTGAGACTACATGGTGAATTCCAGGTCAGCCTGAGCTAGAGTGAGACCCTACCTCAAAAAAACAACAACAAAAAAAACCAAAGAGTTCCTTGCAGAGGACCGCGGGGTAGCCCCTTGAGAGTCAGCTGAACTCCGCATTGAGCCACAGCACCCCTTCTTGTCCCTCAATACGGAAACACGCCCACAGTGGTTCCAGCAGGACCAGATCCCGTTCGGGGACATGTGGCCTGATGACAAATACTGGTTCCCACTCCTGTTTCAGAAGAAGAAATTCCATGGGTTCCAGGACCAGGACACCCTCTTGGATCACTCACTGTGTGACGTGGCAGAGGTCTAGTACAAGGACCTACGTGGCCCTCCCCAGGACCTGCTGGTCCGGCCGTGCTCAGGGCTCCGTGATGGTGAACGTGAACCGTCCCCCTTTGGCTCCTAATTTTTAACAGTTAGCAACAGTTAACAGTGCTGCTTGGGAAAGGGGGTGGGAACTTCAGGAGGCGGAGCCTCATTGGAGGAAGTCAGAAGATGCAGGCCTTGAGGTTGGAGAGCATGGCCCCACTTCCTGTCCACTCTGCATCTCTACTGGTGACCCAGTATAACCTGCTGCCTCACGTTTCTGCCCGTGTGCCTCCCCACCATTGTGGAATGTACCCCCTCAAAGTGCAGGCCAAAATAAAGCCCTCCTCCTCTAGGCTTCTGCTTCTGCCAGAGCACGGAGAAGGGTGACTGTTACGGAGGGGATCACCGGCCCCACCCAGCCCAGCTGGTCAGGTCACGCGAAGTCAGTGTGGCCCCGTCCTGCAGAGATGGCTCAGAGGACGGCTAGGACACATCCTCTCGCTGCCACCCCCGTACGGGGCTCCTCCTTGTGGACAGCCAGGGAGCAGGCGCAAGGAACATGTCCCAGGGTGGACCCCTTCTCTGAGCACAGGGGGCATTCTCTCCCCAGATGGCACCCTCAGGAAGAGGGGACCCACCGTCACACAAGGAACTCAGACTCCAGCCTTCAGACACGTTAAGGGTTCTCCACGGAGGAAGACGGAGAAAACTGCGGAATGGAAACAACCATTTGTAAACAGCTCCAGTTTATTTGTTGGCTGTGCCGGTAACTGATTCCCGCAGTCCATAAAGTGCTTCATACATTGAGCCAACGAGAAAAGGGCCCCAGCACCAACACCACCCTGACTTCAGCTGTCCACAGCAGTGTCCTAAGCCCAGCCACCCTCCCTTTGTGGCCTCTTCAGCTGGACCAGCTAGCACCTAGTGAGCTGCCGAAGCTGGGTGGGCCTGGAAACGCACCCTTTGCTGAGGCTAAGGCTGCATCTGTGCCCCCACTTGGCCCAGAACTCCTAGAAAACAGCATCTCTAGGGAGACTCACACCTGCCTGTCTCTCCACCAGGCCAGGTGTGGCCGTGGTGTAGCATGCAGGCTTGAGCTGTAAGACATCTAGAGTGGGGTACCCCTGGTCCCCTGAACCTCAAGACCGTGGCCTCAGGACAGAGCTGAGTAGACACATGCATGGACCCAAGCCTGGGTTCTAGCAGCCCAGGCCACTGCATGACTGAGAGAACTAGGGAGGGTTCCACTGGCATGGCCCATCCCCTGCAGCTTTGTGAAGCACCAAGATGGCACAGTGTGGGCACTACGAGGAAGTGGCTTCCATCCAGACGGAACCCTGTTGCCTTCCAGCCAGGGCCATGAGGAGCAGCCCCATGCCCTGTGTCTACCCCTCCTCATGCCTACTCCTAGCCTCAGCCTCCAAAACCCAATACCCTTGAGCCCACACCGCTGGCAGCGGGAGACCACAGGGAATGGGATTTTATGTTGGCAGATCCCACCAGCCCTGTCCATTGCTGCTCTTTTCACAAAAGCTCCTTGAGGACTTGGTGCCAAGAAGGTCCTCCTATGTGTGTGAGGAGCATGCGCCTTGCCTGAAGCTTCCAACTCTTAGCAAGCTGCTGTGGGGTCAGATGTGCCAGCTCAGGTGGGTCCTGATACCAAGGGAACCACACGGCAAGCAACACACGTCCATGGAATAGTTTCCCCAGGGGAGGTCACGGGCAACCTGAGAGGATGGCAGACCCCTCTCACCAGCCTCAAGCAAGCAAGACAGGCCACAAGACAGGAAGTGCCAAGTCCCCACTGCCCATGTCTTCCTACCACCTTCCCTTTCCCCTCTGGCCTGTGTAAGGACGACCTGCCTGGGGGACACAGGCAAGCTGGGCCTATCAACAGACTGCAAGAATATCCAGACAGAAGGCAGAATCCCACATCTTCCACGGGGCCCAGGTGCGGATCCCCAGAATTCCACAAACTGCAGAGCCATTAGACTCACTGCGTATCCCTCTAAGGCTAACAGGGCCAAGGAGGTTCCTGCGTCGACCACAGCAAGATCTGGTAAGCAATACACAAGCCTGACTGACCCCACCGAAGCTCCAAGACTGACTAGTCAGCCTGAGGAGGGAAGGGGGCTCAGAGGAGCCAGGCCCCCGAGCAGGCCTATGGGAAGGGCTCAGAAGGAGAGGTTTTTGTCACCGGAAGATAATGATCTAAAGGGCAGGTGAACCCCAGCCACACACCGCATTCCCCAGGCCTCGGCTCTGCCCCACTCACTGTTGCAGCATGGGCTCCACACCAGCTGTCACCAAACAAGGAAAGAAGAGCAGTGGCCACACTTATAAGTCTCTGTACCCGTCACCTCAGAGGTTGTAGGGCACCTGTCTTGTGAGTGCGCGATCCACAAGCAGTCTCCGACGGGGTCTCCACAGGTCGTCACTGGAGTGTCCCGTGGAACATCAACACTGCACCCAGTGGCTCCAGCACTAGCCTCACTTCCCGTCCTACCTTCAGCATACTTCCTGGTATCTGTGGACCCTGGTACAGGGCCTCCCCCTCCCCCCACCCTCTCGGCAGCAGCCGGGCCTCACACACACAGCAAGGTAGCCCTTCCTACCCTAGTGGCTGACTCCCAGGATGTCACAGCATCCAAGGACCCAACACAACCCCATCACGCTACGTGCGGGCAGCCCTGGGGCACCAGAAGAAACCCATCCCAGAGCAGCCCAATCTGCCCCCCACCCCCAGCCTGGCCAGCAGGCCAGGGGCACAAAGACCTCTTGCCCAAGAGCAGGGAGACACAAAGACCACCGGGCACTACCCACAGGCCCGCGGTGGGTGGGTGGGTGTGCCTCAGTTTCAGCATCACCCAGGGTGGTGGCTGTTGCCTGGAGGGAATCAGCCAGGACACACTGTTTGCAAAGAGGTTTTAGTGAGGCCGCAGGGCATTCTGCGGGCCCCGTCACTAGTGGGGACACAAGCCGTCCTCTGGCGGGGACCGCGGTGGCGTCAGCGTGCTGTGAGGTCCGGCAAAGAGGCAGCTCAGCTTTGGTTTCAGGTCATTCCACACTTTGCTCATCTGCAGAAGGGAAGGAGATGAGTTAAAAAGGGCAGCTGGGATACTTCAACAGCAGGCTGCACAAACTCGACGCTGGGAGGGCTGAGGGAGGAAGACCCCGAGTTCCAGGTCTGCCTGGGCGACAGAGTAAGACCTTGTCTCAAAAACCAAACCAGGTGCCAGGCATGGTGGTGCACGCCTTTAGTCCCAGCACTTGGGAGGCAGAGGTAGGAGGATTGCTGTGAGTTTGAGGCCAGCCTGAGACTACAGAGTGAATTCCAGGTCAGCCTGGGCTAGAGCGAGACCCTACCTTAAAATAAAAAAACAAAAAAACATAAAAAAACTAAGCCAGGCTCATCTGAGCACACCAGCAAGCCCAGTATCAGGAGGCTGATTTGAATTAGGAGGACTGCCATGTGCTCCAGGTGAGCCTGGGCTGGAGCGAGACTGCCTTAAAACAAAACAAAACAAAAAAACCCACAAGGTTGAGATGTGGAAGAGCAGAAGCCCCAGGTTGACCCCAGCATCACGCACGGAAGAAGTGGCCACAGGTAGACACGTCTCTTGTGAGAGGCAAGCTGGAGCCCCATGCCAGCAGGAGCCACCAACAACCACCCAGAAACCAAGGCAGCCTAGCCAGGGAAGATGAGCAGGCAGAAGAGGGCTAGGAAAAAATGAAACGAAACGAGTCCAGATTCCACCCGAGGAACCCCACGGCCCAGCCCTGGCTGTCCTGCAGCGAGACAAGCTATCCTCCCCACGGTAGGACGGCGCTGGCCTACAGCGGCAGGATCCCGACAAGCCAAGAACAGTTCCACTCGTGTGTGATGCTCCGCGTCCGGTCATGTCTGTGTCTTACGTGGTCTGGACCTTTGACCACCACTGACACGGAAGTACCTGAAACCCAGGTTTCAGCAGCTCTGCTTTAGACCCCCCAGCCACATAAACAGGAACACACGTGCTGTCTGTCAGCCGTCATCCAAGGCTCTGTAAACAACCTCTATTAGGTTCATCTGACGATGTAGAGGCACTTGGCCAAGTGACCCTGGGCTGGTGGTGCCCGCAGACGTTAGTGGAAGTACTGGCCAGGCACACACACATTCTAGGCCGTCTGGAGCCACGCTGACACACACTGCAGTCGCAGAGCCTCAGACCACTGGCACAAGATGGGCGTCCCTGCAGATTTCAGTCTCGGGACCATTCTCAGCAATTCTACCCTGAGACTTAAGCGGCCACCACCTGGAGGCAGCTGACTAGGGCTTTCCAGTGGTGGACAATGCTCACAGCCACTCAAACCTGACCACCCCCCTCCCCTCAACTGTAGGGCTTGGGGCTACATATGCCCTTCTCTCTCTGACTTCTCAAATTCTTCTAGAAGGTACGAACTTGTTCCTTTCTGCCTTCTCTCTGTTCCTCCCTTGAAGAACCTGGAGGACAACTTCATTTACCATTTTGGCCACAGAGGTGGCCAGGAGACCTACCAAGGGACTGGATTTCAGAGCTGTGTGTACCCCAGCCCTGCTCACCACCTGTCCTAGGGTAACTTCCTGAGGCTGCAGGCTTGAAAGAGGGGCAGGGGCCGCTCACCTCCTTGTGTCCCTGGATCTGTGAGTTCACGAAGGCCCCCAGGATGTGGGAGGTGAGGGGCAGGTAGACGTGCACAAGCTGTGTCTCCTGGTGCAGGCAGTACAGGGAGAAGTAGTTCCGGAGCTCCATGGTCTGAATCACGTTCTCCTGCTGCAAGCAGAGAGCTCCCTGTGCACCAGGCCCGCGGACACGGGAGAGGCGCGGCCGCACCGAGACCAGGCGCGTGGCCCCTTCCCTGGCAAGACCAAGAATACAGAGCCAGGGACGCGGCACCAGGAGCCCAGCTCTACCGCACCCCAGTTTTGTGCTGGACACACAGGTATCCACAGCTCCGCAGGCGCCCTGCCCCGCCCTACCTCCACAATGCGCGACTCGAGCTGCTCCACAGACTCGGGCTCGCGGCCGTGCGCGGCGCTCATCATCTGCCTCTTCATCAGGCCGTACTTGTGCAGGGCCCGTTGATGCTTGTGCAACACGCCCTTCTCGTGCCGTTCACACAGGTCCTGTGGGGAGGGAGGCATGCGAGTCACCAAAGGGACCCATGGTCTAGGGACTCCAGAAGCCCTCACACACCCAATTTCAGTTCTCCAGCCTCTGGGGGAAGAAAGCACTGCGAGAGAGCAGAGGCAGCTGGGAAACAGGCCTGGCATGCTGACTGACGACAAATGGTAGAAAGTAATGGCTATCAGGCCCTTCGGAGAGGGCCTCTTCTCCAACTCACGCCACACCCCGCTCATCTCCAGGGACGCTGTGAGCACAGGGGTTCAGGGCCGGGCCCATCCAGTCTGCAGAAGGACTCGCTCACTGCACACACTACCCAGAGCCCCACGCTGTGAGATTACTTTTGAAGGGGCCATGGACCTGAGGCTACTAACACCAACTCCACAGAGCCAGTGACTTGCCAGTGGCCAGGACCATGTGCCCACAAAGGAAGCCACACTGCCTTTTAGTAGAGCCCTAAAACCAACCAAAATCCTTACAGGGAATCGGGCACGGTGGCCAGACCTGTGATCCTCACAGTTGGGAAGCTAAGGCAAGAGGATTGAAGTGAGTTTGAGGTCAATCCAGGTACTTAGTAAGACCCCTGTCTCAGAAACAGGAAGAAAAGCAAAGCCTTACAAGAGATCCAAGTTACAGAATCAGCACAGGAACTTGACAGGCCACCTGGAGTGTGCAGATCATTCTTTGTAAGGGCCGGGCCAGCTCTCCTGCAGCTGCTCAGTGGGAAGGATTTCCCCGACTCCGTAAGGCAACCCATCACTTCACGATACTTTTTAATTTTAATTTTATTTTACTCCAGACATATGCACCACCTTGTACATGCGGCTTTATGTAGGTACTGGGGAATCGAACCTGGCTTCTTGGGCTTTGCAGGCAAACACCTTAACTAAGCTAAGCCATCTCTCCAGCCCTTTTTGACACTTTCTGTCACTTGGAAAGCTTCCCCTATGAGCTAAGCCTGACTTCCTAGAAACTCCATCCATCAAAAGACGCAAACCCCCTTTTGAAGCCAGAGACCCAGATACTTAAGTACAGCCTGATAATCTCACACACTCATGCTCCCATCCAACAGCTCCAGGGAAGCCTGCTGGGGTGCTAGCAGGGAGCCCCGGGACAGCCGGGGGAACCTCAGGGAGACATGTGTCCTCCAGCTGGACATGGCCATCACCTTCTGGGTCCCCACAGACCTTCACTGGACCTGGTCCACTAAACGCGCCCCCCCCCCCGCCCGTGATTATGCAAAAGGTGAACTACTGATTGAGGGGGACGGCATAGCTGTCCTAAGAGGACAGCTGCCTATGAGCTGCCCATGCTACAGCTGGGGAACCCCAATAAGCCTTTGGTTCGCTGGGCTGGACTTGGATAGAGCCCCTCTTTGGGCTGCGGGTGCCCTCTATCTGGAGAGAACAGACGTTTCTGAAAGTCTCCCCAGAGAAAGTCACACCATGGCGCTTCTCCGGGCACAGCCAGTCTGGCTCTGGACGCCCTGCCCTCCGTCCTCAGGGCGGCGGGCGGCTCACCTTGTAGGACTGCAGCAAGTCCAGGAAGAGGTTCAGCTTCTCCACCACGTCGTTCTCTTCCTTTTTCCCCTGGAGAACAGG
The DNA here is from genome assembly GCA_036346955.1 of Dipus sagitta. Taxonomy (NCBI): domain Eukaryota; kingdom Metazoa; phylum Chordata; class Mammalia; order Rodentia; family Dipodidae; genus Dipus; species Dipus sagitta. The sequence continues at coordinate 17,024,671 of CM070771.1, read as the reverse complement.
GCTCAGTTAACCAACACACAGTGCCCAGGACCCACCTGGGGAGCTCACCTCAGCTCTCCTGCTGGAGCCGCCAGCCCAGGCTAGGAGAGGATCTCCTTTCTATCCGACAGCCCTGCAACCACGTAGAGATGCCTTCAAACCTGGCAGTCCTGGGGACAAGGCAGCCACCCCCTGCGTAGCTCCAGCCATGTCTTAGCTTTCCCGAGCACATGCACGCCGGGAGGACGGCGCCTCACACCCGCCCCAGCAGCTCTACCCAGCGCCGCAGAAAACAGCTCCCGTTTGAAGCTACGAGTGTGTCGGGGGGGGGGGTGGGGTCGCGCATGGAGGGGCGCTGCTGGAACGCGGGGCCTCACCCAAGCTTCACCAACAGGGAAAGAGGCTCAAGCCTGGGCAGCGGTGGCAGGAAGGTCCCAGTGTGACAGGGGTATGAGGCATTCGGGTGTTTTGGGCAACAAAAAGGGTATGAGAATGTGCCACATGGAAGGACCGAGAGGAGGGACGGAGGACATGGCACCTCTGTGCCGCAGCTCCGGGCACCGGCCAAGCAGGTCGATGTGCTGGAGACTGACAGGAAAGCCCAGGGCTGAAACAGGTCCAGGGGACCCACGTGAGCACCAGCAGCCCCGTGGCACCTAGACACTGCCAAGCCTCTGGCGTTCACACGGCAACAGTGCTCAGGGAACACGGACGGCACTGGGCACACACATGGCCCAGCCAACACACCCTACAGCTCCCAGTGGCCCTGCTATGGCAGATGCACTGGCCCCAGACGTGCAGGAAGGATCATGCCGGCCCGAGGAGGCAGGACCGACAGGAAATGGAGAGCTTCATGGAAACACAGACACTGGACAGAGAGCCAGGGCCGCGGCCAACTCCGGGCCCTGGGACATCCCCTTAGGCTTCAGCCCATTAAGCCAGGAGGCTCCCGATCACTCAGTCCCACACACATTGCAGCTATTAAGTTCCAAAACAAAAAAAACAAAAAACAAAAAAAAACAGGGACGTTAAGGGTTTTCAAAGCAAGAGAAGTAACCCAGCTGACTGGTGTAACAGGAAAGGTGTTAGGAGCAATAGTTAGAAGTAAAATGAGGCACTCACTCAGAGCCACATCATCACCATGGTAACCAAGGGCCACGGCCAGACACTGACCAGAGACCAGCTGCCCGCTAATGTGCAAATGAGCTAACTACAAGGTGGCTATTAGCAGCCAGGATGACTGAAGGAAAAAAAAGTGGGTATAAAAACCCCAGCAGAAAGCTCAGAACAGTGCTGGGCATGGTGGCGCACACCTTTAATCCCAGCACTCGGGAGGCAGAGGTAGGAGGATCACTGAGAGTTTGAGGCCACCCTAAGACTACATAGTTAATTCCAGGTCAGCCTGGACCAGAGTGAGACCCTACCTTGTAAAACAAACAAACAAAAACCTCAAAACACTGTCACTCAACTCAGAGAGGCAGGCTCCACACCCCTCTCGCCGTAGATAACTGCCGCAAGAAGCAGCAGCCCCTGGGACCCCTCGGCAGTCTGGCACGGAGTGGACAGAGCAGGACCCGGACCCTAGATGCAGCCTGTGGGCCAAGTGACATCCCAAGTGAGTGCCTCAGGCCTTTGGGCTAGTTGAGAGGATAAGGGAGAAAGGGACCTGGCTTAATTAACGTGTGTGAAGAGTGAATAACACAATCCACCACTAGACTACTGAGTTTAGCGCAGGCAACAGAAGCAGATTCAGGGACCAAGCTGTTGAAACCTTTAAGAAATGCACAACAGGGCTGGAGAGATGACTTAGCGGTTAAGCACTTGCCTGTGAAGCCTAAGGACCCCGGTTCGAGGCTCAGTTCCCCAGGACCCTAGTTAGCCAGATACACAAGGGGGTGCATGTGTCTGGAATTCATTTGCAGTGGCTGGAGGCCCTGGTGCGCCCATTCTCTCTCTCTCTCTCTGCCTCTTTCTCTGTCACTCTCAATAAATAAATAAAAATGAACAAAAAAAATCATCTTAAAAAAAAAAAGAAATGCATACCAGTTGCTGGGCATGGAGGTCTATGCCTTTAATCCCAACACTAGGGAGACAGAGTAAGAGGATCACCATAAGTTCAAGGCCACCCTGAGACTACATAGTGAATTCCAGGTCAGCCCCTAAGCAGAAGAGGGAAAGCTAGGACTCTGCACACCAGTGACGAGAACTCTCTCTCCCATGAAAACAATTACATCACGCACATCTGAGTCCTCAGCCTCGAGCAAGAAAAGCGCCCATGTCCCCAACAGGTGCACTGCCCCAGGCAGACATGCAGGAGCTTCAGGCCCTAGGCAGGGACTTTCAGTTATTTAAAACTATTTCTGGATATGGTATCCAAGGCCAGGCATTACAGCTACGTAGGCTGAGACAAGTGAAAGGTGGACTTAGTGAGACACCATCTCAAAATAAAAAGTAGAAAGGGAGCTGGGCGTGGTGGCACACACCTTTAATCCCAGCACTCGGGAGGCAGAGGTAGGAGGATCGCCATGAGTTCGAGGCCACCCTGAGACTACATAGTGAATTCCAGGTCAGCCTGGGCTAGAGTGAGACCCTACCTTGAGAAACAAAAAGACAAAAAAAGTAAAAAGGGATGGGAAGATGGCTCAGCAGTGAAAGGCACTTGCTTGCAAAGCCTCTTTGCCTGGGTTCAATTCCCCAGCACCACATAAAACCAAACTCTAAGGTGGCACAAACTTGAAAGTGGCACATGTACCTGGCATTAATTTGCAGCAGCAAGAAGCCCTGGTGTACACATGTGCGCACACACGCAAATAAATCAAGTTTTAAACAAAAAGGAAAAAGAAGGCTACGGTCTGAGAAGATGGCTCAGAGGACAAAGCACTTGCCCCACAAACCTGAATACCTGAGTTCGGATCCCCAGACTCCACGTAAACAGGAAGCCCCAGAAGCCTCCATCATCCCAACACACTGACTACAGGAATGGAGGCAGAAACCAGACCCATTAGCTTGGTAAATGCAGCAGTGAACCAACCACAAGACCCGGCCTCAAGCAAGGTAAAAGGTGAAGTCCAACAGCAGGAGCTTCTCCTCTGACCTCCACATGCACACTGTAGCCTCCGTGCAGCCAAACTCCCATGCACGCACAAACCAAAACTTTAAAGGAAGAAGGCCGGTGATGTAACTCAGTGGCAGAGCTCCTGCCTAGAATCCCCCAGTGAGGGGCTGGGGGTGTGGCTCAGTGATAGAGCTCCTGCCTAGAATCCCCCAGTGAGGGGCTGGGAGTGTGGCTCAGTGGTAGAGCTCCTGCCTAGAATCCCCCAGTGAGGGGATGGGGTGTGGCTCAGTGGTAGAGCACAATGGGAAGTATGTGGTCTCCCTATACACATCCTTGAGGTCCAAGATCATAGATCCAAGGACAGCTCTTCCTAACCTCAGGATGTCCAATACACAAAAGATAAGAACCCAATTTGTTACCAGAAGCCCTTATAAAAGTAGAAATGGCTCATGGGGAGTCACTCAGAACAGATGGGGACGGGCAGTTCTCACCCAGGGACCAAGCACTCAGAGACAGCACAGATTTTTGTTTTGTTTTGTTTTGTTTTTGTTTTTCAAATAGGGTCTCCCTCTAGCTCAGGCTGACCTGGAATTCACTATGTAGTCTCAGGGTGGCCTTGAACTCACGGCGATCCTCCTACCTACTCCAGAGCGCTGGGATTAAAGGCGTGCGCCACTGCACTGGCTTCAGCACAGATCTTTTGTTCAGTCAGAGGGACCATGGGGAAGGAAGACACTCACCTGCTGTGCGGCCTTGTCCGCGAGCAGCGCGAACTCCACGGACAGGCCCTTCAGCGCCTGCTTCAGCGAGCCCCACGTGCTGAGGTGCAGAGCAGCCCAGGAGGGCAGCGGGGTCGTGTCAGACCCTAGGGCGCTGCGGAGAAGAAGCACAGGACGGGACATTCACCAGCAGGCCCTTCGTCCCATAACCCCAGGAGGGATCCAGGCTGCCAAGAGGGTTCTGCAGTCTGGGAGCAGCCTACAATCCCAGGAAACGTCTAAGCTCCCCAGAAGGTTCATTAATGAGCTCCACATAGGAAAGGTCTTGGACCCCACCCCAGACCCAGAGAGCCACCTCCCCCACATGATGAGCCTGGGTGGGCCCTGTGCAGGGAAAGCCTGGTCAGCCACAGGGTGCTCTTGCCCGAGGCGGGTGAGTGAGACTTTTACAGTTTCCTCAACACACCAGAGCTGTGGGGGAAACTGGCGCGAATGCAGCTGCTCTGCTGAAACCCCACCTCTGTCCTCTAACTGTGACCTCCACTTGTTGACCTGCTTTTCTTTTTTCTATTTATTTTATTTTGTTTATAAGGGATATAGAAAGAGGCAAAGAGAGAGCAGGGGGGAGACAGAATGGGCGGGCCAGGGTCTGCAGCCACTGTAAACGAACTCCAGACGCATGTGGCACATGTGCATCTGTCTTACATGGGTCCTGGGGAATCGAACCTGCGTCCTCTGGCTTTGCAGGCAAACGCCTTAACCGCTAAGCCATCCGTCCAGCCCCTGACCTGCTTTTCTTCCTCCTACAGGATGGTGGTCATCACAGAAGCACGGGCTGCCCGAGCCCAGCACCACCTGCAGAACCCCACCTGACTCATCCCACAGTCCCCAAGGGCCACCTGCCTGAGCTCCTTCCCGAATATGAGAAGATCGGCGGCACTGTCGATGGCCCTGGCCGCAATCCGCTCTGCCCTGTCACGCAGCTTGTAGAAGATATTGTAGACGTTTCGAATCAGCTCCCGGCTCATGGCAAAGTGGGTCTGGATGTCAGCCGGGAGGAAGTCCTGGAGGGCGAGAAGAGGGACAGTGGCCTGTTGCTTACGGGCTCAGGGCTCGTGAGCTCATCTGTCACTCAGGCAGAGGCTCAAACAGGAAGACCGGTGTTGGATCAGCGCGCCACCCTTGCAGCCCAGCCGAGGTGCGCGGGGGGGCGGGGGCCACGGGTCAGCACTACTGACCCTCTGGGTGAGAGGGGAAGGATTACCCAAAATCAGAAATCTACCTTCGCCCTAGCAGCCAGCTTACAGTGCATGAACTCATCTCCCCCACACAGGGCGGCTTCCTTCAGCTTGTTCTGCACATCCTGCAAGAGGAGAGAGACACCTTCACCCTCTTCCGCCAGCACCGCACAGAGCTGGGGCCAAGCGAGTCGAGCCGGGGCTGGTGGCGTGCCCCCGTGACGCCAGCACTGGGGAGGCTGAGGCAGGAGGGAAGAGAGGGCCTGGGCTGAGCAGCAGCATCCTGTCTCAAGAAACACTAAACAAACAAATGCTTCTTCAGAGGCTGGGCATGGTGAGGCAGGTCTGTCATCTGGAACAGGAGGACCATTGCAAGTTCGAGGCCAGCCTGGGCTTCAGAGCAAGACCCCGTCTGAAAACAAACCAACAGGCCAGACTCAGTCCTTACTGAAGAGAAACCGGTTCCCACACGTCGCTGTTCTGCCGTGTTCCAGAACATCTTTGCTGTCTCACAGATTCACTAACTCTAAACTGTAGAAAAGAAGCCTGGCATGACGACAGGAGCATGGGCCAGGCCCTGCGCCAGAAACTCAGAGTTCCATCCACAAGTCTCCACGACAGACACAGGCCCCAAGAGAGCCTTTTAGACTCCTCGTGCAGCAACAGAGGAAAGTGAGTTTCTTCTTCCTGTGAACAGATCCGTAGGGTTAGGGTGCCTGGAGCGCTGGGAGGCGCAGGAAAGGCAGGAGTCCCTGGCCCTGAGTAGAGAGGCCGCACGGGAAAAGCCACCCAGGAAACCCAAAGGCACAAGCTTGAAGCTGCTGCTATGTGAGAAACATTTAATGGTCATCTGCTCCACATCTCTCCTTTTACCAGAAAAGGAAACTGAGGCCCAGGGACATTACAGAGAACACACTATCCAAGGAAAGACCAGACGAGGGAGTTTCAAGTCACCATAAGGGGGCCAACCCCCTCTGTACCTCACGTCCTGGTCCTCTGCCTAGACGGCAAGTAGATGACAGATCCCGCCCCATAACTGCTGTGACATTCATCACCCTGCCACTCTCCAGGCTCAAAGGCCACACCAGGGTCAAGGGTGTTCTCAGTGGTCATGCTCAGCCAGCATGCGTATGCATGAGGCCCGGGGCCTGAAACAGCACCACAAAAATAAACACAACAGGCTGCAAGCATTTATGGACTGACTGTCTGCAGGGGCACACAGGTACCCTGGGCGTCACCCAGTGAGAGCCCAAGGTCTTCCTGAAGAGGTCAGGTGACCGCTCCTGCCCCCTGAGGAGAAAGTGAAAACAATAGTGGTCTCTGAGTCACATCGCCTGGTCGCCTGCCCACAGCTGCCTCAGGCACGTCGGTGCACACTCCAAACACCTTGGTTGGCGGGGGTGTCCCCTCCTTTCTGGGAAGGACTCCCCCAACACCAGGAGCTCAGCTTCAACCCTGGGCTCCTAACCAGTAAAATGCATACTGGAGCAGGAGCCCACACTCCAAGACACCTTCCTCAGAAGGGGATCTACACTGAGCTACCCAGTAGCTCTGCGGCTTCTCCAGCGGACCTCAATCCGGGCATCTTTTCCCTTTTACCATTTTTATTTATTTGCCTGTGTGTGTGTGTGCACACGCGTGCCAGGATTTTGCACCTTGCTTTTCACGGGTGCTGGTAAACTGAACCCAGGGCAGCAGAGTATGCAAGCAAGAGCCTCTAACCACGGAGCAATCACCAGCCCTTCTTTTGTTTTGTAGTGAACACTTTTTTTTTTTAAAGTTTGTTCAGTACCGGGGATCGAACTAAGGAATCTGGGCATGATAAGCAGGTGCCGTATTGCTGAGCTTTATAAGCCCAGGTGAAGTAAGCATTATACTTTTTTTTTTTTTCATTTTGTTTTTTTAAGGCAGGGTCTCACTCTAGGCCAGGATGCCAGGCTGACATGGAACTTGATCTAGTTCCAGGCTGGCCTCCAACTCAGTGATCCTGCTACCAAGTGCTTCCCAAGTGCTAGCATTAAAGGTGTGCACCACCATGCCCGGCCCTTTTTAGTTTCGGGCTTTTTGTTTTTATTTTTTGGTTTTTCAAGGTAGGGTCTCACTCTAGCCCAGACCGACCTGGAATTCACTCTGTAGTCTCAGGCTGGCCTTGAACTCACAGTGATCTTCTGACCTCCACCTCCCAAGTGCTGGGATAAAAAGTGTGCACTACCACATCCAGCTTTAATTCCCCCCCCCCCAAAAAAAAGCAGACATGGCCCACAGCACCCATGACCTCAGTACAACTTCATTACTGGCACAACACCTATACAATACTGGGCCAGTCAACATTTCGTCCTGGAGGATGGAGGGGAGGGAAAAATAAAAAATAAAAAAATAAAAAAGGATGCTTAAAGCTTAGAAGAGGAGGGTCAGTGGAAAGGGGATGGGGGACAAAAGAAGGTAATAGGAGGAGATTATAATCAAAATAAATATGTACATGCATGAGAAAAGAATGTGAGTTCAAGCTGGGCGTGGGGGTGCACACCTTTAATCCCAGCACTTGGGAGGCTGAGGTAGGAGGATGGAGGGCTACCCTGAGACTACATAGTGAGTTCCAGGTCAGCCTGGGGTAGAGCAAGACCCTACTCTGGAAGAAAAAAAGAATGTGAGTCCAGAGCCCCTGAGTCTCACCCAATAGGAGCCACAGGGACACTTACTGAGCCACTGAAGGAGAGGAAGATCTTAAGGATGACGTCCTCGGAGAAAGGGGGGTGCCGGGCCACCAGGTTAATGAAGCGCTTCAGGGCCCTCCGGCGGCCCTCGATGAACTCCCTGTCGGCTAAAGAAGAGCTCGGGGTTACCATGTGCCATTGGAGCTCCAAGAAAGCCCACTCCTCGGGCTAGAGGAATGGCTTAGCAGATAACGCGCTCGCCTGCAAAGCCAAAGGACCAGGTTCGATTCCCCAGGAGCCACGTAAGTCAGATACACAAAGTGGTGCATGTGTCTGGAGTTTGTTAGCAGTGGCTGAATGCCCTGGCACACCCATTCTCTCATAAATAAAATTTTTTAAAAATTAAAAGAAAAGAAAAGCCCATTCCTCAACAGAGGGTTAGATCAAGCCATACACAGTAGCTCACTGCCTCTAATCCCAGCATTTGGGAAGCTAAGGCAGGAGAGCCAGTGTAAGTTTGAGGCCAGCCTGGCTAGAGTGAGACCCTGCCTTAAATAAAACAAAATAACCCAGATGGTTCTAGTGGCCACTCAGACAAGCTCCAATAGGACAGCAGCAAGGAGGGCAGCAGAGCCACTTCCACACCCCTGACACACGTGGGTGCATGCACTAGCAAGACAGGGTTTATATCAAAGTTCCTGGGAGACAAGACGTGGCGGTGTGTGCCTGTAATCACAGCACTTGGGAGGTAGAGGCAGGGTGATCAAAAGTCCAAGACCAATCTGGGCTACGTGAGACCATGTTTTAAAAATAATACATTAAGGACTAGAGAGATGGCTTAGTGATTAAGGCACTTGCCTGAGAATCCAAAAGACCTATGTTCAACTCCCCAGAGCCCACATAAACCAGACGCACTTGGTGGCGCATATATCTGGAGTTTATCTGTACTGGCTAGAGGCCCCGGCGCACTCATTCTCTCCCTCTCTAATAAATAAATAAAAATACAATATTAAATAGCAATATATTTTTTAACAGATTTCTGGGAGCCAAGCCAGGCATGGTGGCACGTGCCTATAATCCCAGCACTTGGGAGCCTGAGGCAGGATGACAGCAGGGAGGTTGGGCCAGCCTGGGCTACACAGTGAGTTCAAGGCCAGGCTAGATGACAGGGCAAGACTGTCTCAAACAAAACCAACAAGAGAAACCAGTGAGAACCAGATGTAAGCCCTCATAAGCACCCAAGGGAAAGGTGCCCTCTCTGGGCCTCTCCCACATCTCTAGACACACAGCTTTGCCAAGTTATTCTCCCATTCATCACTCACTCTGTGATGAATCCAATTCTCTTTCAAAAAATATTTATTTGAAAGCCGGGCGTGGTGGTGCACGCCTTTAATCCCAGCACTCGGGAGGCAGAGGTAGGAGGAGGATCGCTATGAGTTCAAGGCCACCCTGGGACTACAAAGTGAATTCCAGGTCAGCCTGGGCTAGAGTGAGAGCCTACCTCAAAAAACAAACAAAACAAAACAAAACAAAAAATTTATTTGAGAGAGAATAGGCACACCAAGGGCATTGCAAACGAACTTCAAACGCATGTGCCACCTTGTGCATGTGGCTTTACGTGGGTCCTGGAGAATCAAACTTAGGTCCTTGGACTTTGCAGGCAAGCACCCTAACTGCTGAGCGATCTCTCCAGCCCAAATCCAATTCTTATTTTCTCTGCTGTAAGAATTGAGCCCAAGCCCTCCCACAGGCTAAAGCGAACACCCCACCGCTGGTTTTACACCTTCAACCTTGCATTTAATTGATGGTTTTCATCATTTCAGGGGGAGAAAAAAGAGTGCATGTTACACACTGAGGGTATGTTAATCTGACCACAACAGAAATGACACTGAAATACTGCAAGTTCTGAAGCCAAGTATAGGGGTGCACGCCTGCAATCCCAGCACTCGGGAGGAGGAGGCAGGAGGATCAGAAGTACAAGGCCAGCCTGGGCTACAAGAGACTCTGCCTCAGATATTTATTAATTTTTAAAAAGAGAAGCTGGGCCTGGTGGCACACGCCTTTAATCCCAGCACTCGGGAGGCAGAGGTAGGAGGTCTGCTGTGAGTTCGAAGCCACTCTGAGACTACACAGTGAATTCCAGGTCAGCCTGAGCCAGAATGACACCCTAACTTGACAAACCAAAAAAAAAAAAAAGAAAAGAAAAGAAAAGAAAAGAAAGAAAGAAAGAGGGCTGGAGAGATGGCTTAGCGGTTAAGGTGCTTACCTGCAAAGCCAAAGGACCCACGTAAGCCAGACGTACAAGGTGGTGCATATGTCTGGAGTTCGTCTGCAGAGCTAGAGGCCCTGGCATGCCCATTCTCTACCCATCCCCTGTTTCTTTCCCTCTCCTTCAAATAAATAAATTAAAAAGAAAGGGAGGGAAAGGGGCTAGGAAGATGGCTTTCCCAAGTATCCACGTAAACCCAGATGCACAAAGTGGTAGAGGCATCTAGAGTTCATTTGCAGGGTGTTAAGAGTCCCTGGTGTGCCCACCCATACTCACTTTTTCTCTCTGTTTTTCTCTCCACAAAGAAATAAAAAGAAAAAAACTGTGAGGCTCACCTCTTCCCCAGAAGACCTGGAGGTGTCCTCAGAGGAGCTGTTATGATACTAGTCAGGCGACAGTGTGTTTGCCAGCAGCCTCCATGATCTCAACCCTAACTCACTGTGCGGAGTCAGCCTAGATGCAGGACACTAGCAGGAGTCCCTGGACCCCTGTGAGTCTTCTGATCTCCACTGCTGGCTGCGTCCCCCGGTGTGATGACAGCCTGGCCCGCAGTGTGCAGAAGGAACAATGAGCACGAGTGGAGCTCCTCGGTGGCCAGCCAGAGGTAAACATGTCTACGTGCCCCTTGGTTAGTGGGGCTCAGCACGCTGGACGCTGGGCCACCGTGTAAGACCCATGCTCTTCCTGAGCGGGGATCCAGCTGCTCTGGGATGGGATGGAGGGACATGGACAAAGGAAACTAGCTCACACGCCTTGTCTGCACGGAAAATCTGGGGGTTTTCTTGCATGTGTGCATATATGTAGAGCATGTGGGTAGAGTGATGGTGTGCTGTGTGAAGTGTGCACCTGTGTGTCCCATGTGTGTAGAGGACAGAGGCGAACGTTGGGTGTCGATGGTGGTTTGACTCAGGCGTCCCCCATAAACTCAAGTGTTCTGAATGCTAGGTTCCCAGCTGATGGAGATTTGGGAATTAATACCTCCTGGAGGCAGTGTATTGCTTATAGGTGTTATAGCCAGTGTCCCCTTGTCAGTGTTTGGCACACTCTCCTGTTGCTATTGTCCATCTGATGTTGGCCAGGGGTGATGCCCACCCCTGTACTCATGCCATCATTTTCCCTACCATCATGGAGCTTCCCCTTGAGTCTGTAAGCCAAAATAAACCTTTCTCTACCCCCCACCCCAGCTTCTCTTGGTCAGGTGTTTTCTGCCAGCAATGTGAACCAGACTGCAAGTGTCCTTCTCTTATGGCTCATCCTTTTTCCCTTCTTTCTTTCTTTTTTTTTTAGTTTGTTTTTTCGAAATAGGGTCTCACTCTAGCCCAGGCTGACCTAGAACTTACTATGTAGTCTCAGGGTGGACTTGAACTCACGGCGATCCTCCGACCCCTGCCTCCCGAGTGCTGGGATGAAAGGCGTGCTCATCCTTGAGAGTGGGTCACCCCTCCACCTGGGGCTGCTGCCCACTGGCATCCCTGCCCTCCACACACACACAAACCAGGGACGAGGGCCACAGGCAGACATGGGCATATCCAGCTTGTCTGTAGTTCTGGGGAGTTTAACTGACGTGTCCAGCCCGGAGAGGTCCTCATGCTTAAGTGGCAAGCACTGTTACCCACTGAGCCATCTCCCCAGACCTGCATATAAAATTTTCCTTTTTCCTTTTTTGAGAAAGGGTCTCACGTAGGCCAGACTGGCCTGGAACTCACAATCCTCCTGCTTCAGTCACTCAAATGCTGGGGGTTAGGGTACACCATCATGCTTGGCTAATCAGGTTGTTTTGTGTGGTGATTTGATTCAGGTGCCCCCATAAACTGAATGCTAGGTTCCCAGCTGATAGAGATTTGGGAATTAACATCTCAAGGAGGCAGTGTATTGTTGGGGGCGGGCTTATGAGTGTTATAGCCAGTGTCCCCTTGCCAGTGTTTGGCACACTCTCTTGTTGCTATTGACCACCTTATGTTGGCCAGGGGGTGATGTCCACCCTCTGCTCATGCCACTGTTTTCCCCTGCCATCATGGAGCTTCCCCTCAAGTCTGTAAGCCTAAATAAATCTCTTTTTCCCCACAAAGCTGCTCTTGGTTGGGTGATTTCTACCAGCAACGCGAACCTGACTGCAACATTTGGGTTTATGAGACAGGGTCTCATGGAGCCCGGTATGGCCTTGAACTTGAGCTTCTGATCGTCCTCTTACCACTCCCTCCTGAGAACTGAGGCCCAGGCTCCAGTCTCGGGCTTCATGCATGCTATGCAGGCACCCTGCCAACCGAGTGAGCTTTATTTGTGCATGACCACTGAGGTCCAGGAATAGCGAGCTCTGCGCAAGAGCGGGCTAGTGCCCTCCTGCCCAGCCTGCAGAGCTACGCGTGGCACAACTCCTGCTTCATCTCCCCTGAAAGGCAGTGCGATGTCCTAGCTCACAAGCCCCTGCTGCAGCCCTGGGCCCACCATGTTTGGGTGGCCTGCACTACTCAGGATAAGGGCTTTGGGAAGGGGGCGGCACCACCTGTTAGCCACATGAACAAAAGGGCCAGGGGGAGGGGGTCCTTCCCACCTGCCGAATGAGGGTCGCTCCCCTGCCACAGCTATGATCCCAGGATGGCGCACAGACCGGCTGCCAGTGCTCCCGGAAGTCCAGCACAAACAGCATCCTGCCCACGCATCCCTGTCTGGGCTCACTCCCACCACTCAGCCTCCGCGCCCCAGCCTTACCTCCCAGCACCCTCTTGGGTGGAAGGGCTGGCACCATGCGGTATGGGAACTTGTGAAGCAGCATTTCGTGGAAGACCACAAAGTCATTGTACCGTCTGTACACCGAGGACTTGAAGCGCTACAAGACAAAGGGCTCACAGCTCAGGCTGGATATCAGAAACCACATCATTTCTTCATTTCTTTTCTCCTCTGCAACATTGAACCCAGAGCCTTGTACATGCTAGACAAGTGCTCTACCAGTGAGCCACACCCCCAGCCCCTCACTGGGGGATTCTAGGCAGGAGCTCTACCACTGAGCCACGCCCCCAGCCCCTCACTGGGGGATTCTAGGCAGGAGCTCTACCACTGAGCCACACCCCCAGCCCCCTCACTGGGGGATTCTAGGCAGGAGCTCTACCACTGAGCCCCACCTCCAGCCCCTCACTGGGGGATTCTAGGCAGGAGCTCTACCACTGAACCACACCCCCATCCCCTCACTGGGGAGTCTAGGCAGGAGCTCTACCATTGAGCCACACCCCAACTCCTCACTGGGGTAAGTGCTTTACCTGTGAGCTAAATAATCCCCACCCCTTTTTTATTTTTTGAGACAGGCTCTAAATTGCTCAGGCTGGAGCTTCATGATCCTCCTGCCTCTGTCTACCCAGTCACTAGGCCTGGCAGTTATGGTGTTGCCCCTTCATCCTCTTCCACTGCCAACACATTCCCAAATTCCTTTTCCTGTCTCTCCAAGCCTCTGCCAAAGGTAAATCCCTGTGGATGGAAATAACTCTAGGTATCTGGGCAGCTCTATCTTGACAAGACTTTTCACAGGGACGGTTCCTGCTGGGGTGAGCATAGCCATGACCCTTAGAAAACACATCCAGCCAGGCGTGGTGGCACACGCCTTTTACCCCAGCACCACTCAGGAGACAGAGGTAGGAGGATCGCCATGAGTTCAAGGCCACCCTGAGAATACAGAGTGAATTCCAGGTCCGCCTTGGCTAGAGTGAGACCCTACCTCAAAAAAAAAAAAAAACAAAAACAAAACAAGGGGGCTGGAGAAATGGCTTAGCGGTTAAGGTGCTTGCCTGCAAAGCCTAAGGATCCAGGTTCGATTCCCCAGGACCCACGTAAGCCAAATGCACAAGGTAGTGCATGCATCTGGAGTTCATCTGCAGTGGCTAGAGGCCCTGGTGCGCCCATTCTCTCTCTCTCTTAAATAAACAAATAAATAAATGAAAAGTGAGGGTGGAGAGATGGCTTAGTGGTTATGGCGCTTCCCTGTGAAGCCTAAGGAACCAGGGTCAATTCCTCAGTACCCACAGAAGGCAGATATACATGGTAGCACATGCATCTGGAATCAGCTTACAGCGGCTGGAGGCCCTGACATGACCATATTCATTCTCTCTCAAATAAATAAATAATAAAATATACTTAAAAAAAAAATCCAAGCATGGTGGCACACTCCTGGAATAGGATGAGGCAGGAGGACCAAGAGTTCAAGGTCAGCCTGGGATACACAATGCGACCCTGTCTCACGTAAGTGGTAAGTGGAGAGCGGTGGCTCACACCTTTAACCTCAACACTCAGGAGACTGAGTAGGAGGATCCCCAGGAGTGAGTTCCACGTCAGCCTGGGCTGGAGTAAGACCCCGCTTCAGAAACAAAACCAAACAGGGTCTTGGAAGATAGCTCAAGCATAAGGTCTGAGTTAGCCAGGCTGGGCCATGTACACCCATGACCCCAGCCTACGGGGTGGGGTGAGGGTCTGCAAGACTCTCTGGTCATCCAGACTGACTGAAAGAGGTTGGATGTGAGGGCCATCCAGCTGTGCTAGCTGGCACCCCACTGAGCAAGCTTGAGGACTGATCTGGTTGATCTGCCTGGCTAGGTGGGGGTCCCCTTCCTCCCTCACCATTCCCGGTGCATCCCTTGTCCCCCTCCCTGCAAGCAGCTGCATCAAGGAAGGGTGTAGGAGGCGCTGTGCTCCCCTGCTGTAAACTCCAAACCAGCTCAGACAGGGTCACCTGCCGAGACCCGCTCCACCTCACGAGCTTTCCGTTTTACTTCCTAAAACCAGTCTTGTTTGAGCAGGGAGATGGTTCTGCAATTAAAGGCACTTACTTGCAAAGCCTCCCAGCCTGGGTTCAAATCCCACATCAAGCCAGATGGGCATTTGTATGCAGCAGCAGGAGACGCTGATGTGCACATGCACACAGACACACCCACACACTCTGTCCTCCCTCTATCTCTCTCCCTCTCTCTCACACACACATATACACACTCTGTCCTCTCTCCCCCACACACACAACCACACATACACACTGTCCTCCCTTTCACACACACACATACACACACACTCTGCCCTCTCTCACACACAGACACTCTGTCCTCTCTCCCCCCTCACACACACACATATACACATTCTGTCCGCCCTCCCTCTCTCTCTCACATACACACACACATAAACACACTGTCCTTCCTCTCTCTCTCTCACACACACATATACACACTCTGTCCTTTCTCTCTCTCTGTCACACACACACACACACACACTCTCTCTCTCTCTCTCTCTCTGTCCTCTCTTTCTTCCTCCCAGTCCTCTCTGTCTCTCTCACACACACACACAGATTTTTGCTGGGACTGGAGAGATGGCCTAGCAGTTAAGGCGCTTGCCTGCAAAGCCCAAAGAGCCAGGTTCAACTTCAACTCCCCAGGACCCACGTGAGCCAGATGTACAAGGTGGGGCATGCTGTCTGGAGTTCGTTTGCAGTGGCTGAAGGCCCTGCCTTGCCATTCTCTCTATCTGCCTGTCTAATAAATAAATTTTTTTTAATTCTTGCATAGATTACCCTTCAGCAATTTTTTTTTAAAGGAGGAGAGATGGTTCAGTGGCTAAGACACTTGCTTGAAAAGTCTACTGCCAGGGTTCGATTCCCTCGTACCTGTGTTAAGCCAGATGCACTAAGTGGTACATGCATCTGGAGTTCGTGTGCAGAGGCAGGAGGTCCTGGTGTGCCCATACTCTCTCTCTCTCTCAAATAAACAAAATATAACAAAAGGGCAGCTCCAGGTTCAGTAAGAGGCTGCATCTCAAAGAAACAATGCAGATGAGTGATAAAGGACACTTGACGCTTTCCTCTGGCCTCTGCGTATACGCACACAAGGCATGCACATCTGCATACGCACATGCATATAATACGTCATATCACACTATACAGAGTACACCAAAACTAAATTAAAATTTTTTAAAAATATTTTTATTTATTTATATATTCGAGAGAGAGAAAGAGGTAGGTAGAGAGAGAACCACTGCTCCAAATGCATGTGCCACCTTGTGCATCTGGCTTACGTAGGTACTGGCG
This sequence comes from Dipus sagitta, assembly GCA_036346955.1. Taxonomy (NCBI): domain Eukaryota; kingdom Metazoa; phylum Chordata; class Mammalia; order Rodentia; family Dipodidae; genus Dipus; species Dipus sagitta. The sequence goes on along the minus strand of CM070771.1, from coordinate 17,008,705 downwards.
AATCGAACATGTGTCCTTAGGCTTTGCAGGCAAGCACCTTAAGCACTAAACCATCTCTCCAGTCCCAAAACTAAATTAAATTTAAAAGCAAACTATGTTACATGGATTAAAAAAAAAAAAAAAACAGGGCTGGAGCAATGGCTTAGCAGTTAAGGTGCTTGCCTGCAAAGCCTAAGGACCCAGGTTCAATTCCCCAGGACGCACGTAAGCCAGATGCACAAAGTGGCGCATGCGTCTGGAGTTCGTTTGCGGCAGCTGAAGGCCCTGGTGCACCCGTTCTCTCTCTCTCTCCCCCACGCTTCTCTATTTCTCAAATAAACCACAAAGCCCAGCATCTCCACTTCAGGCTACCCCAGTGTCCGTCTTCACTGGGCAGCGTGGAGTGCGCAGGAAGTGGGGCGCAGGAAGTCCCGGAGCCACGCAGGCTACGCTGGTTCTGACGGGTGCATGTGCGCTCTGGTGACCTGGGCACACTGCCCTCTGCCTGCACACACTTTCACCACCCGGGGCCTCCAGCTACGTAAGGGACTGGCAGCTCCAACAGCCTGGAAAAGCACAGTACGGCAGCGCTCACCTGTAATGCCAACACCCAGGAGGCTGACACGGGAGGACTGTGAGTGTGAGATCAGCCTGTGCTACGTGGGAAGAATGTATCTCGGAAACAAAACAAAACAAAAACAAACAAACAACAGCAACAACAACAACAAAAAAGAAAACCTGGGCATGGCGGCACACTCCTGGAACATCAGCACTCAGGAGGTAGAGGAAGGAGGATTGCGAGTACAAGGTCACCTTCACTTACACAGCAAGTCTGAGGCCAGCCTGGGCTACATGAGGTCCTGTTTCAAAAAAAACAAAAACAGGAAGGGGGGAAAGAAAAAAAGCCTGAAAAGGGCCAGCAGCCAGCTCGCTCCAGGCGGGCAGCCTCCCGCAATGGGACTGCCAGGCCCGGGAGGAAGGGCTGCTTTGCTCCACCACGAGGCACCACGCCAGCCAGTCAGAAGGCGAGACCACACGTGCCAGCCAGCCACACTGTCCCCGAAGCGTTCAGAGCGAGTCCCTGTGGCTCCAGTTTCCTCCCTTGACAGCCACACTGGCAAACTTGAGCATAGTTAGCTGCCAGCAGGGAAACAACCCCACGATTCCTGACAGCAAAACAGAGCCAGCCCAGGACTTAGGACAGTCAGGAGCTCAAGGCCAGGAGAGCTACGTAGCAACTTCACGGCCAGCCTGGTGAGGCCTTCTTAAGAGAAAAAAAAACAAAAAAAAAAAAACAAGGGGGCTGGGGAGATGGCTCAGTGGTTAAGGCGCTGATTTGCAAAGTCTGATGGCCTGTGTTGGGATTCCTCAGTACCCAGGTAAAGTCAGACACACAAAGTGGCGCATGCATCTGGAGTTCATTTGCAGCAACAGAAGACCCCGGGGTGCCCATTCTCTCCCAGCCTCCCCTCCCCTCCCCCCTCCGGTGTGCATGGAGAAGTGCATGGAGTGTTGTCGGGCTTTGGCGCACACTTTGGGCCAGGCGCACACGCTGCCTCCGTGCTGGAGCATGCTGCGCCGGGCTTGGCCCTTCTTCTCCCTCCCCTGCCACCCACAGCGACAGCAGGAACTCCAGTACCTGGCTGGACACCTCGTATTCCACGTGCTTGAGGAAGAGGCCCTTCTTCTCGGGGATGAGCTCTACCTGCACGGTGTCCCTGGCCAGCAGCTCTTGCAGCGTGTAGGACAGCAGCAGCGGGTTCCCCTGCGGCATCTGCATTCGATCAGGGTCCGGGTCCCTGCGCTCGGTAACCTGGGGCATTAGCAAGCCTGAGGGAGGGGAGGTGGACGCCTGGTAAAGACAGCTGCTCACAGCAAGCCTCCTTGCACCCGGTGCTGGCTCAGCACGTGGACTCTGGACCAACCCCACCTGGCCACCCTCCTTCTCTAGGCTACCGCCCAGAACAGCAAGCACGTCCCCCTGCCGGAGGCGCTCACTACCTCACTCGGCCAATCTGGCATTTTTTCTTTTTTCTAAGACAGGGTCTCAAGTAGCCAAGGCTGGCCACAAACTCACTCCATAGCCAAGGATGGCCTAGAGCTTCTAATGCTCCTGCCTCAGCCTCCTGAACACTGGGGGCTATGGGTGTGCACCACCATGCCCAAGCCAGGGTCTTCATTCTAGAATGATAAAATGTTCTAAAATACTGATGGGTTTATAATGCCACCTAGAAGCTGGGGCTGGGGCAGGGGGAGACCCTGCCAAGAGCTCGATCTTAACTTTCCTCCTTCAGGCCGTGGGACAGTGCTACACAAGGTGGTGTGCATGTCTGGAGTTCAATTGCAGTGGCTAGAGGCCCTGGTATGCCAATTCTCTCTCTCATAAAAAACATGTATATATAGCGTTTTTTTTTTTCCAGGGGGGGGCGTTTGAAATGGGTTCTCACTCTTAGCTCAGGCTGACCTGGAATTCACTATGTAGTCTCAAGATGGCCTCAAATCATGGTGATCCTCCTGCCTCTGCCTCCCGAGTGATGGGATTAAAGGTGTGTGCTACCACACCTGACTAAAAAAAAATATATACATATATTTTTTTTTAATTGAAGCTTTACTTTATCCCACTCTTGCCCTCACATAAGCAGGAGCTCTTTATACTCTCCCCTCTTAATCTAATAAAATCTCTCTATATTAAAAAAAAATTATCTATTGAAATTTCAGCCAGGCACAGTAGCTCACACCTTTAATCCCATCACTTAGAGGCTGGGGTAGGAGGACTGCCATGAGTTGGTGACTGGCCTGGGCTACAGGGTGATTTCCAGGTCAGCCTGAAGTACAGTGAGACACTGCTCCCAAGAAAAAGAGAGGAGGAGAGGAAGGGACAAGTAAGAGGAGAGACGGGGAGGGAGAGGGAGGCACAGCGACCATAGTAACTCTGGGTATGGCGATGCACACCTGTAATTCCGGGACTCAGAGGCAAAGGCAGGAAGATGCCAGGTTCCAGGACAGCCTACGTAACATAACAAGACCTTGTCCCATAAACACCACCAAACAAAAGCAAACATCTCTAAAGGCTGGGCGTAGTGGTCCAGGCCTAGAAGCGCAGCCCCTGGGAGAAGAGACATGAGGACTTCCACAAGTTTAAAGCCAGCCTGAGCTACAGGGAGAGTCCCTGTCTCAAACAGATGCCAACTTAACATAGAAGATGGTAGGAATGGAAGTCCGCAGAGAAATGAAGCGTAACAGCAAGAGAGGTAATTGGGAAGGAAGCAAAAGAAATCTATTTAAAAATTTAAGGGGGGTGGTGAGGCAGGGTCTCACACCTCACACCTCAGCCTCCCCAGTGGTCATGATCCACCATGCCCAGCTGAAATTTCCATATAAAGTTTTCTCTATTAACCACGTTTTCATTTTCATGGTTTTCCTGACAATTAAAATAAGATCAGCTTCCAAGATGGCGGGAGAGCTGAGTAATGATTACCAGAGACCACACACATGCAGGTGAAGAGTGTGAACTTTGAATGCACAAGAAAGGGAGAGACAGAATTCTAAAAACACCTTCAGAAGCACACAGTGCTGCAGCCCTGGGCCGCTTCCGATGTGGTGCCAAGGCTGAGGAAGGCGGCACGTGCCAGGAACTTGGGAGCATTTGAGGAGGCAGGGTGGGGGGGTCAGAGCTTCAAGGCCGGCCTGAGCTACTGTGCTCTAATCACAACACGGGATGATCCCGAACACCGACTCACTAAACTAAGTGAGCCCAGATTTTCAAAACACTCTGACAGAAACCAACCGAGCCCAGATTGGTGATGGACAGCTGCAATCCGGGCACATCTGGCAGCCGAGGCGGAAGGACCACTATAAGATGGGGGCCTGGACTGCAAAGGGAGCTCCAGACCAACATAAGCTACACAGCGAGACACTGGGAAGCGAGGGAGGCAGAGTCCAAGACCAAGTCAAGCTACTAGAAGAGAAGAGGTGGGAGGAGAAAGAAAGAACACAAGATCGTCTTGGTCAGCTGCCCTGTCACATGATGGCCACAAGCTGTGGACAGGACAGAAGCACAGATGAGTCTCCTTGGGAATAAACACCAGGGATTTTAACACTCTTATCAGATTAACACCCTCTTCAAGTATGTGACTCTTGGCAACAGGTTGCACAGGAGACACTGCATACCAGTGACCCCCAGAGATAAGATTAGAGGGGAGAGGCCCTCCAGAGCTGTGCTGAAAGGGCCAATAAACAGAGAGAGCTATGACCACGCAGCTCGGGGGTGGAATCCAGCTCCATCCCTCCCTAGCAACATGAGCCGGGGATCCGCCACCTTGACACTCAGCACTTCTTGCCCATTAAATGGACGGAGAAGGCGCGGTGGCGCACCTGTGACATCTGAACTCTGGAGGCTGAGGCAGAAGGCCAGCTTAGCCAACAGCGTGAGACCCTGTCTCAACAAACCGAAATCAAACAAACCTGAACGAAAGCCACCACACCACAGGGCCTGCGGCACCTGCATGAGTGCGTCAAGAACCCTAACACATCCTCCCAGTGTCCCCAGACAGGCCCCCATTCGGCATTCCCTCTCGGCTGCAACTCTCGCATGGACTGGGTTCTGTCTCGCAGGCAGGGCACCTCCTCAGAACTAAGTGACACAGCACAGCTGAAAATAGCTAACGGAAAGAAACCATGCATAACTGCCCCCTGACTTCCTTCCAGATTTATTCCACTCCAGCCCAAAGGGACTTTGTGAAGCCTTCAACTAAAACTTAGTGTTTCCTCACGAACTGGGTCCAGTGCTGCACCTGGATCCGCGCTACCTGCAGTAGAGCGAGCGCCTGCCTAGAATCCGCCAGTGAGGGGCCACGGGTGTGGCTCAGCGGTGAAGTGCCTACCTTCCAACTGTGAGGCCCTGGGTTCAAAATCCAGTAACGAAGAAAGAAAAAGAAACTATTCATAAAGGCATGGTGCTTCTGGCTACCAACCCCAACCCGACTGGCCCTCACATCGATGCCTCCCACGTGCTGTTGCAAGGGGCTCACAGCAGATTCCCCCAGGAGGTGCCAGGGCAGATGCCAGGGAAGCAGGTGTAATAATAGGGCTGACTGGCAGTCACCCCTGAGGCAGCAGGAACCCACCGTGTGCGGAACACAGAGACACTGCGATGAGTGAGACTCAAGATCTTCCAGCTTCCAGATGCTGTGATTCTCCAGTCAACAGTTATCCACAGATCAGAAAGCACAGAAACCAGCTGAACGTGGTGGCGCACACCTTTAGTCCCAGCCCTGGGAGGCAGAGGTAGGAGGATCACTGTGAGTTCGAGGCCAGCCTGGGACCACAGAACAAGTTCCAGGTCAGCCTGGGCTACAGTGAGTCCCTGCTTTGGGAAAAAATAAAGAAAAGAAATTAAAAAGTACTAACACCAGCAGGGTGTGGAGCTACACACTTGTAATCCCAGCACTTTGGAGGCTGAGATGGGATGATTATGGGTTCAAGGCCAGCCTCTGCTACATAGTGAGCCCTCTCGAAACTGAAGAGGAAAAAGGAATGGAATGGTGCAATGTGTCAACATGCACGCACACACCTCACTTCCCAACACTCTTCCACCAGATTCTTCAGTCAGCAGTCAGAGTTCAGCTCTGGGTAGCAAACAGGCAGGATATGCCCTGTACACCGCGTCTGCAGTACACGCCTTTACTCTGACGCAGCCCTTGGAAAATGCTGAGCTGTGCAGCGGCTCCCGGCTGGGAGACCCTGTCGGTGCGGTGTGCAGGGGCAGACAGCTCAGCGGCAGTCTGCGGCCAGCATCACGGCCCTTCACTCTGACCAGAGGAGTGGAGGGGCTGCGTGAGGCACAGGAGACACCCCCAACTCCATGTCCAGACCCTGTGAGGGTTTTCCCCATATTGCTAGGACCTCCTACACCATGCAAAGCACTTTAAGAACTTACATAGGCGTGACATAGCTATCTCCTCTGGATTGGACAAGACCATCACTGTTCTAACGTGAGGACCTGTATGAGGCCCACACCAGATGGACCCGTTAACTCCCTCCTAGATAAGTCTTCATAAAGTCCTCACAAGGCCCTTCACTGCCCCAAGATTCCAATCAGCACTATGTAAGAGGTAAGCCATTGATGGGATGGGGGTGGGGCTTGCGGGTGGTGCAGCTGCCTGTGAGTCAGTTGCCCATGTAAGGAACCCCAATAAACTCATTGTTCACTGAGCAGGACTTGGATGGAATCCTTCCTTTGGTCTGCCTGTGCCCTCACTATCTGGAGTGAATAGCTGTTTCCTCATGTCCCCCAGGGAAAGTCACATGAGAACAGGACATGACATTCTCAAGCAGGACATGAAGTTCCTACTGTCTTGTTTAGTGGCAGAAACACTTGAATACATCTTCTGAGGGACTCCAAGTGCAGCACCCTGCCACAAGGGGCTGCCAACCCGGCTGCAGCTAACCACCAGGGAGGGCAACAAGAGACAGCACGAGGTCCCAGAGATTAATTAGGCAGGACCAGCGTGGCCCTTAAAGGAAGGGGCCTTAGGACATCACACCCTCGCCACGCCTATCTCTGCTTGTCCCATCTGTGCCAGTCCTGGGATTTAGTGTTTGCCATCCCACCCAAGTAGATGTCTCTCAAGTGCACACCTTGCCCAGGTATGGGTGGAATTCTCCTCTAAGCCCAGGCCAATGGCTGGGACACCTGCTGTAGATGTGCTCAGGTGGGATGGCATAAATCCTATGTCCCCCTGGATCCACGGAAAGCGGGGCTCATTTTTCCTCTCTCCAGAGCTGGCAGCAATGTCGTCCCGGTCTTCAGACGTGTAAGAGCTCTTTGCTTTTATTACTGTCCTCACTTCTGATCCTTTTGGGAAGTACACATTGTTTTTAAAATTCCCTCTCATATTTTTTCCCTAAGATCCATATCTGATGGCCCTACTGGGGCTTCTGAGCTCCACATGGTGTACTTCTCTTCTCCCCACTTTATCTCCCTTTGCCTCCCAGCTTTCCCTTTTCCCCACTCCTTTGTAAAAGCTAAATAAATTTGATCATTTTCTTAAATATGTGAACTCAGGACTTGGGGTTCTAAAAAGCACACCAGAACCCTAATTCCCCTGTTACACGAGGACTTGTGCTCCAAACTGTGCCTGCATCACAATCAGCCGCGGACTTGTACACACATGCGCGTACGCACAGCGGCTCCCTCCCTGCTTTCCCAGCCAGCGCGCCTAGGCCAGGCTGGAGCACATGCATTTTGCACAAATTCCCAGGCTGGCGCTGGCAGGGTGCTACTCCTGCTGGAGACCCGGGGGCCATAGTTGGAGAATCAGTGTCGCAGGGCAAGGAACCCTGGGCCACACCCAGACACATACCCCAACATTTACTGTTCTGTGTGTGTACACGTGGCATGTGTGGTGTGGTGCGTGTGCGGTTACGCACACGTGTGCAGACACACGGCCTGTACGCCCGCGTGGGGAAGCCAGAGGAGTACTTTGGGGGTCTTTCTCTGTCGCTCATCTGCAGGCTTCCTTGAGATAGGGTCTCTCACTAAACCTGAAGCTGCTGTTTGTATGAGGCCCAGCAATTCTCAAGTCTCAGCTCCCCAAAGAACTGGGGCCACAGGCATGCATGGCTATACCCAGCTGTTCATGAGGCAGCTGAGGTGTCAAACTCAGGGCAAGTCAGACCCTCTGAGGTCCTCATGCCTCTGTGGCAAGCACTCTCACCCACGGAACCATCTCTGCAGCCCTGCCCCAACACTGACAGCAGCCGGGTGCTCCTAAATGTCACTACCCTGTTTTCATGGGTTCACCCACACTGAGCAGGGGAGCGTTCCGACTACAACCTTCCCATGGACATGAGCTGCAATGGAAGAGCGCGGAGGGGCGGGGGGATGGCACACATCTGTATTCCCAGCACTGGCGAGGTCCACGCGGGAGATCTCCGATTCAAGTTCTGTCCCAGGCTATGGAGTGAGTCCAAGGCCAGCCTGAGTAACTTTGTAAAACCCTGTCTCAAAATAAGAAGTTCTTTTCTGCCTGGCGGTCCCACCAGTGAACCGAGATGGGCGCCTACCAGCACAGGAAGGAGCCAAGGAGAAAGAGCATTCTGACATCATACGCATTTTTCTGGTCTCTGCGGCTGAATGAGCCTTCCTGCCCAACCCGCTGGGTAAAGCAGGCACAATGGGACACAGGGCTAGGTAAGGCCATGTCCTACGCAGGATCTGTGTAGGCCATGGTGGCTACGGACACTCTAAGGGTGCAATTCCTAAGGACACAACGTGTGGCAAGGCAGTACATCCTGGTGTTAAGCAGCTCAAGTTTGCCTGAGGCCTCTAGCCCACTGCTGAGAAAGCTGGATGCCACATGGGCCTGGGAGTCCTGGATTCTTACCAGACATGTAAATTCTTGGAGGTTATCCTCACTGGTCCATCCTAGGAAGCTATAAGAAGAATTCTGACACCCAGTGGACCACCTAGCCAGCCCACAGGCACAGGAAGTGGGCTGACATCTACAGACTGAGAGAGTCACGGGCCTTGGAAAGGGCCACAAGTTCTATCACATTACGGAGGTTTTCACCATGCAGCGTGAAGGCAAAACTCTCTCCAGCTCCGCTGTTACTGCTAATCTAAGTACTGTTCGCAAAAACCATAACCAATGGAAAAGAGTCAAAAAATAATCTGTGTGTGGTGGTGCACGCCTTTTATCCCAACACTGGGGGGGAGGGAGGGAGGCCGGAGGATTGCCGTGAGTTCGAGGCCACCCTGAGACTACATAGTGAGTTATTCCAGGTCAGCCTAGACTAGAATGAGATCATGCCTGAAGAAAACAAAAACAAAATAATAATGGTAAATAAAAATGCAACAGAAGTAAAAACAGACTGGTGGAGCAGGCGGCTGCCTACAATCCTCCAGTGTGGGGTTGGGATGCAGCTTAGAGCCTGGGGTCAATCCCCAGCGCTGCAAAAGAGACAGATGACATCAACAGCAGTGGTGGCATGCACCTGGAGGCAAAGCACAGAGCCCTCGAGTTTCAAGGTCGTTCAAGGTAGCCTCAAGGAACAGCTAGGAAAGGAGGGTGAGAGGGACAGGGGGACAAGGGGGACGGCTTCCCATCTTTGACTGAACACGTCTCTGAGCCAGATTCTGAAAGGAACAAGATGTTCTCAGGAAATGCAAGCAGAAGTTTCCTCATCCTTATCAGCACCAGGGCTCAGAGACGACCAATGAGCGTTCTGCAGCCAGGACACCAGGACAAGGGAAGGGCTGCTTCAGTCTGCCTGACTAGATCTCGAGCGGGCCTCTCCCGCCAAGGACTGTCCAGTCCCCCAACCACTGGGCAGGCAGCCAGGCTTACTTTGCAGTTGCTGCTTTAATTTTTGTTTTGTATTTTTAGAAGTTAAAGATGGAACTTTGGGTCTCATGTATGCTAGGCAAGAACTACCACTGAGCCACACCCCAGCCCCTCACTGGGGGATTCTAGGCAGGAGCTCTACCACTGAGCCACACCCCAGCACCTCACTGGGGGATTCTAGGCAGGAGCTGTACCACTGAGCCACGCCCCAGCCCCTCACTGGGGGCTTCTAAGCAGGAGCTCTACCACTGAGCCACACCCCCAGCCCCTCACTGGGGGATTCTAGGCAGGAGCTCTACCACTGAGCCACGCCCCCAGCCCCTCACTGGGGGATTCTAGGCAGGAGCTCTGCCACTGAGCCACACCGCCAGCCCCTCACTGGGGGATTCTAGGCAAGTGCTCTACCACTGAGCCATGCCCCAGCCCCTCACTGGGGGCTTCTAAGCAGGAGCTCTACCACTGAGCCACACCCCCAACCCCTCACTGGGGGATTCTAGGCAGCTCTACCACTGAGCCACACCCCCGCCCCTCACTGGGGGATTCTAGGCAGGTGCTCTACCACTGAGCCACGCCCCAGCCCCTCACTGGGGGATTCTAGGCAGGTGCTCTACCACTGAGCCACGCCCCAGCCCCTCACTGGGGGCTTCTAAGCAGGAGCTCTACCACTGAGCCACACCCCCAACCCCTCACTGGGGGATTCTAGGCAGCTCTACCACTGAGCCACACCCCCGCCCCTCACTGGGGGATTCTAGGCAGGTGCTCTACCACTGAGCCACGCCCCAGCCCCTCACTGGGGGCTTCTAAGCAGGAGCTCTACCACTGAGCCACACCCCCACCCCTCACTGGGGGATTCTAGGCAGGAGCTCTACCACTGAGCCACGCCCCAGCCCCTCACTGGGGGGTTCTAGGCAGGAGCTATACCACTGAGCCACAACCCCAGCCCCTCACTGGGGGTTTCTAAGAATATGCTTTACAGTGAGCTAAATCCCCAGCCTGAAGCACACTTTAAATGAATGAGATATATTTGATAACCTATAACCCCAGCTACCAGGAGGCTGAGGCAGGAGGATACCTTGAGCCCAAGAGTTTAAGGCCAGCCTAGGGAACACAATGAAAATGTAGTCCCCCAAAAAAGGGGGGATGCAGAAGAGATGGCTCAGCAGTTAAGGATCTTGTCTGCAATTTGCCTAAAGACCCAGGTTCAATTCCCAAGTATCCACATAAAGGCGGATGCAGAAGATGACACATGGAGTTCATTTGCAGTGGCTAGAGGCCCTGGTGCACCCATTCTCTATTTGCCTTTCACTCTCTCTCTCTCATTGATAAATATAATAAATAATAAATTAAAAAGCCAGGTTTGGTGGCCCACACCTTTAATCCTAGCACTCAGGAGGCAGAAGTAGTTGAACTGCAACAACTTCAAGGCCAGTTTGGGACTGCAGAGTAAGTTCCAGTTCAGCCTGGGCGAGAATGAGACTCTCCCTCAAAAAACAAACAAACAAACAAAAAGCATTTATCATTCAAGTTTTCTATGAAAAGGGACTGGAGAGTTGGCTCAGTGGTTAAGGTGCCTGCTCTCTCTGTCACTAGCCCACAGCGACTGCATTCTCACTAGGCTGCCTGCTCTGTGTGACTTAAGTGGAACCACAGTGCCTGGGTTCCCACTTTTGTCCTCAGTGTGATGCTTTGAGGCCCGCCCACATCACCGGCCATGGCTACAAGCTGTCCTTTGCATGGGCTCCGCCGTGCAACTCTGTCCCCCCTGTTCACACATTCCATGGATACTGGCCACAAGTGACTCCAGTGTCTATCCCTGACACGTGGCGCCTCTGAGAACGTTCTGACACGTGCCTTTCTGTGGACATCTGCTGCATGCACTTCTACTGGGCTCAGAACACAGGCAAAAGTGAAATCGCTGGGTCACAGGGTTTCCATATGCTCAGCTTAGTAAACATTTCCAGTTTTCCAAAGAGACTGAGCCAGTTTACACCCACATAAGCAGGCGTCTCGGCTGTGTTGCACTTGGGCCAATGCTCGGTGTTTTCTGTCCTTTTTCCCTCAGCCAGGGAGGCCTACACCTCTTTGAACACTCACAACCAAACCAAGGGCCTTGCACATGCTATGCCAGGCAAGCCCGCTGCCACAGAGCTACACCTCCAGCCCCTCACTGGGGGATTCTAGGCAGGAGCTCTACCACTGAGCCATACCCCAGCCCCTCACTGGGGGATTCTAGGCAGGAGCTCTACCACTGAGCCACACCCCCAGCCCCTCACTGGGGGATTCTAGGCAGGAGCTCTACCACTGAGCCACACCCCCAGCCCCTCACTGGGGGATTCTAGGCAGGAGCTCTGCCACTGAGCCACGCCCCAGCCCCTCACTGGGGGATTCTAGGCAGGAGCTCTGCCACTGAGCCACACCCCCAGCCCCTCACTGGGGGATTCTAGGCAGGAGCTCTACCACTGAGCCACACCCCCAGCCCCTCACTGGGGGATTCTAGGCAGGAGCTCTGTCACTGAGCCACGCCCCAGCCCCTCACTGGGGGATTCTAGGCAGGAGCTCTACCACTGAGCCACACCCCCAGCCCCTCACTGGGGGATTCTAGGCAGGAGCTCTACCACTGAGCCACACCCCCAGCCCCTCACTGGGGGATTCTAGGCAGGAGCTCTGCCACTGAGCCACGCCCCAGCCCCTCACTGGGGGATTCTAGGCAGGAGCTCTACCACTGAGCCACACCCCCAGCCCCTCACTGGGGGATTCTAGGCAGGAGCTCTACCACTGAGCCACACCACCAGCCCCTCACTGGGGGATTCTAGGCAGGCATTTTACCCTGACTACACCCTTAGTCCTGTTTTTACTTTATTGTATTTAATATTTTATTTATTTATTTAATTTAAGAAAGACATCTGGGTATGGTGGCGCATGCCTTTAATCCGAACACTTGGGAGGCCGAGGTATGAGACTGCTGTGAGTTTGAGGCCAGCCTGAGACTACAGAGTGAGTTCCAGGTCATCCTGGGCTAGAGCGACACTCTACCTCAAAAAACCAAAAACAAGGGGCTGGAGAGATAGCTTAGAAGTTAAGGCGTTTGCCTGCGAGGCTGAAGGACCCAGGTTAGATTCCCCAGTACCCAAGTAGGCCAGATGCACAAGGGGGATGCATGCATCTGGAGTTTGTTTGCAGTGAGTACAGGCCATGGCGTGCCCATTCTCTCTATGTCTCTCTCTCAAATAAATAAAATATATTAAAAAAAAAACAACCCAGAAACAAAACAAAACCAAAAAAAAAAAAAAGAGAGAGAGAGAGAGAAACTGAAAGAAAAAGACAAGAAAGTGAGTATGGGCATACCAGTGCCCATGCAAATGAACTCTAGACACGTGTGCCACTTTATGCATCTGGCTTCATGTGGGTGCTGGGGAATCGACTCCAGACAGACTTTGCAAGCAAGCACCCTTAACCACTGAGCCATCTCTCCAGCCCCATTTACTTTACATTTTAAGACAGGGTCTCATCAACTTGTCCAGGCTGGCTCTGAACTCACTCTGTAGCTCAGGGAGGCCTTGAACGCACGGTCCTCCTGCCTCAGCCTCTGGAGTGACTGGGATCATAGGACTGGACCATCAGCCCTGGCTTGACTCATGGTATCGCCACAATCCTTTCTCCTTTACGTTAGAAGCACTGCTCCTGCTCTGGTGAGCACTGACTCCCCGGGCACCGCCTGCCTGTCAACTCTGCTACAGCGGACGGCGGGAAGAACACCGCAGACGCAGACCTTCCCGCCCAGCTGCAACTGGAGAAGTCGGCTTTCCTTCTCGTGCCGGTGGACTTTCACAGGCTCACAGTAAGGACGCCACAGCCATCAGGAAAGTGTCAGCCAAGACTGTCCTCCGAGAACCTCCTTGGGGAGGCACCAGGTCCCCTGGGACCTAATACAGACACTCTCATCCTGCTGCTAAAGGGCTAGGAGAGCAGCTTCCTTGCCTGGGGACCCGAGGCAGTCCTCAGGAGAATGGCTCCCGCTTCCTCCAACATACTGCCATCTCCCTAACGCTCCTCTCTGCGACCCTCTTCTGCCTCCCCGCCACTCTCCCTGGCCACATGAGCTTCCTCGATGCCTCTCAGCACCGCAGGTGCCCGTCACCTGGGCCCCGCGCTCTCTCTCCACCCACCATCCACCGCCTCTGGCACCTCCCGGGGACCGTGGTTTCTCCACGGCGTTTTTCCTGGTGGCAACTGTTTGCGTCGTCACGGCTCCCGCTGCAGAGCCTCCCGGTCCGATTCGTTCCAGAACACTGTTTTATTACATCTACTGCCCCTAACTATGAGAACACGGCTGTGGAGCATGGGTCAGTATGCCAACAACCAGCGACAGTGTCCAGCTTGCCCCAAGTCCTGGAACAATCCCAGTACTGCAAACACATCAACAAACGAATAAAACAGAAAGTGTGCTCAAGAAACACCTGATGAATGAATGAATGCAATGGAATTTTAAAGTTTGTAACTGAACCGAGGGACATGATTGCATGCATGTTCCTTCCGATGGTAACAAACGCATGCCCTCTCTACTGGTTACTGTCCTCATTGCTGTAACACAATACCCGACAAGAAGAACCTAAGGGAGGGAGGGTTTCTGGGGGCTTATAGTTCGAAGCCATGGTGGCAGGGACATGAGGCAGCTGGTTACACAGTCGGGAAGCAAAGCACAAGGGATACTCCTGCTCGGCTCACTTTCTGCTTGTTATTCAGTCCAGGACCCTCAGTCCATGGAAAGGTGCTGCCTACTTAGGGTGGGCCTTCCCACCTCAACCTAATCAAGAAACTCCCTCACAGACACATTCAAGTAATCCCTAGGCAATTCCAGATCCAGTCACGGTGACAACTAAGCTTCCCCTAAAACCGCCCTGCACCAACACACCTCACTGTAGGTTTCTCGGGGGATGAGGGCAATGCCTCAGTGAACCACAGCAAGAAGGAAGAGCCTGATGCCAAGGGGATGGCCAGGGATTAAAGGTGCTTGCTTGCAGAGCCTACTGTCCTGGGTTCAAATCCCCAGTACCCACGTAAACCCAGATGCACAAATGGCGCATGTATCTAGCTCATCTGCAGCGGCAGGCCGCCCTTGCACACCTGCCCCCTCTCTGTCTCTCCTCGCAAAGACATAAAATTTATTTTTTGGTTTCTCGAGGTAGGTTCTCTCTGTAGCCCAGGCTGACCTGGAATTATGTAGTTTCAGGGTGGCCTCGAACTCACAGCAATCCTCCTACCTCTGCTTTCCAAGTGTTGGGATTAAAGGTGTGCGCCACCATGCCTGGCCAAATAAATATTTTAAAAAAAAATTTATTTTTATTTATTTATTTGATAGAGAAAGAAGGAGACAGAGAGAGAGAGAGAGAGAATGAGCATGCCAGGGCTTCCAGCCACTGCAAACGAACTCCAAACGTATGCGCCCCCTTGTACATCTGGCTAATGTGGATCCTGGGGAATAGAACCTGGGTCCTTTGGCTTTGCAGGCAAATACCTTAACCGCCAAGCCATCCCTCCAGCCCCAAATAAATATTTTATTTTATTTATTTATTTTTTAATTTAATTTATTTATTTGAGAGTGACAGGCAGCGAGAGAAAGAGGCAGATAGAGAGAAGGAGAGAGAATAGGCGCGCCAGGGCCTCCAACCACTGCAAACGAACTCCAGACGTGTGCGCCCCCTTGTGCATCTGGCTAACGTGGGTCCTGGAGAATCGAGCCTCGAACGGGGGTCCTTAGGCTTCACAAGCAAGCGCTTAACCGCTAAGCCATCTCTGCAGCCCCCCAAATAAATATTTTAAAACCAGTCATGGTGGGCACCCTCTGGGAGGCAAAAGCAAGAGGATCACCGTGAGTTGGAGGTCAGCCTGGAACTACAGAGTGCGATCCAGGTCAGCCTGGGCTAGATCCTACAATGAAAAAACTAAAGTCAATAAATCTTTTAAGAAGATGGTTTTCCAGACCCACAGTAGTGATCCCTGAGAGGGACCCCTCCCGCTGGCAGACCTCCCTGCTGCATGGTGGACCCTCTGCCCAACTTCAGCCATTTCCATTTCCCCGTAAGAATATAAGGAAGACCTCCGGCGACCCAAGGCTGAGGCCTCCACACAGCCAGACGACGCAGAGCTTCAGGGAGCCTAGAGCAGTTTGTGTCCCAATGGTTTAGGTGTTCTTACCTCCAAGCACAGGGTCAATCAACAGTTTCCTGGGGGCCCCGCACGCCCGCTGGTACTTATTAGCCAAGGATGTCTGATCAAATCCTCCTCCAGGCTCAGTTCAAACCACTCCAAGAGGAAGCAGCTCACCAACTGACCTCAGCAGCTCTCGTGATTTCTGGGGCTCCTTGCCAGCCTTCCTCAGCCCAGTCAGCAGACATGAGGGCTTTCCTTTCACAAGACCCCTAACATGGGCACACGTACACCCGGAAAAGAATTTCTTCGCTCACAGCAGGAAGCCAGGCCCCTATCTCAACACCATACACAGTAAGCAATTCACAGCCAGGCACAGTGGTGCCCCTGGGAAGGAGAGAGAAAGGGGCCTCAGTTCAAGGCCAGCCTGGGCTACGCAAGCTCAAGGCAAGCCTGAAATAACACGGTAAGACCCTGTCTAAAAAAAACAGACAGACAGACTGACAGACAGAAAGAAAGAAAAGAGAAAAAGAAAGAAAGAAAGCAGGGTCTGGGGAGACAATTCAGAAGTTAAAGGTGCCTGCTTGCAAAGCCTGCTGGCCCAGGGTTCAATTTCCCAGCACCTACATAAAGCCCAGTAGGCATTTGACTGTAGCAGCAAGAGACCCTGACACATGCACATACACATGTACACATACAGAGACACATAAATTTTTTTTTTGAAGAACCAACAAGCCAGTTGTGGTGGCTCGTGCCTTTAAACTTACACCGAGGGAGACAGGCATGGTGGCACACACCTTTAATCCCAGCACTCGGGAGGCAGAGGTAGGAGGATCGCCACCCTGAGACTACATAGTGAATTCCAGGTCAGCCTGAGCTAGTGCGAGACCCTACCTCAGAAAACCAAAAAGAATAAAGGCTGGAGGGATGGCTTAGCAGTTAAGGTGTTTGTCTGTAAAGTCAAAGGACCCAGGTTTGATTCCCCAGGACCCACGTAAGCCAGATGCACAAGATGACACATGTGTCTGGAGCTCATTTGCAGTAGCTAGAGGCCCTGACATGCCCATTTTCTCTGTCCGCTCTCTCTCTCCCTCTGCCTCTTTTTCTTTCTCTCTCTCAAATAAATAAATATAAATATAAAATAGAAATAAAAAATAAAAGCTGGGCCTTTAAAGGCGAATGCCTTTAATCCCAGCACTTGGGAGGCAGAGGTAGGAGGATCACCATGAATTCAAGGCTACCGTAAGACTATATAGCTAATTCCAAGTCAACCTGGGCCAGAGTGAGACCCAAACTTGAAAAATCAAATAATAATAATAATAATAATAATAATAATAATAAAATAAAATGAACCTAGGCTTAGGGAATAGGATCACTGTGAGCTAGAGGCCAGCCTGGACTACAGAGTAAGTTCCAGATCAGCCTGGGCTACAGCGAGAGCCTGCCTCAGAAAAATACAAAAGGAAGCCGGGTGTGGTGGTGCACACCTTTAATCCCAGCACTCGAGAGGCAGAGGTAGGAGGATCTCTGTAAATTCAAGGCCACCCTGAGACTCTATAGTGAATTCTAGGCCAGCCTGGGCTAGAGTGAAACCCTACTTTAAAAAACCAAAAGAAGAAAAGATAAAAAGGGGAGGGCCAGATCACAAGTCTAAAAGAACTGTAAGAGATAAAGCTCTGATACTGTTAAGAGAAAACATGGAGGAAACTTGACGACCTTAGGTCAGGCAAAGGCATCATGCCCGCATCACAGCAGCAAAAGAACTCAACAATGACCCCGACCGACCCTGCCGTGGGCAGAAGAACGTGGGGCTGCATGAACTCAGACTGTATCTCATCGAGACCACTAAAGCCAGGTGTAGGGGTTCTTGCCTGGTACCATTTCCAGCATGCCTGAAGGTGAGGCAGGAGGATCATGAGTTCAAGGACAGCCTGGGTGACAGAGCAAGATCACTTCAAACACACACACACACACACACACACACACACACAGGGAGAGAGAGAGAGAAACAAGCTGTGCCCGAGGTTCTGAGGACAGTCACAGAGAGACTACAGAACACGGCGAGACCTGCACACCAAACCCGTATGAACACACGCGCACGCGCCTCTCATCCCCAGGCTGGCCAGCAGCTGGTCCTTCCTAAGGGAGGTGGAAGCAGCCAGACCCCCAAGGGAAAAAAATATCACAGGACTGCCTATGACATCATGAGGCAGAACTAGAGGGCTAAAGATGCCACCTCTCTAGTGACTTTCTCCAACTCAACTCAGAGTTATGGCACCAACCCTTGGTGCCCATGAACCCCCAAGCCACCTTTTTTTTTTTTTTTTTTTTTTTTCCGAGGTAGGGTTTCACTCTAGCTCAGGCTGACCTGGCATTAACT
Organism: Dipus sagitta; assembly: GCA_036346955.1. Lineage (NCBI taxonomy): Eukaryota > Metazoa > Chordata > Mammalia > Rodentia > Dipodidae > Dipus > Dipus sagitta. Next base: position 16,990,852 of record CM070771.1, on the reverse strand, counting down.
GCATAGTCTCAGGGTGGCCTCAAACTCACAGTGATCCTCCTACCTCTGCCTCCCGAGTGCCGGGCTTAAAGGCGTGCACCACCATGCCTGGCTCCCCAGGCCACTTCTAATAGGACCTGTTCAAAGGAGTCTGCCTCAGAAACCTCTCACTTTGGAAATGTTTACCCACAGAGTCCACCAGTCAGGCATGGCGAACGGTGATGCACTCCTTCAATCCCAGGATTCAGGAGGCTGAGGTAGGAGGATCACTGTGAGGTTGAGGCCAGCCTGGGATACAGAGTGAGCACCAGGTCAGCCTGGGCTAGAGTGAGACCCTACCTTTGAAAAACCAAAATAAATTATTTTAAATAATAATAATAAAACAAAAAATGTTAGGCCCCTCCCTGAGAATATAGTTAGACAAGAGCCACAGGACTGAGCCATTTTAACAGTCCTAACTGATCTCTGGTAGGGGCAGTAGGCTTAGGGAAGGTCCCTGCCTTCAGACTGAGAGGCACAAACACCCAAGAATGCACCTAAGCAGCATGGTAAGGCCTTGGAAATCTGTACAACAAATGATGAGGTGGGCAAGTATCACAGAAGTGGAGACATTTAGTCAGTTCCTGCCCCACACCCACATCTGCTCTGCAAGCAGGGCCTCACTCTTCCATGCGAAGGAGGTTAGACTCTCACATGACATCTGGATCCCCTGAACCTCAACACAGGCTAACTAGGTCCTCTGGATACCGCAGTCCACCACGGGGAACTTGGCCAGTGCCTCCCAAAATTTATGAAGTGGCTCGTTCTGAAGAAGCAGCCAGCCATGGAGGAGCACACTCAATGTGGCCTGGCACCCCGCCTGCCCTGCGACTGCTGCCCGGACAGAACCACACGTCCTGTAGACTCAGTGCTATGACAAGCCTCAGGCCAGCTAACGAGTGCCCGAGCACAGGCCTGAATTCACACACCGCTGAATTATCTTTTTTCTTTTCTTTTTAGCTTTTGATTTTATTTATTTTAGAGAGAGAAGAGAGAAAGAGAGAGAGAGACAGGACAGGCACAACAAGGCCTCTAGACACAAACTCCAGATGCATGTGCCATCCTGTGTGCATCTGGTTTACGTGGGCACTGGGGAATAGAACCTGGGTCCTTTGGCTTTGCAGGCAAGGCCTGAACTACTAAGCCATCTCTCCAGCCCTGCATTATCTTTTTAAGGAGAGTACTGCTCTGAAAAGAGAAGGCCTTAGGCAGTATGCACATCAGTCCTCACCACCCCACCCCCCCATCAGAAAATCCAGGTAAGGAGAAAGTTCCAGGTCTTGCCATGAGATTCCAGCCAGTGTATCTGTGGGCAGCCCAAGGGAGTCACAGAGGTGGTGTGCACAACACTGGCTCGTGTCCTTGACAGCCAGGATGGAACGGGCACCCCCTTCTCTGCTGCAGCCAGACCACTGTACCTGTTTCCTCACCTGCCAAGCAGGTAGGGTGACAACGGTACAGGGAGCCCCCAGGGGAAGGCCCAACCACAGGAAATGTAGCTGAGCCCGGAACTCCTGAGGAACCTTCCACAAGAGGCACTCTTCCCTAGCTCCCCAAAGCAGTGCACTAAACCCACCAGCACAAAGGGCCCAGCCTTCCCCTTCCCCCTAACTTCTGACCGACAGCCTTGGGGAGAGTGGCACCCACCTTCCCCTAGAAAGGAGGGCCAGCAGCGCACGTGTCTGAGATAAGGAAACGCACACACAGGCCTCTGTCTAAAGAGCTGAAGATGCAGTTTTAAATGCCCCTCTGGAAAACAGCAGCGGCAGGGCTGGAGAGATGGCTCGGTGGTTAAAGGCGCTCGCTTTCCAGTACCCACATAAAGCTAGATGCATAAAGTAGCACATGAATATGGAGTTCCTCTTGCAGTGGCAGGAGGCCCTGGTATACCCATACTCACCACCCCATCTATCTCTTTCAAATAAATAATTTTTTTTTAAAAGAAAAAAGCCAAGCCGGGCATGGTGGCGCACGCCTTTAATCCCAGCACTCGGGAGGCAGGAGGTAGAAGGATTGCCATGAGTTCGAGGCCACCCTGAGACTCCATAGTGAAGGAGGTCAGCCCGGGCTAGAGTGAGACCTTACCTCGAAAAACCAAAAAAAAAAAAAAAACAAAAAAAGAAAAAGCCAGTAATGATAAGAGTCCTGAAGGACAGACCCATCCTACCCTGGTCTGGAATTCCTTTGGGAGCCAGAATGTGACATTTTCCTGCTGTAGGTAATAAGCTGTACAAAGTCCTATATCATCATGAAGGGACACCTTCAATAGTTGGTGACATTCCGGCCATCCCTCCTGCATCTTTCCCAGAGAGGCCACAAGGTCTTGGTTCTCCTTCCTGTCGGGCCTCCAAGGACACTCAAAGAGGGACCCACCAGAGAGCTTCCAGAGCCTCAGTGGCAGTGGAAGACGAGCCCTGCTGACACACGCAGGATTCTCCACCAGAAGCTGATGGAAAGACAGCCACACAGTTCCCGTAACTGCATGCACAGGTCCCTCCCAGTCTGCGGTGGAGACCCCGAGTGGAGTCTACACACCCATCCGACACGCTGTCCTGTAGCCTTCCTCCACATTCAAACACTGTCCTTGGGGGAGACTCCATACGATTCAGGAAGTAGACAAAGCTTCCAAGGTTCGGGGCTGGAGAGATGGCTTAGCAGTTAAGGCACTTGCCTACAAAGCCAAAGGACCTAGGTTCGATTCCCTAGGGCCCATGGAGACACAAGGTGGCACATGCCTCTGGAGTTGGTTTGCAGCAGCTGGAGGCATTGGCACGCCCATTCTCCCCACCCCTTTCTGCCTGCCTGCCTCTTTCACTCCCTCTCTCAAATAAATAAATAAAAATAAGTTATATATTTAAAAAAAAACTTCCAGCCAGGCGTGGCACCGCACACCTTTAATCCCAGCACTCGGGAGGCAGAGGTAGGAGGATTGCCGTGAGTTCAAGGGCACCCTGAGACTACGTAGTGAATTCCAGGTCAGCCTGGGCTAGAGTGAGACCCTACCTCTCGAAAAACCAAAAAAACAACAACAACAAAAAAAAAAACCCAAAAAAACTTCCAAGGTTCAAGAAATACGGCTCAAACCCCAGGAAGCTCCTGAATTTTTCAATATTGCAAAGGACCCCTCCCTCCCTAAGGTCATGCAAGCAGTCAAGACTGCCGCCAGGAGACTCTGCCACCAGCCCCCACAGGCAGCTTTCCTGAGCAGTCACCGATGCTGGGTGGGCTTCAGGGTGATGCAGCTGCCTGTGAGTTGTCCACACTCCTGTAAGTAACCCCCAAAATCTCACAGGTTCGCCAGGTTGGGCTTTGGGTGGCATGGCTACATTGGTCTTTGGTTGATGCTCCATGTCTCCCCAGGAAAAATGAACGCAGCACACACTGTAGTTTCTGAAACGGGGTCTCGTCATCATGTAGCCCAGGCTGGCCCTGAACTGCAGATCTCCTACCTCTGCCTCCCGCGTGATGGATGACAGGGATGTACACAACGCCCAGCTCACCTATGGCTTTTCTTTTCACTATGGCTTTTTGTTTGTTTGTTAATTATTTGAGAGAGAGTGAGTATGGGAGCGCCAGAGCATCTTGCCACTGCAAATGAACTCCAGACACGTGCGCCCCTTAGTGCACCTGGCTTGATGTGGGTACTGAGAATCGAATCCGAGTGGTCCGGCTTTGCAAGCAAGTACCTTTAACTGCTGAGCCATCTCTCCAGCCCACTCACCTACACTTTAATCACCCACACAGGCATCTCCACGCTCCAGACCCTTTCTCAGATGTGAACGAAACAGTAGAAAAACCAGTCCCACAGCTTACACTGCCCTCTTACAGACACAAAACGGCCTGGATATCCACCACCCCGCAGTGCCTGACACCACCTACTCCAGACCTTGATAACAGGAGGAAAAGGTGATGATGTCAACGTAAAAGAGAGACTAACTGAAAGGGGAGGGATTTGATGGAGAGCGGATTTGAGAGGAGGGACTATGGGGGACCGGAGGGGATTATTATGGTTTATTGTGTATAATTACGGAAGCTGTCAATAAAAAAAAGTTTTAAAAAATAAAACAATGCAGCCGGGCGTGGTGGCGCACGCCTTTAATCCCAGCACTCGGGAGGCAGAGGTAGGAGGATTGCCGTGAGTTCGAGGCCACCCTGAGACTCCATAGTGAATTCCAGGTCAGCCTGGGCTAGAGTGAGACCCTACCTCGAAAATAAATAAATAAATAAATAAAATAAATAAAACAAAACTGGAGTCCCAGAGTGTGGGGTTTTCTGGCATATATGGGTGGTAGGAGCACCGGTCTCAGCATTACACAAGGAGGTCACAGAGTAAAATATGCTTCTGGTCATCTAGGGACTTCCTTCCAGACTCGAAAACCCAACCGTTTTGTTTGCTAAGGCTGAGTTACTGCGCACAGCTGGCCTACAGGGTGTGAAAGTAGTTTGGTGGGACACAGGCAGGACAGAGGTAGGAAACATACACTTATTTATAAAACAAAGTGCAACCGTCCTTATTTTAGGTTTTTAATATTTTACTTATTTTTCATCTATTTATTTGAGAGAGAGAGGCAGACAGAGAGAGAGACAGAGACAGAGAGAGAAAATGGGCGCACCAGGGCCTCCAGCCACTGCAAATGAAAAAATGAACTCCAGATGTGTGCGCCCCCTTGTGCATCTGGCTTACATGGGTCCTTTGGCTTTGCAGGCACTAAGCCATCTCTCCAGGCCAAGTCTTTACTTTTATTATTATGTATTTGTGTGTATGATGTGTATGTATAGGCAGATGGTATAAGAGGGGTCATGGAAGGGGGATGGAGGAGAGGAGGTTTAATTAAAATTAAAGGTGTTGTGAATAAGCCATATGGAAACCTACTTTTCTGCTAGCCAAAAAAATATATATGTTTTTTAAAAAAGAGTTTGGGCTGGAGAGATGGCTTAGCAGTTGAGGCATTTGCCTATGAAGCCTAAGGACCCGGGTTCGATTCCCCAGGACCCACATTAAGTCAGATGCACAAGGTGGTGCATGCATCTGGAGTTCTTTTGCAGTGGCTGGAGGCCATGGCACTCCCATTCTCTCTCTCTCTCTCTACCTCTTCCTCTCTCAAATAAACAAATAAAAATTAAAATTAAAAAAATATTTTTTAAAAGCCTATGGCTGGGGAGGCTGTAAGCCCTGGGGGGGGGGTGACTACTGTCTGGCTAAATAGATATCGTATACCCACCAAACTACCCTCTAAATATTTATGTTTATGCCCATATATTAATGCTATTGCCACTTTTGGCTAGAGAAGCTTCTCTTTCCAGATGACAGTGACCTCTGGGAAAACTCAAGACTCATCAAAGTACTGAGAAGAAATGACAGTGGAGTGTTGAGCACTGAACACCTTTGCCACACCCTCCAAGGCTCAGGGGCCATTGCAGAAGAGATGGTGGAAAGAATGTAAGAGCCAAAGGAAGGGGACGAGAGCGTCCAATACTGTCTTCCAGACACAGAGCAGCCGTGGTATTCATAACCTCACAGTGGCTGACACTACCTACACAGGATCTGAATAACAGAAGGGCAAAAAGCGATGACGTCAGAACAGAAGAGGAACTGGAAAGAAGGGCTTCAATGGAGTATAGGAGGGAGGAACAAGGAGGGTAGTGGAAGGAAATTATGAATAGAGTACACTGTGTATACGTATGGAGGTTGTCAATAAAAAAAATTTTTAAAGGTTGGAGAGATGGCTTAGCGGTTAAGGTGTTTGCCTGCAAAGCCTAAGGATGCAGGCTCCATTCTCCAGGTTCCACGTAAGCCAGATGCACATGGTCGCACATGCGTCTGGAGTTCGTTTGCAGTGGCTAGAGACCCTGGTACGCCCATTCTCTCTCTCTCTCTCTCTCTCTCTGATAATAAATAAAAATAAACCTTTAAAAAAATTAAAAATGGATTTTATCACAACAGCACCTAGCTGCCCAGATACTACATTCCTTACAACTTGATTATGCCAACTTTAACAGAACCTCTCAAAAAGTACTTAGGGGGGCTGGAGAGATGGCTTAGCGGTTAAGGCAAAAGCCAAAGGACTTCGGTTTGATACCCCAGGACCCACGTAAGCCAGATGCACAAGGTGGCGCATGCATCTGGAGTTCGTTTGCAGTGGCTGGAAGCCCTGGCACGCCCATTCTCTCTCTCTCTCTCTCTCTCTCTCTCTCTACCCTCCTATTTCCCCTCTCTCAAAATAAATAAATAAATATTAAAAACTACTTAGGGGCTGGAAAGTTAGGTTAGTGGTTAAAGTGCTTGCCTGCAAAGCCAAAAGGACCCAGGTTTGATATCCCAGGACCCACGCAAGCCAGATGCACAAGGTGTTTCATGGTGCATCTGGGGTTCATTTGGAGCGGCTGAAGGCCCTGGCACATCTCTCTCTCTCTCTCTCTCAAATAAACAAATAAATAAATAAATATTTTTTTAAAAGCTACTTAGCAGTTGTGCTGGGGATGTAGCTCATTTGGAACAATGTTCACACTAGCACACTGAAGGCCCTGCGTTTGATACCCAGGACCACATAAACCAGGAGAGGTGGCTGTGCCTGTAATCCCGGCACTCAGGCGCTAAGTGCACGAGGATAAGAAGTTCAAGAACAACCGGGGTTACATAGTGAGTTCAAGGCCAGCCTGGGCTACATGAGAACCTATCAAAAAAAACTTTTTTTTAATTGTATAGCAGTGCAGAAAAATACCAGCTGAAAGGAACAGACTGAAATGTATCCAGGCCGCAGCAAAGGGAACTACACAGCCACACAGGAAAGCTGGAACCGCACTGGGACGCAGAGGCTGAGCCGCAGGGGCGGAAGATGGGTAACTTCGGAAAACGTCTGTACTGGTGGCTCCAAAAGCCTTCCTCTCAGTGTCAGCTCTCATGCAGCAGTGGAATGTTCCGGGTTGATTACACACGCTCATAAGACTCCCAGAAGGGAACACTTCACCTGCACAAACCAGGTTTGAAAGGACTTGAACCCTGGGCTCCGTCCCTAGTACCACATAAGCCAGGTGGGGTGCTGCATGTCTTTAAATCCCAGCACCTGGGATGCTGTGGTAGTAGGATCTTCCTGTGGGTTTCAGGCCAGCCTGGGCTAGAGTGAGACCCTGCCTCAAAGCAGACGGGGTGGCAACTAGAGAGTTCAGTGGTGAAAGGCACTTACTTGCAAAGCCTTCATTCAGGCCCAGGGCCAATCCCCCAACTGCCCATGTAAAGTTGGATAGGCATTTTCTCACAAGAGACTCCTTTCACGCGCACATATGTGCACACATAAATTAAAAAAAAAAATTAGCCAGGCGTGGTGGCGCACACCTTTAATCCCAGCACTGGGGAGGCAGAGGTAGGAGGATCACCGAGAGTTCGAGGCCAGCCTGAGACTACATAGTGAATTCCAGGTCAGCCTGAGCCAGAGTGAGACCCTACCTCGAAAAAACCAAAAAAAATAAAAAATTAAAAATTAAAAATAAAAAGAGCTGTTTAAAAAAAACAAAACAGTTCATCAGCTCAGCAGATAAGGCACTTGGGTTACGACCTGACTTTGATTCTCCAGTACCCATGTAAAGCCATATGCACAAGGCGGCACATGTGTCTGGACTTCGATTACAACAGCTAGTGGCCCTGGCACGTCCACCATCCCATTCTCATTCATCTCCTCTGTCCCTCTCCCTCCCTCCCCCCACCTTTCCCAGCCATGGTGACACACACCTTTAATCTCAGTACTTGGGAGGCAGAGGTAACAGGATTACTGCGAGTTCGAGGCCACCCTGAGACTACATAGTGAATTCTAGGTCAGCCTGGACTAGAGTGAGACCCTATTTCAAAAAAAAGTTCAAGGTAATCCTTGACTATATAGAGTTGAGAGGCCAGCCTGGAATACATGAGACCCTCATGAATTTTTAGTGATTCTAGAAACACAACTCGGCTCGTCAGATGTGGATCCCACCTGCAGCTCCAGGTCCCAGCGGGGAAGCTGCCTCATGCCCTGGCACCAGGACCCTGGGCCTCGGCCCACTGCCCCTGTGGCTCTTCCCACCTCCACCCACCACCCTTGAGGTCTTTCTCTGCCTCTGTGGTCTCTGGCACACAGGATGGCAAAACATCTTTCTGTGTGGGATTTTTCTCAGAAAGAAAAAAATAACACCAAGACAGAATTCCCCAGCCGGGAACACATCACTTTCTCACTAACCGCAAATTCTGGCAAAGCCTGTTCCTCAGAATAGTGAGCTGGCCAGTTCCCCTTTCTTCAAATTGACACATTTTACCTTGCAAATTGTGTGTGAAGGAAGGGGGGGGGATGTGTGTAAGAGAGGATGTTTAAAGAGCTTGAGTTGGGGGAAGGGCCAGAAAACGTAATGGAGGGAATGGGTATGGGCAGAGGAAAATGATAAATTCCTATGAAATGTCAGGAGGAATGCCATTATTCTGTATGCTAGCTAAAATCAATTAATTTAAGAAAGCAAAAACTGATTATTCAAACTTTTAAAACACATTATCAAGGCTGGAGAGATGGTTCAGCACTTAAAGGCAATTGCTTGAAAAGCCTGCCAGCCCAGGATTGATTCTCCAGTACCTGAGTAAAGCCAGACACACAAAATGGCACATACATCTGGAGTTTCTTTTTTTTTTTCTTAATTTTTCTTTTGTTCATTTTTATTTATTTGAGAGCAACAGACAGAGAGAGAAAGAAGCAGATATCGAGAGAGAATGGGCATGCCAGGGCCTCCAGCCACTGCAAACGAACTCCAGACACATGTGCCCCCTTGTGCACCTGGCTAAGGTGGGTCCTGGGGAATCGAGCCTTGAACCGGGGTCCTTAGGCTTCACAGGCAAGCGCTTAACCACTAAGCCATCTCTCCAGCCCATCTGATGTTTCTTTACAGCAGCATGAAGCCCTAGTGTGCCTATTCTGACCCCCCCCCACCATAAATAAATAAATAATCAAAACCATGTAAGACAGCTTGTGGCTCACACCTGTAATCCCAGCCCTCCAGAGGCAGAGGCAGGAGAGAGCTCTGTGAGTTCTAGGCCAGCCAGGGATACACAGCCAGCCCTGTCTCAAACGAGTCAAATATGATGGTGTACCTATAATCCTGGAGAATCCGGACTTTGAGGTCATTCTGGACTACATACAAAGCAAGTAAGGCTGGCCACACAAGATTCTGTCTCAAAAAACAACAAAAACTGGCCAGGAATGGTGATGAACACCTTTAATCTCAGCACTTGGAAGACAGAGGTAGGAGGACCACTGAGTTCAAGGCCAGGTTGGAACTAAAGAATGAGTTCCAGGTCAGCCTGAACTAGAGTGAGACCGTACCTCGAAAAAAAAACAAAAAACTAAAAAATAAATAAAACCAGGTGTAGCGGTGCATCCCTTTAATCCCAGCACTCTGGAAGCTAGAGTGGAAGGACTGCTGTAAGTTCAAGACAGCCTGAGCTACAGTGAGTTCCAGTCCAGCTGAGACTACGTAGTGAAGCCCCGTCTCGGGGAAAAAACTGCCACACCAGCACGTGATACTATCTTTTTGTTTTTTTTGGTTTTTCAAAGTAAGGTCTTACTCTAGCTCAGGCTGACCTGGAATTCACTATGTAGTCTCAGGGTGGCCTCAAACTCACAGCGATCCTCCTACCTCTGCCTCCCGAGTGCTGGGATTAAGGGCCAGGATTAAAGGCGTGCACCACCACACCCAGCTGATACTATCTTTTTTTAAAGTATGATAAAATGCAATTGTTCGGAGGCCAGAAAAATGGCTTAGCAGTTAAGGTGCTTGCCTGCAAAGCCAAGGACCCACGTTCAATTCTCCAGAACCCACAGAAGCCAGATGCACAAGGTGGCACATCTATCTGTAGTTCATTTGCAGTGGCTGGAGGCCCTGGTGCATCCATTCTCTCTCTCTCTCTCTCTCAAATTAAATAAGAGAGTAAAATCAAATATTTTTTTAAATGCAATTCTTTACAAATATCTGGGCCACTTCTACCTACCAGACATTATTCTAAATTCTGCAAAGGGAAATAAGTTTCTGGCCATGGGAAGTTTAAGATGACAGTGTGTAAAAACCGAGGCGGATGGCTGCACACATTTCAGGGATCATTTAACCATCATAAACTGCCTACATCTAAAGTGACAGCCCAGTGAATTGTGACAGATGTACACGCCCAGAGAAGGGAAACAGCAGCAGCGAGGCAAGGAGCTGAGGGTCAGTGAGGGTCACTGTCACCAGGAGCAGGAAGAGCAGGCTGGGGCCAGCAGGGTGGGAGCTCCAGGCAGCAAAGGCCCTGGACAGGAGGACCACAGTAAACCAGAGGGTCTCCTGCCTGGAATGTATGGAATGCCAGAGGAGCCTGGCTCTCCCAGCTTAATTTACACAGGATGGATGGTAAGAAACAATGTCACAGGGGGATTTGCACATGCTTTTTCTTTTCAAATTTTTATTAACAACTTCCATGATTATAAAAAATATCCCATGGTAATACCCTCCCTCCCCCCACTTTCCCCTTTGAAACTCCATTCTCCATCATGTCCCCTCCCCCTCTCAATCAGTCTCTTTTATTTTGATGTCATGATCTTTTTCCTCCTATCATGATGGTCTTGTGTAGGTAGTGTCAGGCACTGTGAGGTCATGGATATCCAGGCCATTTTATGTCTGGAGGGAGCACGTTGTAAGGAGTCCTACCCTTCCTTTGGCTCTTACATTCTTTCCGCCACCTCTTCGCATTAGACCCTGAGTGCATATGCTTTTATTTGTATAGCCCCCCGAGCTCCCCCGCAGGTGATCATGTCCAGTGATCTGGCTCAGGGAGCACGCTCATTTGTCGCTGTTCTAAGTCTCAATCACTCAGCTTTACAAACTCAGAACAGCACTGACAGATGCTCTTAGGCTGTGCGGTCACATTATGCATGTGTGCAAATATGTGTGCATGTGTGTCTGTATACGTATGCATGTATGGGCATATGCATCCATGCATGCATGTAGTTGGCAAAGCTGAGGATCAAACCAAGGCCTTGTGCATGATAGGCAAGAATTCGACTACTGAGTCACATCCCCAGAGTTCCTTGTTCTATTTTTTTTTTCTTCTTCTTCCTTTAGAGACATGGTCTGTCTCTCTATATAGCTCTTGTTGGTTTTGAATTCATGATCTTCCTGCTTCAGCCTTGAGGGCCAAAATTACACCACATGTAACCCATCCAGATATGACATTTACAATTTCAGTATGAAATGCAGAAAGCAAAGAAAAATTAATTTAAAAAAAAATTGGGGGGGAGGGGCTAGAGGGACAGCTTAGCTGTTAAGGCGCTTGCCAGCAAAGCCAAAGGACCCAGGTTTGATTCCCTAGTACCCACGTAAACCAGATGCACAAGGTGGTGCTTGCATCTGGAGCTCGTTTGCAGTTGTTGGGAGGCCCTGGTGTGCCCATTCATATTCATTCATTCTCTCTCTTGCTTTCCTCACAAATAAATAATTTTTGAAATTAAAAAAAAAATAGGGCTGGAGAGATGGCTTAGCAGTTAAGGCATTTGCCTGCAAAGCCAAAGGACTCTGGTTCGATTCCCCAGGACCCACGTAAGCCAGATGCACAAGGGGGCACATGCATCTGGAGGTCTTTGCAGTGGCTAGAGGCCCTGGCGCGCCCATTCTCTCTCTCTCTCTCTCAAAAGAAAAATAAATAGATAAAATTTTAAAAAGAGGAAATTTTTGAAAAAATAATAGGCAGGCATGGTGGCATATGCCTTTAATCCCAGCAGTCGAGAGGCAGAGGTAGGAGGATCGCAGTGAGTTCAAGGCCACCCTGTGACTACATAGTGAATTCCAGGTCAGCCTGAGCTAGAGTGAGACCCTACCTTGAAAAACCAAAAAAAAATAAAAATAATAATAGTAGATAAGTTCACAAATCAAAATACAAAGAATTTCTAGAAATAAGTATGAAAAAAAAAACTGACCCTATAGGAAAACGGGCAAAAGGGCTGGGGGCACAAGCAGAAGGAGCTGAGTTCAAGCCCCTGGCACCCAGGAAAACGGCAGGTGTGGTGGCAACCCCTACTATGCCAATGCTAAGGAGGCTGACCGGGACGATTCCTGTGACCTCACAATTTATGAGGGACACGCGGAAGGATCAGAAGTTCAGGGTCATCTGCAGCTACAGAGCCAGTTCAAGGCCAGACTGAAAATACATGTGTCTGTCTCAAAAAAAAAAAACAAAAAACAGTCAAAAGACCTGGCAGCAGTGCCAGAGGCTGTAGGGTGAGGACAGGGCACAGAAGACTATCTCCCTTCCTAATCAATGTAATACAGCATGAGGGGCTGGGGTGGTAGCGCAGCTGGTACAGCACCCGCCTGGCACGCAGGACACCCTGGGTTCAAGCACCAGCCTTTCGCACACAGGAAGTGACAGCACACACCTGTAATCCCGGCATTCCAGAAGCAGAAAGAAGTAGGAGGATAAGAAGTTCAAAGCCATGCTCAGCTACACCCTGAGTTCAAAGCCAGCCTGGGCTATATGAGACCCTGTCTCAAAAAAAAAAAAAAAAAAAAAGGAGGCCCCTGGAGGGATGGCTTAGTGGTTAAGGCATTTGCCTGCAAAGCCAAAGGATCCCGGTTCAACTCTCCAGGACCCAGATAAGCCAGATGCACAGGGGGCGCATGCGTCTGGAGTTCGTTTGCAGTGGCTGGAGGCCCTGATGCACCCATTCTCTCTCTCTCTGTCTTTCTCTCTCTCAAATCATTATTTACACACACACACACACACACACACACACACACACAATATTGGCCAAAGAATAAAGATAGAAAAGAAAATGGAGTTGGGGAGATGGTTCAGAGGTCAAAGACAGCCCAGGTTCCATCCTCCCCGGCACCCACATAAAGCCTGATGCAAAGGGGCACGTGCATCTGTGATCCCAGCACACCTATGACAATGGGAAGGCAAGTCAGGAGAATCCGGAGCTTGCAGTGGAAAAAGACCCCACCTCACAGAAAGTAGAGCACAGACACCTTGAGGTGGTCCCCAGACCTACACACACGTGCAGATAAATTCATAAAATAAGAAAGATCCGCCAGGGATTGGAGGGATGGCTCTGTGGTTAAGGCACTTGCCTGCAAAGCCTAATGACCTGGGTTTGATTCTCTAGTACCCACGTAAAGCCAGATGCACAAAGTGGTGCATGCATCTGAAGTTTCTCTGCAATGGCAAGAGCCCTGGTGTGCCCATTCTCTTTCTTTCTCTCTCTCTCTCTTCATGCAAATAAATAAAATAAGGTGTTTTTTTTTAAAAAAAAAAAAAAGAAAGAAAGAAAGACAGACAGACCCAGCAGGTCAGGTGATAAACGTATATTGCAGTTCATAAACAACCAGATCTGAAACTTTTCATCCCAAATTGCTAACATCAGTCACTTCTCTTGGTAAAGGGAGGAAGTGATTGCAAATGGTGTAACATTTTGACTTAATCTGTACTGTCTATGCTTTTTGTTGTTGTTGTTGTTTTGTTTTGTTTTTTGAGGTAGGGTCTCACTCTAGTCCAGGCTGACCTAGAATTCACAATGTCGACTCAGGGTGGCCTTGAACTCACAGCACAGTCCACCTACTTCTGCTTCCCAAGTGCTGGGATTAAAGGAATGCACCACCATGCCCAGTTGTTTTCTATGCTTTTTAATTTTTAATTTTTAATTTTTAAATTTTTTGTTTTTTGTTTTTTCAAGGAAGGGTCTTGCTCTAGCTCAGGCTGACCTGGAATTCACTATGTAGTCTCAGGGTAGCCTTGAACTCACTGCAATCTTCCTACCTCTGCCTCCCAAGTGCTGGGATTAAAGGCATGCACCACCACGCCCAGGTAAGCTTTTTTATTTTTTTAAATTTTTTAAATTTATTTATTTGAGAGAGACAGACAGAGAGAGAGAGAGAGAGAGATTGAGAGAGAGAGGGAGGGAGAGGGAGAGACAGAACAGGCGCGCCAGGGCTTCCCTCCACTGGAAACAAATTCCAGACGCGTGCGCCCCCCTGTGCATCTGGCTAATGTGGGTCCTGTGAAATCGAGCCTCAAACCGGGGTCCTTAGGCTTCACAGGTAAGCACTTAACTGCTAAGCCATCTCTCCAGCCCATGCTTTTTAATTTTTTGTTTTATTTTTATTTATTTATTTGAGAGAGACAGACAGAGAAAGAGGGAGACAGAATGGGTGCACTAGGGCCTCCAGCCACTGCAAACGAACTCCAGATGCAAGTGCCACCCTGTGCATCTGACTTACGTGGGTAATAGCGAATCGAGCCTCGAACCGGGGTCCTTAGGCTTCATAGGCAAGCGCTTAACCGCTAAGCCATCTCTACAACCCTTTGTATGCTTTTTTAAAGAAAATGTGCTGCACATTCACTGTGTAATTGAAAGTTCAGTTCTTACAGAGGGCAAGGGTGATGCCTAAGGGGTAAGCTTTGAACAATCACACGCATGAAGAGACTCCACGCTGAAAATTACAATGAGCACTTTCCTAGCAATTCCAAGAGCACTACAAACGCAGAGACATAGCTGAGTGTGGTGCCTCATGCCTGTAATCCCAGCATTTGGCAAGCAGAGGCAGGCAGATCATTGTGAGTTCAAGTCCAGCCTGGTCTACAGTGCTACACAGCCAGACTCTGGCCCCCCCAAAAAATAAATAAAACAAAACACAGAGATGTCACAGCCCCTCACAAGAATGTCATTGGCAGCTTTGGAAATGTACACAAAAGACAGAGAAGAAAGTCACTCTGTACCCATAATCCACACTCATCCCAAAAAGTCAAGATCAGGCTGCTGCGTGCACAGGCACCTGTTTAAGGGATGAGGCGGGACAATGTGGAGACACATAATACTGAAACCTATTCGGTATACTCAAATTCATCTCAAAAGCTGAAGTGCTCTGACTCCAGCTCATGCAACCAAACTCCCCACAAAGACACATTCATGTTGTCCACTTGGGGGAAGTTAGTTTTTCCACAGATCTGGGCTGGGGTTTCAGTGGTTAAAGGCACTTGTTCACAAAGCGTGCCAGCCTGCGTTCGATTCCCCAGTACCCATGTAAAGCCAGATGCACAAAGTAGCGCATGCAACTGGGGCTCATTTGCAGTGACAAGTGCCCAGGCTCTCTCTCTGCTTGCAAGAAAGAAAGAAAGAAAGAAAAAAAGAAAGAAAGAAAGAAAGACAGACAGAGAGAAGGGAGGAAGGTCTGATTGGACCTGGTGATAACTGGCATACACACACACACACACACACACACACACACACTGTGGTGGTTTGAATAGAATAGATGGCCCCCAATATATTCAGTTGCTTATTTGTAGTTTGCATCTCTAGCCACCTGGCTGGAGGCAAGGTCACTGGGTGGATCTTAAGGTGTGGTGGTGGATTTCAGATTTCAATCTAAAGATATGCAAAGTGTGCCTAGCAGGAGTTCCTGAAGTGTGCTGTGGCTTTTGGCTTTTAGGCTTGTACTTCTTTCTCTCTCTGCTTGGGCCTGTGAAGGCAGGCCAGTTTCTTCTGCTTTTATGGAACTTCCCCTGGATCTGTAAGCTTCAATAAATCCCTTCCTCCATAACTGTGCCTGGTCTGGAATTTCATCTCAGTGAACCTGAAGCTGACTGATACACACACACACACACACACACGTTGGTGTGGGGAGGCAGAGACAGGAAGATCCATGAGGCTCCAGGTCAGTGAGACACCCTGCCCCAAAGGAGATGGATAGCATTCCTGAGGATGACCCCTGTGATTGTCCTCTGGCCTGGATATGCATGCCCGCACACCCACAGCGTGGCCCCCCCACACACACACACAGGCAGCGTGCACATTCTTTACCACTTCATGACAAGCTAGATTCCCCCAGGCCCGTGACCCCCATTTTTAGACACGTGGATAAGGGAACAGCTGGCCTATAAACCATGACGGGCTACATGGCTGTCGATAAAACGAGTTGTCCACCTAAGTCACCACCACCACCACCACGACGACCAAGGAGGGTGAACTAGCTGCCAAACTTCCAGGCAGAGTCAAAGGAAGAGGAGTCCAAGGTTCCCACTGTTCCACAAACCGCTCAGTAATGGCAGCCATTATTTGAATCCTGTAAGAAGCATGGCAGCCCCCCCCCACCCCCATATTTGCAAAGCCATCCCTTGCCCTCCCACCATCTACCACCAGTATGGGTCCCTTTACAAGCCAAATAGAGGTAGCACTCTGGTCCAGCGTGTCATTCCAAAATGACCCTGGAAGCCAGGCGTGGTGGCACACGCCTGTAATCCCAAGACTAGGGAGGCAGAGGTAGGAGGACCGCCATGAGTTCAAGGCCACCTGAGACTACACAGTGAATTCCAGGTCAGCCTGAGCTAGAGCAACACTCTACCTTGAAAAAATGAAATCCATGTTGAAAATGACCCTGGAGAGAAGGGATCTAGCAAGGGGCTCTTGTATATATAAATGCTGGCCTAAAATATATAACTTAATGTCCACAACATTCCACTCAAAAAGAGCCTATCTTCCCCTTATAAACCTACAAGTGAGAGAAAGAAACGACTAACTCTAGGGGAACTTCCACATAGATACAGGGTCTTTCCATCAATCAAACACATTCATAAACCAGG
Source organism: Dipus sagitta (assembly GCA_036346955.1). Taxonomy (NCBI): domain Eukaryota; kingdom Metazoa; phylum Chordata; class Mammalia; order Rodentia; family Dipodidae; genus Dipus; species Dipus sagitta. The sequence goes on along the minus strand of CM070771.1, from coordinate 16,974,219 downwards.
CGTGGTGGCACACGCCTTTAATCCCAGCACCCGGGAGGCAGAGTTGGGAGGATCGCCGTGAGTTCGAGGCCAACCTGAGACTACATAGAGAATTCCAGGTCAGCCTGGACTAGAGTGAAACCCTACCTTGAAAAACCGAAGGGAGGAAAAAAAAAAAAAAACACATTCATAGCAGGGTAAGGAGGCTCACACCTTTTTAGTGCCAGCACTGGGGAGGATGAGGTAAGAGGGTCAGCCTGGGCTACGGAGTGAGTTCCAGGTCAGCCTGGGCTACCGGGAGACCTTACCTCAAAAAAAAAAAAAAACCACCCACACTGGTCTCTTTCCCCCGGCAGTTCTGAGCCACACTACCCCAGCTTTTCCTCCCCCGGGAAGAGCCTGTCTACCAGTGCTCTGCACCGCCAGCCGCGGGCACACCAGGCAGGACCCGGCTGGGCCCCACCAGCCTAAGTCCCGAGCTGGTGCCTCCCGCCAAGAACAGCACCTTCCCGGCAGTGGGCACCTGCCAGTGTCCTGGCGTGGAGGAGCACCGGGGGAGGCCCTACAGCATCCCTCCCGGGCCGGGCCGCGCTCACCCAGGATCCCCGGCCGGCGGCGGTGTCCCCGGCGCTCAGGGCGGGAAGGGGAGCAGGGCGCAATGCAAGGCGCGGGGCAGGAAGTGACCCCGGCCCGCCGAGGGCCCCATCCCGCGCGGCCCCGCTCCGCCCCGCGCCCAGCCGTACCGTACCTGAAGCCGGGGGATCCGCCTCCTCCGCCTCCTCCTCCCTCGCAGCCGGCGCCTCCGCTGCAGCCGCGATTGCCGGCGAGGGCAGCGGGTCCATCGCGCGGCCAGTCATGTGAGCCCGTGCGTCCACGTGACTTCCTCCCGCGCCTGACCGCCAGCCACGCCCACGCCAGCCTGTGTCCGGCACTCACACCTCGCACCGCCCGCACCCAGCGTGACCACGCCCACCGCCCCCGTGGCCACGCCTCTCGCCGATCGCACTCTGCATAACCACGCCCGCCGCCTGCATGGCCGCGCCTCGCACCGCCCGTACTCTGCATAGCCACGCCCACCACCCCGTGGCCACGCCTCCCGGCGCGCCTAATCTACATGGCCACGCCCCCGCCGATCGCGTTTCCTCCGCCCCAGCCACGTGGCCCGGGCCTGGCCCGCGCTTCCCTCGCCAGCGCCCCAGTTGCGCGCTGCGGAGTGCAACGCCCCGCGCGGGGAGTGGCCGCCTCCCGGCGTGGACACACCCGTGCATCCTCGTCACCCGCCTTCTCGGGCTTAGTCGCTCGTTCACAACCCCCCACCCTGCTGCCGTTCACGCCGTCGCTCATTCATCCACACTGGCACCACCCGGGTCTGCGGGACGCCACCTTGGCAACAGGCAGGGTGCTGAGGGCGTAAAGGCTTCTATCTTGACTTGATAAGTGTCTGAATGTCACCAAAGGTGTCCTGACCGTTCCCGTCTATCCCTGCGGTGGTGGAGGGGGGCGTGGAATCCAGGGCCTTTGCACGTGCTAGGCCAGTGCTCTACCACTGAGCCTTATCTCTGGCCCTTTTATTTGGGGTTTCATTAAGTTCTTGTGGTGGCCTTGAACTCACCCTCTTACTTTTTAGGCCTAAACCACCAGGAACTAGCTCTAGCCCAGCTCCACCTCCCAAGTGCTGGGATTACAGGTCACCACACCCCGTTTGTGCCGGATCAAGCTCTTACACGCTATGCAGGCACTCTACCCACTGAGTCACACACCCCCACACCCGGCCCTGACCAGTTTTAAGTGTCTGGCTGCTGCTAGAGGACTCTCTCTATATACATGTTTTGTTTTATTTTCTTTTCTTTTATTCATTTGAGAAGGAGGCAAAGAGGCAGAGAGAGAGAGGAACAGAATGGGCACACTGGGGCCTCCAGCCACTGCAAACGAACTCCAGACGCATGCGCCACCTTGGGCATCTGGCTTATGTGGGTCCTGGGGTATTGAACCGAAGTCCTTTGGCTTTGCAGGCAAATGCCTTAACCACTAAGCCATCTCTCCAGCCCAATCATTAGGTTTTATAAAAGATGCTATCAGTTTGATTTGATAACACTTTAAAGTTTGTGTTGTTGGTCTTAAATGCTTTTCTCCAAACTTAGAATACCTTATTTATATATATATATATATATATATATATATATATATATATATATAATATAAATTATATTATAATATATAATAATATATATCATAATATAATAAATATAAAAATATGTATAAAATATTCCTTTTATGTAGATATATATATATATATAGGAATATAAAAGAATATTTTCTCTATGTTGGCAACATTTACAGCAATTGTTGCTAATTGTGCTGGAATTCTTGTGTGTGCATGTGCGTGTGTGTGTGTGTTCAAACATGCACACATGCCATGGCATACATGTGGAGGTGAGGACAGCTTTGGTATCCATCCTTGCCTCCCACCCTGTCTCTTGTTCACTGCTGTACGTGCCAGGCCAGCTGCCCCACAGGCTCCCAGAGTCTTCTGTCTCCACCTGCCACATCTCTACAGAAAAGCTGAGATTAGACAATCACTTCTGTGTCTGGCTTTTTTTTTTTTTTTTAATGGTTTTCTGAGGTAGGGTCTCACGCTAGCTCAGGCTGAGCTGGAATTCACTGTGTAGTCTCAGGGTGCCCTCAAACTCATGGCAATCGTCCTACCTCTGCCTCCCCAGTGCTGGGATTAAAGGCGTGTGCCACCACACCCGGCTTGTGTCTGGCTTTTACCGTGGGTCCCAGAGCTCTGAATTCAGTTCGTCAGGCTTGCACAGCAAGTGCTTTTACTCTCTGGAACTCTTTTTTTTTTTCCTTTTTGAAAACTTTTTTATTGACAGCTTCCATAATTATAGAAATAAACCATGAGTATTCCCTTCTCTTCTCCACTTTCCACTTAAAAATCCACCCTCCATCATATCCCTTTCCTCTCTCAATTAGTCTCTCTTTTATTTTGATGTCATCATCTTCTCCTTTGATTATGAGACTCTTGTGTAGGTAGTGCCAGGCACTGCGAGGTCATGGATATCCAGGCCATTTTGTGTCTTGAAGATTGCACTGTAAGCAGTCCTACCCTTCCTTTTGCTCTTATGTTCTTTCCACCACCTCTTCCGCAATGGACCCTGAGCCTTGGAGGATGTGATAGAGATGTTTCAGTGCTGAGCACTCCTATGTCACTTCTTCTCAGCACCATGGTGACTTTTGAGTCTTCCCAGTGGTCACTGCCATCTGAAAAGAGAAGCTTCCCTAACCCAAAGTGAAAGTAGCATTAATATATGGGTATGAACATTAAGAGAAATGCTTACAGGGCAGTTTGGTGGGCATTCTATATACATTTAGCCAGACAACAGTAGGTATTACTTCCCTAGGGCTCATGACCTCCCTAGCCATGGGCTTTTGACTAGGTTTTCAGTACCAGGCAAGTATTCCCTCCCATGGAGTGGGCCTCCAGTCCAAGCGGTTGGTTTCCCCTATAACAGATATGCCAGTACTGCACTCATTGGCACATTTTGGCCTGGGTGGCCAGTCTTAAGGCTTCTGTGCTGGAACTCTTGATTCTCAGCTGGAGAGTGGCTTCCACAAGACAAGGTGAGATGCTCCTTTCCCATCCCCTAATTTTCCATCTCTATCCTGCTTCAAGATGGCCTGTAGTTAAATGACCTAGAGCTGTCACCAATGACTGGCTGGATATTTTTACTCTACCCAGATAGGAATAGTGGGAAAGTGAGAAACTCCAGGGGGAGTCCTTGGGGACAAGACCTAGAGGCTGGACGGGTAGAACCAGAGGTTCACAGCTGCACACTGAGAGCCAGGCAGCTGTTGCTCCTGCTTTAAAAACAGAAGAGAAGCCAGGCGTGGTGGCACACACCTTTAATCTCAGCACTCGGGAAGCAGAGGTAGGAGGATCACCGTGAGTTCGAGGCCACCCTGGGACTACAGAGGGAATTCCAGACCCTACCTCGAAAAACCAATAAGTAAATAAATAAAATAAAAATAAAAACAGGAGAGACTTGTGGCTTGGGGTGCTCGGGTTGGCAGCTCCTTGCTCTGGGCCTTCATCACCAGGGGCCTTGGCCAGTGGCAGTGCCCAGCTTCTGAGCAGAGAGAGTGCCTACTAGTGTCACAGCTCCTGAATGGGGCTCGGGAATTAGGACCCTCAGTTCCCCCAGCCCTTGTCTGAGGCTGTTGGCCCTTAAGGCTTAGGAGCTTGCTGGACATCTCCCAGTGACCAGGGCCTGCAGCTTCCAATCCCTGGCTCTGCATAGGCTTCAGTCTTCCTTCTGTCCTGGTTCTCCACCCTCTCTCTGCTGCTGCTGACCCTCCTGTCCCTCTCTGTCTCCAGGGCCATTTCTCACCACCACCACCATCATCTTCACCATTGCTGCACTGTCACTTTTGCCATCATTTCTTGTTATCAGCTCAATTCATTCTAGAAGCCGGGCGTGGTGGCGCACGCCTTTAATCCCAGCACTCGGGAGGCAGAGGTAGGAGGATCGTTCGAGGCCACCCTAAGACTACATAGTGAATTCCAGGTCAGCCTGGGCTAGAGTGAGACCCTACCTTGAAAAACCAAAAGAAAAAAAAAAAAAAGATTCAAAAGTAAGGGCCGGGCGTGGTGGCGCACGCCTTTGATCCCAGCACTCAGAAGACAGAGGTAGGAGGATCGCCATGAGTTCAAGGCCACCCTGAGACTCCATAGTGAATTCCAGGTCAGCCTGAGCTAGAGTGAGACCCTACCTCGGAAAAAAAAAAAAAAAGAAAATTTAAAGTGAGCAAGGCAGTGGTTAAAAGCAATTGCTTGCAAAGCCTGAAATGACAGGTGTGAGTGCCAGTAGCAAAATAAAGCCAGATGCACAAAGTGGTGCTTGTTTGCAGCAGCACAACTCTGCTGCAGCTATTTTCTCTCTCTCTCTGTCTCTATTTCTCTCTCAAATAAATAAACTTTTTTTAAAAAACTGAGAAAAGATGGGACTGGGGAGAAGACTCAGAGGTTAGAGGCACTTGCTTGCAAAGCCTCATGCCCCCCCCTCAGGTTCGATTCCCCAGTACACATTGGAAAGCCAGATGCACAAAGTGGCACATGCATCTGGAGTTCATTTACAGTAGTAGGAGATCCTGTGGTGCCCATTCTCTCTCTCTTCCTCTTTCTCTCTGTCTCTTTTTCATTCTCTCTCTTGTTTGCTCTTCCCTTGCAAATAAATAAATAAAAATAAAAATTTTTAAAGCCAGGCATGTAAGACAGGTGTGGTGTCTCATGCCTTTATTCCCAGCACTGAGGAGGCAGAAATAGGAGGATCACCATGAGTTTGAAGCCAATCTGGGATAGAGTGAAACCCTACCTTGGGGGGAAAACAATCCACCAGTGAGGGGTTGGGGGTGTGGCTAAGTGATAAGTGCCTGCCTAGAATCCTCCAGTGAGGGGCTGGGGGTGTGACTCAGTGCTAAAGTGCTTGCCTAGTATGGGCAAGACCCGGAGCTTGGGGGGGGAAAAAAAAAAAAAAAACCCTTAAAAAAGCTCAAATAGGGGCTGGAGGCATGGCTTAGCCTGCAAAGCCAAAGGACCCCAGGTTCTATTCCCCAGGACCCACGTAAAACCAGATGCACAGGGTGGCGCACGTGTCTGGAGTTTGTTTGCAGTGGCCAACCTGGGACTACAGAGTGAGTGCCCAGTCAACATGGGCTACAGTGAGACACTGCCTTTGGTGGGGAGGCTCAAGTGACTGATCCCAGATGGGGATACGATGGCTCTAGATCGAAATGTGTCTTGATGCGTATGCTGAAGTTTCTTTTACTCTCACAGATATTTCCACAGCATGTACAAGACAGCACGCTGCATGTGGTTGGTGGGTGTGGCTGGTGAGGGTGCAATGCAGGATGGGGAGACCTGCTTATTTGCCAAAGCCCCCAGCAGAGGGGAGGGGAGGAGCAGACAGGACAGAGTGCGCCTGTCATAGGTAACGGATGGAGCAGCTGCTTTTATCTTGGCCCCTCCAGAGGGGGAGTCAAACCCACAGGTCGTATTACCAGATATCCCTAATGGTTAGAGGGTTCCTCAGGCTGGGACTGTATTCAGAGGTGGAGTGCTTGCCTTAGCATATGGGAGACCCTGTGTTCAATCCGGTGAGAAAGAGAGAGAGAGAGAGAGAGAGAGAGAGAGAGAGAGAGAGAGAGGAACCAGGCATGCTTGTCTAAGCCAACTGGACTTCATAACAAATTCCAGGTCACCCTGAACAACTTGATGTGTAGATCAGGTGCCTTTTTGTTGCTGGGACAAAACACCCAAACAGAAGCAGTTTAAGAAAGGAAAGGGTTTAGTGGGGCGTGGTGGCGCACACCTTTAATCCCAGCACTTGGGAGGCAGAGCTAGGAGGATCACCACGAGTTCGAGGCCACCCTGAGACTACATAGTGAATTCCACGTCAGCCTGAGCTAGAGTGAAATCCTACCTTGAAACCCCCGCCTCCCCCCGCAAAAAAAAAAAAAGAAAAAAAAAAGAAAGGAAAGGGTTTATTTTGGCTAACCTGGCAGGGAAGGCATAGCAGGAGCAGACAGCCAGCAGCCCATCCTCACATCAATATGGAGGAAGTAGAATAAAAACAGGAAGTGGGGTGGGGTTATAGGCTCCCCACAGCTTCACAGTTCCTCCACTTCAGGTTGCACCTCCTAAAGATCGCATAGCTTTCCCAAACAGCACCATTTTGCCAGGGATCAAGTATTCAAACACAGGCTACGGAGGCATTATATTCAAGCCACGACAGTGAGATTCTGCACCAAGGGAAACAGTCTGGGAGAGGACCCAGTGGGACGCTATACAAGTGTGAGGACCCGAGCTTTAAGTTCCCAGACCCCAACATGGAAAAGCCAGAAGCTGTGGTAGGCTTTTGTAATCCCACCGCGCGCTGCGAGGAGATGGGAGGCAGTTGTAGGAGAATTTTCTGGAATCTTGTGGACCAGCTGTCCTATTCAATGCAGATGTGAATAAGAGACCTTGTCAAAAACAAGGTGGGAGAGAAGTACCAAAACTTTGACTTACACACACACACACACACACACACCATGGCACTGGTGTACCTGTGCTCACACACACAAACATCATGCCCACACCAACACCCCCCCCCACACACACACACAAAAGGCCGATCATGTTAGGGATGGAGCCCAGTCGGTAGAATGCATGGCTTGGAGTAATGAAGCCCTAGGTCCTATCCTCACCACATAAACCACCGTGGCTCCTGGCTGTAATCCCACCACAGATAGAGGCAGGAGGATCGATTGTTAAACATCATCCGGGAATACAGAAAACACTGCGGAGAGAAAGAGAGGAGAGAGTTCTTTAGAAATGTACCCTGAAATACATCTGCCATCTGTAGACCCTCACCAGAGAGAGAATATTCCTGTTTCATTCAGGGAACGGTGAAAAGAAGACTGATTTTCTAAATCCTCTGAACGTTTTACTCAGCAGCAAAGATCCACTGACAGTATGACTGCCCGCCTGTGTTCTGAGTCGCACTGATTGCTCTCCATTCAGGGTGGGGGGAGGTGCCGGGCACAGGCGCGCCCACTGGACTTTCAATGCAGAAGACTTGCAAGTCAGTCTGCGCTCCGCACAGGAGGGGCTGCGGTGAGTCCCTCTCCGAATGCGATCCCACTTCCAAGGCCTGCTAAGCACCTTTCAAAAAGAGTCTCTGGATTCCCAGCACTCAGGAGACAGAGGTACAAGGACTGATTGCCTCGAGTTCAAGACCACCCTGAGACTACAGAGTGAATTCCAGGTCAGCCTGGGCTAGAGAGGAACCCTCCCCTCCCTACCTTAGGGAAAAAAAGAGAGAGAGAGAGAGAGAGAGAGTTAGTTGCTGGAGAGCTTTAGGGAGCAGATTGTCTTTCATCCTTTTTCCTTTGTAGTCTCAGGGTGGCCTCAAAACTCATGGCGATCCTCCTGCCACTGCCTCCAGAGAGCTGGGATTAAAGGCGTGCACCACCACGCTGGGCTCAGATTATTTTAACTACAGCTAAAGTGTTAGGACAGGTTATCTCGTGCTATAGTCAGACTTCAGAGACTAGAAATGACAAAGGACCTATGCCCCTTGAGGTCACTCAGACCTGGCATAATTAAGCAGCCAGCCGGTTTTTGAGACATGGTCTCACCATGTAGCTTAGGTTGGCCACAAAATAGCAATTCTGGACTGCTGAGTGTTCAGCGCTAAGTGAGACATCTATTAGCACCCCGTCCAAGGCATAGGAATATTGGGGAAGAGGTGGGACGATCACCTTGGGTGTGAGGTCAACATGGGCTATGGAATGAGACCCACGTCAGCCTGGGCTAAAGTGAAACCTTGCCTTCTTTAAACATACACACACACACACACACTTTATTTTATTTATGTATTTATATATTTATTTATGAAAGAGGCAGAGAGAGAGAGAGAGAGAGAGAGAGAGAATGGGCTTGCCAGGACCTCCTGCCACTGTGAACAAACTCCAGATGCATACACCATTTTGAGCATCTGGCTTTATGTGGGTTCTGGGGAACTGAACCCAGCCTGTTAGACTTTGCAAGCGTCATTAACCGCTGAGCCATGTCTCCAGCCTCAAAACCTTGCCTTAATAGACAACAAAAAAGCCAAATGTAACCAGGTGTAGTGGCACATGCCTTTAGCCTCAACACTTAGGAGGCAGAGGTAGGAGGATGGCTGTGAGTCTGACAGCAGTCTGTGACTACAGAGTGAGTTCCAGGTCAGCCTGGGTTAGAATGGGACCTTGCCTCAAAAAACAAACAAACAACAACGTCCAATGTGGTGGCACATGCCATTAGTCCGAGCACTTGGGAGGCTGAGGTAGGAAGGTCATGAATTTGAGGCCAACCTGTGCTACAGTCAGTTCCAGGCCACCCTGGTCTACAGTGAGACCCTACCTCAAAACAAACACCATCACCCTCTACCCCACAAAAGAAAGAAATCTGAATAGTCAATGAACTTACTTATTTTAAAACTTATTTAAAATATTTATTTATTTATTTATTTATTTATTTGAGAGAGAGAGTGGCACACCAGGGCCTTTAGCCATTGCAAATGAACTGCAGATGCATGTGCCACCTTGTGCATCTGGCTTTATGTGTGTACTGAGAATTAAGCCCAGGGTCTTTAGGCTTTGCAGGTAAGTGCCTTAATTGCTGAGCCATCTTACCAGCCCTGAACTTCTTTTTTTTTTTTTTTTTTTTTTTGAGATAGGGCCTTGAACTGGCAGCAATCCCCCTGGTTCAGCCTCTTGGAGGCTGGGATTCCAGGTATGCACCCCATACCTGGCCTCCGGTGGACTCACTCAGATTGATAAGAAAGTTAGCGTCATTATTTTGGGACCATCCACAGCTGAATCTAGTTTGGGGAAATCTCTACCTTTTAGGAAGTCTCTTCCCACTGTTAAGAGAAATGCAAAAAACTTCCCATATTACTTGAAGAAGGGTAACTTAGTACAAATACTCTGGAAAACTGTTATTAATTGGGCAAGATGTTTAAATATATATTTAAAAATATTTTATTTTTAAAAGTATTTTTATTTATTTGACAGAGCAAGAGAGAGAGAGAGAGAGAGAGAATTGGTGCGCCAGGGCCACCAGCTACTGCAAACAAACTCAAGACCCATGTACCCCTTTGTGCATCTGGGTAATGTGGGTCCTGGGGAATTGAATCTGGGTCCTTTGGCTTTGCAGACAAACACCTTAACCGCTAAGCCATCCCTCCAGCTCTAAAAATATTTTATTTTTATTTATTTATTTGCGAGAGAGAGAGAGAGAAAGAGAGAATGGGCACGCTAGGGCCTCTAGCCACTGCAAACAAACTCCAGATCATGCGCCACCATGTGCATCTGGCTCACGTGGATTCTGGGGAATTGAACCTGGGTCCTTTGGCTTCACAGGCAAGTGCTTTAACCGTTAAGCCATCTCTCCAAACTAAAAAGATAGTTTTTATTTATTTAAAGAGAGAGAAAGAGAGAGAGAGAGAATGTGTGTGTAAGGGCACACCAGGGCCTCTTGCCATTGCAAACAAGCTCCAGAGGCATGCGCCACTTTGCCTAGCTGGCTTTGCAGGCTTTGCAAACACCTTTAATCTCAGAGCCATCTCTAAATTAGGCAACAGTGAGACAGCGTCTCACTAAGTAGCCCAGGCTGGCCTCAAACACCCAGTGCACCTGGTATATATGTACCACACCCTTACCAATCACGACAATTGCTCTTACTTTTGCTAATAACACAAGGTTTGCAGTGTTTGTTTAACTCACCCGCCAGGTCTTCCCTCCTTCTGAGTGACACATTACCACAGACTTCACTCTCCAGTTCTCATCGCTGATATCACTTGTCTTTTGAAGGAGAAGAAGCTAGGAGAGGGGAGCAGAACATACATGTGCCTACTCCGCACACACACACACACACACACACACACACACAGGCAAACAAATAAAACTTAAAATTAAGGTGGAGTAGCCGGGCGTGGTGGCGCACGCCTTTAATCCCAGCACTCGGGAGGCAGAGGTAGGAGGATTGCCGTGATTTCAAGGCCACCCTGAGACTACATAGTGAATTCCAGGTCAGCCTGAGCTAGAGTGAGACCCTGCCTCAAAAAACAAAAACAAAAACAAAATAATAAAATATAATAAGAAACAAGGTGGAAAACTACTGAGAACGATTTCTAATGATAGGATATAGAAAGTGGCTAGCCAGTCAGGTGAATAATTTTTTTTTTTTTCCTTAACTCAAAGTGGGAAGTGGGAGCTTGGCCTGGAGAGATGGCTCAGCAGTTAAAGTGCTTGCTTGCAAAGCCTGACGGCCTGGTTCAATTCCCCAGTACCCACCACGTAAAGCCAGATGCTCAAAGTGGTGCATGAACCTGGATTTCATTTGCAGTGGCAAGAGGCCCTAACGCACCCATTTTTTTTTCTCTCTCTCTATCTCTTTGCTTACAAATAGATCATAAAAGATAAAAACGAGAAACATCACTAAGCCTGCAAAGAAGGGAAGAGATAAGGATGTCTTCCTTAAAGATGATGACACCAACATAAAAGAGAGACTGATTAAGGGGGGGGGGATATGATGGAGAGTGGAGTTTCAAGGCAATGTAGGGGTGGTGGTGAGGGAATTACCATGGCTTATTGTCTATAACTATGGAAGCTGTCAATAAAAAATTATATATATTTGTTATTTTTACTTATTTGACAGAGAGAAAAAAGGGAGAAAGAGAAGGAGAGAGAGAGAATGGATACGCCAGGGCTCCAGCCACTGCAAACGAACTCCAGATACATGCGCCCCCTTGTGCCTCTGGCTTATGTGGGTCCTGGGGAATTGAACCTGGGTCCTTTGGCTTTGCAGGAAAATGCCTTAGCTGCTAAGCCAGCCCTCAATAAAAAAATTTTAAAAAATTTTTTTTGTTTATTATTTTTATTTATTTACTTGAGAGCGACAGACAGAGAGAGAAAGAGGCAGATAGAGAGACAGAGAGAGAATGGGCGTGCCAGGGCCTCCAGCCACTGCAAACGAACTCCAGACGCGTGCGACCCCTTGTGCATCTGGCTAACGTGGGTCCTGGGGAATCGAGCCTCGAACTGGGGTCCTTAGGCTTCAGAGGCAAGCGGTTAACCGCTAAGCCATCTCTCCAGCCCCCCCCAAAACTTTTTAAAAGGATGTTTTCCTTATCTCTTCCCTGGAAAGTTATACCCTCCAGAAAACATTTCTAGATTAAGCTTGCACCCTTCCTAGATCATAGAAACTGATCCCTACCTAAGATTTCTGGAAATATTCCTCCATGGTTTAGAAAACCAGTCCTTCTCCCCTAGATGCTGCAAAATCTGGTCTTTGTTATCAGGTCAACCCTAACCAAAGTCACCCGATGAGTTCTGCTCCTCCTTGGAGACTCCCTCCCACCCATGCAGACAGGCATCCTTCCCTCCTTCTTCTAAAATTTATGTTTCACCCTCCTGTGGTCTGTGAATCTCATTCATCAAGGCCACGGACTCAATGGAAGCTCCGCGTGACCCTGAGTTCTGGCGCCGCCTCCATCCTTCTTCCTCCTCTAGGTGTTCAACGACGCCCCATGCAGGTAAAATACCCAAGAGAAATTCCTGAGCAATTCCGACGAGAGCAGACTGCCCCTGCTTCCTAGGATGCTAGCAATCAGAAGAAAGGATAGGGCTGGAGATGTAGCTCAGTTGGTAGAGCTCTTGCCTAGAATGCATGAAGGCCTGGGTTCGATCCTTGGCACCACATAAAGCAGGCATGGCGGCGTGTAATCCCAGCACTTGGCAGGACAAGCAGAAGTTCAAGGTCATCCTATGTAGTGAGTTTGAGAGGCTTCCTGGGCTACATAGTGCCCTGGAGAAAGAGGGAAAGAGAGAGAGAGAAAGAAAGAGAGAGAGGGCTGGAGAGATGGCTTAATGATTAAGGCATTTGCCTGCAAAGCCAGAGGACACAGGTTCGATTCCCCAGGACCCACGTCAGCCAGATGCACAAGGGGCACAAGTGTCTGGAGTTCATTTGCAGTGGATGGAGGCCTCGGTGTACCCGTTCTCTCTCTGTCTGCCTTTCTTTCTTTTCTCTTTCTCTCTCTCTCTCTCTCTCTGCTTACAAACAAATAAATAAATAAAAATCATTAAAAAAAAAAAAAAAGAAAGAGAGGAGAGGAGAGGAGAGGAAAGAGAGAGAGAGAACAAGAGCTGAAGAACATTCTTTGTGCACGAGGAAAGACGAGAAGGGTGGGCCGCGATCGCCATCTGCAGGCCAGCTTTATCCTTCCCATCTACGTGCATGGCAACCTGTCCAGCCTCACAGGGCATGCAGAAAAGAACCAACGAAAATCACTGAGAGTTCAAGACAAGCCTGGGATGCAGCGAGTTCCAGGTCAGCCTGGGCTACACGAGACTCTGTCTCAAAAGCAAACAGAAGCCGTGCTGTAAATGACATCCTTTGAAATCTATAGAGTCATAGCCATTGTAGAGACACCTAAAGTGATTCTCTCTTGAGACTATCTTGGGTGTATACTGTACTTTTCTTTAAGTGTCTCTTCTTGGGGCTGGGGATCGCTAGGCAGGTCATAATAGTGCCACGTAAAAAGGGCACGCCTCTAACTCTAGTCCCTTAGGGGTCAGAGGTAGGAGGATCACTGGGGCAGCCAGTCTGAGACTGACACAGCAGCTCGGGTTCAGGGAGACTCCACGTTGAGGAAATAGGTAGAAGAGAGTGAGGGAGGAGGACTTGCAACATTCTCCCCTGGCCTCTGCATGTGTGTGCATATCTTCTCTCACATGTGCACATAGCATATCACATTACACACAGAGGGAGGGAGAGAGAGAGAGAGAGAGAGAGAGAGAGAGAGAGAGAGAGAGAGAAGCTTAAATCTAAGCCAGGTCCTAGGGGCCGGAGAGAGTCCTCAGTGGTTAAACCAGGTACTCTTCCTGCTGGTGTCCTGAGATTGGTTCTCCTAGTCAAAGGTCTAGCATCTGGCTTTACCTGAACAGAGGTCCCCTGAGGGGAAACTTCCCAGGCTGCTGGCCTCAAGTGTAGGACTGTATGTCCTTCCTAGCACCTCTTCCTGGAGGAGTCCAGGCTTCTTGAAAAACAAGAAATGCAGGGTGAGGCTTCCCTCTGACCTTCCCTTATCCACCCAGGACAAAAGAAAGCAAGCCCTCAGCTCCAGATCGCCTCCAGGAAGATTAATGGTAGCCAGCCCACAGCCAGGCAAACCCTTCGCTTCGAAGGCCCATTCGTCTTCCTGCGCAGCTGTCCGCTCTCCGTGCATCTCATCTCATTGGCATTTGCATTTCCTCTACACTCATACCCCACTTAGCCTTTCTTCGGCTCACCATCTGGGATCTGCTTGTTTCCCAGACCTGCTCATGAGGGAGAGAGCAGGTCTGCCTCCGCCCCACCAGCAACAGGGGCAGATGTGCTTCTCAGTGAGTGTGCCGATGAATACAGTTTTGCATTTACTTACTTACTGGGAATTGAACCCAGGGCCTTCTGCATGCTAGGCAAGAGCTCTGGGTTTGAGCCACAGCCCTAGCTGGCTGATTCTAGGCAATCACTCTATCACTGAGGATTTTTTTTTTTTTTTTTTGAGGCAGAGTTTCACTCTAGCCCAGGCTGACCTGGAATTCACTATATAGTCTCAGGCTGGCTTCGAACTCACGGTGATCCTTTTACCTCTGCCTCCTGACTGCTGGGATTAAAGGCGTATGGCACCACACCCGGCTCTATCTCTATCTCTAGTCCTCACAGGGGATTCTAGGCCCCTACAACTACTAAGGCTCACCCCTACAGTCTTACAGGAGCTCTGCACCCATAGGTGCCTCCTCAACACCATCCTCAACAGCAGAGACTCATCTCTCCCTGGGGCACTGGGGCAGAAGTTAAATGCTATTACAACACTGTTAACCATAGATCTTTGTTGTAAGCACTCTTTTCCATCTTTATTTTTCCTTTAAATAAGCTATTGGAGGCTGGGGAGATTTGACAACCTAATTGACTACACATTTCTTTTCAGGTTTTTTTTTTTGTTTTTTTTTTTTGTTTGTTTTTGTTTTTGGTTTTGTTTTGAGACAGGTTCTCACTCCAGCCCAGGTGACCTGGAACTCACTCTGTAGTTCAGGGCTGGCCTTGAACTCACAGTGATCCTCTTACCTCTGCCTGGTGGAGTCTTGGGGAGGTGGAGCCTTGCTGAGGAGGTATGTTACTGGGGGCCCAGCCTTGAGGTTTATTTATTTATTTATTTATTTTTTTGTTTTTTCGAGGTAGGGTCTCACTCTAGCCCAGGATGACCTGGAATTCACTATGGAGTCTCAGGGTAGCCTCGAACTCATGGCGATCCTCCTACCTCTGCCTCCTGAGCACTGGGATTAAAGACATGTAACACTGTGCCTGGCTCACCAGTTTTTTTGTTTGTTTTTGTTTTTTGGTTTTTTTTTTTTTTTTTGAGGTAGGGTCTCTCTCTCTAGCCCACGCTGACCTGGAATTCACTATGTAGTCTCAGGGTGGCCTCGGACCTCTGCCTCCCGAGTGCTGTGGTGTGTGCCACCACACCCAGCTTCCTTTCTCTTTAATTTTTTTTTGTTTTTTGTTTTTGTTTTTTGAGGTAGGGTCTCACTCTAGCTCAGGCTGACCTGGAATTCACTCTGTAGTCTCAGGGTGGCCTCGAACTCTCGGTGATCCTCCTACCTCTGCCTCCTGAGTGCTGGGATTAAAGGCGTGCGCCACCACGCCCGGCTATCTCTTTAATTTTTTTTATTTCTTTCTTTATGAGACAGAGAGAGAGAGAGAGGGAGAAATGGGTAGGTCACTGTCACTGCATATGAACTCCAGACTCATGCACCACCTTGTGCATGTGGTTTACATGGGTACTGGAGAATCGAACCTGAGTCCTTTGGCTTTGCAGGCAAATGCCTTAGCTGCTAAGCCATCTCTCCAGCTCTACAGATTCCTTTCTACAATATACAATATAAAAGTGCCCCATTCCATCCTTCCACCATACCCAGCTTGAGATACTTGTCTATTTTAAGGTGAACATTCCCTTTTCTGTTACAATCAATCCCTGGTTATAAATATCAGAATAGGCTATAGGCTTATTTATGTTCTGGAATGAAGTATAATTTTGTAGTCCCTCAGGGGTAGGGCAAAATGTGACAGCCTGTTCAACATATGTCCTTCTAGTAAGGTAAAAGTCAGAGGCACGTAAAACATTTTCTGTCAAGTATACCCATACATTTTCATCTTGCTTAAATGGTATGATGTTTCCCTGGAGGGATAAAGAATTAGCCATTCATAAAAACATCAATATCGCCTCAGCTCTGATCCATCCTATCAAGTGGTGGAATACAGTGTCAGACTGTGAAATCCCTTCTTGGAAGCCAAATCCTTCTCTGAATGGTTTCTTCCTTCTCAGCGTGAGATTTCTGGGGAAACTTTAATTCTTTGGGGACCATGGTTTCAATGGGTTTGAAGTTGAAGGAGGGGCACATGTGTTTCTTTTAAGCATCTATCTTTTTTTTTTTTAATATATTTATTTGCAAGGAGAGAGAGAGAGAGAGAGAGAAAAAAAAAAAAACAGAGAATGGGCACACCAGGGCCTCTAGCCACTGCAAACAAACTCCAGACGCCTGTGCCCCTTGTGCATCTGGCTAACATGGGTTCTGGGGAATTGAACCTGGGTCCTTTGGCTTCACAGGCAAATTCCCCTAAGCATATATCTTCATGCCTTTAATCCCAGTGAAGTGTTCAAAGCCAGCCTGACCTAACAGTGAGTTCCAGATCAGCCTGAGCAAGAGTGAGACCCTATCTCAAATGAAACACTTCTCTTCTCCCAATAATAGCTCTTCCCCTCTTAGGGTAGTTCCATTACAGCTCTTTTTTTTTTTTTAAATATTTATTTATTTTTGTTTATTTATTGGAGAGAGATAGAGAGTGAGTGTATGGTCTCTTTGAACTGCAAATGAACTCTAGACACAGGCACCTCTTTGTGCACTGGGCTTTATGTGGGTTCTGGGGACTTAAACCCCAGTCATCAGGCTTTGCAAGCAAGTGCCTTTAACTGCTGAGCCATCTCTCCATTATAGCTCTCTATTATAGCTCTTGGTAGGCCTAGGAAGTCAGGGTTTCCTGCCTCTGGCAGCAGCTGGAGTCTCAACATCTGGGAGGGCCAAAGTTTTGAGATTTCCACAGCCCATCACCACGGCCAGTGTTACCATTCCCAGCCTCAGGTGTTCGGGATCCTTGGTCCTCTGAGCCAGACCCTGCGGTTTCTCTTGTCACGGCCTTCTGTGAGAGAGTCTCAGCTTTCTGCTCTCCCTCTGATTCCTGCCCTGGCCTCTCCACATCACCTACCTCTTGTTGCAGTGACAGCGTTGACAGTCACCGGGCCACCACCGTTCCTTCACGGCTGCTCCTCCGCCCCCACTGCCGCCTCTGTGTGGCTCCGCTCCGTCACTTGGAGTCTGGGGTCCGAGAGTGACCCCACAACCCCGGCGAGGCAAATGTTACACTCCTACAGAAGGCATGCGGCCGTAAAGAGATCGGCAAGCCAGCACACCCCAGCGGGCAGCCCGGGGTCCTAGGCAGCCTCAGGGTTCAGACAGAGCGTGTCCTTACTTTCATGATCGGGTAAGCACTGGTGACTCAGAGAGGCCCTTTCTCTCTTCCTTCCTTCCTTCCTTCCTTCCTTCCTTCCTTCCTTCCTTCCTTCCTTCCCTTCTTTGCTCTTAATTTTTTTGTTTATTTTTATTTATTTATTTGAGAGCAACAGACAGAGAAAGAGGCAGAGAGAGAGAGAGAGAGAGAGAGAGAGAGAGAGAGAATGAGCGCGCCACGGCCTCCAGCCACTGCAAACGAACTCCAGATACATGCGCCCCCTTGTGCATCTGGCTCACGTGGGTCCTGGGGAATCGAGCCTCAAACTGGGGTCCTTAGGCTTCACAGGCAAGCGCTTAAGTGCTAAGCCATCTCTCCAGCCCTCTTTCTTTCTTTTCTCTCTTTCTTTTCTTTTTCTTCTTTCTTCTTTTTTTTTTTTTTTTCGAGGCAGGGTTTCACTTTACCCCAGGCTGACCTGGAATTCATTAAATAATCTCAGGGTGGCCTCGAACTCATGGTGATCCTCTTACCTCTGCCTCCCGAGTGCTGGGATTGAAGACATGTACCACCACACCTGGCTCTTCTTTCTTTCTTTTTTCTTTTTATGAGGTAGGGTCTCACTCTAACCCAGGAGGGGCTTTTTTACTAAAAGGCATTCTCTAGACATGTTTTCCTATCTCATCTAAGCCTTTGATAGTAAAGATAGAATGTCTTTTATATTTCTCACATGGGGAGGCACAATCTTCTCCTGTCACCCCACCCTGAATCTCCTCAGCACTTTGAAAGCTCCTTTGTTAAGCTGTCCTTGGTTCTGATTCTGCATTTAGAAGACGTGAGGTTTCTATCTGTATCTTGGGGCTTTGATACCTGTAGACCCAGACATGCACTGAGTGCCTTCAAAGCCTGTGCGTTTTCACTCTGGACAAAGGAACCTGAATGGCAGGTGTTCAGACCCTCTGGTTTGCTAAGCCTGTAACCTCAAGTCTTACATGAGATATGTGTTCATCTACTTTAAAACGGACTATTATCTTGTTCTTACTTCTTACACTCTCTTGGTAAAATGCAAAAAAAAAAAAAGCCCAAGAAACAAAAACAAAAAAAATGAATAGAGGACTGGAGAGGTGGCTTAGCGGTTAAGGCGCTTGCCTGCAAAGCCTTAGGACCCATGTTGGATCTCTCTCCAGATCCCATGTAAGCCAGATGCACAAAGTTGAGGCAAGCGCCAGGTCGCACATGCCCACTAGGTGGCGCAAGCGTCTGGAGTTCAATTGCAGTGGCCAAGGCCCTGGGGAGCCAATTCTTTCTCTCCCTCTAAAATAAAAATAAAAATATTCAAAATAAATAAATAAAAACAAATAGAACAGGGGCTGGGGAGGTGCCTAAGTGGATAAAACACTCAAGCTGAAGCACTGGCATTTGATCCTCAGACCCCACATAAGGCTGAAAGCCATATTTAAACCAGAAAAAAAAAAGAACAGCAAAAGAAAGAAAGAAAGAAAGAAAGAAAGAAAGAAAGAAAGAAAGAAAGAAAGGGCGAGCGAGCTAGGTGTGGTGGTGCACTCCTTCAATCCCAGCACTCTGGAGGCAGAGGTAGGAGGATGGCTGTAAGTTTGAGGCCAGCCTGAGACTACATAGTGAATTCCAGGTCAGCCTGGGATAGAGTGAGACCCTACCTTAAAGAAACCAAACCAAACCAAAAACAACAAAAACCCCCACAAAATCTGGAAGCCATGGTGGGCTTCCATCATCCAGCAGGTTCACACTGACAGCAAGGTAGGAGGTGGGGACAGAAGACTTTCCCAGAAACTCAAGGCAGCCCAGCAAAGAACAGAAGAGGGGGACTCCTGAGCCAGGCTTGGCAGCTCACGTTTATCATCCCTGAACCCGGGCGGTGGAGGGAGGAGGATTCCCATGAGTTCAAGGCCTGCCTGGGCCAGAGAGAGACCCTGCCTCAAAAAAATAAAAGTGATGGGCTAGAGGGATGGCTTAGCAGTTAAGGCACTTGCCTGTGAAGCCTAAGGACCCATGTTCGACTGTCCAGATCCCACGGAAGCCAGACACACAAGGTCGCACATGTGCAAAAGATGGCGCACACATCTGGAGTTCAATTACAGTGGCTGGAGGTCCTGGTGCACCAACTCTTTCTCTCTCTCACATAAGAAAAGGCCAGTCTGTTGGGCTTGCCTCAATAAATAAATAAATAAATGTGACAAACAAAAACTATTTAGGGCTGGGGGGTGTGGCTCAGTGGTAGAGCTCCTGCCTGAAATCCCCCAGTGAGGGGCTGGGGGTGTGGCTCAGTGGTAGAGCCCCTGTGTAGAATTCCCCAGTGAGGGGCTGGGGTGTGGCTCAGTGGTAGAGCTCCTGCCTAGAATCCCCCAGTGCGGGGCTGGGGGTGTGGCTCAGTGGTAGAGCTCCTGCCTAGAATTCCCCAGTGAGGGGCTGGGGGCGTGGCTCAGTGGTAGAGCTCCTGCCTAGAATCCCCCAGTGAGGGGCTGGGGTTGTGGCTCAGTGGTAGAGTGTCTTTCTAGAATCCCCCAATGAAGGGCTGTGGCTGTGGCTCAGTGGCAGAGTGTCTTTCTAGAATCCCCCATGGAGTGCTGGGGTGTGGATCAGTGGTACAGCACCTGCCTAGAATCTGGCTTACAAAGTGTGCCCAGCCCAGTTCATTTGCCCAGCACCCATGTAAACCAGATATATATATATATATATATATATATATATATATATATATAGAGAGAGAGAGAGAGAGAGAGAGAGAGAGAGAGAATGGACCCTCCAGGGCCTCTAACCACTGCAAACGAACTACAGATGCATGCAACTTATTTTAATATATAACACTTGTCCATAGAAAGTGCTGGGTGGGGCTGGGTTTCCCTGTCTAGTGGTAGAAGCTGGGTGTTGGGTACCAAGATTATGGACTCCCCATGTGGGGAGAAGAGCCACTTGGACAGAGTGGCTTTGTTTCCTGGATCCTTTGAATTCCTTTATAGGTTTCAGTTTGTAAAATTCAGCTCTGATCTTTGTTATGTTTTGACATTTATTACCCTGGGGTTTGGTTTGCTCTTGTTTATCAGTGAACTTGAAGTGCCCTCTGAGTTTGTTGGAGAAATCTGTGATTAATGATGTAGAAATCTGTGCCTGTAATCTTCCCTTCTCAACCTGCTTTTCATTTTCATTTTTATTTTATTTTATGGATTTATTTATTTATTTTGGTTTTTCAAAGTAGGTGTCTCACTGTAGCCCAGGCTGACCTGGAATTCACTATGTAGTCTCAGGGTGGTCTCAAACTCATGGTGATCCTCCTACCTCTGCCTTCTGAGTACTGGGATTAAAGGTGTGTGCCACTATGCCTGGCTTTATTTTTACTTATTTGAGAGAGAGAGAGAGAGAGAAAGAGGTAGAGAGAGATAGAGGGAGAGAGAGAGAGAGAATGGGTGTGCCAGGGCCTCTAGCCACTGCAAACGAACTCCAGATGCATTCACCACCTTGTGCAGCTGGCTAACGTGGGTCCTGGGGAATTGAACCTGGCTTCTTTGGCTTTGCAGGCAAGCGCCTTAACTGCTGAGCTATCTCTCCAGCCCTCTCTTTTATTTTTTTAAATCTGCTTCATGTGTTTCCACGGAGGTTGTACTCATGGAGAGAGAACAGTATTTGGACACCATCGCACATGGTGAGGAGCCCACACAGTACAACTAGACTGTGATGACCATGGGACGCAGTACCTTTGCCAGGTGAAGCTGGCTCACCACCCCCTAACCCACTTGCCAGTGGTCGTTAAGCTCATTCACAGAGACCAGATCGATGGCGCCTCTGTCACTCAGGAAGTCACAGGGATGGAGGAACTACACCGTGCACACATCACTCAGATGTTCCATGTGATCAGTAGCACAGAGCATGTGTGCATTGTGATGGAACATGCCGCGGTGACCTGGGAAGGATGTGGAGCTGGGAAGGTTGAGGGCCATGTTGGCTCAGGTGGTGAGTACGGTTGATTACTGCCACGGGCTGGCCCCGCCCACGGAGATGTAACACCAGGACACGTCTTGTTCAAATGATGTCACTTTGGACTGGCTAGGAGTGTCACCAAGGGCCACGACCTGCAGGAGGCTTGTAGCAGTGCCTTGTAATGTACCCCAGAAATCCTAAAAGGCAACCCTACTGTGGGTTTGTCATGCTCTACCATATGGTGACGGGGTGCCTTCCTGAGCACTAACTGGACGCTGGGTTTTCAGGTTGTCGCCGCGAATGTCTCTGTGTGTCATCACAGGCGTGCGGAGGCATCACCGACACACCGACATCCCTTCACGTGTGCTCCGTGTCAGCCCTGGGGTCAGGCTCATGGTGGGTCAAATCCTGCAACACCCATGGGTCAAGGGTGTGAGAGGAAACCCATAACCGTGGGCCAGAGGCACAGCCCCAAGCATCCTGAACCTTAACATTCTGGGCACCCCTTGCCGCCTCAGATCCAAGCCCCAACCACATAGTACAATGCTTATGAGAAGTCCATAATGACATTTCAACATGAACCCCCTTGGGCCCTGGGGGGACATCAGGGAGTGTCGGGCCCTGCCAGGCACAGGCGGGAGCCTCCAGGAGACAGGCCTGAGCTGCCAGGCATGGCTAAGGACCACTCTGCCCATAGCCCTGTGACCTTTGGCCAGTTGCCTAGGAAACTGCTTATATGGTGTCAACCAGCAGCCTTCACGCAGCCCATCCCCCTGCGACCCTCTTCTCACCACTATGTAGATCACCTGACTCTCACCCTCTGTGCTGGAATGAACGTCCCTAGGCCTCGGCTAGCAACCTTTGAACCCACCAATCCCCTTAGGACCCTCATCCCGCTCTCAACTGCTTATAAACCCATTTCCCAGACAAATAAATGAGCTGTTCACTGAGACTGCCTCCCAAAAGTGGTTTTTCCCATCATGTTCACGGCCACTCAAGACTCCGCTCTCCGCGGTTGCCTGGACGCCTTCGGGGAACCACAGCCCCAAGGATCCAGGGACCCACAGCTGGTGCCTGAACAGGGACCCTCTGAGACAGGCCAAGGTAAGTGGGCACTCTCCCAGACAGACGACTGTCATCTGGGGACATCGGGCCTCCCTGTGGCCTTGCCTCCACGTTTTGAGGACTGGCAGGCTTCTCTTTCTCCTCCTTCGCTTTCAGTTCATGGCATCATGTTGGCATTTCCACTCTTTTTCTGTCATGAGCAGTCTTGTCTCCCACCAAAAGGAATCACAGATTCGTAGATTAAAGGCTCTCCTGAAAGTTAGGGGAATTAAGCTCTCCCAGAGGGAGGCCAGCTCCTTTTGGGAGGAAGTCCTCCAGGTCGGCCCCTGGATGAGTTCTGGGCATCCATGTGGCCCAGACACGTGGACCCACATAGCTTATCTGGCTAGGAAATAAAAAGTTCAGGAAGGAAATTTCCCCTCACTTCTTTGTCATGTCCTTTAAAGTTTCTCCACTAGGGCAGCAGTGAAACTGCAAGCCGGCTTTGCAAGCGTTTCAAAGCGGCCTGGGTCCCAGCGGTGTCTGTGGCCTGGGCCGCCTCATTCCTTTCTCCTTGGTGAAGCCCCTCCTGTCCACTCCTGAAGACCATCTTCGATCCAGGCCGGCAAGCAGTCCAGCCAGGTCTTGGCCATTGCCTCCCTGCCTACCAGACCCAACCCTGGGTGAGAGCCTGGGAGCAGGGTGGGGCTGATCCAAAGGTAGTGAGTCATGTGAGCTCCCGTCCTGCCCAGATGCCGCCTCCAGCGCTGGCACCATGAAGTGGCCAGAAAAAAAAAAAAAAAAGGGCTGGAGAGATGGCATACCAGTTACACACTTGCCTGTGAAGCCTAAGGATCCTGGTTCGAGGCTCGATTCCCCAGTACCCATGTAAGCCAGATGCACAAGGTGGCGCACGCGTCTGGTGTTCATTTGCAGTGGCTGGAGGCCCTGATGCACCCATTTTCTCTGCTGTCTCTGCCTCACTCTCCCCCTGTTGCTCTCAAATAAATAAAAAAAATTTTTAAAAAGGTCATGTTTAACTAAAGCCTATGGTGAACTGAAATTTTACGTGAACAATGCTGTTTGTTACATATCATAAATATAATTACTGAATTTGTGTTCTAAGTCAACTTCAACTTACATAGAAAATTATTAAAAACAACAGAATTCTCTCTGAGGTGGTGACTCATAATTTGCTAGGTATTTAAAAAAGATTGTAATGCCCTGTTACTTAAAAGAAAGAGATAACTGGCCTGACTTCTAGGCCAGCCTGCTTCAAGATGGAAACAAAATTTGCCTTAGTTACTCCTAATAAAATCATTTCCAGGGTTGGAGAGATGGCTTAGCGGTTAAGCGCTTGCCTGTGAAGCCTAAGGACCCCAGTTGGAGGCTCAACTCCCCAGGACCCACGTTAGCCAGATGCGCAAGGGGGCACATGCGTCTGGAGTTTGTTTGCAGTGGCTGCAGGCCCTGGCGCACCCATTCTCTCTCCCTCTCTCTATCTGCCTCTTTCTCTCTGTCTGTCGCTCTCAAATAAATAAATAAAAATAACAAAAAAAATTTAAAAAATCATTTCCAAGTGTGTTAGAGGTATTGATGACATAAAATTGTTTTAATCTATACCGGTTGCTTGTCAGTGAGTATAATAGGATTAATAAATTTGGTGTAGTTTCTCTCTCTCTTTTTAAAATATTTATTTATTTATTTGAGAGCGACAGAGAGAGAAAGAGGCAGAGAGAGAGGGAGAGAGAGAGAGAGAGTGCGTGAGGGCCTCCAGCTACTGCAAACGAACTCCAGACGCGTGCGCCCCCTTGTGCATCTGGCTAACGTGGGTCCTGGGGAATCGAGCCTCGAACCGGGGTCCTTAGGCTTCACAGGCAAGTGCTTAACCGCTAAGCCATCTCTCCAGCCCAGTGTAGTTTCTCTTAATAGTCTTATAAGAAAGATGGTTAATAATGGGGTGAGATGAGTTGATTGAAGGAACTGGGAAGGAATTTTTCAATGCTGGACATAGAATACTTGTTAAAAATGTTTTTTTGAGTGGTTCTTAGATCAGAATGTTAAAGTATGTGGATAAAGATGTGTGTGTGTAGGAAAGAATTTTCAGGCTGAACCTAAATACCATGACTAAAGTTAAAGATTTTTCAACTGTTTACAAACTCTTAAGGATGTTCTAAGTGATTTAATTTCACTATAACCTTTCTGCACCTGTTAGGTAAAATATGTTGGGATAACTTGTTTAAGCTTTATCAAATTTAAGTCATGGGTAAAACATAAAATTGTTTTATGTTAATAAAAATTTCTATGGTACATAAACTCAATAGCTATCAAGATTAAGCTAAAATCATTGGTTGTCAAATGGTATTTGTTCTTTCAAAACAGATTTGTCAAGGGTTGTATTAGAATTTAGCTGGCTGTTTTGGCTCAATAAAAACCAGATTCTGCTCTATTGTATGTAAAGTAAGTGGCTCATTTCTGATACCTTAAGTCCAGTGCTTATAACAAAATTAACTTCAGAAATATTCTCTACTTTAGAGTACAGCCTCTTGCTCAAACAACGGTCCTCATCTGAGAGAAATAATTTCAAGTTCTGTGGTTCTGTTTCCAGTGTTCTCTGGGTAATTGGTACCCACACAGGTATCTGAACCAATAAAAGATGTTTTCAAACACAGATGCTAAGACTTTATACTGTTTTGTCCTTTTCTGACAATTTCTAGGTTTAATTAGTTCGTTTGTTTGTAAATTAATTCGTATTGTTTTCAAGACTGATAACAGGTTCTGCCTGTATTTATAACTGTTAGATATGTGCCTACTTCCTATGCCTCAGATATGGCTTATGCTACCACAGGACACCAAATTTTAAAAGGTTGGACAAAATTATTTTAGAAGCCCTTGTGCCATTCTTTAACTAAATATACTTCAGCAATCAAATGTGCTCTATATGTACATACACCCAGGCTGCTGTAACTTCCTTTCTAAGTGTGTTAATTACCTATGAAGAAGCCAAAGCCAATTGAAATCATTGGAGCAAAAGCACCAATATTTTGGCCTGTGCTCCCAGGTCATGAGGCCACTGGAGATGAAGGGATACTTCCACACTGGCCCTCTGGTAAGTCACCTGTCTTCCTGAACAGGGAGGATATGGAGACCCAAACAAAATTGGTGTACAGTCTGAAACAGGAGAGTCACAACTGAGGAGCAATCAATCCTCCTGACTTCCCAAAGAAGGGAAAACTACTTGGCCAGTATGGCCCTGACATCCTAAAAGACAGAAAACACCAGTAAGCTATATGGCTACTCCTGGATCCCTAAAGTCTCCTTTGGAGAGCCATTGGTGTCCTCCAGAATTAATCCTTGATTAAATTTTGGATATCTGCTTGGTCTTAAACACTGAGAGAAATGTATAATCAAAAATAAAGAGATGCCTCTAATATATGAATGGCCTATTAAGTAATACAACAAGAGCTTTCCAAGAGGGGAAACAAACAAGACCTTAGGACATTTTCTCCCATCTCTAATAGTTCTAATTCTATTAAAAAAAAAAAAAAAGCAACTATAAAGCTGGGCATGGTGGTGGCTTTAATCCCAGCACTTGGGAGGCAGAGGCAGGAGGATTGCCATGAGTTCAAGGCCACCCTCAGAGTACATAGTGAATTCCAGGTCAGTCTGGGCTAGAGTGAGACCCTACCTCAAAAAACCAACCAACCAACCAACCAACCAAACAAACAAACAAAAAACCCTATAGATGTCAAAAGGGTTATTTTCAAACCTAAGAATATATAAGTGAGTTCTGAGACCAAAATATATTTACACAACCTTTGATGGCACCCAATGGCTCTCTATTATCAAGGTTAAATGATGTGTATATGTTTCTGATAACTCTGCTAATATCTCATCTGTTTCACAAGCCATATGGAAACAGATTCAGGCCATGTCAAACACTACTGTGCCATTCTATGGACAGTTCTGGAAGAAAATCTCAGCCAGCTCATGCTCAGATGGTCCTGAGACAATCCAAGTCTGTCTACCTGGGTTCCCTCAACCACAAGAAGGATCAGTTTGCTGTGAGCTCTCTTCTCATTAACTCCTTACTTTTATTCTTTCTCTCCAATGTTCTCTTCCAAGACTATCTTCCTGCACTCCATCAATACACTTCCGGAGTCCATTGGCATAGTTCCCCTCTATGGGAGAGACTCTCTAACTGCCACAACTTCATGCCCCATTCAGCAGGAAGTAGTTAATGATGACATCATTGTCCGTTGTCCCCTAACAGTAGTTAGAGTGTCTTCCCATGAGAGGGGAAAATAAAGGGGGGCAGAGTTAGGGTGACTGGGCCTCTGAAGATAAAAAAGGGCAGGAAAGTTTTTCTTATCTCTTGCCCAGTTCCAAAGAACTGTTTTTCCATGTGTATGCTGCATCCCTGGCTCTGCAAAGAACAGGCCTCGCCCTCTTTGATTCCAGTCAAGGCGTACCTCTCTGCCTGTCCAGCTCTAAGCCAACCAGAGCTGAGTGTCTCCTCAGTATTTCCATCACCAGGACCACTTGTGTCAACACACCCTCTTTCCTTTGGCGCAAAGGGGTAACCACCCCAGGCATAAATGTTTCCTCTCCCACTTATTGTTCCCCAGTCTTGACTATTCTACAGGTGTATTTCTATGATGCCTACAAACTCCACCAACACCAACCGAGAGAAATTTTCATCCCTCTGCTGGTGGGCCTTGGCATGATGCTGACTCTAGGTGCCTCTGGTGACCAACAGCTTCGAATGTCTCCAGAGACAATTGAACTCTCTCGTGGGTGTGGTACTTTAAAACCGTCTACACTTAGACCTCATTACTACTGAACATGGGGGGACATGTGTGGTCTTGGGAAAAGAATGTTTTTTTTTTTTTTTTGGTTGTTTTTTTTTTTTTTTTTTTTTTTTTTTTTTTCTGGAGGTAGGGTCTCACTGTAGTTCAGGCTGACCTGAAATTCACTATGTAGTCTCAGGGTGGCCTCGAACTCACGGCAATCCTCCTACCTCTGCCTCCCAAGTGCTGGGATTAAAGGTGTGCGCCACCACACCCGGCGACAAGAATGTTTGTTTTTGTTAATGAATCAAATGTTATTAAACAAAATGTTAAAACTCTCAAAAAAAAGAAAAACCCTCCACAGGAGCTGCTTGACCGCTACAAGCCTGAGGACCCCACCACCTGCTTCTCTAACCCTTTAGTCACTCGGCTTCTCCCACTCCTTAGCCCCTTCCTTGCTACCCTATTGCTTGTAGCCCCCTGTCTCATCAAATTTCTTAGATAACAAATAACTAATATTTCGAAGGTTGCTACTGATCAGTGTTGTGCCAAGTCCCCTGACCAGGAGCCAAGACCCTCAGTCACCCAGGAGTCACCCAGAGAACCGCCACAGAAGCCGAGACACTCGAATGTAAAAGCAACAGGTTTCTTTATTGCAAGCCTAGGCCTGGGCTCCATCCCTACAGTCCGGCACAGTGGTAGTGAGGGAGAGAGCCCCTTCCTTTTGGGGGAAGGGGTTCATGTAGGAATTCGAACAAAGAAGTAGGAGATAGATACATGATTGGTTGATTTAAACAGTTCTGATTGGCTTGGGGTTTCAGCGGGCAAAGTTGGGGGCAGGAGCTAGGGGCACTCCAGGCAGATGAGGTTATCTCCATTGTGATGGGCTAAGCAAACAGTGGTATTTTACGACTTCCTTGAAGTGCAGATTCCTCAGTTTCTTATCTAAGCAAGTGGTCCTCCGGCCTCCTCCGCAGTGGAGTGTTTCTGCAATGTCCTTGAAATGGAGATTCCCCAGAAATTTTAGGGAGAAAGGCAGCAATTGAGCAAGCAAGCAAAGTTTACAGAAGCAGAGGTCAGCACATTAGCCAGCTAGTTCTCTATCTAAGTCAGGCCTGGGCCTGCCTTTTTACTTAAAATGGTTATATTTGGCCTTTCAATCAGGTCCTTGTGCACCATCTAGCTCTATCTGAGCCTATAGACCATAAGGATTTCACTCAATATGATGATTCCTCATTATAAAAACAAAGAGGGCCGCCGGGAGTTGTAGCACACGCCTTTGATCCCAGCACTTAGGAGGCAGAGGTAGGAGGATTGCCAAGAGTTCGAGGCCACCCTGAGACTACATAGTGAAATTCAGGTCAGCCTGGGCTAGAGTGAGACCCTACCTCAAAAAACCAAAAAAAGAAAAAAATACCCCCCCCAAAAAAGGGGGAGTTGTCGGGCACTGCCAGGCACAGGCTGGAGCCTTCAGGAGAGGGGCCTGAGCTGGCAGGCATGGCTAAGCACCTCTGGGCTATAGGAGGCCACTCCCTCTCCAAGCCCCGCACACCTGAACTTAGGCTTTGTCCATAGCCCTGTGACCTTTGGCCAGTTGCCTAGGAAACTTCTTATCAACCAGCAGCCTTCACACAGCCCATCCCCCTGCGACCCTTTTCCCGCCACTATGTAGATCACCTGACTCTCCCCCTACATGCTGGAATGACCGTCCCCAGGCCACTCTCAACTGTTTATAAACCCATTTCCCTGACAAAACGAGCTGTTCACTGAGACTGCCTCCCGAAAGTGGTTCTTCTTGTAGCGCCATGGCCGCTCAAGACCCTGCCCTCCGTGGTTGCCTGGACGCCTTTGGGGGAACCTTGGCCCTGAGGATCCAGGGACCCACAGGGAGCAGGGACTTAAGGCTCCTGTCATGAGACCTTCAGATATCCCCTCTTTCCCTCCCTCACTGAGCCTGAGCCAGGTTGGCCTTTCCAGGTTGGCCAGGCCTGCTGTTCACCACCATTGTGAGAAGAAAGTCAGGGCTAGAGAGATGGCTTAGCTGTTAATGTGCATGCCTGCAAAACCTAAGGACCCAGGTTTGATTCTCCAGGTCCTACGTAAGCCAGACGTATATGGTGGCGCATGCATCTGGAGTTCATTTGCAGTGGCTAGAGGCCCTGGAGCGCCCATTCTCCCTCTCTCTGCCTCTAATAAATAAATAAAAATTAAAAAAAGAGATTCAGGAAGACGTGGGGTAGAGCACATAGCACCCCCACCCCCCGACCCTGTGGTGCCCTAGCAACCCAGCCTCAAGTGTGGGTTCCTCACCCCAGCTCAGGCCCCTGGATACACCACGCCCGGGGGGCTGAGACCAGCCCCTCCACATGCAGCCAACGCCAGGCCTGGCGAGGTGTGATGGGCACTGTACAAAGCCCGCGGAGCTCTGCTGCTCCCTCCGGGCCCGACCCAGAAGCCCCGGGTCCCTGAAGATGGATGTGACCATGGAAGCAGGGACTGTGGAGTCCCAGAGAACGACGGGGGTAGGTGGCGTGTCCAAGATGCACCTGTGCCGTTTCATCTCATCTGTGCTTCCTTCATTTCCCTTGAAATTAACAAACTGCTCCCATCCATGGGGCGTGTGATTTTTGTATCGCTTCGATAGGACCGATCTGTCCAGCCCGGTCCCCGTATGCGGAAGCTGGGTGAATTGAGTAGAAGCGGAGAGGGGACGTTGGCTTCTCAGGGAGGACGGGGTCAGGCCACGACGAGCCCCGTGTGTTTTGGTCACTAAGGAGAGTCCCTCTCGGCACGCCGTCCACACGGGTGTGCAAATCCCGGATCCAGGCAGGAGGAGGTGTGTAATACCGTGGCTCAAAGGCATTGTAGGTGCCGGGGAATCTGAACTTAAGTTTATCATTTATTTTTTATTTTTATTTTTTATTTTTTGGTTTTTCGAGGTAGGGTCTTACTCTAGCCCAGGCTGACCTGGAATTCACTATGTAGTCTCAGGGTGGCCTAGAACTCACGGCGATCCTCCTACCTCTGCCTCCCGAGTGCTGGGATTAAAGGCATGGGCCACCACGCCCGGCAAGTTTATCATTTAAAATGCAAAATTCATGACCTCACAGTGCCTGACACTACCTATACAAGACCATCATAACAGGAGGAAAAGATCATGACATCAAAATAAAAGAGAGCTTGCTTGAGAGGGGGAGGGGATATGATGGAGAGTGGAATTTCAAAGGGGAAAGTGGGGGGAGGGAATTACCATGGGATATTGTTTACAATTATGGAAGTTGTCGATAAAAAACAGACAAACAAGAGCTGAAGAGGTGGCTTAGCGGTTAAGCGCTTGCCTGTGAAGCCTAACGACCCCTGTTTGAGGCTCGATTCCCCAGGACCCACGTAAGCCAGATGCACAAGGGGGCGCACACATGTGGAGTTCGTTTGCAGTGGCTGGAGGCCTTGGCGCGCTGATTCTCTCTCTCTCTCTGCCTCTTTTTCTGTCTGTCACTCTCAAATAAATAAAAAAAAAAAAATAAAAACAACAAAAAAAAAACATTTAAAAAAACAAACAAAAATAAAATAAAATAATAAAATGCAAAATTCAATTTTTGTGGTTCCATCCATGATTTAGTTTAGTATAGGCAAGCTACTTAACTTCTGCTTTCTTAGTTTCCTAAGAAATGAGCTATAAAGGGCACTCAGTGTTCTGAGGGTAAAAGCAATTCTAGGTATGACCAAAAGGGCCTATTTTATAAAAAAATCTAACACAGCACACAAGCACACACATATACTAAAGCTGTAAATGACATCTGTGAAATCAGTGGTCTACCTCAGTTCAGTCTCTAACCCAAGGTGGAGTCCTGTCCTCGCTTCGCACGGTTCCAGCTCCCCTCCCTGGATTAGGAGCCACCACCTGGCAGGAAAAGGCCTTGTCCACTTCCTGACCTGGGCTCTCTTCAATCAGTCATTCCTCACAGCTCTTCCTGGAGATGAGCAGGGTGCATGTAGCTGTGTCCCCACAAGGTGGCGCTCACGAGCGCTGCAAAATAAATTGCTAGGGGCATGTTCTGTATCGAATTTTAATTTTAGAATACAGTAGTTTCATGGGGAGTGGTGGTGCATGTCTGCAATCGCAGAACTCGTGAGGTGGAGGCAGGAGGGTCAGGAACTCAAGGCCATCCTCGACTCCACAGAGAATTAGATTATATAGTAGGTTTGAGGCCAGCTTGGACTACATGAGACTCTCAAGAAACAAAAGTGTTTATATGTGTCTGTTTACGTGGACACACGGCCACAGCATGGATGTGGAGATTTAGAGGACAACTTTCAAATAAGCCCTTTCCTTCCAGCTCTTTAAAAAAAAAACCATTAATTTGGGCTCAAGAGATGGCTTAATGGTTAAGGTGCTTGCCTGTGAAGCCTAAGGACCCGTGTTTGACTCTCCAGATCCCACATAAACCAGATGTACAAAAGGTGAGGCAAGCACAAGGTTGCCCATGCCCACTAGGTGGCGCAAGCATCTAGAGTTCGATTTAAGTGGCTGAGGCCCTGGCGAGCCAATTCTCTCTCTCTCTCTGTCTCTCTAAAATAAAATAAAAATACCCATTTATTTAAGCCCATTTATGTGTGTGTGTGTGTGTGTGTGTCTGTGTGTGTGCATGCCAGGGTCTCTTGCTGCTGCTTGCTCCTCTTTTGGTATGCACATATTACATATACACATGGACACACACACACATACACACACACACACACGCCATTCCCCTTGGCCGGTTTGGACGTTGGTGTGGGAGAGGTGCTAGAGAAGGCACAGGAGTGGTCTGGAAGTTTGGAACCTGGCAGAAGGACCTAGTGATTTAAAAGTTTAGAGCTTACAGTAGCACTAACTTGGGGGTCTTGCCTCTTCCTATCTCTCAAACCACCCCAGTATCACCTCCCCAGTCTCCCATATCAGCACCATCCCTGACTGCTGGCTGCCCTGGCGGACCCTAACTGGGGCTCCCGTGTCTCTGCTACCCAGCCTCCCAATGTCATCCTTCTTTTTCTTTCTGGGAAAAACTTCTCCACCTTTTCCCTCTGTCACCCTTCAGGCCTTAGCTCTTAGACCTCTGTGCCCTCTCTCTAACCTTCCAGACATGGCCCCAAGATGAAGAAATGGGGGGCATAGAGAGAGGTGACATATGTGTAGACAGTCCAGGGCAGACTGGGGCAGCTTAACCCCATGGAGAGCAATGGATCCTGGGGAGCCGTGGGCCGGGGAGACGCAGAGAGCATTTCCTGGAACAAGCTATCCTTCATCCTATGACTACCCCCGTCCCCGGCACCCAGGGCCCCCAGCCCCGTGGCTTCTGCCTCGCCACAGCTACCTTGTGGTGTTAGCATCTGGCATTGTGGAAACAAAAAGAAGGTGCACAGCCCACAGAAGGCAAGACCACGGCAGGCCAAGCACTTGACAGTGAACTCTGGAAGCAACACCCTGTCCCCAGCCCCTGCCTCCAGCCCCTGCCCCGGGGCTCAGACCCAACTTACCTGAGGCTCTTTTGGAGAACTTTGAAAATAATGAAAGGGCTGGGGTTGTAGCTCAGTGGGTTGAGAGCTTGCTTAGCACACATGAGGCCTTGGGAACGCTCCATCCGCAGTACCACATAAACTCGACACAGTGATGCACACCTGTAATCCCAGCATTTGGGAAGATCAAGAGTTGAAGGTCATCAGGCTGGAGAGATGGCTTAGCAGTTAAGGCGCTTGTCTGCAAAGCCTAAGGACCCATGTTGGACTCTCCAGATCCCACGTAAGCCAGGTGCACAAAGGTGAGGCAAGCGTAATGTCTCACACTCCCTCTAGGTGGCGCAAGCTTCAGGAGTTCAAATGCAGTGGCTGAGGCCCTGGCTTGCCAATTCTCTCTCTCCTCCGCTTCTGTCTGTCTGTCTCTCAAATAAAAATAAACTTAAAAAATTTAAAAAAAAGTTAAAGGTCATCCTTGGCTACATATCAAATTCTAGGCCAGTCTGGGCTACATGAGACCTTATGTCAAAAAAAAAAAAAAATATAGGCAGTTGCTTACAGATCTTCACTGCTTAAGCCTAACCTTTCCTTTTCCTCTCTCTCTTTTGGATGGATACAGGCCCAGTGTCCAAGCATGCATGCCCTGACACTAGGCTTTCTTACTATTTTCTCAACAGATCTCCTTTGCTTCACCAAAAAGAATTATGAAGATGGAGACAAACTAACCCTCTCGTACATACCCAAACCTGACATCACATTTTTCCAGATTTCCTGTGTCCGGTGAGCTCTGTGCTTCAGGACCATGCCACCCGTCTGGGCCTCTCTCTCCAGTGAGCCCCGACCTTTCGGCTTCAGGAAGCTTGGGCTGTCTTTTAAAGTCAGATACCTTCTGCACTGGGCATGTAGCTCAGCGGTATTCCATTCCCAGTTCCTCAAGTTTTTCTCTTTTTTAAGGAAACAGAGAAAGAAAACAAAATAATCCCTTCTGATGAACCACAAGCCTGTGACCTCACCTAGCAAAACGACACTATTTCCCGGATGACCTCCCGCTGGACTGTGGGGCTGTCTAGACATCAACAGTTTCAGGCCTCACCTGACCTCCTGAGACAGACTCCCTGGCTTCCCCATGTCCCCAGGGACTCACTGGTCACGACAGTCAGAGAAAGTTTATACCCAATGTGTTGTGGGTTGAATTGTGTTCCCCCCACTCGAAAAATTTTACATGTTGAATCTGGACTCCCAGAGCCTCAGCGTGAGATTTTAGTTGGTAATCTGGTGGCTGTGGTCACAGAGGGGGGAGGTGACATGGAGCCACAGGGCGAAGACATCATCTGGAAGCCCAGAGAGAGGCACTGGGAGAAACTGACCTGCCCACGCCTTCATCAGGTTTCAGAACCTTAAGGAAATGGACCGGTCTGTGGTTCTATGCCATGGCCGCCCTGAACTATGAACCTGCAGTCCGACTTCAAGGCCCACCCCTGCTGTTCAAAAAGACCCCTGGCTGCATCCATAGGCTTATACAATGGTCAGGGGTGGGGTTCAGGCAGCCTAGGTGCTTCGGGGATTCAAGTGAGCAGGTGGATTTCCCACCTGGCCATCTCTCCCTGAGGAAAGGCTGCAGACGTAGCAGGGGAGACAGCCATGGCCCACAGCAGCGTGGAGGCTCTGAAGCGTGGACCTTAGGGTGGGCTCCTGGGAGCTTGTAAGGGGTACCGACACTTGGGCGTCACTCAGAAAACCTCTGGGGTGGCTTTGGAACCAGGTGAGTACATTAGGGCAAATCTCCCCTCCCAGCCTGGGCTCTGAAGGAGGGAAGCCCATACTTACCCTTAATACCAGGCATTCCTTTTCTGAGGCAGGAGCATGACCACTTGTGCTGATTATGGTCACTCCATGATCCTGGGTTTGCTGGATCGTTTGTATTATTTTTAGTTTTTTTTTTTTTTTCAGGCAGAGTCTCACTCTAGCCCAGGCTGACCTGGAACTCATGGCAATCCTCCTACCTCAGCCTCCTGAGTGATGGGATTAAAGGGGTACACCATCACTCCTGGCTAGATCCTATTTCTTGAAATATTTTATGTTACTCTTAACATTATTGCTGTTATATGTACATATAATACATATATATAGTATATATACTATTAGCATATATTACTATTGTCAGTTTTGGTGAGTTCTGGGGATACGAACTGAGGTATTTATTTCCCTTAGGGCCCTCCTTACTAGGCTTATTCGAGTTCACTGTTGGGTAGTTAGTGCCTCAGTCTGCTTTGAGGAGGGGGCTGTGCATCAGGATATTTCAACCCACTCTGTGTCTCTTACAATCTTCCTGCCCCCTCTTTGGCAACAACCCCTGAGCCTCGGTAAGCGTGTCAGCAGTTTGTTTTGGTATTGAGTTCTCTATAGCCTCTGTATTTGTGCTTCGATGTGATGAACTCAGCAAGTGCTCTTACCCACTGAGCAATCTTCCCAGCCCGCTATTAGTGCCCTAATACCTGTATTTTAATACTGTTGGTTTCCTTTACAATCCTATTATTTTATACTTCTGAAAACATCCCGAGAAAGCTTAACCTGATTTGAGATTCATGGTACCAAGGCCGTGGATCAGTCCCTAGCTAGGCCCACAGGGACAAGGGGAGGGGTGGGAAACTCTCTTTTCTGATAGACAGATGAAGGGACTATTCTAGGACCTTCAAAGGAAGGATCCAGGAGACAGCTTCCAAAATATTCCTCCTCCTCCTCTGGCTCTTACATTCTTTCTGCCTCCCTCTTCAATGCCTCCTGAACCCTGGGTGGACTGATGTAGGTGTCTCATTTAGAGCTGAGCACTCAGTAGTCACTTAGTCTGTTCTCTGGACATGAAACAGCCGCTGTATTCATGGCCTCAGAGCAGTAGTCATTAGCTACACAAGACTCACACGATGCTGGGTTCACCAATATTCTATTCAATATGATGGAGGAGGGCACCCCCCCAAAAATGCATAGAGGACTAGTTGGAAAGAAGAAAGGGTAAAGTAAAAGGAGCTGGGGAGGGGAGACAAAGAGGGTATTGGGGAATTATGATCAAAATACAGTTCATCCATGTATGGAAATGGTCACTGAAATGTTTTTAATAAGGATTCAGCAGAGTGTGGTGGCGCACACCTTAAATCCCAGCACTTGGGAGGCAGAGGTAGGAGGATTGCTGAGAGTTCGAGGCCACCCTGAGACTATATAGTGAATTCCAGCCTGAGCTAGAGTGAGACCATGCCTTGGGAAAAAAAAAA
This sequence comes from Dipus sagitta, assembly GCA_036346955.1. Taxonomy (NCBI): domain Eukaryota; kingdom Metazoa; phylum Chordata; class Mammalia; order Rodentia; family Dipodidae; genus Dipus; species Dipus sagitta. The sequence continues at coordinate 16,938,562 of CM070771.1, read as the reverse complement.
AAAAAAAAAAAGATTCAGCTGGGTGTGGTGGTGCACACCTTTAATCTCAGCCCTCAGGAGGCAGAGGTAAGAGAATCACTGTGGACTCACCAGAGACTTCCGGTTAAGATGGCAGCGTAGGAACCACGCCAGAGCAGCCTAGGGGAGAGAAAGCCAAAAAACAAACAAACAAACAAACAAAAAACCCCCAGCAAAATACACTCTTCTACTAAAAGGTGAGGGGTATAAGAAATTATCAACTACAGCAGGGAAGTAGGAGACATCCAGAGCGTCTAGAGCCCACACAGGCAGGCAGGAGCGGCTACAGCAGTGGCGGCACCAGGTCTGCAGAGCCACAGCCACAAGGTTTGGCCTGAGCCACAGGAAAAGCCAGGTGAGGGGATTCTCCACTCACACTGGCCTGCTTGCAAACTCAACAAACGTGAAGGGAGGACTGCAGTGACTAATGGAGAAACAGCTCGTGAGGAAGATGATCACATGGACCAGCAGGAGAACTAGAGCCACCATCCAAAGCCTCCCCTACCCCACCGCCAGTATAAGCACCAGCAAGCACCAGAGACCTGGGGAAGGGAGCTCACAGCACCCAGCACCAGCGACCAGAGCAGCGATCCAGAGACCCAGCCAGCCTACCTGAACCCACAGTGCACCAAAGAGGGACCCAAGAAGGAGTGCAGCATAACTAAAACCAAAATCACCCCAAAAGGTAACTAGGATTGCACCACATCAGTACTCACCAAATAAGCCTGGTATATAAGCCTGGACCAGAAGGGCTAATTGCACCTTCCATATCAGGATATGTTAAATCTGATGGATGGTCGGATTTGCCATTCTTAAATAAGATATATTGTGGGCTTGTTATTTGTTGCTTCCTGATTTATAGTGGCTTTGTTTCCTCTTCTGTTGTTCATTAGGGAAGGGTCTCATTTGGTCACAAGCTGACTTGGAACCCTTAAGAGACCAGAAATCTTAACCTTCTAGTTGTCAGGATTAAGGGTGTGGGGAAACACACACCCTAAGGGACTGTGACTTTGTTAGAGGATCTGGTTGTCATAATACCTGCTCTTGCATAAATACTCTGCTGTTTTTCATTGAAAGTGTACATTGCTTAGTTAAATTTTAGAATCTTCCTGTAGTTTGTTCCACTCAGCCTACTTGAATACCCTCATAGCAGGCAAGCCCAACATGTAAGGTCACTTTTGTAGATACTATGAGAGTCTTAAGAGCCACACCTAGTGACTTAAGCTCCTATCCTGAAGATATATAACATCAGATTGACTGACACATCTAATAATACCCAGCTAACTATAAAAAACAATCATTAAATAATCCAGGATGCAAAAATATATACATTATAACACAAGAAACACCAAAAATCAAGACAATATAAGTCCACCAAAAAGTATTAATGCATCAGAAATGACCTCTAGTGAGAACAAGTTAGAGGAAATGCAAGAGAAAGATTTCAAAAGAATGATTATAAATATGTTCAAAGAAGTCAAAGAAGTAATCAAAGGAATGAAAGAGGAAATCAAAGGAACCAAAGAAAACACAGGACACCAATTTAATGAAATAAAGAGGTCAATACTAGACATCAATAAGGAAATAGAAATAATAAAGAAAAGCCAGTCAGAATTACTATCAATGAAGAACACAGTTAATGAAATAAAAAACTGAAAAAATCTCACCAGTAGAATGGATGAAGGAGAGGACAGAATATCTAAGCTAGAAGATGAGGTGGCAGATCTAATACAGTCCAACAAAGAGAAAGACAAACTAATAGAAAAGTATGTGTGGGAATTTCAAGATATTCGGGACACTATGAAAAGATCAAACATAAGAATTCAGGGCATAGTAGAAGGAGAAGAATTTCACTCCAAAGGCATAGTAGGCATCTTTAACAAAATCATAGAAGAAAACTTTCCCCAAATTGGGAAAGAAGTGCCAATGCAGATACAGGAATCCTTTAGAACACCAGCCAGACAAAGCCTGGAAAGAACCTCTGCTCGCCATATTACAATCAAACTACCAAACACACAATCCAAAGAAAAAATATTGAAAGCAGTCAGAGAGAAAAATCAAGTTACCTACAAAGGCAAGCCTATCAGGATTACAGCATATTACTCAAAACAAACTTTAAAAGCCAGAAAGGCTTGGAGTGATGTATTCCAAGTTCTGAAAGATAACAACTGTCAACCAAAGTTACTTTATCCTGCAAAGCTATCCATTCAAATAGACGGAGAAATAAGGGCATTCCATGACAAAAGCAAGATAAAGGAGTATTTGAAGATAAAACCAGCTCTACAGAAAATACTTGAAAGAATCCTCCATGCTGAAGAAAAAGAAAAGCACACATATAACGAACCTGGAAAAAGCAAGCCATACTCAAAGCAAAGGAAAATGGGAAGAACTACAAAAAAATGGCAAAAATAAATACACACCTTTCAATAATATCTCTTGTTTTGTTTTGTTTTTGTTTTTGGAGGTAGGGTCTCAATCTAGCCCAGGCTGACCTGGAATTCACTATGAAGTCTCAGGGTGGCTTCAAACTCATAGTGATCCTCCTACCTCTGACTCCTGAGTGCTGGGATTAAAGGCATGCACCACTATGCCCGGCTTTCAATAATATCTCTTAATATCAACAGCCTCAATGCCTCAACCAAAAGACATAGGTTTGAAGACTGGGTTAAAAAGCATGATCCTTCAATTTGTTGCATCCAAGAAACTCACCTTTCTACAAAGGATGAACACTATCTTAGGGTGAAAGGTTGGAAAACGGTGTTTCAAGCAAATGGACCTAGAAAACAAGCAGGGGTTGCTATCCTAATATCTGACAAGGTAGACTTTAGTCCAACATTAGTTAGGAAAGATAAGGAAGGTCACTTTATATTGATTAAAGGCACCCTCCAACAGGAGGACATTACAATCCTAAATATATATGCACCTAACATGGGGGCTCCCAACTTCATCAAACAAACGCTACTAGAACTAAGGTCACAGATAACACCAAACGCAGTGGTAGTGGATGACTTCAACACCCCACTCTCATCAATTGACAGGTCATCCCAGGGAAAAATAAACAGGCATCTGGATTAAATGAGGTCATAGAAAAAATGGACCTAACAGATATATATATAGGACATTTCATCTAAATGCTGCAGAATACACATTCTTTTCAGCAGCACATGGAATATTCTCTAAAATAGACCATATATTAGGGCACAAAGCAAATTTTAACAAGTACAGGAAAATTGAAAGAATTCCTTGCATTCTATCTGACCACAATGGAATCAAACTATAAATCAACAGCAAGAAAAGCTACAGAGCATACACAAAATCATAGAAACTAAGCAATACACTACTAAATGATGAATGGGTCAATGAAGAAATCAAGAAGAAAATAAAAAAAATTCATAGAGTCAAATGATAATGGGAACACAACATAAAGAGGGAAATTTATAGCTTTAAGTGCCTATATTAAGAAATTAGAAAGGTCTCAAGTAAACAACCTAATGCTTCACCTTGAAGCCTTGGAAAAAGAAGAACAAGGCAAACTAAAAGTCAGTAGACAGGAAGAAACAATAAAGATTGAGGCAGAAATTAATGAAATAGAACACCTCCCAAAAAATCTAAATCAATAAAACAAAGAGTTGGTTCTTTGAAAGAATAAGCAAGATTGATAAATCCTTAGCAAATCTGACCAAAAGAAGGAGAGAAGAGACACAAATTAATAAGATTAGAGATGAAAAAGGCAACATCACAACAGATACCAGGGAAATTCAAAAAATCATGGGGACATATTATAAAAACATATACTCTACTTGATTTATATGACCTACCTAAATTAAATCAAAATGAGATTAATCACTTAAATGGACCTATAACAACTATAGAGATCCAAGCAGTTATCAAAAAAATCTCCCAACTAAAAAAGTCCAGGCCCAGATGGATTCACTGGTGAATTTTACCAGACCTTCAGGGAAGAACTAACACCATTGCTTCTTAAGCATAAAATAGAAAAAGAAGGAATCCTACCAACCTCCTTCTACGAAGCTAGCATCACCCTGATACCAAAACCAGGAAGATAGAACAAAAAAGAAATTACAGACCAATCTCTTTCAAGAACATAGATGCAAAAATTTTCAACAAAATATTGACAAGCAGAACACAAGAATATATCAGAAAGATCATTCACCCCAACCAAGTAGGCTTTATCCCAGAGATGCAGGGATGGTTCAACATACACAAATTGACAAATGTAATACATTATATAAATGAACTGAAGGACAAAAATCACATGATCATCTCATTAGATGCAGAGAAAGCATTTGACAAAATCCAATATACCTTCATGATAAAAGTCCTACAGAGACTTGGAATAGAAGGAACATATCTCAACATATTAAAGGCTATTTATGACAAGCCTATAGCCAACATATGACTAAATGGGGAAAAAATGGAAGCTTTTCCACTAAAATCAGGAACAAGACAAGGGTGTCCACTGTCTCCACTTTTATCTAATATAGTACTGGAAGTCTTAGCCATAGCAATAAGGAAAGAGACACACATAAAAGGGATACAAATTGGAAAGGAAGAGATCAAGTTATCATTATTTGTAGATGACATGATTTTATACGTAAAGGACCCTAAAGACTCTACCAGCAAACTGTTAGAGCTGATAAACACCTATAGCCATGTAGCAGGATACAAAATAAATACACAGAAATCAGTAGCCTTCATATATGCTAACAACAAACACACAGAGGATGAAATCAGAGAATCACTCCCATTCACAATTGCATAAAAAAAAAAAGTACCTTGGAATAAACCTAACCAAGGAAGTAAAGGATCTCTACAATGAAAACTTTAAAACACTCAAGTGAGAAATTGAAGAAGACACTAGGAAATGGAAAAACATCCCTTGTTTTTAGATCAGAAGAATCAATATTGTGAAAATGGCAATCTTACCAAAAGCAATCTACACATTTAATGCAATCCCCATCAAAATTCCAATGGCATTCTTCATGGAAATAGAAAAAACAATCCAAAAATTCACTGAGGATCGCAAAAAATTTCGAATATCTAAAACAATACTGAGCAACAAAAATAAGACTGGTGGTATCACCATACCTGATTTTAACCTATACTGCAGAGCCATAGTAACAAAAACAGCATGGTACTGGCACAAAAGCAGACACGTAGATCAATGGAACAGAATAGAGGACCCAGATGTAAGTCCAGGTAGCTATAGCCGCCTGATACTCGATAAAAATGTCAAAAATACTCATTGGAGAAAAGACAGCCTCTTCAGCAAATTGTGCTGGGAAAACTGGATATGTATCTGTAGAAGGATGAAAATAGACTCTTCTCTCTCTCCATGCACAAGAATTAAGTCCAAATAGATTAAAGACCTAACATCAGACCTGAAACTCTGAAACAGCTAGAGGAAAAAGTAGGGGAAACCCTTCAACATATTGGTCTTGGCAAAGACTTTCTGAATACAACCCCAATTGCTCAGGCAATAAAACCACAGATTAACCGCTGGGACCTCATGAAATTACAAAGATTTCTTATGGCAAAGGACACTGTGAATAAAGCAAGGAGTCAACCTACAGAATGGGAAAAAAATCTTTGCCAGCTATACATCTGATAGAGGATTAATATCTAGGATATATAAAGAACCCAAAAAATTACATAATAAGAAATCAAACAAACCAAAAATGGGCTATGGTACTAAATAGAGAGTTCTCAAAAGAAGAAATACAGATGGCGTATAAGCATCTAAAAAATGGTTCTACATTCCTAGTCATCAGGGAAATGCAGATTAAAACTACATTGAGATTTCATCTCACTCCTGTCAGATTGACTACCATCATGAAAACAAATGACCATAAATGCTGGCGAGGATGTGGAAAAAGAGGAACCCTTATACACTGTTGGTGGGAATGCAATCTGGTCCAGCCATTGTGGAGAAATCAGTGTGGAAGTTCCTAAGACAGCTAAAAATAGATCTACCATATGACTCAGCTATAGCACTCAGAAACATATATCATAAGGACTCATCTCATTACCTTAGAGATACTTGCTCAACCATGTTTATTGCCACTCAATTCACAATAGCTGGGAAATGGAACCAGCCTAGATGTCCCTCAACTGATGAATGGATAATGAAGATATGGCACATCTCTACAATGGAGTTCTACTCAGCAGTAAAGAAAAATGAAGTTATTAAAATTTCAGGAAAATGGATGGATCTGGAAAGGATTATACTAAGTGAGGTAACCCAGGCCCAGAAAGCCAAGCATCACATGTTCTGTCTCATATGTGGATCCTAGGTACAGATGATTGGACTTCTGTGTGAGTAGGAAGAAAACTTAGTAGCAAAGGCCAGTAAGCTAGAAAAGAGATATAAAGGGAAGAGACAGGAAAGGAGGGTGGTACTTAATAGGATGGTATGGTATATATGTAAGTAAAAGAATAGATTAATGGGGGTGAAAAGGCCCAAGTGAGGTCAGGGGAAGAGATTGAGTAAAGGAAAGGTGGAGGGAGGGCTAATGAAAATCTAAGAGGATATAAATAAATCATATGGAAACCTGCTTTTTTGGACAATGGAACACTCAGGAGCCCTAGATCGTTGTAAGAAAATTTTCAGTGCCAGGGATGGGATACCTTCCAGTGAGTTGTTGGCCAGGGAGGTCCCTGATGCCCCCAAAACATTATAGGCCATTGCCGAGGCCCTTGCTTTCCCACAAGGAATAGATGGTAAGACCCTATTGCTGAAGACTCCACATACTTGGGCTGCAAGACCACTGAGATATCCTGCTGGAACTGAGCTGAAAACCTCCTCCTTGTAGACCAGCTCGCAGAAAGCTGGAAGAAGCCATTCTGCATGCAGTTCAATAGGAGAGAGTGAAATCACCAGTGAAGATATTCAACAGTGGACACTACAAGTCTTAAATTTTGCCAGCCATGCCAAATGAGCCAACTGCCCTCTTATTGGACTGGAGGCCCGCTCCATGGGAAGGAATACATCCCTGATACCAAAAACTTAAAACAGGTAGTCATGAGCCCAAGGTTTTAACATCTGCTGCTGTCTGGCTAAATGTATATACTATGCTCATCAAACTGCCCAGTAAGCACTTCTCTTAATATTCATATCCATATATTAATGCTACTCTCACTTTTGGTAGAGAATCTTCTCTTTTCAGATGGCAGTGACCTTGGGATGACTCAGAAGTCATCATGGTGCTGGGAAGAAGTGACCAGAGTGCTCAGCACTACAGTATCTCTATCACACCTTCCAAGGCTCAGGGTGTATTGCGGAAGATGTGGCAGAAAGAATGTAAGAGCCTAAAGAAGGGTAGGACTCCTTACAATGTGCTCCTCCAGACACAAAATGGCCTGGATATCCATGACCTCAAAGTGCCTGACACTACCTACACCAGTCCATCATAATAGGAGGAAAAGATGATGACATCAAAATAAAAGAGAGACTGATTGAGAAGGGGAGGGGATATGATAGAGAATGGAGTTTTAAGGGGGAAAGTGGGGGTAGGGAGGGTATTACCATGGGATATTGTTTACAACCATGTGAGTTGTTAATAAAAAAAAAAATGATTCAGTAGACAAGCTCCACAGTTTTCTGTATGCTGTTCCAACACTGATCAGAAGGTGGAAGCACCCCCCCCCCATCCTGGCCTTGGCCAAGTGTACCAGCAGGGAGGAGGAACCACTGATGGACATAAATTCTGCCAGCTGCGGCACCCACAGATGCTCACACATCTGTATACTTGCACGAACGAGTGGTGTGACCTAATAAGACAGATAACTGCCTGTTCACATCCACACAGGTGAGGGAGCCAACCTAGCAATCAGCTTCCAAAAGACTCAGCCCCTCAGAAATCCAAGGCAATTTAGGGGGAATCCTGTCCTATGGAAAGTCCTTTAAGAAGAGGGGGTCTTCTTTGTTCCGCTTACTTAATGCTCAGTATATTTTGAAGTATCCATCAGTCAGTTCCAGCCACAGTCTAATCTAAGACCAGCCTGGACTACATAGCAAGACCCTGTCTTAAAAAAAAATATCCATGTGGGTGTGGCTCAGCAGCACAATGCCTTCACAGAATCCCCCAGTGAGGGGCTGGGGGCATGGCTCAGTGGTAGAGCTCCTGCCTAGAATCCCCCAGTGAGGGGCTGGGGGCGTGGCTCAGTGGCAGAGCTCCTGCCTAGAATCCCCCAGTGAGGGGCTGGGGGCGTGGCTCAGTGGTAGAGCTCCTGCCTAGAATCCTCCAGTGAGGGGCTGGGGGTGTGGCTCAGTGGTAGAGCACCTGCCTAGAATCCCCCAGTGAGGAGCTGGGGGTGTGGCTCAGTGGTAGAGCTCCTGCCTAGAATCCCCCAGTGAGGGGCTGGGGCGTGGCTCAGTGGTAGAGCCCCTGCCTAAAATCTACCAGGGAGAGGCCTAGGGCCTGGACAGCTGCTGCTCCCCTCATAGTCTGGGTTCCTATCACTGAGTGTGGTCAACCCACCACCACTATTCTTGCTTCTAGGAGTCACTTGGTATTTGTTCTCCCAGCAAACTGGACATATGTTCATGTATCCATGTACATACATGCATGTGAACATGTATGAGTGTCCCCAAGGCACACCGAGGGCTTTGGGGGGTTATGTGGTAAGCCTGTCAGGTAGCGGCAACACAGGGACCGTGGTATCTGGAGACACATGACTCTGTGAGGCAGGACTTCCACTGTGTGTGTACGGTGAGGGAGCACCCATGTGGGATTGCAGCTTCAGGAGCCAGGCCTCTGGGGGACAGCTTATGTCTCCCTGTCTGTAACAGGCCACAAGGGTCAGGGCTGATCTGACCTCTGGCCATCCCTTTTCATGGAAACACACATGCACAGCCGGCTTTCTTCGATGTTTTCTACGTTTATAAAAATCCCTCAGGTTTACTTTCCATCTAAACATCCCTAAACTTTGTCTTCCGCTAGATGACACATACTTGATACCTAGATATGGCTGTCTGAGATTTCTCTGTTTCCCCTCTAGAAGTGGACTCAAGTCTGAGTTTCAACTTTCCCCAGGACTCAAAAAACCTCATTTTCAAAAGTGATCCTACCTGAGCCGGGCATGGTGGCGCACGCCTTTAATCCCAGCACTTGGGATGCAGAGGTAGGAGGATAGCCGTGAGTTTGAGGCCACCCTGAGACTCCATAGTGAATTCCAGGTCAGCCTGGGCTAGAGTGAGACCCTACCTCGAAAAACCAAAAAAAAAAAAAAAAAAAAAAAGATCCTATCAGGTTAAAACACATCCACGCACTCCCCCACCCACACATCCCACCACCTCATTTTTATTTTCTTCCAGCCACTTCACGGAGCCCCAGTGTAACCCCATGAATCGACACCAGGGGGCGGTATAAGGTCATGTGTGAGGTAGCCCTAATCAGAGACAGGTTGACTGAGCCTTTGTAGTCCACTAGGCTGGATGCCAGCACCCGGAGGACCCTCCCTCCATGTTTGGTGGGGGGCCACAGGCAGCCCGGTTCAGAAGCAGGCTGGTGGCACCTCTCCTAAACAGGAACCCCAGCGCCTGGCCTGGTCCATCTGTTGCAGCATCTGCTATCAGCTCACCCCCTTCACACCCCCAGGGACTCCCCAGGACCTTCAGTGTCCTTCCAAACTACCAGAGACCAACATTCAGCCCCCCCCCCGCCCCACCTTACAGCCGCACACTTTCTCACTCTGGTACTTACCCTGCACCATGCCCACCTGGCCCACTCTGTGGCTTTCTGTTACTATAACCAAATCTCCAGCTTCATGTGTAAAGAGAAGAGGTTCATTTTGGCTGAGATTTGGAGGTTCCAGTCCAAGATTGGGTGGGTTTGTTGCTTTGGGCCTCTGGTGGGGGTGCCCAGGGCCATGGTGTGAAATATGTGAGCTAATAGCTCATGCCAGGCCCAGAAGGCACAAGGACACGTGTGTTCCTTCCATTCCCTCCAAGAGCGAACCCCAGGGACCTTGGGACCTCCCACTAGGTTGCCTCCTCACACCACCACCCAGGGGAGTAAGGGTTTCTTTTTTTTTTTTTTTTTGGTTTTTCGAGGTAGGGTCTCACTCTAGCCCAGGCTGACCTGGAATTCACTATGGAGTCTCAGGGTGGCCTCGAACTCACGGCAATCCTCCTACCTCTGCCTCCCGAGTGCTGGGATTAAAGGCGTGTGCCACCACGCCCGGCTTAAGGGTTTCTTTTACATGCCAACTCATTGTGCTTGCATGTTTGTGACTGCATGCGTGTGGCCGTGCAGGCACACATGTAAGCCTGTGTGTGGACAGGACAAGCTTGGGTGTCATTCCTCTGAAACGCTGGCCCACTCTCCCTCCCCTCCCCTCCCCTCCTCTCCCCTTCCCTCCCCTCCCCTCCTCTCCCCTTCCATCCTCTCCCCTCCTCTCCTCTCCCCTTCCATCCTCTCCCCTCCCCTCCCCTCCTCTCCCCTTCCCTCCCCTCCCCTCCTCTCCCCTTCC